>CM060925.1:164069950-165319950 GCA_030737875.1 Allium sativum
GAAAGAAGTACTTACAGAGTGGGGGGAAATGAAGGCGTCGGAGGAGGTGGAAGGGTTAGGCGGCGGTCGACAGCAGGCGGTGGTGGTTGCGTGGTTCGGCGGTGGCTCGGTTCGGGGATGTCTGGGTTCGGGGAGAGAGAGGATGGGAGCTGGAGAGAGGAGGGAGGCGGGAGGGTTAGGCGGCGGTCATCGGCGGCGTTCGCCTGAGGGGTCGGCTGGCGATAGCGCTAGGGTTTTTTTTTTTTCTTTTTTTCTTTTTCGTTTTGAAACTGAAATGAACGGGGGGGCCTCTGAAGATAAAAAGGGGGGGAGGAGAAATTAAAAATTATTTTTTTTTATTATTTTATTATTTAAATTTGCAAAAGGGTTGACTTTTACATACGACCTCGAAACGAGGCCCACCGCCTGTCGTCCATAGCGTTTTACCCCCATTCCGAACACAATGGGATATGTATCGCAAGCTGATTTAATCGTTACAATCAGTTTCCTTTTGAATTTTCATTTAAATCACTATATTGAATTTTAAACGCACATTTCAAATTACCGGGGTCACATACTAACTAGAAAAATTCTAGAAAAATATTTTCTAGCTTCGTATTGACGATACGGTCCTAACAAAACTAGTTTCGTCGAATTCTGAGACCGTTTGAAAAATGGCCAATTTCCAGTCGATTAAAATCAACGAAAACTGGTTAAACGCGTTTTCTTTTGCCACGCTCACATATTGATTCGAAAAATTATGAAATTTGAAATCTAGTAATAACTTGACACTGCGGACCCAACAAAAGTGGTTTCGTCGAAATCCGAGGTCATCTGCAAAATGTCCATTTTTAAGGGCCTGAATTCCATAGCGACTATTCAGAATTTTCAACTGGACATATCTTTTGATTCCCGCTATCAAATTTCGATTGATCGGATTCGTTAGAAAGATATTCACTAACATATTTAAATATTTTTGTTTTCACTAAAATCCGGATTGTTTTGCACCCAGTATATTCAATTGAAGTTTGAAATCGAATTATCGAACTACCGCGCCATTTTCAATTCTATATATAATTATAATTAATTATATTGGTTTTCAAATGTCGATTTCAACTCAGTTTTCATCGCCATTATTTAAAATATTTATTTTAAATATTTAAAATCCATTATTTTAGCCAATTTAAAAATTTTAAATTGGTTCAGATTTTCTGGGTCGTTACATCCGACAATGAAGCTAGTCTAGCATAATCACCCTTTGTAATTAACCAAGCACAAGTAACTTACGCTTCCTACATGTCTATTTAGAACAACAGGTATTCAAAGTCACTATCTAAAATTACACTGTGTAGTGCGTAAGAAAAACAAAAGGATAATTTAAGTAAATACGTATGTACACCATGTCAGGGAACTGTAATTGATGCAGCATTGAATACTACAGTTTAAGTCACATAATTGTGGCTTACAGTTCCAGTCTCCTCCCTGAAGCATGTATTTCTCATGAACTAAAAAAACAAAAAATATTGCTGGATAATTGAGCAAGAAAATTTTAGAAGAAGAGCCAAAATAGTTGTCACATGATTCTGTTTTTTGATGTCTAGCAGCAAGAAAATATTATTTGTTGATGAGATAATGTAGTAGGAAATAAACATGAAAGCAAACTTAGACGATGTAAGAAGTGAAATCCATATGAAATATCAGTAAGAGCATGCCTGAAATATATAACAGTAGGACCATCCTTTTTTTTATACTGTAGTTGGTAGTATAGCTTATAACAGATTAAGTTTTTTATGTGCTTATTGCATAAAGAGCCCCATTAACCACCAAAACAAAGACAACAAAGAAGAGTGAGTATGAGCATGAATTTGTTATACATAGAAGACTTTGTAAGATATTGGCATGTAAAAATGGAATGGAAACCAAAAAAAAAAAACCTTACTGATAACTCATCCATAACGTACATACTTGTTTCCCCGTAAGATTCGTCCGATCGTACAGATATCAACCGATCCAGATCTAAAACACACATCGTCTCCAAAGTCAGAAGATTGACAGTAATTGAGAAGTGATAGTTGAAACAGTTGCAAAATTGGAACTGAAACTTACGAAAAGAGGAATCACCATTTTGTAAACTAAACCATGAAAATGATAATCCAGCGGTAAGGGTAATTGATAATAGACTGTCCTTTCTAATTTTATCGAATCAAAATCGAAGTGGGAACATTTGAACGAAACTACAGAGGATAAATAGAACGGGATCCCCGTAAGATTCATCCGATTGTACAGATACCAATCGATCCAAATCTAAATCATGCGTCTGCTCGAAAATCAGTAGATTTATAATAGATAAGAGTGAAAGTTGAAAATTTTGTAAAATAGGAAGTGAAACTATCGAAAAGGGAATAACCATTTTTTAAAGAAAGCAGTGAAACTGATAATCCAGTAGTAAGGATAATAGAGAATAGAGCGTGATTTTTAATTTTCTGGAATCTAAATTGAATTGGGAACATTAAAGAGAATGATCGATGTTTAGAAAGAAGAGGTGTTAGAATTAGGGAAGATAACAGTTGCGGCCAAATGGAAGTGAACTGCAACGTAAAAGAAGACGCTGAGGACAGGTGTAAGTCAAAGAATGAACTGGTTTCTCCTTTCCGGTATAAGTAATACAACAGATAGATTGTAAAACTTCATTAATCTTAATTAAAAGATTTATCCTTTCTCAACTGGATTTAAGAATAGTGTTATTAAATACAGCATTCACGACAAATCCCAAAATCCAATTTGATATTAAATACAAGGCTCTGAATAGAAAACATATCGGCTTATATTCAACATCAAATTCTGAAACTAACAGATATCGTATTAGGAATAATGATATCTATATCTTCCAAAATTCCTCAACAATATCTGCATAATCACAGAATCCAATACCGAATATTTCAATTCAAATCTTTTCCAATTCATACGTTGGAAAATTCTGGTTATATTAAAACCATATAACTTCTTTCAGTTCTTTACTCAATTGATAAACAACTTATTCAGGTAAAAATATATTTTTTCTTTACAAACTTGGAATATATTATTCAAAATCATTTCAAATTATTTATTATGATTTTACATAATTTATTCATATTTTTAATAATTTTAATAAGGCCCTTACAGTCGGTTTCCAATATCGGCCACCGAACTGCATCCATAGCGACCTTTTCCGAAACTGATTTGAACATATTTCAAAATCTAACCATTAGATTTCAAATCTCTTATTACCATTCGAAAGCTCTTTTTGGTTACGAACCTAACGATTCCGGTTTTAGGAGAATCCGACGGTCGGATCTCCCGTTATGTCGATTCGAAGTTAATGGTTGAAATTCGCGAAAGGTCGCTGCGCGATACGTTCTATTCAAACCATTTAAATATACATATATATAATATTTCATCAATTTCCTCTTCAAAACGTATTTTAAAACGTTTATAAATTTGTTTTAAAAATGATTCCAATTTTTATTTCAATTTAAATCAAAATTGAATATTCCATATCATTATAGTATTAAAATGATAATATTTCCAAAATATCAGATTTTAAAATCAAATCTTTTGATATTCATTATAAAATGAATAAAGTCGATAGGAAATTTCTTTCGAGTTAAAATGACATATATCTACTTAACTCGGCTTCATATTCATTTCAGTTATGAATATTTCAATATTTTCGTGTCCATCCAAAATCGGACATCAAATCATATTTTGATTCATTACTGAATATTATTTTAAAGTATTCGTTATTTCTGAATTAGAATCAGATTCAGAATCAATTACCATATAATTTTATTTATATAGATTGTGTACATCGCATGTACTCAAAATTAGTGATACACAACTATTAAACATTTCATTCACATCTAGAGTGCAATTTACAACTGTATAAGCATTAAATAATTAAATAACACTTATAATAGTCTGTCAATCAATCGGTTGACATATCATTAAATCCAAGGGAGATGTGAATTAATTATCATCCCCAGACCCGTGTGGAGTTTTCAAACATCAAACAAATATTATTATTTGTATATTTGGGCGATGTGTAAAATTATCGACCCAATACCCGTGTAGGGTTTACATCACAATCCATGTGAACTTATCTATTATTTGGGAGACGGGTAAGTAAATTGTCATCCAGAATAATTTATAATATAAACATTTTATTTGTAAACATTTATACTCACGGTTTAATAATGATAACATTTAAAACTGTAAACATCCATCAATCACCAAACAAATATTGCAATCACAGGCAAACAATATATATTCAGTCATAAAAATAAATAACTGCACAAATAATTCGAGTGACAGAGTTCTCACTTTGATTTCCACTCCGTCAGTCTTTAGTTGATGATTTTAGTACTGTTTGGGTTTAAATTTGCCTCAAATTCTAACTTGCTTCGTTTTTGTTCTAGTCAGTTCTGAAATGTAGTGCTCGTCTTCACGATTCCAACGAATTTGATTTTTTCCATTTCCGTGCCCATATGCAGAGGATGTGGCATTTCAAAGATTTAATTACTATAAGATAAATAAACTTAATTAACTAAATTAATTATAATTAATTAACTAATCCCCTTACATTATCTTCTTCCTTGTAACGTAACCCTTCAGCCGAAAACATCTAACCCACTCATGCTAGAACAAACTGCCTGCCGAACCACCCACGACCACCGTGACCCCGATCATCACCCACCGTGTCGAATCCCTTCGAACCCTCCCCTAGCGTCGGCGATATGGTGCAGCTCACACCCTTGTGTGCCTTGAAAAATGAGCTCAAACGCGGGTCCTTTGAGCTCCAAATTCGCACAAAATACAATGTTAAATCCAATCATTACCATTGATTTTCAAGATCTCATCGAGGTGAAGAAGTTTGCATTTATGAGTTTTGAAAATTAACGCTGAGGTCTGGAGAAATTTAGGGCTTGAGATCGGAAGAATCAAGCCATTAAACATAAAAGAACGACAGCGCACCTTTTACTGAGTGAATTAGGGTTAGAAAATATGTTATATATAGAGATTTTTATATTATTTTAATCCTTTTTTTCCTTAAATGTGAAATTCGCGTCCGATCTCCAAATGAATCCCATCAATTGTCGCCTGTTAGAAGATACCCTCATTCCGGACACAATGGGATATGTTTCATACTCCAATTCAATTGTTTCCATCAGTTTTTATCAAAATTAAAATATAAATTAATATAACATTTCAAATTGAATTTCAACGTACATTTTAATTCATCAGTGCCATATACTGACTCCAAAAATTATGGAATTTGAAATCTCGCTATGTTTTGACAGTACGGTCCTAACAAAATTAATTTCGTCGAATTTGGAGACCATTTAAAAAATGGCCTTTATTTTAGTTTATTTAATTTTCAATTAAAATTGAATACGCATTAAAATTTACCACACTCACATATTAATTCCACTTGACTTGAATTTTAAACCTAGCAATAATTTGACGTTCCGGATCCAACAAAATTGGTTTCGTCGAAAATGGAGATCATTTGCAAAATGGCTATTTTTAAGGGCTTAAATAATATTAATCCACAGCGACTATTCTAAATCTTAAACTGGACATAACTTACAATTTATAATAAGAAATCTAAATTTTTTATATTCATTAAAAAGATATAATTAAATAAATTCTAATGTTTCTTGTTACTGAAATTTGATTTGTTTTGAATTCTGCATACTCAGTTGAAATTAGAAATCGAATTTCAAACTACCGTGCCATTTCAACCTCGTTTTATAATAAATATAAATTTATACGTTCTAACTTCATATTAATTAAATTTACGTCATTATTTCTCAAAACAAATCAATTAAAATATTTAGTTTCTATTAAATTCAGTTAAAAATAAATTTTAAATTAGTTCCAAAAATACGGGTTGTTACAATCTCCCCCACTTAAAACTTTTTCGTCCTCAAAAAAGAAACGGAGCTGAAAGTTGTTTAACTAACCAACTCAACTTCATTCTAGTTTCAATTCTTCAACTTTTCAGTTTCTCAGAACTTCCAAATTTCTCTGAAATTTAGCTAACACCCTAAATTTCTGAAATTATTTGCCATAACCTCCTTTGTATGGGTTGATCTGAAAATTTTATTGGGTCGTATTAGGTACCCAATAAATCAATATATCGCATACAAATCAAATGTGAATTATCTTTGCTCAAGGGAGATGTGTAAAAATCATCCGTTGACCCAGTGATGGGAATTAATCATAACCCATGTACCGTATTTAAAACAAGAGAGACGTGTATATTTTTGTCATCTCAAGACCTGTGTAGGGTTTGTTATTAAATCCTGCAGTTTTCCTTTATATGTTATTAAGTCCTTAATCAGTCTTCAGTTTAACTTGTAATTCAGTCATCACACGCTCATATGGTAATCCAATCCCTCGTCATATAAGGACCAATGATATGTTATGCTGTCCTCCATCATGTATGTTATGCAGTGTAGTCCATAATTTATTTGTTACTATCATATGGCGTATGTTTTAATTTCACACAAAACAACCATCACAGTGCATCCAAATCATTCACAGTAGTCATAATAATAATAAAATTGTGCAACCAACTCATTAAGGTGCACTTGTTTGTCGGGCACGCAATTTATTTCTTTACTCAAAAGTAAATCCATAACGTGCTCGACATATATATGTATATCCATGCATATAAATCCAATTCAAACTAATTTTCAATTCAGTTCAACATTATATTTGATTTGACTTAAATTAACTTTCATTCTTATATTGGTTTTATTATTCCAATATTTTTATTAGCTATACTAATAATCACACAACACAACCAGCAATCAATTAGTTGATTAGCTTTTCAAATATATAACTTTTATATATTTAAAATCATATTTTCAAGTGCCAAATCACAAATAATAAATTCTAACTAAGTTCTGGTTCTCACACCAACCAAATGGAATTATACATATATCCTGCTTTCGAAACTCGAACATAAATGTTGATGATACTCGAGTAATCATCAGAATCATCTCCGGGTGACTAGAGTATGATTCTATATCCACCCAGTATATTTGGGACATCGAATACACGTTAATTACGCATATATTCAAAATATTCTTATACTCAATAGTCCAAATTCAATAAAATATAAAATACTCAAATACGTATAATAAAATATAATTTTCAAAACTAAATTCTTTTTTATAAATAACACTCTACAAACTCGTTATAGGGTATTACTAACCCTATCTCTAATGAGTTATTCTTATAGGATGTTACTAATCCTATCTCTGATGAATTCTTTCATTCGGTTCTAATGTGTCTTGTTCTCGAGCTTTGTAAACCAAAGCTCTGATACCAACTGTAGCAACCTGAACTTCTCTGCCGGCCTAAACTGAACAAGAAGGTGGACTGCTTTGAAAACACGACGCATCAAAACACAAACATGAGAACATTTCATGGCTATTACAATAATTTACATCAGAGTACAAGATATCAGAGTTCAAATAAATAATATATAGCGGAAAATGTCAGAGATTTAATTTACAACACAGCGGAAATATAATACATGAATAAAATGTGCAGCGGAAAACATCAACTACCACAACTGAAAGAAATACACGGATACAAAGCTTTTTGAATATAGCTCCAGCCGTAATCCAGACTCCTCTGAAAAGAAATATCTGCGAAAACCAAAACTACAAGCTGCCTATGTGGAAAAATATGGGAACCCAGAGTTTAGGTGGAAACAATAAACTCTGAGTCAGTCATGGGACTGGTGTGAGAAGTAAAATAGTTATTAACTTTATTTTAAAGTTGGGTAATCAAGGGACCACGCCGTATGACACGGAATGGGTTTTCTCCCAATAATACCATAAAATAAACAACGCAATGCTAAAAGGAAAAATGAAGCCTTTATATGACTCAGGTCTCCTCACACAATGCAACACAAATTAGAGGATAGAGTTTTACCTTATAATGGCCAAATATTCTTGATACGTGAATTTTATCTTTTATTATCATTATAAGTGTAGAAATCACTTTCGAATATAAATGTATCAATCATAGGTAGCATAAGTACCATTATATTATAACGCCCTATAGGTTTACAACTAAAACTGTAAAATCGCATATTAGAAATTGGGTTTCCATCGATGAACCAAGGCAAGCGATCCTCCTATCATACCTCATATCGTTTTTGGTTCATACCGGGGTGTGAAGCTCGCGAATTAACGCTACACAAAGCTGTGCTATTTAAAGTTGTGTTTTGATCATCAACCACAAAGCCCTGCTTTTCAACAAAAGTTTTGATCCATGCAACTCAGCATGCCACGTTGTCAATCCATACTATACCATTGATTTCTACCAATATATAACCTCTAAGCTCGTACGTCTCAGAAAAGGGTGTTAATCAAGAGAATAAATTCTCCGCCACCAAACAAATATATATTTAGAAGAGAATACAACGCGAAATACAGTGTCAAACATACAATCCATTTGCAAGTCCATTCTGGGTTTGAACGAAACCGGAGGCACCTTATTCCTCATCTCATTTGTCCAATACAAGAGAGAAGCCCTCGCATATCCAGTCGATCTCCAAGTACGCCTGGATGATCACCACTTATTACCTTGTCTTGGGTATACAGCCAATCAAGATATCAGTAATTATCCATTCGATGTGAAGATCTTCAGTCTTCAACCACTGTCTTCATCGTCGGCTTTTAATCATCGTATCAGTTATTCAGAATGGGTTAAACCCGGTCTTTCCGAATAACCCGCGTATCTTATAATCAAGTGCTATAATAACACATCACACGCCTCATTCCAATCCAGAATATTCATTTATTCAAATATTCATTACATTTGGAATTATTCCCACAAATCTTATCAAAGATTTAATTCATATAAACCTCTTGTTTAAATCTTTCTTTGAAAACCTTTGCAAAAGATTTTGTATTATCTTTTAACAATCTTAAACCAAATTAAGGTTTATCAAACTAGTCGGGATTATCGAGCCTTACCCAAGTAATCATTTATTTTATTTTTCCAATGCCAACCTATTCATCCCACGAAGCAAAACTGGTAGTACTCCATATCAAACACCCACTGTGTTATCAGTAAAATTAATTACCATTTCACGTTTCAAAAATAATTAAAGATTTAACTATCGCATGGAGTAAAACTGGTGGTACTCCATTCTTGTAACACCCCGAATTTTGGTTAATGCTAAAATTCACTAATTACAGAATAAATAATCTCAGATGTGAGAATTGGGGGAAATGGGATGCGTCATTGCGTTCGTCTCGGAAAAATACGCGAAATAGAGTCCGAGTTTTCGAGAATCGGAGTCCGTATGGCCCAGTTATGGCCCAATGAAGTTGGTAGAAAATTTAAGATAAAAACAGAACTAAATATTTAAAATCAGATTTCGAAATTGGAGCCAGCGGGGGCCAGGCGGGAAAATTCCCGCCCTAGCCATGTCGACAGGGCTGTCGACAGGGCTGTCGACAGGGGTGTCGACTGCCCTGTTGACTTGCCTGTCGACACGGGGTGTCGACCCAGTTGGCCTGGGTGCACCAGGTCTGGTTTTTCTGGCTGGTTTGGGCTGAGTTCTAGAGGCTTCCAAGATCTGACGGACCTAAACTAACCTAGGGTTAATCCTATGGTCTAAAACACACCCTAATCCTATAAATACACCCTAATGCAAGCCTAATCCCTACTAAAAATAGAAATGATGCCATCATGCCGCCAAAATCAAACTTGAGAGGAGCCTCCACTAGTTTATGAAGAAAGTTGCAAGCTAATCAACCTCTAATCATCATCTTCTTCAAATGTTGCAACTAGTCCTACTTCATAAGTTTGCTAATCTTGGTTTTGGTGAGTTCCTATAGCTTTAATAATCAATTGTTAAATTGATTATGGTAGGATATGATAAGACATGGCTATGTTTGTGGATAAATATGTTTATGCAAGTTTAGTATATTGTATGTTATGTGTTTGGCAAGTTTTATGCTACATGCAAGTTTAATGCCATGTTTATGATGCAAAACACTATGTTGAACATTTATGCATATATAACATGTTATGCAAACTATATGAGAGAGTATATGCAAGTTATATGTAATATGATATGCAAGTTATACATGGGGTTTTATGCATGCTAAGTGTTTGGTTTTATGCATGCTAAGTATTTGGTTTTGTGCATGCTAAGTATGTGGTTTTGTGCATGCTAAGTAATTGGTTTTATGCATGCTAAGTGTTTGGTTTTATGCATGCTAAGTATTTGGTTTTGTGCATGCTAAGTATGTGGTTTTGTGCATGCTAAGTAATTGGTTTTATGCATGCTAAGTGTTTGGTTTTATGCAAAGTTCATATGCAAAGTTATGATATAAGTTCATATGCAAAGTTATGATGCAAGTTCATATGCAAAGTTATGATGCAAGTTCATATGCAAAGTTATGATGCAAGTTCATATGCAAAGTTATGATGCAAGTTCATATGCAAGTTTGTCTCTTTTTATGATATGCATAACATATGCGAGTTTGCCTCTATGTATGACATGTTGTGCAAGTTCATATGCAAGTTTAGGTGCAAGTTCATATGCAAGTTTATGCGCAAGTTCATATGCAAGTTTATGTGCAAGTTCATATGCAAGTTTGTCTTTTTTTATGACGTGCATGATGCAAGTTTGGGTTAGATGCTAAGTTGGGTTTAATGTATGTTCATATATGCAAGTTGACACCTTTTGAACCCATGATAAAGTTATATGCTATGTTGGTTAAACCCATGACATTTGTGATGAATCTTCCCTTTATTATGCCATGTTATGAGACGAATTACGTGGGGAACGATGGGGTTAATATGCATGTTAATAAAGTGATGTGAAATGGATATGCTTAAGCATAACATAAATTAAATGGACATAATTAGGAATTTACCTATTAAGTTAGGTCTACCCATATTATGGAGTTGGGAATTTACCTATTGAGTTAGGTCTACCCAAACTATGGAGTTGGGAATTTACCTATTGAGTTAGGTCTACCCATATTCTTGAAAACATGATTAATTAATTAGGGATAATTAATATAAATTATGAGGGTGATTAATTAGGCGTAATTAATCGACTAAGACACGAGGTTGGACTCAGTTGTAGCGTAAAACTGCCCGGACCCAACCGGCTTAACCAGTTGCTACAAATGTTAGCCCAATGTGAGAGGTCTTAGGCACAAACTAAATACGTGATTAATGTAAAGACACGAGGTTAGACTCGGTTATGACATAAGGCTGCCCGGACCCAACCGGCTTAACCAGCAGTCATAAAAGATAGTCTAATGTGAGAGGTCTTTATGAGGATCACGGTCTTAATTAATTAAGAAACACTTAACCATATTAGCATGTAGATGGACATGAGGGGTTAAGTGGGTGCCTTGGGTGGCATGAGGAAACTAGTGGGTTGCCTTGGGTGGCAATAGAAAATACGATTAGAATACTTAACCAAAGTGGAACATGTAATTAAACATGATTAAAGGGTTAAGTAAGTGCCTTGGGTGGCATGTGGGAATTAAGTAAATGACTTGGGTGGCATGTGGAAATCTAGTGGGTGCCTTGAATGGCAATTAAAATATGATTAATGACTTAACCAAACCTTAACTTGTAGGTGGGCATGATTATAAAAGGGGTTAAGTGGGATACACTAGATAAAATAACAAGCTTAGGTGGTAGCTTGTGGGGGCCCATTTCAACCAATATCCCAAACGTATCTTTGTGGGCTCGACTCAAGTCGAGTGACGGGACACGCATATTGGGCTTGACTATAAGAGGCCAAAACGGGTTAGCGGTGGCAACGCAAGTCCATCGGGTTTCATGTGCGTGTGTGGGCCCGGGCTGGTAGGTAAGACGTTGTTGCATCGTGTAGGTATAAGCCGTGCACCGTTGATATTATCAGGTTGCCACATTGGGGAATGATACACCCCACTGTGGGGCCAGCACGGGTATCTACGCTAGGGAGCCGATCGCTTGGGGAGTAGTGGGTACACCTAGTGGAGATAAGGGCAGACGGCACTTATGTAGTCAGCTAGGGGTACAAGAAACTACTGGATAAAAATTACTAAGTACACTTAGTGGGATCAACCTTTAAGTAGGAATTACTCTTGGTGGGTAGAACTGGTGTGGTGCAGTGTAGGAATTACCCTTGGGCGGGTAGATCTGGGGTGGTGCAATCTAGTAATTATCCTTGGGTGGATAAATGCGTCTTTTCGGTTATCTTAGTACACCCTGTGTTTAGTTGGCTACTTAGTGTAGTCATTATCCCCAGAGGTACCGTACCTTGTTTATATCATACCCTAATTACTTTAATAATTGTATTGTTAGGGTTATAGGACTCACTCAGACTTATGTCTGACCCCGTTGTTGTTTATCTTTTTCCCAACCCTCAGGTTTTCAGAGTGGGCCTAGCACTAGTGGGCTTGGATCAGACCGCTATATCTATCTTTTGGGGCTTGGACCGTAGAAGTAAAGCTCGGTTTATCTTTTCTATTATGGATATTATCTATATAGTGGGATTATGTACTTCTATTTTATCAGGATGGATATTATGTACTTGACTCTTGTTATGGTTTTGTGATGTAACCAAACATGTTTTACTTTCCGCTGAAATGAAATGATGTTTTAAATTTTCAAGTATTACTTATATCTGTCTTGTTGTAATTTTTCTGTTCTATACTCACTAAAAATACTCCACCAAAACTAAGGCATTCCCTTAGTGAGTGACCTTAGCGGGTGTGGGGTGTTACACGTGGTATCAGAGCTTAAGGTTACCAGAACAGATAAAATTTTTAGAAAAACTATTTTCTAAGAATATTTTTGAAAGGAGTATTTTCAAAAACATGTCTTTTAAGAGAAAAGTTTTTGAAAGAAAAGCATAATCCCCAATAGCCATATCTATATCTTTCGAATTCTCCGTTTTGAATCTCTTCCTCTCTCGTTTTGAAGTTTCCCCTCCGCGTATAGATGACCTTTCTAAGATAGATAAGAACGGAAAACCACTTCAAGGGACTTAGACATTAATCGGATTAAAAGTTGGTTCAAGAAGGAGGAGGACTGGTAGGTATCTATTGGATAGACGATGGGAGGAAGGCTCAAATAGTTGTTTGGTTAATAAAGGATGAAACCTCATTGGTGGGAGGTTACGAGTGGAGAATGGGAAGAAGAAGGCGAGTAGTTATCCTTTTGGAGGAATGGGACACCGTATTAGGATTGCCCAAAGAGGCAAGGGCGAGGGTGATTGTATTCCCTCACGACTAAGGTACCAGATGGGGATAGGACCGTCTAGGTTGGAATTTGGATTTCTTTATTATCTGATTCGAACTTTATTTGATTCTGACGCATCGAGTTCGTTTATCTCATCATTGTTAGTTGAGTCACTGCACTTAGACACCAGTTTGGTAGATGATCCTTTAGTTGTTTCAAACCCAATTGGGGCTCCATGATGTGTTTGGGTTTGAAAGTTTCTATACTTAGCGTTGAGTTTAGATGTGATGCTTGTTGGGCTTCACGGGCTATGGGTTAGTCTTGGGCATGGACTGGTTATCCAGTAGGGGTGCCGTTCTTGATTTTGAAGGGAGAGTTGTTAGGCTTATGACCCGCTTGGGTAACACTCTCGAGATCTCTTGTAATCCCATGGAATCTGTTATGCTAAGTATCTAGAATCGCTTGACACGGCGGTCTAGAGTTTGCGATCTGTTAGAGCAGTCCGGGAATATCCGGATGTGTGTGAGGAGGTGAAGGGCTTACCTCCGGAGCGGGAGATTGACTTCCGAATATATCTGGTAGACAATGCCAAACCAGTATCTTGGCCAGTGTGCCACATGGCTCCTCGTGAGAGGAGGGAACTCCATAAGTAAGTAGGCGATTTGCTTGAGAAGGGGTTCGTCAGTTGAAGAGTGGCTGAGGATAGTATAGAGAAGACTGCCTTTAGGACTCCGGATGGTTTTTATGAGTAGCTGGTGACGCCATTTGGTTTGATGAATGCCCCTGCATACCTTATTGATGAGAAGGGTGTTCAGGGAGTACCTAAATAAGTTCGTGATGGTCTTTGTGGATGACATCTTGGTCTTTTCTAGGAGCGAAATAAGTTTTCGTATGTGCTCAATAGGGTGAGCAAAGCCAGTTATGGGAAAAACGGTGGTTTTGGAGCGAGACTGGCGAGGACATCCAAAGTTGGTCAAAGGCTTAATTGTTTAGCCATTTTTACTAGTATCATCTCACGTAGGTCGCTTGAACTCGAAGGAGATATCCCTTGGGTGTTTGTCTGATATTGGTTTAGGCCTTTGGGGCTTGCATTTGGGGGATGTCGAGTTCGACTAGGGTGGTCTGCGTGAGAGATGGACAGTTGTGATGATTTTGGATGGGATTCTTAGCATCCTATGAGTTTGAGATAGCGTATACCCATGGCAAGGGAAACATGGTAGCGGACGCCTTAAGTAGAAAAAGGTTGTCCTTGAGTTCATTGTTCGTTGAACGACGGAGCTTAGAGTTTATTTCTATGTTTGACTTTAGACCTTCCGCTGACTTTGTACCCGGTTTGCTAGCCTCCTTGGAGGTTAGGCCTACTCTTTTGGGGCGTATTGGCGGAGCACAGCGGGACGACCCACAATTGGTTGAGTTAGTAAAGAAGCTCTTGAGGAGGGGGAGTCGTCCAGCCATTTGAGTAGGTACACCCTAGATGGTAAGGGGTGGTTGCGTAGAGACGGTAGACTTTGTGTACCGCAAGACAGGGGTTCGAGGAAGGCTATACTTGATGATGCACATCAGTCAAAGATGACCATTCATCCCGATAGGGACAAGATGTACCAAGACATGAAGCGATTTTTCTTTTGGGCTGGGATGAAAAAAGATGTGGCCGAGTATGTCGCTAGATGCTTGGTGTGCTAGCAAATGAAAGCGGAGCAGAAGAAACCCGGTGGGTTGCTTCACCCATTGGAAGTTCCGCTATGGAAGTGGGATAGTGTCTCGATGGGTTTTGTCGATGGATTACCGAGATCGAGGGAGGGTAATACGGGAATTTGGGGTGTGGTAGACAGACTTACTAAGAGTACCCATTTTATACCCGTGAAGAGTAAGAGGACTGCTGCATAGCTAGCTTCAGTTTACATTCGAGAGATTGATAGATTACATGGTGTACCTTCCAGTATAGTGAGCGATCGAGATCCTATCTTCACTAGCGAGTTTTGGAAGAGTTTGCAAGAGGCGGTAGGGACTCAGTTATGTTAGAGTACCGCATATCATCCTCAGACGGACGGTCAGACCAAGAGGGTGAATCATATTTTAGAAGACCTTTTGAGGCTATGTATCTTGGATTTTGGAGGTACATAGGAAGAGCATCTTCCATTGGTGAAGTTCGCATATAATAACAACTTTCAGTCTAGTATTGGCATGGCTCCTTTCGAAGCTCTTTATGGAAGGCCTTGTCGATCACCTACATGTTGGTGGGAATCTACGGATAAGATCTTGGTTGGGCCGATATAGTTAGAGAGACTTCGTGAAAAGATTGATTTGATTCGAAGAAGGATGAAAGCGGCGCAAGATAAACAGACAGAAATCTTATGCGGACAAGAGGAAAGCAGAGCTTAAGTTTGGTGTTGGGGACATGGTTTTATCAAGGTATCTCCATTACGGAATGTGGTTCGCTTTGGATCTGTTGGAAAGTTAGCACCAAGGGTTGTTGGGTCGTTTCCTATTAAGGAAAGGATTGGACAAACGGCATATAGAGTGGAGTTGCCCGACAGGCTTAGTGGTGTACATGATATATTCCATGTGTCACATTTGAGGAAGTGCCTACATGAGACCGCAGAGGTGGTAGAGCCGAGCTTGCTTAGAGAAGTGGAGGTAGAGCGTAATGCAACGATTCGACGAGCTCCTACTCGCATCCTTGGGTCAGAGACTAGGAAGTTGAGAAACTGAGAGGTTCAACTAGTCAAAGTACAATGAGGAGAAGATGAGAGCAACGCAACTTGGAGACGGAAGCGAAGATGCGTTCATTGTACCCATTTCTTTTTGAGGATATGTCTTTTAATTTCTCCTCTATCGTTTGTCTAGTACTTATCTTATCTTTAGTATGTCCTCTCGTTAGTACTTTTGACCTTTAGATAGGGTAAACCTATGGTTGAAACATGTGTTTGAGACATGTTATGGTTGATGGATGCATGTGGATGCAAGTGTTTGCTAGTGGTTGCTCGTGGATGCATATACACACACTTTAGGCACTAGATCGGCTCAGTCACTTCATATTGCATATTGCATATAATTGTGTGTAGGTAGCTATATTTATGGATGTATAATGATTGTGTTATCATATGGATGATGCATTTTGGTGAATGATTGTGCACTCATATAGATACTGTATGTGTCGATAGGGTTATCTCGCATACATATTGGATGCATGGCACTATCATGGTTTGCATATACATTAGATAGGGAACATATACACACACTTTTCGCATATGCTCATACATCATTAGAAATTGTTTTAAGGACAATGGATGCCCGTGTTTGATGGATTGAGTAGATGGTTGTTTGGATGGTAGGATATGCATTCTCCTTAGCTTAGAGATTTCGGGGACGAAATCCTTTAAGGAGGGGAGAATGTAACACCCCGAATTTCGGTTAATGCTAAAATTCACTAATTACAGAATAAATAATCTCAGATGTGAGAATTGGGGGAAACGGGTTGCGTCATTGCGTTCGTCTCGGAAAAATACGCGAAATAGAGTCCGAGTTTTCGAGAATCGGAGTTTGTATGGCCCAGTTATGGCCCAATGAAGTTGGCAGAAAATTTAAGATAAAAACAGAACTAAATATTTAAAATCAGATTTCGAAATTGGAGCCAGCGGGGGCCAGGCGGGAAAATTCCCGCCCTAGCCATGTCGACAGGGCTGTCGACAGGGGTGTCGACTGCCCTGTCGACTTGCCTGTCAACACGGGGTGTCGACCCAGTTGGCCTGGGTGCACCAGGTCTGGTTTTTCTGGCTGGTTTGGGCTGAGTTCTAGAGGCTTCCAAGATCTGACGGACCTAAACTAACCTAGGGTTAATCCTATGGTCTAAAACACACCCTAATCCTATAAATACATCCTAATGCAAGCCTAATCCCTACTAAAAATAGAAATGATGCCATCATGCCGCCAAAATTAAACTTGAGAGGAGCCTCCACTAGTTTATGAAGAAAGTTGCAAGCTAATCAACCTCTAATCATCATCTTCTTCAAATGTTGCAACTAGTCCTACTTCATAAGTTTGCTAATCTTGGTTTTGTTGAGTTCCTATAGCTTTAATAATCAATTGTTAAATTGATTATGGTAGGATATGATAAGACATGGCTATGTTTGTGGGTAAATATATTTATGCAAGTTTAGTATATTGTATGTTATGTGTTTGGCAAGTTTTATGCTACATGCAAGTTTAGTGCCATGTTTATGATGCAAAACACTATGTTGAACATTTATGCATATATAACATGTTATGCAAACTATATGAGAGAGTATATGCAAGTTATATGTAATATGATATGCAAGTTATACATGGGGTTTTATGCATGCTAAGTGTTTGGTTTTATGCATGCTAAGTGTTTGGTTTTATGCATGCTAAGTATTTGGTTTTGTGCATGCTAAGTATGTGGTTTTGTGCATGCTAAGTAATTGGTTTTATGCATGCTAAGTGTTTGGTTTTATGCATGCTAAGTATTTGGTTTTGTGCATGCTAAGTATGTGGTTTTGTGCATTCTAAGTAATTGGTTTTATGCATGCTAAGTGTTTGGTTTTATGCAAAGTTCATATGCAAAGTTATGATATAAGTTCATATGCAAAGTTATGATATAAGTTCATATGCAAAGTTATGATGCAAGTTCATATGCAAAGTTATGATGCAAGTTCATATGCAAAGTTATGATGCAAGTTCATATGCAAAGTTATGATGCAAGTTCATATGCAAGTTTGTCTCATTTTATGATATGCATAACATATGCGAGTTTGCCTCTATGTATGACATGTTGTGCAAGTTCATATGCAAGTTTAGGTGCAAGTTCATATGCAAGTTTATGTGCAAGTTCATATGCAAGTTTATGTGCAAGTTCATATGCAAGTTTGTCTTTTTTTATGACGTGCATGATGCAAGTTTGGGTTATATGCTAAGTTGGGTTTAATGTATGTTCATATATGCAAGTTGACACCTTTTGAGCCCATGATAAAGTTATATGCTATGTTGGTTAAACCCATGACATTTGTGATGAATCTTCCCTTTATTATGCCATGTTATGAGACGAATTACGTGGGGAATGATGGGGTTAATATGCATGTTAATAAAGTGATGTGAAATGGATATGCTTAAGCATAACATAAATTAAATGGACATAATTGGGAATTTACCTATTAAGTTAGGTCTACCCATATTATGGAGTTGGGAATTTACCTATTGAGTTAGGTCTACCCAAACTATGGAGTTGGGAATTTACCTATTGAGTTAGGTCTACCCATATTCTTGAAAACATGATTAATTAATTAGGGATAATTAATATAAATTATGAGGGTGATTAATTAGGCGTAATTAATCGACTAAGACACGAGGTTGGACTCAGTTGTAGCGTAAAACTGCCCGGACCCAACCGGCTTAACCAGTTGCTACAAATGTTAGCCCAATGTGAGAGGTCTTAGGTACAAACTAAATACGTGATTAATGTAAAGACACGAGGTTAGACTCGGTTATGACATAAGGCTGCCCGGACCCAACCGGCTTAACCAGCGGTCATAAAAGATAGTCTAATGTGAGAGGTCTTTATGAGGATCACGGTCTTAATTAATTAAGAAACACTTAACCATATTAGCATGTAGATGGACTTGAGGGGTTAAGTGGGTGCCTTGGGTGGCATGAGGAAACTAGTGGGTTGCCTTGGGTGGCAATAGAAAATACGATTAGAATACTTAACCAAAGTGGAACATGTAATTAAACATGATTAAAGGGTTAAGTAAGTGCCTTGGGTGGCATGTGGGAATTAAGTAAATGACTTGGGTGGCATGTGGAAATCTAGTGGGTGCCTTGAATGGCAATTAAAATATGATTAATGACTTAACCAAACCTTAACTTGTAGGTGGGCATGATTATAAAAGGGGTTAAGTGGGATACACTAGATAAAATAACAAGCTTAGGTGGTAGCTTGTGGGGGCCCATTTCAACCAATATCCCAAACGTATCTTTGTGGGCTCGACTCAAGTCGAGTGACGGGACACGCATATTGGGCTTGACTATAAGAGGCCAAAACGGGTTAGCGGTGGCAACGCAAGTCCATCGGGTTTCATGTGCGTGTGTGGGCCCGGGCTGGTAGGTAAGACGTTGTTGCATCGTGTAGGTATAAGCCGTGCACCGTTGATATTATCAGGTTGCCACATTGGGGAATGATACACCCCACTGTGGGGCCAGCACGGGTATCTATGCTAGGGAGCCGATCGCTTGGGGAGTAGTGGGTACACCTAGTGGAGATAAGGGCAGACGACACTTATGTAGTCAGCTAGGGGTACAAGAAACTACTGGATAAAAATTACTAAGTACACTTAGTGGGATCAACCTTTAAGTAGGAATTACTCTTGGTGGGTAGAACTGGTGTGGTGCAGTGTAGGAATTACCCTTGGGCTGGTAGATCTGGGGTGGTGCAATCTAGTAATTATCCTTGGGTGGATAAATGCGTCTTTTCGGTTATCTTAGTACATCCTGTGTTTAGTTGGCTACTTAGTGTAGTCATTATCCCCAGAGGTACCGTACCTTGTTTATATCATACCCTAATTACTTTAATAATTGTATTGTTAGGGTTATAGGACTCACTCAGACTTATGTCTGACCCCGTTGGTGTTTATCTTTTTCCCAACCCTCAGGTTTTCAGAGTGGGCCTAGCACTAGTGGGCTTGGATCAGACCGCTATATCTATCTTTTGGGGCTTGGACCGTAGAAGTAAAGCTCGGTTTATCTTTTCTATTATGGCTATTATCTATATAGTGGGATTATGTACTTCTACTTTATCAGGATGGATATTATGTACTTGACTCTTGTTATGGTTTTGTGATGTAACCAAACATGTTTTACTTTCCGCTGAAATGAAATGATGTTTTAAATTTTCAAGTATTACTTATATCTGTCTTGTTGTAATTTTTCTGTTCTATACTCACTAAAAATACTCCACCAAAACTAAGGCATTCCCTTAGTGAGTGACCTTAGCGGGTGTGGGGTGTTACAATTCTCGATCATTTCTTGAATTCAGTAAATTTAATTATTTCTTTCACATTCCAATCTAATTAAAGATTCATTAAAACTCCAACTTGGTTTTAATCTAAAAATTATTACTTAATGATTATTCAACTTTAAGAAATTAATCTTGTCTTTAACTGGGTTAAAGAACCAATGTCATTTAAAACAAAGTTCACGATAAACCCAAAATCAACTTCCATTTAATTCTAATTATATGTATTAATTGGAAATTTCTTTTTGATACGAACCCAACTGTTCTAGTTTTAGGAGAATCCGACGGTCGGTTCTCCCGTTATGCCAGTTCGAAGTTAATGGTTGAAATTCGCGAACGGTCGCTGCGCGATACGTTCTATTTAAACCATTTAAATATATATATATATATATATATATATATGTATATATATATATTCCAATTTAAAACATATTTTAAAACGTTTATAAATTCGTTTTAAAAACGATTCCAATTTCAATTACAATTTTAAATCAAAATTGAATATTATATATCATTATAATATTAAAATGATAATATTTTCAAAATATCATATTTTGAAATAAAATCTTTCGATATTCATTACAAAATGAATAAAATCGACAGAAAATTTCGTTCGAGTTAAAATGGCATATATCTACTTAACTCTGATTCAATTCATTTCAGTTATGAATATTTCAATATTTTCGTATCCATCCAAAATCGGACATCAAATCATATTTTGATTCTTTACTGAATATTATTTTAAAATATTCATTATTTCTGAATTGGAATCAGACTCGATCAATTACCATATATTTTTATTTATATGGATTCCAAACATAACATGTACTCAAAAATAGTGATACACAACTATTAAACATTTCATTCACATCTAGAGTGAAATTTACAACTGTATAAGCATTAAATAATTAAATAATGCTTATAATATTCTGTCAATCAATCGGTTGACATACCATTAAATCCAAGGGAGATGTGAATTAATTATCATCCCCAAATCCGTGTGGGGTTTTCAAACAACGAACAAATATTATTATTTGTATACTTGGGCGATATGTAAAATATCGACCTAATACCCGTATGGGGTTTACATCACAGTCCATGTGAACTTATCTATTATTTGGGAGACGGGTGGGTAACTTGTCATCCCAGAATAATTTATAATATAAACGTTTTATATATAAACATTTATAATCACAGTTTAATAATGATAACATTTAAAACTGTAAACATCCATCAATCACCAAACAGATATTGCAGTCACAGGCAAACAATATATATTCAGTTATAAAAAAATAAATAACTGCACAAATAATTTGAATGAGAGAGTTCTCACTTTGATTTCTACTTTATCAGTCTTTAATTGATGATTTTAGTACTGTTTGGGTTTAAATTTGCCTTAAATTCTTACTTGCTCTATTTCTGTTCTAGTCAGTTCTGAAATGTAGTGCTCGTCTTCACGATTCCAACGAGTTTGATTTATTCCATTTTCGTGCCCATATGCAAAAGATACGACATTTCAAAGATTTAATTACTATAAGATAAATAAACTTAATTAACTAAATTAATTATAATTAATTAATTCCCTTACATTATCTTCTTCCTCGTAACGTAACCCTTCAGCCGAAAACATCGAACCCACTCACGCTAGAACAAACCGCACGCCGCACCACCCACGACCACCGTGACCCCGATCATCACCCACCATGTTGAATTCCTTCGAACCCTCCCCTAGCGTCAGCGATATGGTGTAGCTCACACCCTTGTGTGCCTTTGAAAACGAGCTCAAACGCAGTCCCTTTAAGCTCCAAATTTGCACAAAATACAACGTTAAATCCAATCGTTACCATTGATTTTCTAGATCTCATCGAGGTGAAGAAGTTTGCAGTTATGAGTTTTGAAAATTAATGCTGGGATTTGAAGAAATTTAGCGCTTAAGATCGAAAGAATCAAGCCATTAGACATGAAAGAATGAATCCCAACGACTGTCGCCTCTAACCAAATACCCTATTCCGAACACAATGGGATATGTTTCATAAACCAATTCTATTGTTTCAATCAGTTTTTATCGAAATTAAAATATAAATTAATATAATGTTTCAAATTGAATTTCAATGTACATTTTAATTTACCGGGGCCACATACTGACTCCAAAAATCATGGAATTTGAAATCTCATTTTGTTTTGACAATATGGTCCTAAAAAAATAAATTTCGTCGAATTTGGAGACCGTTTGAATAATGGCCTTTATTCTAGCTTATTTAATTTTCAATTAAAATTGAACATGCATTAAAATTTACCACACTCACATATTAATTCCAATTGACTTAAAAATTTAAATCTAGCAATAATTTGACATTCTGGATCCAACAAAATTGGTTTCGTCGAAAATGGAGATCGTTTGAAAAGTGGCTATTTTTAAGGGCTTAAATAATATTAAAATTATAATAACATCCATAGTGACCATTCTAAATTTTAAATCGGATATAACTTACAATTTATAATATGAAATCTAAATTTTTCACATTCATTAGAAAGATATAATTAAATAAATTCTAACATTTCTTATTTTATGAAATCCGATATGCTTTGAATTCTGCATACTCGATTGAAATTAAAAGTCGAATTTTTAAACTACCACGCCATTTCAAGCTATTTTTATAATAAATATAAATTTATACGTTCTAACTTCATATTAATTAAATTTTACATCGTTATTTCTCATAATAAATCGACTAAAATATTTAGTTTCTATTAAAATCAATTTAGAATAAATTTTAAATTGGTTCCAAAAATACGGGTTGTTACACTTGCTATGCAAGAAGAACTGAATCAGTTTACTAGGAATGATGTATGGAAACTTGTTCCTAGACCAAAGGTAAGACTCTAATAGGAACCAAATGGGTTTATAAAAATAAAATGAATGAACACGGTGAGGTCGTAAGAAATAAGGCACGACTACTAACACAAGGTTATATTCAAGAAGAAGGAATAGATTACGATGAAACTTTTGTCCCCATAGCAAGACTAGAAGCTACTGGGATTTTACTAGCCTTTGCAAACCATAATAATTTCCAATTATATCAATTGGATGTCAAAAGTGCTTTTCTAAATGGATTTGTTAAAGAAGACGTGTATGTAGAGCAACCACCTCTATTTGAAGACGAAAAATTACCAGATCACGTATATAAATTAAAGAAAGCGTTATATGGATTAAAACAGACTCCTAGGGCTTGGTATGATAGATTAAGAAATTATTTATTACAATCAAATTTTGAAATAGGAAAATTATATAATACTTTTTTGTTAAGGAAATTAATAAAGATATACAATTAGTTCAATATATGTTGATGATATAATTTTCGGATCGACAAACGATAAGATGAATAAAAAAATTCACATATTATGATCCAAGAATTTGAAATTAGTCATATGGGAGAACTAGCATTCTTTCTAGGATTACAAATTCGTCAATTAAAGAATGGAATATTTATTAATCAAGAAAAATACGCAAGAGATCTAATTAATAAATATAATAAAACAACAAATGGGATACTAACACCTATGGCAACTAATATAACATTAAGTGAAGATGATATATCTAAAGATGTGGATCAAATTCTATACAGAGGAATGATAGGATCATTATTATATATAACTGCTAGTAGACCAGATATAATGCATAGTGTATGTCTCTGTGCAAGATATCAATTGCAACCTAAGGAAACACATTTAAAAGCCGTAAAACATATTAGGAGGTATGTAAAGCATACATCTGACTTTGGATTATTTTACCCTAAGGGTGATTCATTTGATTTAGTTTCTTACCGTGATGCTAACTACGTAGGATGTAAATCTGATCGTAAAAGTACTAGTGGAACATGTCACTTCTTAGGATACTCACTGGTCTCGTGGTTTAGTAAAAAGCAAAATACTGTATCTTTGTCAACAACTGAAGCAGAATATATCTCTGCTGCTTTGGCTTATTCACAAGTAATATATATGCAAAAAACTCTAAATGATTTAGGATTATAAATAAATAAATCATCGATATACTGCGATAATACGAGTGCTAAAAATATTTATAAAAATCCAACTTATCATTCAAGAACTAAACATATCGATATATGACTTCATTTTCTAAGAGATAGTGTAAGAGAAAATTTCACTTGAATTTATAGAAACAGATAAACAAATAGTGGATATATTAACAAAACCACTAAATGAAGCAACATTTACTAAATTTAGAAGAGAATAGAATGTGAATTAAGGGGCCCAACTTCTTAATATACTGGCGAAGCTCACTAGTGCTCGCCTTCGCTTCTCTCTTCGAGAATCGAACAACGTCCCGCCGCAATTAATATACTGGCGATTTTGTAAATCGGCCCTAATTAATATACTGGCCTGAAGCTCATTAGAGGTCTGGTTTAGAAGCCTATATAGGCAAGGTAATTGTTGTTGTGTATAAGTCTAAGTTTGATTCTTCTATTCCCATTTTATCTACCTGTAATATAAAAAATAATGAGAAGTATTACTGAGCGTAAAAGAGCTAATAGGCATGTGGCTAACTAGAATTTTTCAGGTACTCTTTTTCATTTTAGGCATATGTTCATTAAGTGAGTTAGAATAATTAAATAAACTATTATGTATAAAAATAACATAAAAAATCAGAAAAATAAAATTTAAAACATAAGTATGTCGACATACATTTATGCATATGTCGACATATAACTGCCAAAATTTTAAATTTTATTCACACGAAAAGTTAGTTATATTAATTATTTAAACATTCTACTTCGACTTTTCTTCTCCATTTTCATTTCTCTTCTCTGTAAAAATTCTAAACTAAAATAAACAATGGCCTCCACTAATTTAAACACTCAAATCAACTCCGATTCGTCCACTGGACCGTCCGAAGGTCCTTTTCAACGATCTACGCTCTCTCATGTCATTAAAATTGAAGAAAAGATGGAGTATGCTCTGCAAATGATGGCTGAAATACAAGTACTTCAAAAAAGGATGAGCCAAGAACAAGGTAGGCAAGGGAAAGTAATAAGGAGTCTTTTTAAATTCATAATGGATAATCAGGCTAACCCGATTATTATCGACGATGATAATAAAGCCATGGAAGAGGAGGAAGAATCAAAGGAAGAACAAGAAGAGGAAGAAGAAATGATGGAGGAAGAAGAACCTCAAGAGCCTCAACAAACATTTACGAAAGAAGACGATATGTTTGTATGTGTAGGAGAGGTCTTATTCGACCAAAATGGGAATGTGACTGAATTGAATGGGGAATTTTGTCCCCATTTATCCATATTGTCCAATTCACAAATCTCCCATTGCCAAGAATAATTAGTATTTAAGGTTTTCTTTGGTTTTTCGTTCTTACAATGCATCGTGCTTGTATAAATCCATGTACCATCGCTTGTAAAAATTCTAGTTTAATATAATAATTGATTATGTTTACCATAAGAATAAGTTAAGTAATAATTATACATCTTAGAATAAAGTAATACATATATGAAATTAAAAGTGAGTCTAAGAATTATTAAAAGCAGTATTTTACTTAGCGGGAGTATTCTACTTAGACACCTATAGGTTTTTACTTGGACAGTTATATGATTTAGGGGGAGTAGTTTTAGAATTTCTTTTTGATAATGCCAAAGGGGGAGAAATTATAAAATATAGACATAATTTATGGGATTCATATAGACAAGGGAGTATCTAAAGGATCATCATCAATAGGTATATACAGGTATGATATTTTATGAACCAAAGTTGTCATCAGCAAAAAGGGGGAGATTATTGGAGAACGAAGTTTTGATGACAACAACCTTATTTCAATATTAACCGGTTATAAAATATGTACTAACACCTCTATCTAGAATATATATATATACACATATGCATGATTTATATACAGGAAATATTACTGAAGACTGTATAGTTTAAAGATTCAGAATTCATAGATATTTCAAGACTCATGAGTATTCAAGATTTCAAGAGTTCAAGATCAATATAGATATAGAGTCTAGATTATGTAAGACTCTGAATGGCACTCCAGATTCAAATTCAAAATAATTTCAAATTTTGTTTTCAAATTCTATCTTCAGTCTCTTTCTTCTCTATTTTACTTTCTATTTTTATTTGATTTTAAACTTAAGTTTTATAGATTGATACTTTATAAGTTTTATATATTTATATAGTTTTAAACTCTATAATTTTATAAATATGTTTATATTTATGTTTTCATATGATTTTCTACTTTATAATATTTATTTATAACACTATATTTTAATTCAAGAATTTCCATAATTATATATATATACACACATATATATATCAAAACACTTGAAAAATATTCAAAATTCAATTTTGTACATATATATGTCGACAAACATATATATACAGGTTGATATATAATTGTCATTTTTCAAATTTGAAAGGAAGTGTCTTTTCACTTATGAAGCTTCTGAGATGTTGCAACCTTTCACACATTATTAAAAGGGGCTGATTTCGAATTTTTAATCACTTCTTCTTCTCTATCTTCATTCCCTTTCATTACACCATTATTCTTTATCATTTTTATGATTTCTACACCTATACTTTGCTAAATTCAATTCTGTTTTCATTATTCTTCTTTTCTCTACACTCTCTACTCATTACTCTTTGAATCAAGCGTTATTGAAGAGTTATAGGGTTGTTTGTAATTGTTTGGGTTGTGTAAAGTAGTCGGTGGTATCCCTTGTAGCCGTGAAATCAAGGATGGGTAATCAGTGGTATCCCTTGTAGCCGTGAAATCAAGGAAGGTATACTTGATCAAGTGTGTGTTGAATCGGTGGTATCCCTTGTAGACGTGAAATCAAGGAGGGTTGTAATTGGATACTGATATAGTAATAAAACTCTGCACAATCCAGCGTTGTGCGGGACTGGACGTAGGAACAATTTTGAACCAGTATAAAATCCGGTGTGTTCTTTCCTTTTCTGCACTTTATTTTTGTTTATCTTTATTTTTGTGTTTGTTGTTGATTCTGTGTCTGTGATTATTTCTGTGGTGATTGATTCATATAGTGTATCACATAAGTTTTAGATTTTGTTTAAATTCTCAAAAAACACTATTCACCCCTTCTAGTGTTTGTTTTGCCTTAACGATCCATTCCGCAGTCCCTAACAAATAATTCATCCAAAACTAGTGTTGTCCTAGTAGATTTCACGAGAATAAAATGGGCACTCTTGGTTAATTAATCCACGACAACTCAAATGCTTTCATTCCCTCTTCTTAATCTCGGCAGTCCATTGACAAAATTCATGGATATCGAATCCCATTTCCAAATTGGAATATCTAATGGTTTAAAAAAAACCACTAGGGTTTTGATGTTTGGCTTTCACCTGATGGCAAATCATACATTGCTTCACCTATAAGCCAACATCCTTCTTCATTCCTTCCGAGAAGATGCCTCTTTCTTCATATTATTATACATCTTAGTTCCTCCGGGGTGTATCATGAACTTAGAACGATGACACTCTTTAAGAACTTCCTTTCTTAGATTACCAACATTTGAAACACATAACCTTCAGTTCCTTTGTAACCAATCATTTTGGTCAAGAGATAAATTTTCAAAGTCATTCCCTTTCATTTCGTCTGTGGTTCTCTGATCCTATCGGTCAACGACGATCCTCCACCTACCTAAAATCAATCTTCTCAATTAAGTCTAGTTGAACTTTTAAGCATGACACCATTGGTGTGCTTCAGCTAGTACTTGTTGTTGATCTAATCCTCACATTACATGAGACCAAGGTTTTAAGCCTCGCTCATCTCGTCAGAGATGAAATCCAAGATTTTACCCGAGATCCGAGATTTAGCAGAACTTTTAGTTATAAGCATTTTAAAGATCGTCCATTTTGACCGAGATATAAATCCGAGTTTTTCTCCTAAATCCGAGTTTTTCTCCTAAATCTGAGATCTGAAATTTTGCATGTAACTAAAGCTTCTAGGTTTTTACATTTGTTCGGCATAGCCGACACCATCCCTTGGTGTTTCCTACCAAGGGAATCAACAACGTTATTCCCTTTCCCAGGGGTATACTCTATGTCAAAGTCATATGCCACCAAGAACTCTAACCATCTCTGCTGTCGCATATTCAATTCCTTTTTAGAAAAAAAACATCTCAAAGACTTATAGTATGTGAACAACTCAAATCTTTCACCCAATAAGTAATGCCTCCAAATCTTTAAGGCAAAAACAATAGCAGCTAACTCAAAATCATGAGTTGGGTATCGAACTTCATGAGGTCTCAGCAGCTGGAAGCATAAGTAATAACTCTTCCCTTCTGCATAAGAATAATACCTAATCTTGTTCCATAAGTATCGGTATAAATGACCAAACCTTGGTTTCCTTCCGGCACTACTAACACAAGAGCATGCATGGGTCAATAAGTGTTTCAAATTCTAGAATTCTTCCTCACACTTATGCAACCAAACAAACTTAACATCCTTTTTGGTTAACTTACTGAAGGGTGTCGCTATCCGTGAAAATTACTCGGTAAACCTTTGATAGTACCCGGTCAATCCTAGAAAGTTCAGACCTTCATAACACTTCCAGGCCTCTTCCAACTAACGACAACATCAACTTTCGTTGGATCCATCGAAGTCCTTATTCTGAGACTATATGACCAAGGAACTTCACTTTCTTTTCCAAAAATCGGCATTTAGAAATCTTGGCTATCAATTAGTGCTTCCGCAAAATCTCTAACAATCTGAAGGTGAGTTCTATGCTCTACTGGATCCTTCTTATACACCGATATATCATCAATGGAAACCAACAAAAATGTAAGTGCTCCCAAAATATTCTATTCATTAAATCCAAAAAGAAAGCTAGTGTTCGTCAATCCAAATAGCATAACCATCCATTCATATAATACATACCTGGTACGAAACGTATTCAGTGAGACACTCTCTTCCGCTACCCCCGGCTGGTGAAACCAAGTAATCAAATCCAACTAAGAAAACACTTTTGCTCCACACAATTGATCAAATAGATCATCAATACGAGGCAAAGGATACCTATTCTTCACTTCCTTGATTATGGTAATCAATACGCATTCTCAACGATCCATCTGACTTCTTTACAAACACTACCTATGCACCCTAAGGCGAACTACTTGAAGGAATGAAGCTTTTATCTTCCAGCTCAACAAGTTCCACGTTTAACTCTTTATCTCTAAAGGAGTCATCCGGCTAGGGGGCCTACTTACTTGCTCTTCTCCCGATAAAAGATCAATCTGGAACTTGATAGTTTTCTTAGGTGGCAATCCTTCCACTTGTTTGAAGATGTCGGGAAATTCCTTTACGATGGGAACACTACTTACCTCTTCCTCCAATTCCGAAACACTCATTAACAGATATATCTGCAGAACTATTCTTTCCACCAAGAATACAATCCTATCACTGTTATTGGGATGTTTCAATGTTAACTCTCTGCTTTAACACAATAATCTCGCATCATAACAACTCAACCAACCCATACCTAAAATAATTCTAAAACCCAGAAAATCAAGCACAAAGAAGTTACAATCAAAAGTATATCCTAAAAACTGAAATTATAGGTCATTGCATCTTAATCCTACAGTGACGAACCCTACGATATGATTAAACACCCTAAAGGAAGTAACTAGGTATGAAGGTTCTAAAGACAATTTATCTACTACATATCTAGAGATAAATGAATGTGATGCAACAATGTTAAATAAAACTCTAACAAGTATTCTACGAAACAAAAGCATATCTTCCAACATTGTATTCCTCTTCTCTACAGTTGTAGGTCTAGAAGAATAAGGTTTCGCAGCCTTCACTTTACCCTTCGCTGCTTCTGGATATTTATCCTTATAATTTTCAAGATGGTTACAATTAAAGCAACTGACATAATACTTTCCAACAGTGATCTTAACTTTCGTTGCCTTATACTTTTTCGAATAGTGACCCTTCTGGTGACACTTAAAGTAAACAAATTTGACCTTATTCTTCTTGAGTCCATCTTTCTGAGCCTTACCACCCTTGAAGAATTTTCTTTTCTTGCCCTGACTGCCCCAGTTCCCATCTTTCGTAAGCATCTCTTCTTTACGAATGGTCATCTCCACAACAACATCACTGGGGTCTCACAAAAGAGGCATAGTCGCCCTTAGTATATCGAACCTTAACCCCCTAAATGAATTTTTCATTCCTTAAAATGACAGTGTCAATTATTCCATGAGTGTAACGAGACAATTCGTCAAATCTGGCGGTATACTCCACCACTGTACTTTCTCCTTACTTTAAATCAGTAAACCTTCACATCATCAAAGTCTAGGAAGCTTCTGACACAAATCTGGACCTAAGCCTTCTTCGGAAATCTTTTCATATTATTTCTCCTTCTGGTCCCACAGCCGTAACACCATTCCGCTGATGTAAAGCATTGCCCTGCAAATGTAACATCCCATAAAATATACCTAAAAATATAAATAATAACAACAAGCAATTAAATAATAAAATATAAATAGGCTGAAAAGTGAAATTTTGCAGCATTGAGAAATTGACTATGAAAATATTTTAATTGGATTCATGGTGAAATTCTGATTAGTTTTCATATATAATATATTGAAAACGGTGATCCTATGAAGAAATTACAGTTCAATGAAATCAAATGGTAAACGCATATATATATATATGTGTGTGTGTGTGTGTATGTGTGTGTGCGGTTTAATTAATGATATATATATATCTAAGGGATAAATAAATTAGATAAGAATAATATTCTCTTAGATACGTTTGAATTTCAAATGAGAAGATAAGGAAAAGAAGACAAGAATAATATGCATAACAAAAGAAATAAACAAATTGAATAACGTTATATAAATATCTTCAGCCCTTGGTGGAGTATATTGGGCAATTCAATGACCAAGAAGTCCACCTTCCCCTACAAGGGGTGTCGACCGCCGGTCGACACCCCTTGTAGGGGGGAGGTCGACCGCTTGGCACCTGAAATGCCCAATAAGGCTAGGTTTGGTTTTTGGGGCTAATTTATATAAACAAATAGCTAAGATAAAACCTTAATAATCCTACAGTTCTTGCTTACACAAGCACCTATAAATAACCCTTTAGACTCCATACCTAAACTTAGCCACTCTCTCTATTTGTTCCTCCACTCTGCCACCATTGACTCCAGAGAATTTAAAAATACGTTTTCTTCTTTTACAAACCTATTCTTCTTTCTCTAATCTTTTCTTATAGACTATGGATCTGCAATCACATGATATATATATATAAGAATTTTAATCATTTAGTTCTTATGTATATAGATCTCTAAGGATTGGAATTCACATCAAATAGGCACAACAACGTCAGATCTATGACATTTCCAATCACTGTGAGTGGAATTAGTATTTACTTAGACATATTCTACATTTGTAGATTACTTTATGGAATTGTATGCCTAAGGAGACTTGGTATGACGACAAAATCAAAATACAAAACCCCCCAAATCACCAATTTTTATGTATTTCGCAAGAATTGTCAATTTATATTGGGTTTGTGGATTTTGCTTTAGTAGCGAATAAAGAACAATTGGGTGATGTACTTTTAGTTTATTTGGTTTATCCTTTTTTAATCTAAATCATTGCTTGTAATGTAAAAAGGCTAAGATTTGATTAGATTTACTATTTAAATAGGTTTGAGTTCCTATTCTAATTAGATAATCCCAACGTATTCAGATCTGAAGACAGCCAAATATGAACGTTTTTATGAACAACATAAGAAAGGATAAATTGGATAAATAAAGGTTTATGCATTTGTGTGTGTATATTTCCATACATGTGTGTGTATGTGTGTGTATATATATATATATATATATATATATATATATATATATATATATATATATATATATATATATATGGATATATATGATATAAGAAATTACACCTTATTCTTGATTCATTACTAGAGTTATCCTTACAAGCCTAGGATGCAAGTTGTAATTGTTTGTTGTATTTTTCCATTACTGTTATCTGTAATTATATGCCATTATAACAAAAATGTAGCGGTCGAATATAGAAATTAATTTTTATGCCTTAATCTTAGACCAAGTTGACAATTTTACCTTACGTATTAAATATTCTACTTATAAAGCGAAAATAGTGTAATAATGACGTAGTAAATGCGATTAGGATAAGATTTGAATTTGAAATGTCCCCATATAAATTGTTATTTGTGTGTTTGTATAAATGGCTTATCTATATATTAAATAATGACACATAGACACGAGGTTATTTGTCATTTGTCAGCCCGGAACCGACCAGCAAATGGAGCAACCACAAGTGGGTCCAGCTAGTGTGAGATGTCTGGGCGCCATAAGCCATTCAAGTTTAGTACACTAGGACACGAGGTTAAACCACTTGTAGTTAAAGTCTACCTAGAACTGTCCGGCATATCCAGCATCTACACGTAGATGGTTTAATGTGAGAGGTCTAGTGTATATGTATATGTATATGTATATATATACATACATACATATATATATATATATACTATTAATACAAATACCCCTCCTTGGTGAAGCTTTTTTGAATGGTCACAAAAGTCCTTTTCTCCCACTCCAATTGAACTTAAGGGCAACGTTTATGGGCAGGGACCATTTTGTCATTGGAAAAACACATTTCCAAAAGCACGCCGGTTACCCTTGGTCAAAGTATGTCGGCAGTTTTTTTTTTTCTCCACTTTTCCACTCCGTTCTTTCCATCTTCTTCCTTCTTCTTTTCTAAAAAATAATGGCGTCTGCCGTTCAAACGTACTGGACTACCGACTTATTTTTCGTAGTTTTCACATCTCCTGTTAACACCCAACTCCGCCTGCTTTGTTCCGTCTTCACGGCCAGTTATTTGTGGTTTCTGGGTTCCTTATCGTTCCATACTGAATTGCTGTCCAGATCTGGATGTTTACGCCGTACTGCTATGCAGATCTGCTTCTGTACACCGGCGACAACGTTTTTTCCGTCGCTGACGTCTTCAGTGCTTTGTTCCCTATTCACGGCCAGTTATTTGTGGTTTCTGCCTTCCTTATCCTTCCATACTGAACTGCTGTCCAGATCTGGAAGGTTACGCCCTACTGCTGTGCAGATCTGCTTCTGTACACCCGCGACAATGTTTTTTCCGTCGTTGACGTGTTCAGCTCAGGTAAACTCCGACTGTAGTACACTAAGTTCACTTTATTGCTCTTCCCTAACGTTATTTTCACCAACCCTGCAGGTAGACGCGTTTGACCAGCTCAAAATTGATTTCTGTCCTATACCACCGAGGTCCATATGAACTTTATACCATCTATATTACTACGATTGCTGCTTATTTTTTTAACACTGACATCACCAACAACTTTTCATACCTCAATCTGTTGTCTGATATGGTTAAGGATATTATACCCATAAAGTTTGCTACCTTCATGTGTTTGTAGACCTCCGGTTTCTGTATTTACGCAAATTTATTACCGATTATTTATGAACTGATAATTATTTCATTAAACTGATATTTAGCACATACGAAAATTGGATTACACAAACTGATGTTTAATTATATTGCCTGATTTAAATTTTTTAGTAAGCAAATATTACGTGTCATTATGTCCCATACTACTCTTTGTCACACACTGCTGTTTGTGATTATGTCACATACTGCTAGGTAACACATGTTTTTCTTTTTTGACAGCACGTATAATCAGTTCACCCTACTTCTCTTCCATAATGGTATTCTCTCCAAACCACCAGTTATCCATGTTTGTACACCTGGACATCCATTCGTCCGATGTATCATCGACGTACGTACCAAATTTGAATGACCTATATTAGTACTAATTATTACGTGATTAACTTTGAAACACTCACATGGTAGCTCACGTCACTAATGCTTTTGCTGATGCTATATTCACTGTTCGTGCGTATTATTGCGCCTCCGTCATTCTTTTCATAGCAGAATATGGTGTTTTCATACGTGCATCTGTTGTGTGCTATACTTAACCATATTATATTGATAAATTTTATACCACAATACAATACATTCATACATTGTCAACTGCTTCACATGTATACATGGTATATTAACTAATATTCTGAGTACAAACAACTTTTGTTCAAATGTTTTACCACTCGATACGGTCGGACTAAATTATCCACCTGTACTGTTTAATTGTACAAAATATTCATGGATATTTGTCTTTACATTTTACAAACAATTTGCTAACCGTAGCTGATAAGTCTGACCACTGATATACGTCCTTTTCAGTATAAATTAGATGATGAAATTTTCATACGCTGTTTAGCACTTACCTTCAGCCTTCATACACTTTTGGGTATTTGTAATGCTTTAATCTCACAACTCCTTGCTATGGTACACAGTAGTAAATCCTTTATCCAAAATTATGCTTATACATTTGCGCTATTTTTTTTCCCGCATACTATATCATTATGACGGCATGGAGGAGGTACCCAGTTTGACAGATTTCAAAGATAATGCAGGATGTTTTATAACATGCGATGTATAAATTGATAAAAGAATGGATCAAACAAAAAAAGGCAAGAACAATTTTTTTACTCATTTTCCGCTACGTTATATGTATGTCTTTTTATCTTTTGTTATGCTGTTCTCTTTTATCCGAGTTATTACTATACTTTTATCTTACTTTATTTTTGTTTTAAATTGTTACTTATTACCGTAATCACTCTTACCCCATCACCCGTATTGCCATTGACTTTCCACCGACAAATAATTCCAACGACTTTCAAATTCCTTATTTGCAAAATATAACTCCCAACATGTTATGTGTTCATTTGGTTTAACTTTTGGCCTAAATTGTTATTTTTAACTTGCGTTAATTCCATGTACCGTATTATTAGTATGATATGCCAAACAGTTTGTAACTGCTTTGTTCCAAAGGTACATTTAAGTGCCAACATGTTCACTGTTAACGTGCTATTCTTTGCTGTCAAAAATTATAACTTAAATCTGTCGTACGTCCAAGTATTGTTCTACTATTATACTACATAAAACCGTATTCTTAGCAATTAAATAGTACTGTATAAATAATAACCATTTGTTTGCCAAATGTCTTTACATAATTCATGAGATTTCATTGTTTAAACGTACACCAATGTCCGTTTAAAAACTGAATTTTGTTCGGTTGTGTAGAGTTGTTTTGCAAACGCGGTTACATTTGGTACACCTGCACTATTGTTTTACACAACTGCTATTATACTTATGTTCTCCTCAGCAGTTATTTTCTCACCTTACACTTTTTATTCTAACCGTGTTCTGTACGTTAACACTTTTGGAAAAAAAAATTTTAATCGTTCCTTTTGCTTGATCGAGTTTTCGGAATATAGTCCTGCTGTTTTTTTTCCTCTGCATCTTTAACCGTCACAGAGTTCTACCAACACTTGAATACGGTTTGCATAAACAAGTATCATAAAAATTTTCTGTCAACTATCATTAACTCTTCTGTCCCTCCTTTTGCATTCTTTGACAATGGATGTAGAAAGGAGTGACACATGCTGTCGTAAGCAGCAACCTTCGGTTAACTTACTCATAACTTTTAATCATGCATGTTATCATATTTATTTACACAACTGATTGTACTGTCATATTATTTATCTTGCTTTGTCTTATAATCGACAGTCAGTATAATTTTGTGCATTACGGATATTTGTATGCAAGGTAAAATGGAGGGCAGAAGATGTACGACCAAGTGAAAGATAGTGAGAACAACATGCACTATGACGGAGTACGAATATGCACAAATTTGTGTGAAATACAAAGAAGTCGACCTAAATGGCCATGAAGCGACAATAAGTATGGCTTGCTGTACTAATATGGTTGAAAGACAGAAGTAGACGACAAGACGGGGAAGGTAAATTTTGCTGCATTTTATTGAAAAAAAGTTAATCATGAAGGTGATCATAATTATTTAACCAACTGCTATTATACTTATGTACTCTCAATTTAACAGATTACGCATGTTTTCTGCTGCCCGTCCGATGTTGAACAAACTGATGCAGCCATCGTTAATGGCGAGGCACAGTTTGTCATCTATGAGGACAAGTGTGACCTGAATTCATTACGGGTGATTTTCTTCTGCCAGTCAGATGTTGAAGAAACTGCTGCAGCCGTTGTACTTGGCGAGGCACGGTTTCTCAACTACGACGACACGGCTCAGATGAAGAAATTACCGGTGAAATTCGGCCTTCTCCTCGGTTGTTCTACAAAATGTTGCATCCAGTTTGTTATGTGAAAGCTGGATCAGCATGCGGACTAGAATCGATATGCACTTATATTTGCATTGTACATTTATTCAACCAGTTTAATTCCCGAAGCATATTTCTTCTCTTTTCTTTACTTGGCGCATTTGCGGCACCACCGACACAACTACCAAAAGGTATGGATCAAATGCCTGCATTTACTTTCATCGTAATACCGTCGACACTTATTGCATAACATTTGTAAAGTACTCATGTCGTCACATTGCATTCACATTCAACTTATGTTGTATGTTTATGTAAAAAACTCACATTTGACATTACATTGCGTCCGTACGTATTTCCTGAACCTACACTGAGCCTTTACATCTTTGTTATACGATTCTTGTACTCAGCTTTGTACAACCGAACATACAAAAGCTTATCTTCTGACTTTGCTACGTTTACCTATATTTATCTCATTTATGATGGACGAATGTGATTTCAGCATAATTTACGCACATATTTCCACTAAATATATATGTCAAAAAGTATGAGTAATTCATATTTCAGTTTTTTCGAATATTATGAGTACACAATCATTTGGATTTTATGTAATAATCTATTATACTTATTCACATTTCTATCATTTACCTGCTGCATTATTATCCTATATTTACTACTAAGGTATTAAAAAAACAACGGTTATTTTCAACTTTGCTCGGTCCTCCTTGAATTATTCCATTATTTTTAAAACTTCCATTTTTTCCTCCTTATTTTATGCAGTTTTTTTGCCAGCTGAAAAAATATTTACACAACTATACCAACTTCTCTTTTCCTCTTCGTATCTTTACCTTCCTTCATTCACACTCTCTCTATAATACCTGCTGCCATATTTTTACCTGTACTCTTCTGCTCATACGCTTATACTCTTTCAACTTTGTTCATTACCCCGATGGATAGTGAACAGCGAGAAAATAGACGTCTTGCTCAGCGAGCTCGACGTGCTAGGCTGTCTGACGATGAACATGAACAACAGCTGGCTAACCGTAGACAACGACGTCGTTCACAACGACTTCAGTCTACCGCACAACAAAATGGACCTGTCAATGGTACTATTTCATATAATATTCATAAATTCTGCTGCATTCATCCCGTACGTTGCATTTATATTTGATTTTAACTTATTTTTCACTCTTATTCAACCAGCTGATAATAATGTTGTTCCGCTTGAAACATTGAGAACATCTGTTAACTGTGCACGAAATTTTGTAGCCAACCGTGCCTTTCGCAAGTATGTCCTCCCACAACCAACAACCTGTACCTTATGCACAGCAAAAAAATTTGCTTTTGAAACTTCAGGTTCCTGCTGTTCAAATGGTAGGCTTCGTATTTCTCTACCTTCTGCACCGCCTCAGTTGCTTGCTCTGTTCACTGATCAAACCGAAGTTGGCACGCACTTCCGAACTAATATAAGATCGTACAACAATGCGTTTGCTTTCACATCAATGGGTGCCAAAATTGACCAAAATTTGGCTAACGGAATGGATGGAGTTTACTCATATCGTGCTCATGGTTCCATCTACCACCGTATTGGCAGTGTGCTACCTGCTGATGGAACCAGACCACGATATTTACAGCTATACATTTATGACACAGAACATGAAACTGAAAATCGACAGCTGGATAACGTAGTTTTACGACATGAGCTACTTCAAATTATAACTGCTGTTATGAATTCAGTTAACCCATTTGTTTCTGTTCTACGTCAGCTGGGACAACGTCCTGATATGCACCTTTGCAGAATTAAAATTAAAGAGATCACAATTGATCGACATGTTCATGAGATGCCTACTGCATCACAAGTTGCCGCCATAATTGTAGGCGACGAAAGCGATGATTTACAAGGTAGGGACATAATTGTCACAACACAGTCTGGACATCTACAACGGGTTCCAGATACAGCTGGATATTATGATCCACTTCAGTACCCACTATTGCTTCCCTACGGTCACCATGGTTGGGATTTGAGCTTACACGATAGTGGAGACAATGAAATTAGTTGTGCATCTTATTACTCACACCTTATACAGGTATGTTTATGGTAATTGAAAATGATATGTGAACACGTGATGATCTTAAATCTATTTTTACAAACGTCGATGTAAATGATTATCTCTCACCTTTAAACACTTATTTTACCTTATGTTGACATTATGTTGTGCCCCACGTATATCATGCTACGTTTGTTCACAATTGTTTCACAGTACATACTTATAATTTCATATGCATCTTACTATTACTACTATTAATTTTATATCTTCTGGATTCAGGATACTTCCCATTTCATACCTTATTTCATGTAATGCTTTAATTCTGTTTGATTACCTCACTCTGCACATTCATTTTTTTTTTTACCTGACCTTTACACTCCGTACTACATTCGTTTTCTCGCAGATAAGACCTGGAGACACATCACTTCTCTTGCTTGCAGGCCGGCTTTTTCAACAATATGTCGTAGATATGTATGTTAAAATTGAAACGATGAGACTGAGATATGTTCGTACTCATCAAGATAAAATAAGGGCTGATTTGTATCAAGGCCTGCAGGATGCACTGATTGCAGGCGAAACGTCTACCGGTACTTTACATTTTCAAACGCTTCCTTCCTTACTTATTTTATGTCCGCTTCATACATTCTTATCTTACATGTACTTCTGCAATGTCAATGGCAGCTAATGTAGGAATGAAAAAAATTCTTCCGTCATCTCATATTGGTAGTCCACGAGATATGCTTCAACGCTATCAAGATGCAATGGCTGTAGTGCAAAGGTATGGAAAACCTGATTTTTTTCTTACGATGACATGTAATGCTAAATGGCCTGAAATACTAAACGAACTGCTTCCCGGGCAACTACCACAAGATAGACCTGACCTAACAACTAGAATTTTCCGTGCTAAATTAGAACAATTAAAACATGATTTATTTGACATAGGTGTTTTAGGCAGGGTTATCGCACATGTACACGTTGTTGAATTTCAAAAACGAGGACTGCCACACGCACATGTTTTAATAATTGTAGCTGACAACGATAAGATTAGTAATCCCGATGAGTATGACTCCGTTGTTAGAGCTGAAATTCCATGTAAAGAATTAGAACGTGATTTACATGCGGCTGTTATAAAAAACATGATTCATCATCCGTGCGGACATTTTAACACTAATGCCACATGCATGAAAAATGGTGAATGCAAAAAAGGTTTCCCAAAACCATTTGCTCCTGTTACCGTACAAGGAAACGACTCATACCCAATATATAGGAGACGCGATAACATGACACAAAATAACTCAAACAATAACACAATTGACAATCGTTGGGTAGTGCCATATAACCCTTATTTACTACTAAAATATGACTGTCATTTAAATGTTGAAATATGTTCAAGTATTAAATCCGTCAAGTATCTTTACAAGTATGTGTACAAAGGGTCTGACCGTGTTTCCGTGGGTGTTTCAGCCTCAGCAGTCGATAACAACGATGAAATATCTAAATTTGCTAACGCTCGCTGGGTTTGTCCACCTGAGTCGTTATGGAGAATCTTTAAGTTCCAGCTTAACAGCATTGTACCTTCTGTTATTGGTCTGCAAATTCATTTGCCAAATAGGCAGCAATTGCATTTTTCTTCATCCGAACAATTAACTGATATACTAAACGATGACAGTAGAACAAAAACTATGCTTACTGAATATTTTAGTACAAACGTTATCGACGAAGAGGCAAGACAGTTATTTTACCACGAGTTCCCACAAAGATATTGGTGGGACAATAAACATAAGTTATGGATTCGTAGACAAAACAATCGTAGGGTTATAGGTAGAATTTATACCGTTTCACCCACTGACGGTGATCGATATTTCTTGAGATTACTCCTTACACACGTTAGAGGCGCATTATCTTTTACTGATTTACGTACAGTTCAAGGAACAGAATACCGCACATTCAAAGAATCTGCTGAACGTAGAGGCTTATTAGAAAATGATGATGATATTTATGACTGTTTACGAGATGCTTCTAACACACATATGCCAACTGCACTTAGAAGATTATTTGTTACAATTTTAGTTTATTGCGAACCAACTCATGTGCATAAAATGTGGGATTTTTTGTTTGAATACATGATTGAAGACTATCGACATACTTCTTCAATTACCGACATTACATATTTCACTCATGTTTGTCTCTCAGACCTTAACAAGTTGCTACAGCAGTACAACAAATCAGTTTTTGACTATGATTTTCCAAATTATTCTGTTGATTTCGAGTCTGCCAATAATATTTGCACTGCTGTCTTCATTGAAAATTCTGTCCATGTACCACAAGAAGACATCGAGTCTATTAACTCCTTAAATTCTGAACAAAGACATGCATTTGATGTTATCATGAACTCTATTGCTGATAATATAAATTCTGATTTTTTCATAGATGGGCCGGGGGGTACAGGGAAAACATTTTTGTATAAGTCTATTTTAGCTCACTCACGAAGTAGAGGTTTAATTGCACTTGCAGTTGCAACATCGGGAATTGCTGCTTTAGCATTGCCCGGTGGACGTACTGCCCATTCAAGATTTAAAATACCAATACTGCTTGACTCTTCATCTACCTGTTACATTCCTAAACAATCTGATCTTGCAAAACTTATTTATGAAACCACAATCATTCTATGGGATGAAGCTACAATGGCTCATCGACATGCTTTTGAGGCTGTAGACAAAACACTTAGAGATATATGTAATTCAGATAAACCATTCGGTGGCAAAATTGTTATTTTAGGTGGTGACTTTCGACAAGTTTTGCCTATTGTACAAAATGGTACTAGAGCTGAAACTGTTGATGCATGTATTACACAATCATACATATGGTCACACGTACAGGTTTTCCACTTGACACAAAATATGCGTGCTATACATGATCCTTCATATGCTACCTTTGTTTTACGTATTGGAAACGGAGATGAACCATATGTGCATGATGACATGATAAAACTCCCTGATGATATTATTATATCGTCGAACAATGCAAATCCTATTTATTCATTAGTTGATCATGTTTTCCCAGCGCTTAGTGATACGATATACGACGCTACTTCTATTTTGAATAGAGCCATTTTAGCCCCCACAAATGATACTGTTGATGCTATTAACACTACTGTGATTGACATGTTTCCTAGTACGGAATTTACATACTACTCCTTCGACTCCGTTGAAGAGGACACACATAATTTGTACCAACATGAATTCTTAAATTCTCTTGCCCCAAGCGGATTACCGCCACATAAACTTTCTCTTAAAATTGGTTGTCCAATTATGCTTCTTCGCAATATTGACCCTAAGATAGGTTTATGTAATGGAACAAGGTTAATATGCCGTGTTTTCCATAGAAATCTTATTGATGCAGAAATTGCGGTTGGTCATTTCCGTGGTACAAGAGTATTTATTCCCCGAATACCATTAAAGCCTTCGGAAAATGTTAGCATGCCTTTCACACTTATTAGAAAACAATTTCCTATTAAACTGGCATTTGCTCTTACGATCAACAAATCGCAAGGACAAACCATCCGTATTGTAGGTATCTACCTACAGCAACATGTTTTCACCCACGGTCAGCTATATGTAGCCTTATCTAGAGGTATTGCACGACAAACAACAAAAATTTTAGTTCAAAATGGAAACATTCCACGAAAAGATGGTACGCATACGAGAAATGTTGTTTACAAGGATGTTTTACTAACATGTACTTCAAACATGAGTTAGGCATTTTTTTATCATACTCTCTTTACGTCACACAAAGTAATAACTATTGTTAACGATATCTTATCTATTTGCACTTTTGCATTTACATGTCTGCTACATCCAATGTTCACACTTTTTTACCTGCCTTTAACATGACTAATGTTTTCCCCACCTTATCCCCCCCCCATTCACAACCATTAACGACTATAAACATGTCGCAATAACACCAGAAAAAAAAAACCCCCCACCCCCCCATTTTTAACTCCGCCATCAAATGTTAATTCATTTGATGCCGGTCTCAAGCCCGGAAAAGGAGGAGAGGAAATGTAAATTTCTCAGACTTTTTACTCTATTTGCAATTCATTTTGCTTTTACAAAGCTGTCGTCTGTACTATCTCAGGTTATTCATCCCAGCAATTTCCATTGGACAGCATTCAATCCTTCCCGGCAGGTGGAATAAGATAACAAGGGTTTTCACAACTCACTTCCATTCTAATCAGTATAATACATTTAGCAGTATGGTTACATCAACATTATGCTCTCTACTCTATAATTTTTAACTCATTTACTCTGTCGTTTCGTTCAAAAATTCAATACTTTTTCCCCCCTGCAGTGCTGACCGCATTCATCAACACCTCAAATCGTCGATTGGACGAATGACATAACGACCCTTCTAATTACTTACGGCCCGTCTACTCAACACAAAACAAATTAAGGTATACTTTAACTTACTCTCTGCTTTCTACATGCTCTACATTCTCTACTTTATCAATTAGTTCTGAATCATTTACTCTATTCTTGACCTCTACACAATTTCTACGTTTCATTCGGCTTACATTTCTGCGGTTGAATTCTCCAAATTTTAAAAACTACATGCCGTCGACGTCCTATTTGTTCAGTTTTGTATTTGTTTAACATTTATTTTTATTTATTTTCCTGTATACTGAGGATTGATGTGAGCTGACCACAAAAGGGAAGGAATGCAATTCAGGTCTACCATTTACCTACCGTAAACATTCCGATAAAACAGAGGTATTTTTATATCTTAAATTTTTAAACTTTCTGTCTGAAAATGATACAATATTTTACGCACGTCATTATCTGACGTTGACGGAAAATTTGTTGGCATGTACATTAAACGATATTTAGGTTACCAAATGTACCTTTATTTTCATATTTAATAGCAAAATGAAACATATGTTTGTTTAATCCTCAGATTTATCAACATCCAACATAAATGCACTGACTGGAAACGGGACTGTTGCACTCAATGTTTCTTTTATCAGTGAAGATAGGAAGTACTAATCTTGGGTAACTATTAACATGACTAGGGTCGATGACTGCTGCACACGGATTGCGTAACTATTCAGATGATGAGGGTTGAGGACAAGAAACTGGAACCAGATGCTTTATCTTGGGTGAGCATTAATGATATATTTTTCATACTCTTATGGTATTAGTAATTATAAATTACAGTGCATTAAATATCCGTTGCTATGCCTACGAGACTGTGTTCATTAATACAGGCCAATAATATGTGCATATATAATGTTAAGACGAGTGGAATGTTATCTGTATGGTGTCAGCAACTTAATTACATTACGGACATTGAATGCACACTCATTTCAGTTGGGTATATTTTGAATTTCAAAATAGTGGCTAACCAGATATATGCATATATCAATGCAATTTCAGTTTTTCTATCCCTTATTTACCTGTCCCCTGTCCCCAGCTGATCCTAACCATTCAATCTTTACACCAAATCATCGATGAATATTATAATGCGATCAAATTAGTTATTACATCATGAGATGCTGAGATTAATTTGGATATTGAACACGTGAGTACACTGAATATGACGACAAAGAAATTGATCTATATAACTGCTAGCATGGATCTAAATATACTTTATTGTATTAGGAATTCTTCTTATGTATGATATTCATTTTGAACATCGATTCGATCATAGTAGTTTGATGGTGATTACGTACCCCTGTCCTGCAATATGTTTACTTAAATGCCATAAATAGCAAACATCACTTCGTATATTGATTTGTTAATCCGCCTAAATTTCTATTTTTTTTCCTTTGCATGCAAATACTTTAAATGCTAATACTATTTATGTAATTTCCACAGGTAATACAATGATTCCAATGGTACTAAACATGATGTATACAGAGATATATACCCAATTAAGGTGCTCTTTTTCAGTACTGTTTTTTTTTAACTCCATTTTCATTGCTATTTACCTGCTACTCCATAAACTACAATTTTCACATTCATAAATCATTTACATTCAATCTTTACGTCATCATACCGACGGACATTAAACACAAACAGAAAACAAATAACTAGAGAATGTTAACGGATCAGTATCTGTAATTACTTATTTTCCTGATTTTATCCTTATTTTAATTTACTACCACTTTTTTAAAACATTCATTACTTTGCTGTTTGGAACTTACAAGTCGACATTTTACAAGTTTTAACTCCTCCATTATTTATTTTCTAACACATTTCTGCCCTGTGCTCAACACGTATTACAGACAGACAAATAAATCTCATTTTTCCATTCATTCCTCTTCACCAACTTTTCATGCTAGCTTCTCTCTAGTATTTACCAATTCATAACCTCTTCCCATTTAGATCACCTGTTTTTTCTCCTTTCTACTGCCCCTTTTTCATACACGTGTTAACCAGCATTCCCACTACCATGTTTTACTTCTATATAAACCTCCCCACATACACTACTTCATTGTCATCTTCCCTACTCGTCTTTATTTTTACTGCAAACTACTACACTTTCATAAGCAAGATATGCCAAGGGTACTACACCCCTACCAGTACCATTATTATATTTACGATTTACCTTTTTTTCCTTTTTTTTGCACACTTCTACAACAGTCGACTAATACTGTTATACACAGGCCAAAAATTCTGCCAAAGGTAAGGCCGTGTCACCGCCAACTGAAGAAAGGGTGACACGTAGGAGCTCGCGTAACAGAAAACATGATGCGTCTACAAGCTATGACACTCCAGCAGAAATCCCGGATGAGTTGAACCAGAACAACGGTCATTCTCACGAACGTACCCATGACCAGGTCGCACACGATCATGCCACTTCACACAACTCACTTCACACTGTCCAGGCTGACAATGATGATGACATCGACTGGCACGACCCGGCAGTAGTCAGTTCTTCTTTTAACTTCATTACTTTTTTTCATTTCTATGGTACTGACAGTTTGTAAACCCAACTGTTAACTCTTCTCTTTTATTCCTTCCAGATTGCGGAAGTTGATACACTTTTTGCTGAGCTTGAAAGCCGTTCACATTCCCGATCACATTCACATTAATGCTACTGCTCCTGCTTTTCCTATGCAGTTTTTTGGTCATCATATTTGTTCTGTTTTTTTTAAAACTGTTGTCCTTCCTCAGGTTTCTTCCAGCAAATAAGTTGTAACTGATGATGATAACTGCGTTATAAACAGTTCTTCCATTTGTTTTGCTTCCTTTGTTACTTCACGCTTATTTAACATTCAGCCTTTGGCTTCTTTATACAGCCATTATGTTCAGTCCTTTTTTTCCGATTATTCTGTCTTCACACTCAGCTGATCCTGAGATAGTTACTGACGTTGTTGTATGACGTTTTTATCTGCACAAACAATGTGCTGTTGTGTTCATTTACTGTTCCATATTTTCTGTATAACAGCACGCATGAGTTTACTGCTTATTCTACACTTCTTTTCCATCTTTGGTCAAATGCATCTATGCACACGCCCATCGGGCGTGCATATGTACTGGTATATATATATATAAACCTATTGTGTATGAAGATAGGCAGGTATTCTATGCCTTGGGAAGGTCTTAAGTGGCTGACTCTTTTCTTATCTAGCTTGGGTCTTAACTTAGGACTAGGATCATTTCTGAAGGTTTATTACTTGGATAGGTTCCAAAGTCATAGGACCCACCATTACTAGATTCAAAGTAAGTCTATGGGTCCTCCTTCTCTGAAAGTGGTTAGGCATAGTGGTAACGGAGTAGGGTAGTTTACGGGGGATGTCCACTTCCTCTAGGAGCATGTAAGGGCCAACCTAGGGACATATTTTCTTTACGTGATATGTAGCATGCTATTTAAACCACCAACTATCTAAGGGAAGTCTTAAGTGGCATAAGTGTTCTACCGTAATATTAGTTAAGTAGTAGCATGTGACGTCCGTCGGAGGGATCTTAAATGGCTATATGAAGGCCTACCTTAAAACCGGTATTAAGTGGAGAGGTACTACTTCTCATATTACTTATGAGAATATAGACTTAATAATGGTGACGTTTTAGGGCGGGGTCTTAAGGGGCTAGGGTCTGCCTCAGGGTCATAAGAGATCATAAGGATTCACCTTTATTAATAAGTATGGGCCATAAGCGACCGAGAATACCCACCTCGTTTGGTTAAATACTTTGTGTTCATGTGAATGTTTGTGTGTTGTGTAGACATACCTTGATATATATAACCTGCTAAATCCAGGGTATGGTCTTTAAGTAAATGCTATATTTCAATCACACACGACTTTCTGTTCTGACCCTTCTCATTAACATATCCAACATGTCAGTAGGTGAGGTAGATTCAATTGACGAAGCAATGATGAAAACTGAAGACGAAATTGAAGATATTATGATATTATTAGTTATCATTGGTGTATTGCTTATGGAAACTTTAAATGATGAGTTTATTGATGTGCATATGGAATAATTGTACCTTGACAATCAGGGTTTGAATTCTGTGGTTTTTAATAAAATGGTACATCATATTTTGGTATTATACTTTCTCGTTTTGCTGTGTGAGATTTCCAAAATGCAATGTCTATATATTATTTTGTGAAAATGTAATTTCTTATATGAACCAACGACCCGTTTAGAGTGGCTCTAAGTTTCGATGGGCCTTTTCTAGGTCAAAATTTAGGCCCATTCCGGGCTGGTTGTTACATTTCGTATTAGAGCTAGGTTACCTGACTATAGGGAAATTATACGTATGAGAGGCATATTTGTATTTTGAAAAAAGGTTTTTCAAACTATTTATATATATATAATTACACCCAATAAGCATACACGTCTATATTAGGTAACTTTATTGTTTTCTTCCCTTTTCAGCTTAAATACTATCTCAGGGGTATCCACTGAAGGATTCTTCCTTTTCATTTCAGATAGTAGAATGGCTGATAATCCTTCCGAATAGGGAAACCAGGCAAGGCCTCGGTATTTGCCAAAATGGTTCCAATAGTATCTTTGTACTGTGGAACATGTCCTTGTTGTTAATCCCGCCGTAGCGGTGCCTGCAGCTCCTGCCATTGAGGTAGCCATTTTTTTTTCTAATAGCTTCGCAAACCTTAGTGGGAAATCATTCTCAGGAATAGAGTGTTTTACTAGCACCCAAACTTGGAAAATGGAGTGTGAAAGAATTTTCAAAGCCACTATATGGCCAGACGAAGTAAAAAGGAGAATTGCAGCCTGACACTTAAAAGAAGAAGACTTAAATGGTGGATCCTGGTATCTGGGGAGAACGAAGGTCAAGTATTTACATGGGCTGAATTCAAAGCCCGTTTCGAAGCAAAGTATTTGACAAAAGCTGAGATGACGATCCAGTTAGAGAAATTTATTCATCTCAAGCAAGGAAGTTTAAGTCTACAAGAGTATGTATCCAAGTTCACTGAGTTAAGTAAGTTTGGTAAGGGATTGATGGATACCCCTATGAACAAAGCCTTGAGATTTGTTAAGGGATTAAACTCCCCATTGAAGGACACTTTGTTAGCACTAGTAACATTTGAAACCTTAGTGGAGACGGCTATTCTATACACAACTAAAGGCACTAAGGAGAATAAGGATGGTGAGATGGGAGAAGGAAGTTCTGCTAAAAATAAGGAGTGGTGGAAGAATAAGTAGAAAGGGGCAAATTCAAAAAGGAAGCTAAGACTTGTACGAGGTGCAACCACAAGGGCCATGAGGCCAAGGATTGCAGGTTTCTTTGGAAAAGAAAGAATTTAAAGGAAAGCATTTCAACTATCACGAGGAAGGACACATGTCTAAAGATTTCCCAAAGCCCAAAGTTATTTGGAACAACCAGAATTATGCATTGTAGGCAGCAGCAATACCGAGTCGACCCCCAAGTGACCAAGGTCAACCCACATTTGAAGATATAACTTCAGTTTCAAGAATTTCTATATACACCTTGTTCGATTCAGGAGCGACCCATTCTTTTTTATCTCTAGGAAGCTAGTTAATTTGTTGAACCTTCCCTTATCTATCTCTAGTAATCTGATAGAGGTGGCCAACCCTATCGGAGGAGCTAAGTATCTTGAGTTGATATGCAAAGACCTAGTATTGGATATAGACGATGTCAAATTCCTTTGTGAAGCGTATGCATTGGATTTTATAGGGTATGACCTTATTGTAGGTATGGATTGACTATCATTTTATGGGGCCTTCCTAGATTGCAACAAGAGAATCGTTCGTCTTAGGAGCCGAGGAGGACGTAGTCTGAGTATTCCTTGTAATGTTAAGAACAAGGATAAAGCCTTATTATATTCCTTATCTCCTAGTTCAGAAGGACCATCTTCGGTCCTCATAGTATGTGAGTTTTTGGATGTCTTTGAGGAAGTCATGAGACTTCCACCTCATAAAGAAATCTCTTTTTGTATTGACCTAGAGAAGGACGCTAAACCAGTAGCTTTACCCTTAAGGCATATGGTGCCTAAAAAAGAAGGGAATTAGATAAGCATATTTCAGAGTTAATGCAGAAAGGCTTCATTCGATGAAGTGCCTCTGAATGGGGTGCACCTGTTGTGTTTGCCACCAAAGCAAACAGATCTCTAAGACTCTATGTGTATTATAGGGAGCTTAATAAGTTAACCAAGAAGAATATGTACCCCTTACCAAGAATTGATGATCTATTTAAGCACTTGGGAGGAGCCTGAGTATTTTCCTAATTAGACCTTTCCATTGGATTTCACCATTTGAGAATTTCGGAGGACAATAAAGATAAGACTGCATTTAGGACACCAGATGGATTGGTACAATGGGAAGTTATGTCTTTCAGACTGACAAATGCACCCGCCTTCTTTGTTGACCTCAAGAATAGAGTGTTTAGGGGCATTCTAAATAAAATTGTGGTAGTTTTTGTGGATAATATCCTTATATTTTCAAAAGGCCATAAAGAACATGAAAGTCACTTAAGACAGGTTCAAGGGATATTAAGAAAGCACCAATTGAAAGAAAATTCTTGAAGTGTCATTTCTGGAGGGAAGAAGTTATATTTTTGGGACATATTATGTTGAGCAAAGGCTTGGCAGTAGACCCCGCGAAGATCAAGGCAATTAAGGAATGAAGGATACCTCGAAATGCTATGGAAATGAGGTGCTTCCTTGGATTGGTCGGGTATTATCGGAAATTCATTAAAGACTTCGTAAAGATTTTACTCCTTTAACTCAACTGACAAAGAAGAATTTGGTATTTTCTTGGAGTAATCAGTATGGTATAGCCTTTAAGAAATTAAAGGAAGTATTAACTAGTGCGCCAATTCTTATTATACCCGATGGTTCAAAATTATTTACAGTTTACACTAACGTATGCGGAGCCGATTTAGGAGCGGTTTTTATGCAATAAGGAAGGGTTGTTGTTTACGCTAGTAGACAACTCGAGGACCCCGAGATGAGGTACCCCATTCATGACCTTGAGTTAGCCGCAGTAGTGTTTGCCCTGAAAATGTAGAGGCACTAACTTTTAGGGGAGAGATTTGAACTTTTTACCGACTATAAATCCCTAAAATATTTATTTTTCTCAATGCGACCTGAATTTAAGACAGCAACGGTGGATGAAATATATTGCCTCTTTTGATTTCATGATCCAGTATACCCTGGGAAAAGGGAATGTTGTGGTAGATGCGTTAAGTAGAAAACATGCATCCTTGAATGCAATCTCGGAATGGAAACAGTTAGAGTTTCTCTCTAATTTTAACTTGCAACCCTCGCCAGTAACTACTAATGGTTTTCTTGGAGCTATGATTGTTAGACCCACTCTAAAGGAAAAAATTCAGAGTAAGCAAGACCTTGATGAAGAAATAAGGGACTTGGAAGAGAAAGTGGGAAAGAAGAAGGCCTTTCCCCATTTGGTTAGGTATTCGTTAAGCGATGATGGAAGTTTACTTAGGGAAGGACGACTTTACATCCCTAAAGATGAAGGGTTGAGGAAAGAAATTCTAGAGGAGTGCCATAGGTCAAAGTTGACCGTACACCCCAGTGGAGATAAAATGTATAGAGATATAAAGAGGAATCTCCATTAGGAAGGGATGAAAGGGATGTAGCTAAGTTCGTAGTTAAATGTTTAACATGCCAAAAAGTAAAAGCAGAGCAAGGAAAGCCCGAAGGATTGATATTACCTTTAGAGTTTTCCATGTGGAAGTGGGAGCATATTTCCATGGATTTTGTTAATGGACATCCAAAGAGCCAAAAGGCAAATGAGGCTATTTGGGTTGGGGTAGACAATTTGCCCAAGAGTGCCCATTTTATACTAATCAAAAACACTAGGACTGCAGCCACATTGGCATAATTATACGTCAAAGAAATAGTCAGATTACATGGTATCCCATCTAGTATTGTGTGTGATAGAGACCCCTTATTCACGAGTGAATTTTGGACAAGTTTACAAATAGCATTAGGAACGACCCTCAACTTAAGTACAACCTATTCCTCGCAAACCGATGGCCAGACAGAAAGAGTAAATCAGATCTTGGAAGACTTGCTCAGAGCTTGCATTATCAACTTCGGGGGAGTATGGGAGCAGCACCTACCACTCGTAGAGTTTACATATAACAATAGTTTTCAAGCGACGATTGGTGTGGCCCCTTTTGAAGCGTTGTATGGAAGGTCGTGCAAATTGCCAACTTATATGTGGGAAACTACCGACAAGGTTCTACTCGACCAGACTTTGTCTGTGATTACACGGATAAGATTTCCTTGATTAGGAAGAGGATGAAGGCAACCCAAGACCGTCAAAAATCGTATGCTGATAAGCGAAGGAGGGGACTTGAGTTCAATATTGGAGACTTGGTATTCATAAATGTATCCCCTCTCAAGAAGACTGTTTGATTTGGAAAGACTGGGAAGTTGGCTCCCAAATGTATTGGGCGTTTTCGCATCATCGAGAAGATAGGATCGTTGGCCTATCGAGTGGATCTCCCAGAACGTCTATCGGGAATCCATAACGTTTATCATGTATCTCATTTGAGGAAATGCCTTCATAATTATGCGTGAAGTTGGGGATATAATAAAACTCGAGTTGGAGTCCATGGTTCCCCAACCACTGGAAAGATCGTAGAGCATGGAATCAAGAGACTTCGCAATAAAACTGTTAGCCTTGTCCAAGTAAATAGGGAAATGATCCTATGGAAAACACATGGGAGACCGAGGATAAGATAAAACAGACTCACCCAGAGCTTTTCTCAAGTAATTTTTCCTCTAAATTTCATTTATGGATGCATTGTGATCGCTAGATTGGATGTTAGAAAATGGATGCAACACAGTTGCACGACGTACTCAAATAGAAACATATGCATATTGGGATGTTTTGCATACATACTACACCACTTATTACACATACACGCTAGGATTTGAGCTCAGTTTAGTAAGTTTGCAGTTCATAATCACTTCGAGGCAAGGATGTTTAGGGATGGATTAAAAATAACGAGCGAGTTGTGTTTTTTGCCCCTTCAAACAGATTTTGGGACGAAATCTATTTTATGGAGAGAATGTAACACCCCGTAAAATATACCTAAAAATATAAATAATAATAATAATAAGCAATTAAATAATAAAATATAAACAGGCTGAAAAGTGAAATTTTGCAGCATTAAGAATTTAGCTACGAAAATCTTTTATTTGGATTCGTGGGAAAATTCTGATTTGTTTTCATATATAACATGTTGAAAACGGTGATCATATAAAGAAATTACAGTTCGATGAAATCAGATGGTAAACAAATATATATATATATATATATATATGTGTGTGTGTGTGTGTGTGTGTTTGTGTGTGTGCGTGTGTGTGCATGTGTGTGTTTTAGTTAATAATATGTATATCAAAGGGATAAATAAATTGTATAAGAATAAGAATAAGGGGACAAAAATAATATGCATAAGGAAAGAAATAAACAAATTGAATAACGTTATATATAAAAAATATCTTCGGCCCTTTTGTAACGTTTATTGGGCGATTCAGCGACCAAGAGTTCGATCTTCCCCTACAAGGGGTGTCGACCACCGGTCGACTGCCCTTTTGGAGGGGAAGTCGACCGCTTGGCACCTAAAATGCCCAGTAGAGCTAGGTTTGGTTAGGTTTTTGGGGTTAATTTATATAAAAGAACAACTAGGATTAAATCTTAATAATTCTACGGTTACTATTTACACAAGCACTTATAAATAACCCTCTAGATTCCATACCTAAACCTTGCCATGCTTTCTATTTGTGCCTCCACTCTACCACCATTGATTCCAGAGAAATTAAAAATTGGTTTTCTTCTTATTTTACAAACCTATTCTTCTTTCTCTATTCTTTTCTTATAGATTATAGATCTGAAATCACATGATATATATATATAAGAATTTTAATCATTTGGTTCTTATTTATATAGATCTTTAGGGATTGGAGTTCACATCATATAGACACAACAACGTCAGATCTACGACATTTCCAATCACTGTGTGTGGAATCAGTATTTACTTAGGCATATTCTACATTTGTAGATTACTATATGGAATTGTATGCCTAAGGAGACTTGGTATGAAGACAATATCAAACTACAAAACCCCCCAAATCTTCTGTTTTTATGTATTTCACAAGAATTGTCAATTTTATATTGGGTTTGTGGATTTTACTTTTGTAGCGGATGAAGAACAATTGGGTGATGTACTTTTAGTTTATTTGGTTTATCCTTTTTTATCTAAATCATTGATTGTAATTTAAAAAGGTTTATATTTGATTAGATTTATTATTTGAATAGGTTTGGGTTTCTATTCTAATTAGACAATCCGAACGTATTCAGATTTGAAGCCAATCAAATATGAACGTTTTTATGAACAACATAAGAAAGGATAAATTGGATAAAAAAGTTTAAGCATATGTGTGTGTATATTTACATACATGTATATATATGGTTATATATGATATAAGAAATTACACCTTATTCTTGATTCATTACTAGAGTTATCCTTACAAGCCTAGGATGCAAGTTGTAATTGTTAGTTGTATTTTTCCATTACTGTCATCTGTAATTATGCAATTATGCCATTATGACAATAATGTAGCGATCGAATATGGAAATTAATTTTTATGCCTTAAACTTAGACCAAGTTGACAATTTTACCTCATTAAAACGTTCTCTCGTTCATACGAAAACTAGCGTTATTTATATATACTAAATATTCTACATATATAGCGTAATTAACGAAATTAGCATAATAATGACGTAGTAAATGCGATAAGTATAACATTTGAATTTGAAATGGCCCCATATAAATTGTTGTTTGTGTGTGTGTGTGAATGGCTTATCTATATATTAGGTAATTACACATAGACACGAGATCAATTCCCATTTGTGGTATAAGTCTACCCGAAACCGACCGGCAAATCCAGCAACCACAAGTGGGTCCGGCTGATGTGAGAGGTCTGGGTGCAATGGGTCATTCAAGTTTAGTACACTAGGACACGAGGTTAAACCACTTGTAGTAGAAGTCTACCTTGAATCGCCTGGCATATCCAGTATCTACAGGTAGACAGTTTAATGTCAGAGGTACAGTGTGTGTGTATATATATAACCTATTGTGTGTGAAGATATGTTGGTTTACGCCTTAGAAAGGTCTTAAGTGGCTGACTCTTTTCTTATCTAGCTTGGGTCTTAAGTGGTTAGGACTAGGATCCTTTCCGAAGGTTATTCCTTGGATAGGTTTCAAATCATGGGACCTACCCTTACTAGATTTGAAGTAAGTCTACCATTTAACATTCTCTGAAAGTGGTTAGGCATAGTGGTAATAGAGTACGTATGTTCATGGGTGATGTACACTTCCTCTAGGAGATTGTAAGGGCCAACCTAGCAACAGATTTGGTTTACGTGATACATAGCATGCTATTTAATCCACCACCTATTTAAGGGAAGTCTTAAGTGGCATAGGTGTTCTATTGTAATATCAGTTAAGTAGTAACATGTGACATCCACCGGAGGGGTCTTAAAAGGCTATATGCGGGCCTACCTTAAAACCAATATTAAGTGGCAAGGTACTACTTTCACATTACTTTTGAGAATATAGACTTAAGAACGGTGACGTTTTAGGATGGGGTCTTAAGGGGATAGGGTCCGCCTCAGAGTCATAAGAGATCATAAGAATCCACCTTTATTAATAAGTATGGGTCATAAGTGACCGAGAATGCCCATCTCATTGGGTCTTTAACCTAAATGCACTAATGGAGGTCTTAAGTGATTGACTCGGATATCCACCTCCTTTGGTTAGAAACTTTGGGTTCATGTGAATGTTCGTGTGCTACATAGACATACCATGATATATATATATATATATATATATATAACCAGCTAAATCTAGGGTAAGGCCTTTAAGTAAATGATGTATTTCAGTCACACGGGACTTTATGTTTTGACCCCTCTCCTTAACATATCCAACAGGTCAGTAGGTGGGGTGGATTCAAGGGATGAAGCAATGACGGAAACTGAAGACGAAAATAATGATATTATGTTATTATTAGTTATCATTGATGTATTGTGTTAATCCCTAAAAACCCATACGCACATTGGGTAAAGGGTACAAGGCGGATATCACCTGGGTCGTCCGTACACGATGCAACCGCACAGAGCAAGACCCAAATATCGGACCCAAGGCAGGTCAAGTCAACCGATGCAACCTAAGATAATGGCATAACATATTATGAGAAGTACGACCCGATAAAGATAAAGGTTGCATATCCTGAGAACCGCTCAAACACCGAAGAAAAGTAAGTCGCCCATTCAACATAAGCGAGAGCGACCTCATAACATAGCCGTAAAGCTTAAACAGTGCCATATAAAGGCAGCAAGAAGACGAGCGCCCTTGGACCAAGAAGGACAGTCGCGCAAGGAACAAAGGAGAATCAACTCCAGACCCGCATTCCACTCTCACAAAATCTCCCAAAGCGCTCACTGGACGCTCGCTTACATCTTACCCGCTCAGCTATTCAAGACTCTCGTTCCAACGAGCCGTCCGCACATGATAACTGGATACAGCTACGGACAGCTGGCTACAGCTAGCCGGTGGCATAGTTGTAATTAACAGAATGAACGATCCACAGCCTGGATAAACGGATTCCAGATCATTACCAAGGGAAGTTCACCTATAAATACACCATGGCTACCAACATAAATGGGGGCTTGGAAAAAACCACAAGGTGCTGCTGAATTTCATCCTCAACCACAGATTCAGCCATGGCATCAAGGACAATCTTACGGTGAAGGAAAACGAAGACATCCTTCTTCTTAATCATTCATCCATCCTTCTTCTCCTCAAATTATACTACTCTCTTATATAATTCCTTATATTGACATATATAAACGAGGGTATATTGAGTGGATATAGAAATGTATGAGAAGAGAGAGTGGACGTACTTTGTAATTCTCATTAAAAGGCAGGAAATCACCTTCATAGTGGACGTAGGCCTCGTTAACGGCTGAACCACTCTAAATCTCGTCTCTACTTTACTTTTTTTTTCATTTTCACTTTTTATTGCTGATTAAACACGGTTCCATTTATTTCTTACCAAATTGGTGAAGTACAGTTTAGTACCTTGGGTGTTTAGACCATTTTTGGTGTAAACATTTTGGCGCCCACCGTGGGGCCGTGTTTTGCTTTTTTCATTTCAGATCTGACGAGATTTTCTAAGAGGCACTGTGCTTACAATCATGAGCACGCTGAGGAGAATCACCGATGAAGTCAATAACCCCAACAACGGCATCAACATCGTCACGCCGCTAGATAGTGACTCCGAGGAAGGGGAGCTGCCAGAAATTAAAGAAACTATAACCAAGGAAAAATTGGAGGAGGCGATGACAGGATTAACGAGTCAAATAACTATTGCAAGCAACACGATGATGAAGAAGCTCGAATCGATACTCGCCATTCAAGCCTCTACTGCAAATACTGCTCTAAGCGACACTTGTTCCTCGCTGACTCGAACGAATCGCGAGCCAGAAACAGAGCTCCCCGCTTCAAACTCAAGACAGCAGGATTCCACCCCGAGAGTTGCACGTCGCACCAATCCAAACTATGGAAGGGGCAAAGTACATGTGCGCGATCACTCTGGTGATACAATCGCGGAGCGGGAAGACAGTTCTACTGTCATCAGGACGTCCCTGCCGAAAGGATGCCCAATTTCCTTATCCCCGGTCCATGAAGACACATCTGGATCGAGGGTTGATAGTAAAAAAGGTGGTCAACCCATGGATCCAACCAACAAACGAAAGTATATCTTGGGAATAGAGCGAGCAATTGTAGAGGAAAGCCTAAAGAGGAAGGATGACAAGAGAGAATGGGAATCCTTCCCAGCTAAGACCCCACTTACCGAGAGGATTAAGAAAACTGTATACCAACAAAGATTCGAGCCTGCATCATTGCAGCCCTACGATGGGACAAGCGACCCTAATGTATTTCTGTGTAAATATGACCGGTACATGAATGGAGCATGCGCTACTGACGAAATCAAATGCTTATATTTCCCAACTTATCTAGAAGGAGTGGCTTATCTTTGGTTTACAAAGCTGCCATCACAGTCTGTGGATGATTTCGTGGCTTTGGCAAGGCTATTCAATGAGCAGTTCATCTCCTAGGAGCCAATATTGAATTCCTTAAAACCAGAGTTAACTTATATTTCCCAAAGAAGTGTTCTCTCAGGTACAGGACATGAATTCCTTAAAACCAGAGTTAAATTCAGCAGCAAGGATTGATGTTCATCTCCTAGGAGCCAATATTGAAGAGGAAGCAAAAAAAAGTCCCACGGAAAAAGTCCCATGGTTAAAATTGCTAAGCCCACCGAAGAAGCATCTTCTTAGGTGACCTTCCTAGGTGCTGGACACAAGTTTTCCAACTTGAGAAAAAAAAACTCAATGAGGTAAACCAATGTCTGTATCCTAAGGTAAGGCAAAAAGTCAGAAAAACCGACCATGTCCCGAAACGGAAAAAATTGCCAATCAGGGGGGGTGCCTTGTTAGGTGAAGGGTACAAAGTTTATCTCTTTGAGTCAAGGCTCGATGAGATAAATTAGTGTCCGCTCCTCAGGATGAAGCATAAAATGGGGAAGGATTAAACATGCTAGAAAGACTAGCGCAAAAACAGAAACCCGACCGAAAGGAGGTGGCCATTCTTGTTCTTTGTTGTTAACCAAGTCAAACAAAGCCAAGGATGGATTACAACAGCAGAAAACCTAGCCAAAAGGGGGTATCAAAAATCCTAGCCGTAAGGGGGTATCCATTCTAGAACCTATTTGAATAACTAAAACAATCAAATAGGGTCTAAAATGGATCGAAAATCTTTAACCCAAGACCTCCCCGGGGGCACGTATTCAAAACCAGCCTCCGAAGGGCTCGGATTACCAGTCAGTCAGGCGCGGGGTTGAATACTAATAAAAAAAAGATACCAAACGCGCTTATAATAATACAACTATGTAACAGCCTTTGATAAGCGAGAAACCTAAAAGGATAACTTAATCCTAACCATAATAATAACAATAGAAAATCGGGCACAACCAAATGATTAACAAAACGCCCGAACGAATGTGTAAATCAGAAAACAAAGGTGCAGCATGCGACGCACCCGCGTGTAAACAAACCTTAGAAGTCACAAATTAAAGTGTACGAGAATAGGCGAGGCTGGCTCCTGCATATACAAGCCAGACTTAAAATACTATTCAAAATCAAAACCAAAGTAACTGAATAGGTGAAGCATGGGCAGGCCACAATACTTAGATGAGGTAAGAAATGATCCTCTCCCTAGACTCCAGGGCCTCGACAAGTTTGTGCCTATCTTCTTCCAAAGCATGAAGTCGCTCAAGATTCTCTCTATTTGACTACTGAAGATCTTCGACCAAAGAGTGCCAGCCGCCCATTTGCTCCACAATATAGTCTCTGACTATTGTAATGAGACCTTTAACCAGATGCGGATGTGATTCCAACTAATTGAATTCGGCCAGTATGTTGTCCTTCATGGAATCCATCTTTCCGCGATAATCCATCTATCAAATGGGTCTATGTACACACCAGAACGCGAGTTAGCTGGACACTGAGCCACAAAGTCCCCAGCGAGTTCAGGACGGCAAGGGTTGGGAACAGGAAGAGGCTCCGGTAAGGCTACAGGATCTAACATGATGGATGAAGAGACCGTACGACTAACAGCGGTCTGAATATCTGAGTCAGAGAGTCCATTAAGCAAACAAAGACTGTGAGTACCATTCGCACTCGAGATCTCCTTACCTTGGGGCGTCTTTTTGCTACCATCCCTCCTCGCCGACTTCTTCCTAAGCTTCTTAGACATTAGGAATTCCATCCTCGGGCGACCTGCTTCAAAAGGATCAGTATGAACACAAACAACAACCATGGAAAAGGGGAACAACCTAGTCAGGTTCAAGCATAGACAAAAAATATTTCAACTGAAGAAGCCTGGGGCATTTCACCAATTTATGAAAAAATACGAATAATCAATGTTCCAAAGAAAAACCACCGGATGGTACATGTTCTTCAAAGATAAGTGCTGAAACGGTATCTGCGCTGTACAAAAATCTTACCTAGGAAAATCATGGCACCTCGAAGAAGATTGCTCAAGATAGACAGATGCTACTACAAATAAAAGGCAAAGTGATGGAATGCGAAAGCCAAAACCTTTCGAAGGAAAATCAAGGCGAAAATGTCAAACATAAATTACGTGATTAAACTCTCGAGGGAGCGCCGCTGTGACCAGAGAATTTTTTGAAATATATAAAAATGAAATGAAGCAAGTTAAAGGTAAATAAGGAAGACTAAAAGGCATTCATCCAGAAAATTCTTGCCACGTCGGCTTAGTGCCTGACTACACAAAAGTGTCTCATCAAGTCCCAGCTGGCATCCCGAAATTCAGCTATTCGCACAATAATCAAAAAAATACATCAGGCCTCTCGCCCACAGGAAGAGACAGTACCAATCAATAACAATGAAGTAATCTTAATCTTGGGCACGACCGGGCCCTCTGCAAGTCAGGACAAACCCACCAACCAATGTGTGATCAAATATGTCGAAACCCGTGATTCCATACAAAAAGAAATCAGGAACTTCGAGGGGCAAGTGTTAATCCCTAAAAATTCATACGCACATTGGGTAAAGGGTACAAGGTGGATATCACCTGGGTCGTCCGTACATGATGCAACCGCACAGAGCAAGACCCAAATATCGGACCCAAGGCAGGTCAAGTCAACCGATGCAACCTAAGATAACGGCATAACATATTATGAGAAGTACGACCCGATAAAGATAAAGGTCGTATATCCTAAGAACCGCTCAAACACCGAAGTAAAGCAAGTCGCCCATTCAACATAAGCGGGAGCGACCTCATAACATAGCCGTAAAGCCTAAACAACGCCGTACAAAGGCAGCAAGAAGACGAGCGCCCTTGGACCAAGAAGGACGGTCGTGCAAGGAACAAAGGAGAATCAACTCCAGACCCGCATTCCGCTCTCACAAAATCTCCCAAAGCGCTCACAGGACGCTCGCTTACATCTTACCCGCTCAATTATTCAAGACTCTCGTTCCAACGAGCCGTCCGCACATGATAACTGGATACAGCTACGGACAGCTGGCTACAGCTAGCCGGTGGCATAGTTGTAATTAACAGAATGAACGATCCACAGCATGGATAAATGGATTCCAGATCATTTACCAAGGGAAGTTCACCTATAAATACACCATGGCTACCAACATAAATGGGGGGCTTGGAAAAAACAACGAGGTGCTACTGAATTTCATCCTCAACCATAGATTCGGCCATGGCGTCAAGGACAATCTTACGGTGAAGGAAAGCGAAGATGTCCTTCTTCTTAATCATTCATCCATCCTTCTTCTCCTCAAATTCTACTACTCTCTTTTATAATTCCTTATATTGACATATATAAACAAGGGTATATTGAGTGGATATAGAAATGTATGAGAAGAGAGGGTGGATGTACTTTGTAATTCTCATTAAAAGGCAGGAAATCACCTTCATAGTGGACGTAGGCCTCATTAACGGCTGAACCACTCTAAATTTCATCTCTACTTTACTTTTCTCGCATTTTTCACTTTTTATTGCTGATTAAACATGATTCCATTTATTTCTTACCAAATTGGTGAAGTACAGTTTAGTACATTGGGTGTTCAGACCATTTTTGGTGTAAACATGTTGCATACTGAAACTTTAAATGATGAGTTTATTCATGTACCTTTGGAATAGTTGTACCTTGACAATTGTGTTTGAATTCTGTGGTTTTTAATAAAATGGTACATCATATTTTTGGTGCTATACTTTCTCGTTCTGCTGTGTGAGATTTCCATAACGCAACATCTATATATTTTCTATGCAAATGTAATTCCTTACAAGAACCAATGACCCGTTTAGAGTGGCTCTAAGTTTCGATGGGCCATTTCTAGGTCTAAATTTAGGCCTACTCCGGACGGGTTGTTACAACAGCTGTCTCGAGGCCAATTTTCTCTTTTGCTCATCTGCCAAGCCTAATTCCTCAAAGATTCTCTCACAGTGTAATAGCCAAGTACCCACAACAACATCTTCTGTTCCCAGAAACGACTTTCCTCCCAAGCTAGTGTAATCCTTGCTCATTTTTGTATAGTTTTTCCCACCTTGCGCTTCAGGATAAACTCCTTCGGGGCCAGCAGTGATTGCGGCTTGCAACATCTAGGTGAAAGTATGGAACAAGTTCCCCATATTCGCTGGTGGGTTTGCACCATCCTGGTTCTCATTAGCCCTTCAATCTTGACCTTCGGATTTGGGTCAAACGTTACCATCAATCATGGTACTTCTATCACCAATATTTAGTCTTGTGATCCTCTCGATATCTTACTTCCTTCTTATGTAGATAAACTTTAGTAAGATGCAGAAGGGTGATCATAAGACTGTTAGGCATATACGTACTTATATAATATAAATACAAATACGTAATAATATCGTTATCTAAACCCTTAAAATTACTGACCTTTGGGTTTTAATTTAAAAATCCTTGTAAAGAAAACTTTTTGTCATAAACATATGCTTTGATCCAAATTTGTAACACCCCGTTATGCAAGACCAAAAGCACAACCTTACAGATGTTGCATTCATTTCTAGTGTCGGCTTTCGATGATAGAAAACCAGTTGTTAATAAACCACAACATCAAAAAACATGGTAGTATGAAAAACTTTGCAAAACATTCATGGATAGTCATTCAATTCAAACAACCCTTTCATTCACTCTGTTTAGGGAAAATATAAATTATTACAAAATATACTCTAAGGGCAACATTTGACGATTCCCCCTCAGCTGATCAGATTCTAAATATGCAGGCAACTGTTACTTTGCCAATACATACATTAGAATAAAAAACAAACAATGACGCCCTTAATAGCTATTGCCTTTTGCTCGCCTCCGGAAGATTGTTCTCCGAAGCACCGGAAAAACCGTAACCCTCAACCTACTCAAATGAGCACCTAAGAATTAAAGGGGAAAGCAAAAACTTCGGGTCAATCAACAGACTGGTATGAATAATAATTCTTTATACCTGACACATAGATATCTAACGGGACCACATCGCAGTATAGAATGGATTCCCCTGGCTAGTATCAAGCTACTTTGAGCCGTCCCTCGAACACCTGCATTTCAGTGGTTAGTATGAAACTACCATAACATAAGTGATTTTATAAACGAGCAGTATGCAACACACGATTGATTTCCGATCTTCTTTATGTCTTATTTCCTAACTTAACGGTTTCTAATAATTCCCCATTATTTTCATTCTTCATTTCGGTTCCCCTTCCATGCTTCGCAAGGTACCCCCTCACTAACAATGGAACCGATACCACCTCGCTTCAGCAATGCATGAAGCAACATAACCATTTATTTCCTTATTTGTTTGGATTTTGAACTGCACGAAGCCTTCCCTTATTTTAATTTATGCACTGCGCGAAGCAACTGAACCATCCCTCCTTCTGATCCCCCTCCCATGCTTCGCAAGGTATCCCCTTACTCCAACGGGACCAAAGACTTATTATTTTAGTTGGTCATTCCTCCAATTTAGTTCTCCAATTGGTTCCCCTAATGTTCACACAAATTCAAATGTTACGTCCATGTTAACATGTTCAGCTTTTAATGGTGTCCCACCAAATCTACTAAACACTCATCTCCGAAGGTAATCTCCTTCCAATTTAATAAGACAAACAATATTTTAGTCCTAAGGCAAGCCCCTTCGGCACCATTCATTATTCATCTCTGAAAGGAAACCTCTTCAGGCTTCATGAAACAAATAATCATTATTCTGGAGGTAAACCCCTCTAGCAGGATACCATTTCCTTGAAAGGTACCCTTTCCGGAGCCATGCAATCAAACAATACCTGGCGTCAAAACTATGATGGCAAGGTATAAAGTCAGAAACCTTAACTTCTTTATACAATCATAAAATAGAGCTCCTCTTGTCATCATTGTGGATGCTGACAGCCATTTAGGCAAAGCCTCAAATTCTTTACTAAAAGCTTTCCTTATGGCATGTTTAACCACGTCTAAGGAAATAAGTTTGGGAAAACAAGTTTATAAAGGTATGTTATCGTAGGAAATGCCTTCAAGGGTTTTGGACTGTCTGGTTCCCTTGAAAGGTGTTAAGTCCTTATACAAAATAGTTCTTTCCTATAAAAGACCCCTTTTCGTTCCTATCGAAAGGGTAGAGGCGAAAGCCTCTAGTGGAGCAGTTAACTTTCAAAATGTATAAATATAAATACCAAAGCTCCTCCGGAAGATAAGAGGCGGATGTCTGAATACTTCTTATACCATACATATGACATTCTAAGTATTCAGTGCTACCGAAATGTGGCTTCCGAGAGTATCAGAATGTTGCTTCCGGAAAGGCAGTGGCACCGACAGTAAATACGAATAATATTGACTTATTTCCTTATAAAGTGTTACTTTATACCCACTCCACCATATTTGTTTAATTCTCATTGGCTTATTAAAGGAAATACTGACCATATACAGTCTTTTTACAGTACATTTGTACTAGCCACGTATAAAATATTTGTATATATTTTATTCATTTTAATTAACATGCAAGCTTTCCCTAATCAATTAGGACTTAGAAAAATTATAACTAATTCATACAACGATGAAAAATTATGAAATTCGAAATTATTCTCCAATGTCATGTAAAAAAGATCATATCAAAATTCCATGGCATTCTAAGATTTCTAACTATAGGTTTTACCCTAAAATCTGTCCATTTTTATGTGTATAAAAACCATATAAACATGTCAAACATAGCTAATGATTTAACCACCAAATACTATCATTTAAATCATGAAAAACCATCATGAATGCACAACATTTTTGGATATTTACCCAATAGAAGAAACATAAATATTAGAAGATTATTAACCTTGATTAGTTAAGGTTCTGAGATTTATTGGTAATGTTTCCAAGCTTAAATCCTAGATTTCTTTCTTTTCTTCTTCCCTAGCTTTTTGGCTAACTACCTTAGGTCTTTAATTTTTTAGAGAATGAGTGAAAGTGAAACAAATGTGGTATGATATGAATAGGCTAAAAGTTTACCACTTTTCTCATCTCATATGCCCTTTCTTATGCATTAGTTGGTTTGTTTCTATGACCAACCAACTAGTTAATTTATTAAAACAAACCTCATTTCCTCCTTCACCACATTATTCTCATTTAATTTAACTAATTAAATTCATGAATAATGTTATCAAACTTAGAGGTATTACAAAAGGAAGAGGGAAAGCAATGAGAATAGGGTTTGGTTTAAATCGTGGAATGGGAGACAAATCAAAAAAAGTTGCGGCCAATCCTCTAGATCAAGTTTGTCCTAGCTACTGTGGGGCCACGTCATCCAATGGAGTGGTGGAGGATGTTCTCAGGCGGCAGCAGTGACAATGGATGGTCGGATTTTGATGGCAGCAAGTCTAGGTTTTGGGTAATAAAGAAAATAGCTAGGTTTTTGGAAAGGTGGAAAGAATGGTGCTGGTCGTCGAGGCATGTTTGACAGATAGTCGGTGATGTGGAGGTGGAGTAAGAGGCACGACATCCATAGGGAATGTGATGGTAAGTTGGGGTGAGCGTTCGGTCGGTTTTGAGCTAAAAAATCTCAAACTGAATTAAAACCAAAAAAATTTCAAACTGAACCGAACCGAACCAAATTAATTTCGGTTAATTTGGTCGGTAATCGATTTAACTGAATTTGAAGGATGTGTTATTATTTAAATGATGATTTCACTCAAAGTAAAACATAAATTCATGTTTGGAGAAATTTTATGCAGTAAATTTATGTTTATAATAAAATTTGACCTATCTACAACACATGTCTTTGTATTTTATCATTAAACCAATTATTTAAAGTACTATAATGCTGTAAAATTAGATATTAAATTAAAGTTCGGTTAATTTGGTTAAACTGGTAACTAAAAAAATTATTATACGAACCAAATTCAAACCAATTTAGTTTTATAACTGCACCGAACAAAATGAACCGGTTTGGTCGGTTAATTCGGTTTGAACCGAATATTGCTCACCCCTAATGGTAGGCTTTGGTGTTTTAGGGTTCAAGGGTTTTTCATAAATTATAATTTTTAATTTGAAATTAGAAATAGAGAAAAGGGATTAGGGAAAATAATTTACACAGATTTCTTACCTAGTGAGTTGATTTATAGAGGAGACAGTTTAAAATTTCATTGGGAAGAAGATCCAAAGAGGGATGAGGAAGACAGCGAATATCTAAGTGAACGAGAATGAGGGATATAAAAAGAAAATTCCATATATAACTTTATCAAAGTCCAATCAAATTCTAAATGTAAATTTACATGTAGTTGGATGATGTGGCAGAAGAACTTTCCCAAGAAGCTAGGTACGAGTCTCGGTAGAGAATAAAAATGGAATATAAAATATAATGATCAAACACCATCCATTTGGGCGTTTTTACACTGGAAATGAATTATTTAGAGCTATAGAACTCCGGATTCAACAAAGTGCACAATGGATCTTCTTGAAAATCATGCTCTATTTTTAAGAAAAATAAATTTTCCAATTTTTAAATTTCAATTAGAAATTCAAATTTAACCAAAAAATCAGTTTCTAGAAATTTTCTAATTTTAATAAATTTGGTCAAATATTAATACACATTTAACATAAATTTAAAATTTCAACTTAAATTTAAATAATTTGTTTTATTCCAAGTTGTTTATATTTTCATTCTCCTCGCTCAGATCTTTTCGTCCTCGAAAAGAAACAAGACAAAAGAATGGTATCAACAAAAAGATAAGATAAATTCAACGTAAAATACCTGGAACAAACAACTCCAGATTCGAAGCACGCATGCTTTCCTCCATTTCCCCGGTGCAATCATGATCGGCAATACTCCACTATACCTTAACCAAGATAACAGAATTCCTCATTAGTTGCTTCACATCTCGATTGGCAATATGAAGTGGCTTCCTCTTGACAATGAAGTTGTACAGTTAAAGCGCTTAGCGGATCTAATGCGGCGTAGGTCCAAAAAGTCATAGCGGGGATAAAGTGAGGAAATAACAGGATATAGTGGATGACTCTAAAATAGCACATGTAACTCGTTTGAAATGTTTTTATGAATGTAAAAATGATAATTGAATGGAAAACTAGCACTCGGTTTAATCATAATTACTACATTCTAAATTTAAAAAAAATCATGTGTAAATATCAGTAAATAAATGCAAAATTGTTATTTAACTTAACGAAATTTTATAGAATATAGAGTATTTTTGTTCCTAAATACATATATTAAAAAAAATCAATTAAAAAACCTAACTTCATAATTTTTATAATGCACAGATGTCATTTTTTAGTTCGTTTATTTCATCAAAGATATAGCGGGAATAGCGTAAAATAGCAGAAATAACTGGATATATAGAGAATAACGGAATATGGTGGGGCTTAAAGCGGAGAGGCTACATCAGAAGCAATTTGGGAAAAGCGTAGCGATGGTAATCCGCTACAGGATATAGCGAGGTTATAGCGAAGCATTAATTGCACAGTAGTGAAGAGTTAGAACTTCTTCACGAATACCACCGCGACACCCGATGGTGAAGAGCTGGACTAGATAAACTGCTTCGCTTCAAGCTCTATCATTTGTTTCTTGAGTTCCTTGTTTTTTCAGTCATCATCCTAGTAGGAGGTTGACTAGCTGGATGAGCATCAGGAATAAGGTAGATGCATAACTCAATGGCCTGTTTGGGTGGCAAACCCGAAACAGGCTCAAAAATATCAGCAAAGTCGTAGACGATTGAAATTCGACATATATCGTCCTCATCTCGGGACTTAGCAGCACATAAAGATACATTAGACTCGTAGTCGATATCCTGAAGAGCAAGAGATGGATCAGCAAGTGAGGCGGGATGTCAAAGATATATAATCCTCTTATGACATAAAATTTGGCTTCATATCTCATTAGCCAATCAATACCGAAAATCACGGTAATGAATCACATGTAGCTTCGCACGAACAGAAAATCTACAAATAAATATCTCAACGTTCTCACATAGCACACTAAGGTTTGTGGATTTTTCTGTTGGATCTGTAGTCTATAATGAAGTCATCAAACAAGTACATCCAAACAAAAAGCATTAAAGAGTTCTTTCGATATGAATGAATGTGACTGTAACAACCCAGAAAATCAAAACCAGTTTAAAATTTTTATTTTGGTAATTTTAATGAATTTGAATATTTAAAATGATTTATTTTAAATAATAATGACTAGAAATTTATTTTGAATAGAATTAGAATGTAAAAATTTATTTAAATCAAAGTTAGAATATAAATATTTATTTTAATTATAAAAGGAATTGGAAATGGCGCGGTAGTTTGAAAATTCGATTTCAAATTTCAAATGAATGTACAAGATTCAAAATGAACCGGATTTTGGCAGTACCGGAAATATTTGAATCTATTTGAAAATGTCTTTCCAACGAATGTGAAAAATCCAAATTTCATAACGGGAATAAAAAGTTATGTCCAGTTGAAAATTCAGAATAGTCGCTATGGAATTTATATAATATATAGCCCTTAAAAATAATGATTTTGCAAACGACCTCCGTTTTCGACGAGACCACTTTTGTTGGATCCAGAATATCAAGTTATTGCTAGATTCCAATTTTCATAATTTTTGGAATCAATATGTAAGCGTGGTGAATTTAAACGTGTTTGGTCAATTCAGTTGGAATTTAATCGACTGAAAAATGATCGTTTTTCAAACGGTCTCCAAATTCGACGAAATTAGTTTAGTTAGGACCGTATCGTCAAAGCATAGCTAGATTTATTTTTCGGGAATTTTTGGAGTCAGTATGTGGCCCCGGTAAATTAAATTGTACGTTAAAATTAAATATATATTGATTTATATTTTATTTTGAGTGAAAACTGATCGTTACAGCGAAATTGGGTTACGAAACATATTCCATTATGTTCAGAATAGGGGTAATTAGCTAGGGGCGACAGTCGTTGGGTTCGAAAGAAAAGTCAACCTTTTTGGAAATTAAATTAAAATAAATAAATAAAATATAAATCCCTCTTTACATTAACCTCCCCCCTTCTTCTCTATTTTCCCGATCAAAAGTAAATGCGCCCAAATTAAAAATGGCGACTGAATGCCATCGCGCCCCATGTCGCACCTCGCCGCCTCCATCATCGGACCACCGCCTCTCCTCAGGCGCGCCTCCACCCTCGACACCCCCCTCCTCTGCTCGCCCTCCTCCTCTTCCTCTTCCGCGAAGACCCAAACACCTCCAAGCCCAAAAACAAATCGCGACATCCACCGCTTCGGCCACCTGACGAGGCCGCCACCCCCCATACCCATCACCTGACCTCGAGCCCCCTTCCTCCTTTGGAACAGCGAAACCCCATCCTCCACTTAAAAATATATGTTTTTTTTCTTTCATTATTTTATTTACTTTCTTCGATGTAAAAAAAATAGAGTTTTCTATATAAATGAAAAGATTATATTTTTATAATATAAAGATTATATTGTTATAATATAAAGATTATATTTTTATAATATAAAGATTATATTTTTAAAATAATACAGATTTGTTTTTTTAAATATAAAAATGTAACGCCTCGTCTCTATACCCACTATCGTCCAGTTCGTTTCAGAGAAACGTCGTAGACCATAATGGAGAATGAGGCTTGTGAAGGGCGACCGATTGTATAATTGCTCCATGTAAGGAATGCACATCGAATTCTGATACCGATTAAATATTTCGACATGATCATTCGGCACATAGGGCAACTACACAACGGCTATATGCAATCTGGAAAGCGGTATAAAATAGCCAACAACAACAATATAAATATGGTATATCTCATAGCCAGACACAGAATAATCATATCACAAAGGCGGAATAGATATGAATAAACCAAGGATGTGTACAACAAGATAGTGGTCAACAAAGATCCAATAACCCAAAAGAATAGATACATGTACCATGATCTAAATAAAAGAATATGTACACAACGATAGATGAAGTCATAGGTACAAAAGTACATAAAACTGTAGAGACAGAGTAGCAAGCTGAAAGCAAAAGATCAATCCAGCGATGAGGCCCAAAAAAGCACCTAAAATGACTGGGCCTGACCCGAGTATTATTTATAAGAAAATAAACAATAAACGGATCAGCCTAGCTATACTTTTCAAATAAACTGAGATAATAAGAGATATAACAAAGGATGACATGAACATGGCATGTCGACACAATCAGGAAATGACAATGGAATGTTATCACACCATTATCTCTAAATAATCTCCTAGCTAATGTAGAATGCAACATTCAAATAATAGCACACAACAGGAAATGACAGTGGAAATGAATCTCATGACATTGAGCACACAACAACAACAAGAATCCAGAAATCACTAGAAATCCAGAAAACATCATAAAAAGTGGTACTACCCAGATGAGAAACGATCCAGAAAACATCATAAAAAGTGGTATTCCCCATATAAGGAACGAACCAGTGGTAACTCCCCAAATAAGGAACGATCCAGAAAACATCATAAAAGGTGGATACTCCCCAGATGAGATACGATCTCTAGGTAGCGAACCCATTTGTTTCAGCCGAAGCTACGCCACGGAGTCGGGTCGTGACCCCAGAGAAGGAAAATACATAAATCATAAAAAGTTGGACCGAAGTCATAGAAGTGAAATCCAAGAATTGTAAATCCCACTAGGGCGATCGAGGACCATAAAAACATAAATCATAAATGTTGGACCAAAGTCCCAGAAATGAAATCCAAGAATCGTAAATCCCACTAAGGCGATCGAGGATCACAAAAACATAAATCATAAATGTTGGACCGAAGTCCCAGAAGTGAAATCTAAGAATCGTAGATCCCACTAGGGTGATCGAGGACCACAAAACATAAATCATACAAGTTCACAACGATTCGATGAATAGAAATTACTCCGAGCTAGTTAATATAAGGAAATAGCGACATGTCCCATAACCACATGTTATTCTTGAATATTTACGAACCCGTAATGGGTTTCTATTCAAAACAGAGAAAATCACCACACATGCTCGAACGCACGAGTCCAAGAGTTATTCGCCGAAGTAAACGTATAAGGGGTCATAGTCCTCAGTTTTACCAAGGTAAATAAACTAAATTTCTCGCCCGATCGATAGGATAAGGAATCGTATATAAATCTATAGAATCAGAACCGGGTTTAGAAACTGAAATTATTTTAAAAGAATTTGAATTTAAAAACTGATTAAACGTTGGTTCGATGCACATTGATAATATAAAACCCCATTATCCATTGTGGTTCAATTATTCATGAAAACCGTCGCCGTAGCGAATAGAACACAAACATCATGAAACATAAACTCACATCACAACACCATACAGGAAATCAAGGGATCACGATTGTAATTTCAATCATCGAACGAATCGAAGTCCCAAACTAGCACCCGAAGGTTTTGAACTACATCGGAATAGACTCGAAGGATATCGAGTCGATAATTCACATTTTAGAGGCGTGAATCATCTTAGCAAGAGTATCGAATAATTCGATATACAAAATGAAGCGCACGGGCTTCAGAATGATCACTTATTCAATTCACATCATAAACAAATGTGAATCGGCAAAGAAGGATCAACATTGGAATAATCAAATGAGAATCAAAGTCAATGAATCGAGCTGCTGGAATTTGTGAATTCGTAAAGCTGAAGTTCACAAACGAAGTCCGAACGGCCCGAGCTCCGACCCAGAAAGAGCCTGGATGGGCTTAAATTGTTGACCATGGTCTCTACTGGTCAATAGCAGATCTTCAGTGACAGATGTCTATCACCCCAAGGACAGACGTCCGTTTTTAGGAAAACTGTTTCCCGAGAGTTTGGACAGACGTCTGTCCATTTTTGGACAGACGTCTGAGCTGAAGCAATTATTTATTTTACTTCCTAAACAATGACAAACGTCTGTCCCCCTCCCAGACAGACGTCTGAGCTGTAGTGTGGCCATTTTTGCTTAGGAAATGAGGTGCAAATGGCTCTCGGACGAGGCCGGATCAATAGTGATGGCTTATAACATTTTCTAAGTGAAAATGAAGCATCAATAACATGCCGAAGCAACTCATAACACCAAACAAACATGCACGAACATATATATATATATAGGATTGATATGATTTCGATTATATATTCAAAAATGAACAAATTCTCTAACCAAAGCAATCGAATATGATTCAAGCGACTTGTGAAGGATTAGAACTATGTCGGAGGGACAACGGAGCTTCACAACATCACCAAATCAACTCAAAACATATGCATAAGATCGTGTAAACAATCCTACTTATAATTTCAACTCAACGGAACATAAACATAAGAAATCGGCTAAGTTACACTAACATAACCAATTCACTAGCACGTGCAAACACATATGAACACTAGATTACACTTGTACAAGCACCAAGGCTTGAGGCATAGATGTGAGTTCATCAAAGAACTCACCTTTGGCTCTTGAATATCAAGAACAAGCTCCACAAGGAAGTGCAAGCACCCAAATGAGCAAAGCTCCTCTCTTTCATCAATTGCACCCCCGAAATTACCTCATACATTCACATCCAAACATATATGTGTTAGGGTTGTGAGAAAAATCCGAAATTGAGAGGAGGATAAGGTAGAGAGGGAGAGTAGAGAGCTTACCCATGTCTTAGAATTGGATTTGCACAAGAATTGAGCTCTAGATTGAAGGCCCTAGCTTAGGGAATTTCTATTTCCCATTCCCTTCCCCCATTTTCTATTTTTTTTAAAGTGAGAATGAATGAAGGAGGAGCGAGCTAGGTGGAGCTCTTAAGTGAATGATCTAGGTGGGCTAACCAAGCCCTAGCTAAGGTGCCAAAATTCCAGAGCACGGAATATATCGAAGTTTATACTTTTCGAACTCCTAAACGACATTTTGAACTCAATGGAAGTGGTTTCGAGTCCAAATTCATTCGTATGCGAAATGTGACATTTTGGTCATACACTCAAATGAGAAAACGACCAAATTTTACCTAACTCCGAACGTGTCGCCGCTTATAGTCAAAAAGGTCATAAACGATGATCCGGACTCAATGGAAGTGGTCCCGAATCCTAATTTTATCATTTGCGAAAAACGACATTTTGAGTGACACATCGGACACGACGATATATTTAAATAAAATATTTAAATCTATTATCATCGAATGAGCGGGTTGTTACAGACTTCCCCCTTAAAAGAATTGCTACCCCGCAATTCCTTAAGAATGAAGTATTAAGCAACAACCAAAATTATACCATGAAGTGGTATAACAAGAACCGACACGAAATGAAAAGATCACACCAACGGCTAGGTTAGATCCGCATTTCATCTCGCAAGATCATAAAAACTAGAGTTCAATCTCGAACTTCATTACCTTCATAGGTAGCCATCCCAAACGGTTAAAATAATTCCAGAAAAATTCATAAGCGCTATGAATTCAAATAGACTCTCCTTTCTTTGTATGATTCTCAAGGGAATGAGAATCAATAGAATGCACAAAAACCAAGCGAACCTAATTTGGAATTTCAAGGAGCAACAGGACTGCGTCCTACAGACGCGAGATATCAATTGTAGATATTTCTCTTAGGATATGAAATGGGAATTTACAATGGTTGACTAATCCATTCCCAAAACTCAATCACGATGATGTAGCGAACACCGAACTTCAGCATTTTAGTCTTGTGACAAGGTGGCTGACACCCACCAAAAGACAACTCAGAGATTCCAATGAAGTTAGCTAAAGAGAGCAATTCTTGAAGGAATAATCAATTCTAATATCAATGATTCAAGGTTGGTAACGGAATACCAATGTATTACTCGGGGAAATTGATTTCTAACCAGGTACTAAATCTCATTTAGTAACCATAAAGACGAATCATTAGGAACTATACGAAATTCCCAATATTCAGAAACTCTTGTATCAATCTTAGAAAATCGGAAACATCGAGAAGATGATGGATAAGTAGTGCACAACTTACCACTTCGGAACAACATGATTTAAGATAATTTTCCGCAAAAAATCTCAAATCGCAAAAATATCAGCAATTGATCAAAGAAACAATAGACAATTTCTCTAACAAGATGGGATTAAACCAAAGAGGTCATAATCCCCAAAGATTTGATTGACAAGGGTTAACAAACGTGCGAAGACAATTGTCAATACAAATGATTCAAACAAACAAAGGAGGAATATCAAAAGAGCTCATCTTTTCGATATTCATTTCTAAGAACAACGCAAGGCTAAGTCCATAAGTGAATTGAATGTAGCACTTCTGGATGATCGACTAGATCATAGATTTGATGAAAGGAATTGTGGAGTTTGCCATGGATCGCAAAACCCAAATCTTCGCTCCCCAACGGGAACTCCCATTCTCTCGAGTGATCATTCACTAGAGAAAATAAGAAGACCCATGGAATCACAAAAATACTAAATTCTCTTTAGCAAATCGAAACAAGGATTAAGAATTAGGCAAGATTCTCAATCACTAAGAATTCCTGAAAATCAAAGATCTGAAATCCAGAAACAAGAGACATAAATAAATAACTTTTTGGATTGTTCCTGAAGTTATTTAATTTACTCAAAGAAAAGATTCAAGATAATTTCTAACTGAAAATCTTGAACCACTCAAATTCTTGGAATTGCTTCAAGGAAATCTAGAAATAAATTATCTAGAAAGATAACAAACGATTACGAAAAATCACAAAAATCCAAAATATTATTATTTTGATTAACTTATTAATGGTTAATTTAATTTTAGGGATCATTTCAAATGTCGGATTGTCACATAATGGTGTTTAGGAATTCCGAACTATAACATGGCGTCCCATATCTCGTTCAAAATCCTTAACGCACCTGATGGACAAGTTAACACAAGAAAGTCCTCACATTTTCTAATGTTCACGCAGATCTCGCAAAAATATAAAAAATCAATAAATCGTTCGGGATGGCATAAAGGAAATAAAATTCCTTTATCAACTTACGAATAAAACACAATTGATATCTTTTGATAACGAAGAACACGGTCGACGTATATTAAAAGAACATAAATAAAATAATCTCTGAACAAGGTAAATGACATTAAGGAATTAATGACACGTACCTTGACTTAAGAAGAGGGATCACAAGAAGCGAGATGCTTTCCCTCATTTTTGATCTTGAGTTTCGAACGCAACGATACATTTGTTGAGTTAATTTAGCACAAATACTTGGTGACTCACACCGGCACAACGAGGTAACAAATGAGTTGTTATAGCCCGAAGGCTTGGTGATCTCACACCAAACTAGAACTACATAGCTGACAGCAAGGGATTAGATTTAGTCACAAGGACATGGTATCTCCATACCGACTGACAAGTGATCAATAGACCATGCTAGGGACGTAACGACGTACGAAACAATCTTAACCAGAAATCAAGAAATATCAGGATCAAAGGCGCTTACGACGTGCGTAATGACGCACAAACAAGATATCCAATGAACAATCAACTACAAGGATCATAAATGATCAACAAGATTAGTGTGATACACAATAGGCCAAACAGACATCGATAAACAGAAGCACCACTAGAGCACACGGGCCCTAGATGGACTATAGAAATCAACCCGAAGTGGACGAGTCGATCACTATTCTAACAGACTAAAATTAGGCTACTTGAGACATATCACCCGTCCCGTAAGGGGTACACTGGGTGAACTGGCATTTGCACGGCTACGACCAACTATTTCACTTCCTTAAGGAAAAAGAAGGAGGAAAAACGCAGCCTCAAGTGGAATTCAAACGACACGAATTCAATCGAAATGGAATCGTATAGGAAGATAAGCTATAATGGGTCTTAAGACTCTAACTAAAATCTTAAAGCACGATTCCCGAGAGAGACTTAAGACAATACCATCGTCATACGATCTTACATTGTTCCCGAAAGTGGCTCTGATACCAAACTGTAACGCCCCGCCTCTATACCCACTATCGTCCAGTTCATTTCAGAGAAATGTCGTAGACCATAACGGAGAATGAGGTTCGTGAAGGGCGACCGATTGTATAATTGCTCCATGTAAGGAATGCACATCGAATTCTGATACCGATTAAATATTTCGACATGGCCATTCGGCACATAGGGCAACTACACAACGGCTATATGCAATCTAGAAAGCAGTATAAAATAGCCAACAACAATATAAATATGGTATATCTCATAGCCAGACACAGAATAATCATATCACAAAGGCGGAATAGATATGAATAAACCAAGGATGTGTACAACAAGATAGTGGTCAACAAAGATCCACTAAACCCAAAAGAATAGATACATGTACCATGATCTAAATAAAAGAATATGTACACAAAGATAGATAAAGTCATAAGTACAAAAGTACATAAAACTGCAGAGACAGAGTAGCAAGCTGAAAGCAGAAGATCAATCCAGCGATGAGGCCCAAAGGAGCACCTAAAATGACTCGGCCTGACCTGAGTATTATTTATAAGAAAATAAACAATAAACGGATCAGTCTAGCTGTACTTATCAAATAAACTGAGATAATAAGAGATATAACAAAGGATGAAATGAACATGGCATGTCGACACAATCAGGAAATGACAATGAAATGTCATCACACCATTATCTCTAAATAATCTCCTAGCTAATGTAGAATGCAACATTCAAATAATAGCGCACAACAGGAAATGGCAGTGGAAATGAATCTCATGACATTGAGCAAGAATCCAGAAATCACTAGAAATCTAGAAAACATCATAAAAAGTGGTACTCCCCAGATGAGAAATGATCCAGAAAACATCATAAAAAGTGGTACTCTCCAGATAAGAAACGATCCAGTGGTAACTCCCCAAATAAGGAACGGTCCAGAAAACATCATAAAAGGTGGATACTCCCCAGATGAGATACGATCTCTAGGTAGCAAACTCTTTTGTTTGAGCCGAAGCTCCGCTACGGAGCCGGGTCGTGACCCGGAGAAGGAAAATACATAAATCATAGAAAGTTGGACCGAAGTCCTAGAAGTGAAATCCAAGAATCGTAAATCCCACTAGGGCGATCAAGTACCACAAAAACATAAATCATAAATGTTGGACCGAAGTCCCAGAAGTGAAATCCAAGAATCGTAAATCCCACTAGGGCGATCGAGGACCACAAAAACATAAATCATAAATGTTGGACCGAAGTCCCAAAAGTGAAATCCAAGAATCGTAAATCCCACTAAGGCGATCGAGGACCACAAAATATAAATCATACAAGTTCACATCGATCCGGGTGAATAGAAATTACTCCGAGCTAGTTAATATAAGGAAATAGCGACATGTCCCATAACCACATGCTATTCTCGAATATTTACGAACCCATAATTGGTTTCTATTCAAAACAGAGAAAATCACCATACATGCTCGAACGCACGAGTCCAAGAGTTATTCGCCGAAGTAAACGTATAAGGGTTCATAGTCCTCAGTTTTATTAAGGTAAATAAACTAAATTTCTCGTCCGATCGATAGGATAAGGAATTGTATATAAATCAATAGAATCAGAACTGGGTTTAGAAACCAAATTTATTTTAAAAGGATTTGAATATAAAAACTTATTAAACGTTGGTTCGATGCTCATTGACAATATAAAACCCCATTATCCATTGTGGTTCAATTATTCATGAAAACCGTCGCCGTAGCGAATAAAACACAAACATCATGAAACATAAACTCACATCACAACAACATACAGGAAATCAAGGGATCACGATTGTAATTTCGATCATCGAACGAATCGAAGTCCCAAACTAGCACCCGAAGGTTTTGAGCTACATCGGAATAGTCTCGAAGGATATCGAGTCGATAATTCACATTTTAGAGGCATGAATCGTCTTAACAAGAGTATCGAATAAATTCAATATACAAAATTGAGCGCACGGGCTTCAGAATGATCACTTATTCAATTCACATCATAAATAAATGTGAATGGCCAAGAAGGATCAACATTGGAATAATCAAATGAGAATCAAAGTCGATGAATCGAGCTGTTGGAATCTATGAATTCGTAAAGCTGAAGTTCACAAACGAAGTCCGAACGGCCCGAGCTCCGGCCGGGAAAGTGCCTGGATGGGCCTAAAATGTTGATCGTGGTCTCCACTAGTCAACGGCAAATTTTCAGTGACAGACGTCCGTCACCCCAAGGACAGACGTCTGTTGTCAGAAAACTATTTCCCGAGAGTTTGGACAGACGTCTGTCCATTTTTGGACAGACATCTGAGCTGAAGCAATTATTTATTTTGATTCCTAAACAATGACAGACGTCTGTCCCCCTCCCAGACAGACGTCTGAGCTGAAGTGTGGCCATTTTTGCTTAGAAAATGAGGTGCAAACGGCTCTCGGACGAGGCTGGATCAATAGTGACGGCTTACAACTTTTTCTAAGTGAAAATGAAGCATCAATAACATGCCGAAGCAACTCATAACACCAAACAAACATGCACAAACATATATATATATGGGATTGCTATGATTTCGATTGTATATTCAAAAATGAACAAATTCTCTAACCAAAGCAATTGAATACGATTCAAGCGACTTGTGAAGGATTAGAACTATGTCGGGGGGGCAACGGAGCTTCACAACATCACCTAATCAACTCAAAACATATGTATAAGATCGTGTAAACAATCCTACTTATAATTTCAACTCAACGGAACATAAACATACGAAATCGGCTAAGTTACACTAACATAACCAATTCACTAGCATATGCAAACACATTTGAACACTAAATTACACTTGTACAAGCACCAAGGCTTGAGCCATAGATGTGAGTTCATCAAAGAAATCACCTTTGGCTATTGAATATCAAGAACAAGCTCCACAAGGAAGAACAAGCACCCAAACGATCAAAGCTCCTCTCTTTCATCAATTGCACCTCCGAAATTACCTCATACATTCACATCCAAACATATATGTGTTAGGGTTGTGAGAAAAATCCGAAATTGAGAGGAGGATAAGGTAGAGAGGGAGAGTATAGAGCTTACCCATGTCTTAGAATTGGATTTGTGCACGAATTGAGCTCTAGATTGAAGGCCCTGGCTTAGGGAATTTCTATTTCCCATTCCCTTCCCCCATTTTCTATTTTCTTTGAAGTGAGAATGAATGAAGGAGGAGAGAGCTAGGTGGAGCTCTTAAGTGAATGAGCCAGGTGGGCTAACCAAGCCCAAACCAAGGTGCCAAAATTCCAGAGCTCAGAATATATCGAAGTTTATACTTTTCGAACTACTAAATGACATTTTGAACTCAATGGAAGTGGTTTCGAGTCAAAATTCATTCGTATGCGAAAACTGACATTTTGGTCATACACTCAAATGAGAAAACGACCAAATTTTACCTAACTCCGAACGTATCAACGCTTATAGTCAAAAATGTCACAAACGATGATCCGGACTCAATGGAAGTGGTCCCGAATCCTAATTTTATCGTTTGCGAAAAATGACATTTTGAGTGACACGACGATATATTTAAATAAAATATTTAAATCTATTATCATCGAATGAGCGGGTTATTACAAAAAAGAATTGATTTTTAAAAATAAAAAGAATATGTTTTTTCATAAAAAAAAGAATATGATTTTTCATTGAAGAAGAATAGGATTTTTCACTGAAGGAGAATAGGATTTTTCATTGAAGGAGAATAGGTTTTTCATTGAAGGAGAATATGATTTTTCATTGAAGGATAATACTATTTATCATTGAAGAAGAATATGATTTTTCATTGTAGAAGAATTTGATTTTTTGTTATGTAAAAATAAAATATTTAGTAAATAAAAATGTGATTTTTATGATATGAATAGCGATATAAAAATATACTTTTTATATATAATACCGAATTATAAATTGGATTTTTCTTTAGATGTAGCGAATTAAAAATTGTATTTTTCTTTACATGTACCAAATTAAAAATTGGATTATTCTTTATATATAACGATATAAAAATGTGATCTTATATATATATATATAACGAAATAAAAATATGATCTTTTTTATATATATATATAGCGATATAAAATTGCGATTTTTAAACATATAAACATCATATTAAAAATGTGATTTTTAATATGAGCAGCGTAGAAAAGACTGCTTTGGAATTTCGGGAAAATCTAAACGGTTCAGAAATTCAGAAATAAAACTGGAGGAGTGGATCTCAAAGGTGAAAACTTCTCACTCTAATTTATTTTCTAGTTAAAAATATATACTAGGATGTAGACGGTGCTTAGTAGCACCCGACACCTTTGTTTGAAACCATATTTGGTTGGTTGATTGGTTTGGTTGTTTGAATTTGATTTGGGAAACGAATTGTATTGATTAAAATTGGTATGTACATGGCGTAGAAAAGGCTAGACCTTATTTTGGTTCTGGTATCTCGCGCTGTTATGCTGCCGAAATTTTCTAAAAATATTAGAACAATAAAAATATCACTTTTATTGTATAAATGAATTGTATAAAAAATTCATGAGATGAAATAAATATTTTATAGTTAAAAAAATAATTTTTAACGTGTATATGAATAAAATAAATATTCATTTACAAATCGAACGATTTATGTAAACACATTTAACTGATATTGATTGGGACGATATATTTTATACATCGCCCAACTGCACAAATAATGATCAGTGTTTGTTGTTTGAAAACTCCACATAGGTATTGGGATGATATTGGACATACACTATCCCAATATTTAGTTGTATGTCAATCGATGGGTTGATAAGCTGTTGTAAGCGTTAATTATTTATATTTAATGCTTATGCAGTTGTGTAATGCACTCTGGATGATGGTTGACTGTGTTTGATTAATGTTGTGTACATGTGTGTATGAAATCCATATAAATAAAATTATATGGTAATTGACTGTGTCTAATTCCAATTCGGAAAGAACGAATATTTTAAATTAAAGAATAATTTAAAATGACGAGTAATGAATATTTTAAAATAACTAATATTTTAAAATAATATTCTGTAATGGATCAAAATATGATTTTGATGTCCGATTTGGGATAGGCACGAAAATATTTAAATATATAAAGCCGTGTTGAATAAATTAATGCCATTTTGACGTGAAGGATATTTATATCGATTTTATTCATTTTTATAATGAATATCGAAAAGGAAGTGATTTCAAAATCTAATGTTTTGAAAATATTATTATTTATATATTAATGATATGGAATATTCAGTTTTGATTTGAAATTGAATATGGAGTTGAAATCGTTTTGAAAACGAACTTAAAATGATTTATAAAATACATTTAAATGAAATGGATGAAATATATATAATATATATATATTTAATGGCCTGAATAGAACGCGCCGCGCCGCGGTAGTTCACGAATTTCGACCATTGACTTCGAATTGACATTACGGGAGATCCGACCGTCGGATTCTCCTAAAACTGGAACCGTTGGGTTCATATCGAAAAGAGCTTTCCAACGAATATAAGAGATTTGAAATATACCAGTTGTATTAGGAATTATGTCCAAATCAAAATTGGAAAAGGTCGTTGTCAGTGCAGTTCGATGACCGTTTATGTAAATCGACTGTACGGGACTTGATAAAATTATTAAAATTATTAATAATTTGCTTAAAATCATAGTAAATGATTTGGATGAAAAATTCCACATTTGTAAAGATAAAAATATATTTTTATCATAATGAACTAGCTATGAACTAGAATTGTAATCCAATGTTTTTAAACAAATAAATTGGATTTGAAATGGTTTTAAAAATAACCAGAATGTCCAATATATGAATTGGAATGGATTTGAATCGAAATTATCTTCGGAATATTTTGATATTGGATTCCGTGATTATACGGATATTGTGGAGGAATTTGGAAGATATATATATACATACATATATATATATATATCGTTATTCCCAATACGATATTTATTGATTTCAGAATTTGATATTGAATATAAGCCGATATAATTTATATTCAAAGCCTTGTATTTAATATTGAATTGGATTTTGGTTTTGTCGTGAACTGTGTTTTAAACGACACTGTTCTTAAACCCAGTTGAGAAAAGATTAAATCTTTTAAATAAGATTTAGAAGAGTTTACCAATTAATTAATATTTAATTGGAATTGAATAGAATTGGATTTTGGGTTTGTCGTGAATGGTGTCTTTATTAACACCATTCTTAAAGAAGATTTAAAGAAGAAATAAATCTTTTAATTAAGATTTAAAGAAGAATTACCAATTAATTAACATTTAATTGGAATTGAAAATGGAATGTGAATTGGGTTTATTATGAAATGTGTTTTTAATGACATTCGTTCTTTAACCCGATTTACGGTGAAATATGATTTGGAATTTATAAATCTTTTTATTAAGATTTAACAGGAATTTTCCAAAGTAAAATTTTCCAATTTAATATATTAAATTGGAGTTGAATGGAATTCGATTTGATAATAATCGAAATGAGCTTCTGTGGAGGAAGACTGTTAATATATATATGGAATTTAAAAGGCTTTGTCGTTATTCCATTTATTATTAGTCGGATACGGAAATTGATATCGATTATATATTGTTCTGTTTTCCGTGAAGAATCCATTTTTATGGAAGAGGATTTGGATTTATTGTGAACCGTGTTTTAAATGACATTAGTTCTTTAACCCAGTTAAAGACAGGATTACATGTCTAACGTTATATTTCGAACCGTATGGTTGAACTCTACTAAATATATATCTGTTTGGTGGCGGAGAATTTATTCTCTTGCTTAACACCCTTCTCTAAGACGTACGAGCTTAGAGGTTATATATCGGCAGAAATCAATAGTACGGTGTAGATTGTCGATGCGACATGTTTGTGTTTCCAAAGTTAAATAATCATTAATATTGATTTTTGGGAAGATTAAAACTAAGTGGAGTTTTAATGAATCTTTAATTAGATTGAAATGGGAATTGATAATTTAAATTATCAAATTTGGGAAATGGTCGAGAATGGAGTATCACCAGTTTTGCTCCTAGCGATAGTTAAATCTTTAATTAGATTTGAACGTAAAATGGTAATTAAATTTACCAATAACACCGTGGTGTTAGATACGGAGTATGACCAGTTTTGCTCCATGGGATGAGTAGGTTGGGATTGGGAAATTAAACAAATGATTACTTCGGTAAGGTGCGCTAATCCCGACTAGTTTGGATAAACCTTAATTTGGTTTGAATTGATATCCAAAGGAAGATTAAAGAATAAATTTAAGGAATTTATCTTTGATAAAATTAATGGGAACCTTTCCCAAAGGATATGAATGTTTAAATAAAAGAATACTCAGAATTGGAATGAGGATTATGTTGTGTTTTTATAGCACTTGTTTATTATATACGCGAGTTATTCGGAAAGGCCGGGTTTATACCCATTCTGAAAAACTGATTCGACGATAAAGACGGTGGTTGAAGAACGGGGGTCTTCACATCATTTGGATGATTACTGATGTCTTGACTGGGCTGTACACCTAAGACAAGGTAATAAGTGGTGACCGTCCAGACGTACTTGGAGATCGACCAGATATGCCAGAACCTCTCTCCTGTATTGGACATATAGGACGAGGAATAAGGTGCCTCCGGTTTCGTTCAGACCCAGAACGAACTTGTAAATGGATGTGTGTCTGACATTGGATTTTATTCTGTGTTGATTGATCTCTTAAATATATATTTGTTTGGAGACGGAGAATTTATTCTCTTGCTTAATGCCCTTCTCTGAGACGTATGAGCTCAGAGGTTATATATCGATAGACATCAGTAGCATGGCGTGAATTGCCTGTGTGGCATGCTGAGATGCAAATGATCAAGGCTTCTGTTGAAAAGCAGAGTCTTGTGGTTGATGATCAAAGCACGGCTTTAATATAGCATAGCTTTGTGTATAGCGTTAATTTGCGAGCCTCACACCTCGGTACGAGTCAAAAATGGGATCGGACCTTTGGGAGAACATGGCGTTTCTTTCTCGCTAGGAGTGGTGTCATGGTATGGAGCCTAGAAATTTTTATTTATGTGGTTGTTGGATTGCGAGGCGCCTCGGATATATCGGTTACTACGGAGCCGATGGATATTGAGTCATCTGGCTCATTTACGCTCCATAGGGCGGGGAAACGTGTGTTCAGGAATTGCCAATCCTCATACGTAAGAGAGGACCGGCCCAACTGATCCAAGGGTTCACAGCGGGGAATCCTGAGGCATTTGCTAGAGTGTCTTGAATCAGAGAGGAGCCATCCCTGGTCTCGACTCATAGATGGAATCCAATTTCCAATACATGACATTTCGGTTTTGATTGTAGAGCCTAGTATGGCGACATGATAGATGGTACCCATGCCGCCTATGATTGATACATTTATATTTGAAATTGTTTTATACACTATGCACTTATAATAGTATCAAATGATTTGTTTTAAACGTACCAAGCATGTTTGGCTATTATAAGGGAAAACTCTATCCTCTGGCTTGTGTTGCATTGTATGATGGGACCTGAGTCTTATAATAGCTTCATTTTTTCCAAAAAGCATTGCGCTGTTTGTTTTGTGCACTGGTATTCTTTGGAGGAAACTCGTTCCATGTTATACGGTGTGGTCCCTTGATTTACTCCATTTTAAAGTAAAGTTTTAATAACTTTTTTAGTTCTCACACCAGTCACATGACTGACCTGCAGTTTATTGTTTTAACCTAAACTCTGGGTGCCCCTATTTTCCATACGGGCAGCTAGTAGTTTTGGTTTTGCAGATTTATATTCACAGGATCCTATGTTTATCTCTTTCAGTTGTGTTTTGTATTATTTTCTGCTGCTACGAATGTATTTTAATCTCTGATATTTTTCTGATGTATAATATTTATTCATACTCTATATATTCTTGTACTATGATGTAAATTGTTGTAATAAGCAATTAAATGTTCTTCTGTTTGTGTTATGATTTGTCGTGTTCTTAGACAATCGGTTCTTTCTCTTCTCTTCGGAGACATGGGAAAGTTCGGGTCGCTACAGTGACACACCCGTATCAAACAAAACTTGAATAGATCGATCATGGAATAATAAAGAGCTCTCAAGAATAGAAGAAGATGAACCACGAGCTAGAGATGAACAACTAGAGGCATCTACTACATTAAGCTTTCCTGACTTTGCATCCTTAGGAGTAGTAGGACACGAAGATGGCCAATGTCCCACCTTCTTGCAATAACGACATATGTGGGGCTTAGGACAGTCATGAATAAAATGATCACTAGTGTCACAGTTGTAACATCATCTCTTGCTATGAGGTGCTACACTAGGTTAAGAACTGAACCAACAGACTTCTTCTTATAAGAAAAGGACCCGGAATTAGAGAAAGCAAACTTCTTACAAACCTCGGACTCATCGCCAATTTCCCTCTCATTCTCAATCAATTCGAGATGAAAGATCGCACCAACAAGCTCCTCAAAAGGAAATATGAGTTGCAACATTAAAGATTTCTTCAAGTACTTCGTAAGACCCATACCAAATTTAAGGTTCTTCTTGTATGACATGCTAATATGCTCGTGACCGTATTTGGACAATGCCTCAAAAGATGTAACACTGAAAAAAAGTTGACTTCCCTTGCTTTAAGTCAAGGAAACGTCGAGCAACGACTGTCTTCTCAGACTCAAGCACAAACTTGACCACAAACTGCTCTATAAACTGCTTCCACTCTAAGGTGGACTCATCAATATCAGCAACGAGCAACTCATACCAATCCAACTCACGTTCTTGTAACATACTCGATGCGACATGAACGCGGTGATGGTCGAATATCTCGATACGGATAAAAATACGCTCACATATGCAAAGCCATGCCTGAACCTCTAACACTGAATCAGAGCCCTTGAATGGCTTGCCTCCAAGACGTATAAATGCTTTCCAAGCATGCACCGCTAGTCTATCCAGCACCAAAAGCGTTTGACTGTCCTTTTCATCCATTAGCTGAAAGATTAAAGAAGATAAGGATTATTCACAGAAATATGATATTATTAATTAAATTCAATATATGGAGTACTATGGAATTAAAAATTGCATTTGTATAAGTATTCCCACTTATATCTACCCTCAAGGGACTCGAAAAGTTAAGGACACGATTAAAAACAACCTGGATTAGGGACGATGTTATACTCATATTATACTTCGATTTATTGTATTATGTATATTATTCTGTGATTATCATATTTTTTTAGGAATTCAGCTCTGATACCAAGTTGTAACGTCCTACCCCGAGACTCATATTAACAAAGAACATTTACATGTAATGTCATCTTCTAATACTGAGAATCAGGCTAGTTAGGAGCGACCATCCATAAGTTTAGTATTAAATAAGTATTAAGTACGTCGAAATAGTTCTCAATTTTTTAACCTCTCGAGGATCGACATAATTAATTATTTTTTCTAATACAATACTACAATGGCTAATGGACCAATCCAAAACAAAAAACAATAATAATATATATCATAGATCACAAAACAGAAGACACAGTCATATATACATATACATAAAATACAAAACAAAGTGACACACATAAGTGGCTAGATAAACCACTATATATACAACATCAACTTCATAAAAGAATATGTACAAATATTAGAGTGTGCTACAAAATAACTAGGTGACTAGTCCAAAAATACGCCTAGGTGCCAAAAGATGATAAGTAATCTAAAGAAAAATGAGATAAGTAGGTATCTACATAGAAGCAAACCTAAAATGACTCTAGTTGACCCGAGCATATAAAATACACGAGTCAATCTAGTTTAAATAGAGTGAGCAGATCATAATGGATGAAATATCAGAAGGGAAACTCTTCTTGAGCAGAGAAAGAGTAGACTCAACTAGGTACAACATATGATTCATGTGATAAGTACAACTAGACGTCTTATGAGGGTCATATGAACGGTGTCTCAACAACATGTAAAAGGGTTAAGAATAAGGGGATAAGCATGTGTACATTTAAAATCTTAACTTAATGGAACAATGTTGTCAACAAAACATAAAAGTATGGAACATATATCAGCGCTCCAAAACATCATAATGAAATCACCATATATATAGAATTATCATGGTAGCACGAAGGCTACATAAATGAATCAACATAAACAGCAATGGTATCGTCTTAAATTGGATCAGAAACAACAATAGAGGTAGAATCATCAATGACATCAAATCGTGGATCCAAAACAACTAATAATAACAAAAGCAGATCCAAACAACATTAACATCAAAAATGATCCGAACAACAAATAAAACATGCATCCAATGCATAGATCCCCCCAAGCTTTTCCAAGTACTGTATACATATCGAAGTGCCCATCATTATGACACCCCAGGACGAGTGTAACTTGATCCCCCCTCGCCTAAGAGAATATGCATATATAAGACTCCTCTCGAGCCAAGCTCCTCTCAGAGCGAGTATTGGAAACAACAAAAAACAATCATATTCCACAAATATTCAAATAGTAGCCCGAAAAGTGAAAATAATACATCATATACCGCATGTTTCACTAATCGATTTACTACTTCTCAACCTACACCACTCTCCAAATAAAAATAGTTTCAATCAACGAGTCTGCAATTAATGATATAATTAATCTACGTGTCTCATACCATGAGATTTATTATATAATTTAAATCATATTCTTGCATACTCGAAGAGTCCAAAAACTTATAATTTTATATATCAAAATTATTTGATTTGAGAAAACAAGTTTATAGAACGATCTTGAAATCACTTGGAATTCTTTCTTTGAAAATTCCTATATATTGGAAAATATTGTGTATTATATAGCTTTGAGTTGATTTTATATTTATAAAACAAAACTTAGAAAAATATTTGTTTCAAAGTGATATATATACCTATATATATATATATATAGAGAGAGAGAGAGAGAGAGAGAGAATTCCTTATAGAAATCATTTTATAAAACTTGTGTTGTGTCAGAAATCTCATGAAATTATTCATGAAATAACCAAACAAAATCACATAAAACTTCTCAAATTCGATGTACGAATTAATGAAGATATTATCTCTCCCATACCAATTTCAAGCCTAGGCAAACATCTCACAAAATCTTCTTAAAATCATCAAAGAATTTACTTAAGAAATCGTTTATGAATAAGGCGCAAACGTCAATATATACATGCAAAACAGACTACACCCTCAATAATATAGGGGTTGACCCCTATTCTCTCTATGTCGACCTAAGGATCGACCTATCTTGGCTACGGGTCGACTTATAGGTCGACCCATAGTAGGTCGGGATCGACCTCTATTACGTGAAATCCTATAGGAGCTTAACTTACTCTGATTATAACTACGGATCACAGTTTCAACAAGTTACTGAGGTTTGAATGACATAAAAATTAATATAGATAATATCCAGCAATAATACTAACATTCAAAAGATATTCAGCATGATTTCAAAAAGAGACGATGTAACAACCCGCGTTTTATGCATCAAAGGATCATAGAATATATATTTTTCCTGGTAAGTCGTATGGTCATGTACTTTTGGGGAACGACTAGTGGGGTCATTTCCCATGTTCATGATTTTGTCGATTTTTAAATGACCGTTTGCCCCTAGCTGATCTTGTTTCGTTCATAACTTTTGATTGGTAAGGAGTTTTGACCTGAAACCATCTCATTAGATCCGTTTGATGGTTTACCTTTCCGTAGAGTGGTCACATTAGTCAAACGGATTTACCGTTTGGGAGATATGGCTGAATAAGGTTTAGAGGGTGAAAAAACAATTTAATTGGGCTTAAACGGGTGATTAGTAGCTAGGCCCATTGGGGGATTTTGGGATTAGAAGTATATGAGGGCTGCTAGGGTTTAGAAACCATTCTTTTTCAATATTTTTCAGCGACCACCAACCTTCTTCGAACCCTAGCCATGGTCTCCACTTTCTAAATCTCTTCAAAACACCTCTAAATCACTTTCTTATCAAGGATTAAGCTAATCAACATCAAACCAAGCCAAGATAGCATCAAATCAGAGTTGGGGTTGCTTCTAAGAATTGGGATTCGACCCAAAACAGAGGATATTTCAGATCTATAGTTTAATTTGTGGCAAAGGTAAGTGATTTGCATTGTTTTTCACTAATTATGGCTAATTAGGGTAATTAGCGAAGAATAGCGAAATTATAACTGAGAAAAATCTAGAAAAAATTTGTAAAATTCCATAATATTATTTTATGCCTCTGATATGAATTTGGGTTAATTTGGACTAATTTTGCTAATCCCGGAATTTAGGGGATTAAGGGGTGATTAATGATAATTAGCGAAATTTTGCATCGTAAAAATCTGGAAAAATTTGTAAAATTCTAAAATATTATTTTAGGGCTCTGATAGAAATTTGGGTTGATTTGGTTAAGTTTTACTAATCTTATCATTAGTTGTTGTTTAACATGCTTAAGGGGAAAATAAGGGTTTTGGGTATGTTTGATCCATTTTGACATATCATATTGTTGTTTAGCTGTTTGTGGATGTTTATACATGTTGCTATGGATGTATGGTATGCTTTGTGATTGTTTAGAACAGTTAGAATGGTCGGAAACGTCGTTGTGTGGCGTAAAACAGTCGCTGGAAAGTTGGAGGAAAATATGCAGGAAACCGGATCAGATCGTCCCCCCAATAAACGAACCGCTCGTGATGTACTTTGGCCAATCCGAGACATGATGAACCAGAAGCCTCGACCCGATCCGATGGAGGGATCACGACCTGACCCGAACCGCCTGCATGAAACTCATGAGCACCAACCACGAACCGCCTGAAGAAGCAAGTCACGATCCGATGCTCTGGAGCTGGCAGCACAATCCGAACCGATCGAGTGAAGAAGCCCGATCCCGAACCGGAGCATCCACGAAATGAGAATCTGAACTGATCCGATGTTTCTAGAGGCGTCATCGCGAGCCACGACCCGACCTGAGGAGGAACTAGCGACCCGATCCGAACAAGGTGGATGACCATGGACTGAATGAGGAGAGGAGGAATGATCCAAACGGAAGCTGATTTCTGAACCAATCCGGAGATGATGACCAAAACTCGAGATGCAAAGGTAGTCCAAATGGGAAGTTTGTACTAATGATCCAGTTGAGAACCAACGAGTTAACTTCACGATTGGACTTTGCTGCGGGACGTGTGCAAAGGGGTTGTCGGTATTCATAACTTTGGTTCACCACTAATAGACGGATAGTGGGCTTGTAGTGATAGTTTTACGGGGTTGGACTCCGTCAGGGCCCAAAGGATTAGGTGACCAAATAGTTGATATCGTATGCTTTACACATTGGGTGAGAGATGTGAGGATAGTTGCTATACTTGATCGTTTTCCATCACTATGACATGCACACCCCCTCCCCCGTATCTTTACACCATATGTTAGTGGCACCTTAGAGTACCGTAGGTGTGTAGTGCTAACTCTTTGGTTGCAGGTCCAGGTTCAGGTATGATTGGATTATACCTGTTATTGTTCTGTTTTGTTGCTTATCTCTCATACCAAACTTTTGTCTGACCCAGAGTTTTATGTCTTTCCTTATTACTCTGGGTGCTCCTAAACGAGCAGACTAGAGACAGGTTAGGTGGTATGCACGAGTAGCTGTACCGGAGACGAGCAGGAGGCTCCCACGTAAGATATATAGATATTCTCTCTGTGTTGTTGAAGGTCACTGCTTGGGCATTAGTAGTGTACCTCCTTCTTTTACTTTCGTTTGCTTTAGAGATAGTTTTAAAGTTGTAATAATGATGTTGGATCATAAGCTGTATTTTGGATTTCCGCTGCTATGATGATGATGGTTTTAGTTTTCAGCTTATGCACTGTCTCCCCTATTTTATGTCAAGTATGTTACTATTATATTTTATTCCATGCACTATGATACATTCTATAGGTTTCTTTGTTAGTTCTTTCATCTTATTTCCTTTCTTTGACGACCGTCCCGTGCTAGCGGACATGTGTACAGCGCACTTTCGGAGGAAATGTCGTTTAATGCGGGGCGGGCCGTCACACTTGGTATCAGAGCTCTAGGTTGCGTAGTTAACCTAGGGAAGTCATCAGGGAGAGATAGTACACGTATATGAGAGCGCGTATTTGTGATTATTTTGGTTTTCAAAAGCTATATATATACTATTAGTATAGCTAAGGATGAAGTCGCATTGCACTGGCACCACTATGGAGATGGTTAATCGTTTTCTCTTTACAGACTGAACGATGAGCCGATATACGAGGGGTACTGGTAGAGGAGCCAATAATGGGAATGATACTGAGATGAGGACGATGTTTACTAGCCTCATGAGAGAGATGCTTAGGGATGCTCGGGGAGTCATTCCTAATGCTGCTAATGCTGGTGGTGCAGCAGTGCAGGCGCCTAGGGTCGATTTCGCCAAGCGAAACAAGGATTACACTAGCCTTGGTGGGAAGCCGTTCCACGGAACAGATTCGGCTATAGAAGTTCAAGATTGGCTAGATAGTTGTGAGCGCATCGTCGAAGATTTGGGAATCGAAGACACAATGAAGAGGAAGCTAGCATCGCGTCAACTACAAGGACGAGCTATGAATTGGTGGAATGCTATTAAGGCAGCTACTCCTGAGGATCAAGTTACTTGGAATCAGTTTAAGACTCGCTTTTGTGATAAGTTTATTCCAACTGCTCATAAATCAGAATTGTTCAGGAAGTTCTTGGAGCTTAAGCAGAATGGTAGAGCAGTCTCGGAGTATATCGCTGAATTCGACACTTTATCGAAATATGGATTGTCCCTTATCGATGCAGTCGAAAAGAAGAACGAAAAGTTCATAACTGGTTTAAATGGGTACTTGGGAGAAAGATTTATAAACCATATCAATGAGACATTCGAGTCTATTGTAGGAAAGGCATTAAGGTCAGAGAGCCTTTTCCCTAAGTCAAAGATCGAAGTTGCTATTGCATCTACAGAGGAACCAAAGCTGCATGCAGGCGGTGAAGGCAAGAAGAATTCTCAGAACAAGAGGAAGCAGAACCCGACCAAGGATGGTCAGAATAAGAAGAACAAGAATGGTGGCGAGTGCTTTAGTTGTGGCAAGAAGGGACACTATGCCAGAGATTGTCGAGAAAAGCCTGGGGAAAGGAAGTGCTTTAACTGCGGCCAGGCGAGACACCACAAGGATGATTGTCCACAACCTCCTAGGGAGAAGCAGATTGTGAAAGCGTATGCTATCAACGTTGTTCCTTCTTCGTCGAATGCTCCAACTGCGGCGCAGAAGGGAAAAGGCATTGTTATTAAAGGTATGCTTTCTATTTAAGATGTTTCTGTTCAAGTATTGTTTGACAAACCAGAGATAGTCGATAGACCTTTAGTAGTGACGAACCCGGTTGGTGGTTCGACTAGCCTTAGTATAATTTGCCGTAACGTGGTCTTATCGAGTCATGGATGTATGTTTGTTTGAGATTGCTTTGTTTTGGGCTTTACTGGGTTTAGCATTATTTTGGGGAGTCGATCTACTCTAAAGGAATAGGGTGGTATTAGGTACCTACCTAGTGATGGCGATAGTAACTGGAGTTAAGGAAGATGAGAGGTTATCGCTGTAATAAGTTTTAGTTGTCTCTGGGAGGCAAATGAGTGCTCTAGTGCTTAGTTGTTTTGCTAGTATCACCTCATGTGGATTGTCTGAATTCGGAGGAGATGTTCCTTGGGTGCTTGTCTGATACTGGTTTAGGCCTTTGGGGCTTGTGCTTGGGGAATGTCGAGTTCGACTAGGATGGTTTGCGTGAGAGATGAATAGTTGTTGCGATTCTTCATTGGATGATATCTTGGTTTACTCGAGGAGTGATGGGCAGCTGTGACGTGATAAGACTATTCAATGGTATAGACTGCCCGGAGTTAGACTCGATAGGGTTATGAGATGGCTCGACTGGGACTCGAGAAAGATGCAAAGTAATGGATTGTTTAGGACCCTATGATGATGTTCTCTTTGGATAGTAGAACTTTGAAGAAATAGGATGTGTTCGTTGATCATGGAAGATGCAAAGAAGATTAGTACGATTCAAGTTGGACTTGAACTCGTAAAAGAAAATGGGTGTTCGTTGATCTTGGAGATGCAACGAATAGGGAGACGACTCACGTTGGACTAGAGTTTGTCGGTAATGGATACTCAAGACTGGGTCTCAGTTATAGATTGACTCGAGTTGGACTCGAGAAGGCAGCAAGATAATGGATAGACTTGGGTTGGACTCAAGTATTTTAGGCGGACTTAAAGCAGGGGTATCTGGGGACGCCCATTACCTTGGATCCATTGGATGTGATCTAGTTATCCTTGGAGGATAAAACGTACGTTGGACGTACGGTAGTCCATTTGGAGGCTGGGCTTCCATTAGTTCTTGATGTTGGTTGGACCAGACATACAAGAATCGACATATTGGGATTGGTTAGACCAGTCACGTAGGTGTCGACGTGTTCATGGCTTTAGCAGGTAATAGGTAGGACTTGTTTGATGGATGTTATGGTTGCTATGTTTGTCCCTATCTTTCTTCTCTTGAGTAGACTGTCACCTGTAGGGTTCTAGCGATGGGGAACAAAGAGATGGTAGTATAGACGGACATTAGGCTACGTATCAGTGCAGTGGGGTAGTCATTACTCCATGGGGCAGAGTGATCGTAGCAAGGCTATGAGCCAGTGCGGTGAAGTTGTCATGACTTCATGGGGGCAGAGTGGACATAGCAAAGGATTTAGGTGCGGTAACAGTTGCATTGAGTAGGAGGCATGCCAATCTAGAGGTTATGTTTCTGGGTTGGAAGAAACTAGAGTATATCACAGGATATGATTTCAGACCCAAGAGTGAATTGGATTCAGAAACGCTAGTAAACTTGACGATTAGATCGATTTTGATTGAGTGGATTAGTTCTAGTTAGAAGGACGATCCTAACCTATTGGAAATCATCTCTAGGGTGGAGATGGGTATCAATGGAAAGAGAATGATCAAGCAAGGATTTGATCGAGAAGGATGGCTTCGAAAGAATGGGGGACTAGTTGTACCCAACGTAGACGGACTGAGAGATGAAGTGCTTAGAGCATATCATCACTCGAAACTGACTATACATCCCGGTGGTAACAAAATGTATTGAGACATGGATCAGACTTACCACTGGGAAAGGATAAATAAGGACGTTGGGAAGTTTATGTCCAAATGCATGAATTGCCAATTAGTTAAAGTTGAGCAAAAGAAGCCTAGTGGGTTGTTACAACCATTAGAAATTCCTAAATGAAATGGGAACAAGTCTCAATGGACTATATTGATGGTTTACCAAGGACTAGGTCAGGTCATGATGGTATTTGAGTGAATCGTATACTAGAGGATCTTTTGAGAACTTATATATTGGATTTTGGAGGGTCATGGGATGGCCATTTGTATCTAGTTGAGTTATAGTTATTAGCCCAGTATTGGTATGGTTCCAATTGAAACTTTATACAGAAGACCGTGCAAGGCACCATCATGTTGGTTGGAGAATGGTGAGAAATTTGAGCTTAGACCAGAAATAATAAGAGGGACTTCAGTCAAGATCAAGGTTATCCAACAGAGAATGAAGACTACCTAAGATAGGCAGAAGACTTATGTTGATAAGAGACGAAGAGATTTGGAATTCTTCGTTAACGACTTGGTGTTCGTCAAGGTCTCTCCGTTGATGAATGTGATTCGTTTTGGTGGGAAAGGTAAGTTAGCACCAAGGTTTGTTGGTCCATTTTCAGTTTTCGAGCAAGATGGGAATTTGGAAAATAAAGTTGAGTTACCGGAAAAGACGGCAGGAGTTCACAACGTATTTCATGTTTCCCAGTTAAGGAAGTTTGTGCAAGACCCTAATGTGGCTATTTCACCAGATCAGTTGGACGATATCGAGGTTGAACCCGAGGCGGTTGGGAACCGCAAGCCTATGCGTATTGTTGGGAACGATACGAAGCAGCTTCGAAGGAAGGCAGTGAAACTAGTCAAAGTACAATGGGGGTGATGATGAGAAAGGCTGCACTTGGAAAACAGGGGAGGACATAAGGAAGAAGTATACAGAACTCTTTGCGTGGTAAGGTTTTGGTAATGATAGTTCTTCCCTTGTTAGTAAACCGCATGCTAGGATAGGCTTGTTGTGTTGATTTGTATGTTTTATTGTTCGAAAATGATTGATAGGCATGCGAAATTCTTTGTATGTTTCGGTTAAGGAATTTCGGGGACGAAATTTCTTAAGGGGGGGGGAGAGAATGTAACGACCCGCATTCTATGCATTAGAGGATCATAGAATTTTTTTTTTTTCTGGTAAGTCGTATGGTCATGTACTTTTGGGGAACGACTAGTGCGGTCATTTCCCATGTTCATGATTTTTGTCGATTTTCAAATGACCGTTTTACCCCTAGCTGATCTTGTTTCGTTCATAACTTTTGATTGGTAAGGGGTTTTGACCTTAAACCACTTTCATTAGATCCGTTTGATGGTTTACCTTTCCGTAGAGTGGTCACATTAGTCAAACGGATTTACCGTTTGGGAGATATGGCTGAATAAAGGTTTAGAGGGTGAAAAAACAACTTTATTGGGCTTAACCGGGTGATTAGTAGCTAGGCCCATTGGGGGATTTCGGGATTAGGAGTATATGATGGCTGCTAGGGTTTAGAAAACATTCCTTTTCAGTATTTTTCAGCCATCACTAACCTCCTTTGAACCCTAGCCATGGCCTCCACTTTCTAAATCTCTTCAAAACACCTCTAAATCACTTTCTTATCAAGGATTAAGCTAATCAACATCAAACCAAGCCAAGATAGCATCAAATCAGAGTTGGGGCTGCTGCTAAGCATTGGGATTCGACCCAAAACAGAGGATATTTCAGATCTATAGTTTAATTTGTGGCAAAGGTGAGTGATTTGCATTGTTTTTCACTAATTATGGCTAATTAGGGTAATTAGCGAAGATTAGCGAAATTATAACTGAGAAAAATTTAGAAAAAAAAATTAAAATTCGAGAATATTATTTTATGCCTCTGATATGAATTTGGGTTAATTTAGACTAATTTTGCTAATCCCGGAATTTAGGGGATTAAGGGGTGATTAGTGATAATTAGCGAAATTTTGCATCATAAAAATTTGGAAAAATTTGTAAAATTCTAAAATATTATTTTAGGGCTCTGATAGAAATTTGGGTTAATTTGGTTAAGTTTTACTAATCTTATCATTAGTTGTTGTTAAACATGCTTAAGGGGAAAATAAGAGTTTTTGGGTATGTTTGATCTGTTTTGACATATCATATTGTTGTTTTGCTATTTGTGGATGTTTATACATGTTGCTATGGCTGTATGGTATGCTTTGTGATTGTTTAGAACATTTAGAATGGTTGAAAACGCCGTCGTGTGGCGTAAAATAGTCGCTGGAAAGTTGCAGGAAACCGGATCGGAGCGTCCCCCCTATGAACAAACCGCTCGTGATGTACTTTGGCCGGTCCGAGACGTGATGAACCAGAAGCCTCGACCTGATCCAATGGAGGTATCACGACCCAACCCGAACAGCCTGCATGAAACTCACGAGAAACAACCACGAACCGCCTGAAGAAGCAAGTCACGATCCGATGCTCTGGAGCTGGCACCACGATCCGAACCGATCGAGTGAAGAAGCCCGATCCCGAACCGGAGCATCCACGAACTGAGAAGCTGAACTGATCCGATGTTCTAGAGGCGTCATCGCGAGCCACGACCCGACCTGAGGAGGAACTAGCGACCCGATCTGAACAAGGTGGATGACCATGGACTGAATGAGGAGAGGAGGATTGATCCAAACGGAAGCTGATTTCTGAACCGATCCGGAGATGATGACCAAAACCCGAGATGCAAAGGTAGTCCAAATGGGAAGTTTGTACTCAGGATCTGTTCCCAACGAGTTAACTTCACGATTGGACTTTGCCGCGGGACGTGTGCAAAGGGGTTGTCGGTATTTATAACTTTGGTTCACCACTAAGAGACGGATAGTGGGCTTGTAGTGATAGTTGTAGGGGTTGGACTCCGTCAGGGCCCAAAGGATTAGGTTACCAAATAGTGGATATCGTATGCTTTACGCACTGAGTGAGAGATGTGAGCATGGTTTCTATGCTTGATCGTTTGCCATCACTATGACATGCACACCCCCTCCCCCGTATCTTTACACCATATGTTTGTGGCAGCTTAGATTATTGTACGGTGTGTAGTGCTAACTCTTTGGTTGCAGGTCCAAGTTCAGGTATGATTGGATTATACCTGTTATTGTTCTGTTTTGTTGCTTATCGCTCATACCAGACTTTTGTCTGACCTAGAGTTTTATGTCTCTTCTTATTACCCTGGGTGCTCCTAAATGAGCAGACTAGAGTCATGTTAGGTGGTATGCACGAGTAGCTGTACCGGAGACGAGCAGGAGGCTCCCACGTATGATATATAGATATTCTCCATGTATTGTTGAAGGTCACTGCCTGGGCATTAGTAATGTACCTCCTTCTTTTACTTTCTTTTGCTTTAGAGACAGTTTTAAAGTTGTAATAATGATGTTGGATCATAAGCTGTATTTTGGATTTCCGCTGCTTTGATGATGATGGTTTTAGTTTTCAGCTTATGCACTGTCTCGCCTGTTATATGTCAAATATGTTACTATTATATTTTATTCCGTGCGCTGTGAGACATTCTACAGGTTTCTTTGTTAGTTCTTTCATCTTCTTTCCTTTCTTTGACGACCGTCCCGTGCTAGCGGACATGTGTACAGCGCACTTTCGGAGGAAATGTCGGTTAATGCGGGGCGGGACGTCACAGATGAGCAAGGTACAACATCACAAAGTTAAATAGTGAGCCATTTTCCACTTTAAACGTAAAACCCAGTTTTATGTTTATAGAGATACGATTTCTCATCAAAATGACTTCATATGACCAAAACTTAGCTAGATGCGTAGTTATACTCATCGATTTATCCATTTTGAGAATTTATAGCAAAGGTGTTGCATAAAGATGGAGCTATTTGGCTTGAATTTAGATCTCAGCAATCGTAAACTAGCTTACTGTAGCATGCAACAAAGATTTCAGCTTACAGTAAGTCAAAATTCACAAACCTGAAACAAAGTGGAAAAAAATCATAGTTTTATAACGATTATCTGCTTAAAGATTGATTTTGAAACTTAGTTTCAGCTCTAGATTTGAGTTAGGAGTGGAGATTTGAGTTTGTATAAGAGGTTTATTATTTTCTTTTTATTATAACTCCGAGAGAAGGAGCAAGTAAGTACTCCAGAGAAAATGAACGAAGTATCCTCACTATTCCTTCTCTAATTCGTGGTTTGGACTTAATCATAGCCTACGGTCATTAGTGATTAACTTAAGCTATATTAAGTTTAAATATGCCATTTTGCACATAAATCATTTAATTTACCGTATATTTCACCATTTTAACAGTTAACAACTTAGTTTAACATTATTCATGTTTATTTAAAAATTTATACAACATATTTAACATACTTTTAAATCTTTTTAACAACAAATTTAAACATATTGTATATTTTGCAAACAAATTGCACATTTTACACTTTATGTACAAAACTTACATGCTTGATACTAAAATTGTACAAAACACAATATTTTGACACAAATAAATTATACAATCATATTTGAATTATTTTTACATACAAATATTGATTTTTCATAAGTATTTATATCTTTTATTTTTGCATCTTAAATATATTTAAGAAACACAATTTTGCACTAAAAATCATTATATATATATATATATATATTGTAATTTATTGCAATATAACACAATAAAATTTTACAAACACTTATTTTATCTAATTTTCATATTATAAAGGTTTTCCTAAATTTTATTTACTACAATTTAACCATAAATTCAATTTATTTCCTAAACTCCTTATTTAATCATTTTAAATGATTAAATAACCACTTGCTTTAAAATTCCCAAAGTTAACACAAACCCAAAATATAATTCAACTTAGATAATTATTAAAATTATCTTCTCCAAATAGTATTTACTTTTTAATTAATATATTATAATCCTCGTTATAATTTATCAATCGTTATCATATATAATCACAAAACTAGGGTTGTTATACAAATATTATCCCAAACTTAGTCTGCTATATAGAAATGGGGTTTTTCACCTCAAAAAACCGTGGCGTTATTAGGAGAAGGAGCTCTTCCATATAGCTACCCACTTCGCATGGTGGTTTTGCTATGTAAGGCTTTTAATTTCATTCCAAATTAAGGGATATTACACTTACCATCCTATGTTGGTTGTAGTATCTTATAGTATTATTGTTTAACATATAATTTATATGGGCTATTTTTTGGTTGCGAGGGCGCATCGTGTATGATTGTTGTACCTCTGTCTATTCCCCATTTTTTCCCATAGCATGTTAAGATTCATTTACTGTTCATGTCATCCTATTGTGGACTTAAGATTTAATATTTTTGCTTCTTATTATCTTGGGTACCCTTAAATGAGTAGACTATATAGTAGGTCAGTGTGACGAAGTAGTTGTTCGAAGGATGTGCTAGGTGTACTGTTGACATATTTTATACTATATATACAAATTTCTATTCTTTCTGTTGAGTAGCATTGTGGAGCCTTAGTAGTGCTATTTACTTCTGTTTATTCCTGATTTTTGAGACATTTTATTTAATATGATTTATTATGCACGTAACATATTATATTGATATAAGCTCCTTGTATATTGATTTGATGGTTATTTACATTGTTACAATTGCCACTTCTGCTGTATATGTGATGTTATATTTTATCCATTCATTATAGGATATATGATAAACTATGGGATATAATGATCATATGCTTGTGTTAGCATCTTAAATAAATATTCATAATCTCCCTTGAGTGATATGCGTTAATACAATCACATTAAAGTTTTTATTTACTCAAAATAATCTTCCAGACGAATTCTGAAATTCTCATGAGCTTGCATGTATGGCAACATCTTTCAGACATCCGAGATCATACCTTTCTGAACCAAAATACTCTAAAAAAATTCACTATGTAGTTATAACCATGCTAAAACCTTGCAAAATCCCCGCTATAGCTCGTAGCTCTCTTCAACTGCTATGCTACTTCAATCTAGCATCGATGAACAATAGATCCGCTTTTAGCCTCGCCATTTCCCGCTGCATCCGCCTAATAGGACTTTTTCGCATCCGCTTTAGCAATAATAATATACAAAACTCAATTGGCTAGCTCTCTTTTTAAAAAATCAATAAAGTTAGTGTAAATTGTAAAGAGATAATTTTAAAGCATAAGTGTCAAACAAATTGCATAAGTCTATTATAATTATCAAATCTAGCATTCGTAACCATAATATTCCTTAGTTTTGTCATATAAAATTTATTAGTGGCAGATTATTTTATACATGCAATGTGACAAAAATTTGATTTTAAATATTTGGTTTTATATACAGTGAACCTTTTTGAGCTTCTTCTATATCTCTGCCAGTGCCGGCCCTGGGCCTGTGCTACCTGGGCGATAGCCCGGGCCCGATTTGTGACAGGGGCCCAAAATTTTTTAGGGGCTTTATTTGGTAAAAAATTTCAAAATAAAAGGATTGCTTAACCAAAATTTACTAATCCTTGTTGTGTAGCAGTGGAAAATGCATGTTTGTACATGGATTGACGTGGGTTCAAATGTCAATGGTACCATTTTTTGTAAATTAACGTTCCTTCTTTTCTAATCTGCAAAGCAGGGCCTATCTAAAACTTGTTTTGTGTAATAATTGCCCATGGCCCAAACTTGCATTGGGCCGAGCCTGATTCCCGCTACACCTTTTTGCACCTCCACTGCTATAAAACCGCTAAGCGCTTTAGCCGTCTAGTTTTCATCAATAAAAAGACATACAAGTCTTAATTCTGACCTCTAACACCATAAGTTAGAAGTTTGTAAACTAACATTACGAAATATATATTCTCTGGTACAAAATCGTCTACAACCAAACTTTTCATCAAAATTTTCTGACGTTTGGCTCTCTTCCAACTCCTCTTTTTTTAAAAGACACCACTCTTCTTCTTCATCGGATGCAACTTTAATCAACAGTTTTTCTTGAATAATTAAAACTCTTGAAGGAGACCTTTTCTTCCTACTTTCTTATCTCTTGTACTTTATATTATTGGTCACTTCTAAAGCTGCAAACTCAATTTCAATATCACCAACACCTATTCAAGAAAAGTACAAAGTTAAAACTTGCAAACTTGCTCACACATATTCAAACTAAAGAGAAGACTATACGAAGCTTTGTACTACAAGTCAAAATCCATGTTGTTTGAACATAAGATTGTCAAGTAGGATAACTTCTGTATCGTGTTTTCCTCTGGGCTAAGCGAGAGTGTTTTGGTTAATGAAAAATCCAAAGGGAAGCTTTGAAAATAAACATAGGATGGAACGTCCAAACAGATAAAAAAAAAATTGTGATCCTTCTTACTTTGCTTTATTATTCGTTTGATCATATAGCTTAATAAAATGTGTGTATATATAAGATAATCATAGTATTATAGTTCCATATAGACTTTCATTTGGTATCATAGCATGGTCTTTGCATTAACCATAACAAAGTTTCTGAAAAATTAAAAACAATGACAAGTAATTTTTAGAAGATCACTGGATTGCATGTCCCCTACTATTTACAGGCACTGACTATGTAGTTTGCTATACTCGTATAGGAATATTTAGGAAGCCAATGGCCTTGAGATTTGACAAACTACTCAGATTGAGTATGAAATGCAAACTATTGAAATGAGTACTTAGTTAGATGCTAAAAAAACTATGGCAGCTAACAATGCAAAAACAATAAATGTTCTGTTTTGTTCACTTGATAAAAACAAATTTTCTGAAGTTATGTTATGTAAAACAACATTTGGTATTTTGTGTACACTTCAAGTCACACTTGAAGATACAACTTGAAGGTACAAATAAAGGTAAATTATTTTATATTTATATTTTACAAATCAAATTTTCATCATTCCGTATGAAAGCAAATGAAATTGTCGTAGATATGTATAAGATTTTTGAAACTATTTAATATGATCTTATGACATCAGTAGTTACACTCATTGAATTTGATATTGTTATACGTGTTTTAAATTCTGTAACTATTGAATGTGAATGGAAAATTCTAGCAATAGAAGAAGCAAATGATCTTTCACAACTCAAATTCTAACTATTTAAAAATCTTATGTCATACGAAACAAATTATATACAAGAAAAAAATGGAATTAGGAGAAGAGTATAGCCTCTTCCAAGCAAATATTGATGACTTCGACCGTGATCATGAAATAAAGAATTCTTCGATTTGACACCATCTTGTATGCTCCCTACATTATGAATCTCCTTTCATTTTGTCAACATTATAACATTAAACTTTGAGTTGATACCAATAAAGTATAATGGATGACAGTTCTTTAGTTTAATGAATTTACGTGCTACTTTGCCTCGCCATGTCAGTTTAATGACTCGACAATGTAACAAAGTTCTTATCCACCATCGACTTAAGCCTCACCCCCTCCACGCATTCTATTTCCTACTCTACATAGGTAACAAGACATTGACCACCTCTCCGAAAATGATATCCATGACGCCCGACTACATCCAAATCCCAGTGAACTTGAATAAATTTGACTCTCCAAAATTGTCGAATCATAATAAAGGACATTGGAGAGGAAAGACGAAGGACTTGATGAAAAAATGAAGCGTTCAATGGAGAAGATAATGACATCGCTTTCAAAACTAATGTAAATGGTTCAATATTGATCTAGCCCTACTTCGACATCTTCACCATCTCATACTCCATATTCGATTGAGACATGTTTTATTTGTGTACAGTTGCACCAATACGTGCTTTAACGTAACGAGAATTTTAATTTAAAGGATAAATTTCTACACATTTTTAGCCTTAAGTATAGCCTTTTCAAAATTTAGTCATAAGGACAACAAAACAAAACAAAACTATATAGTATCATTATATGAAAAGATTATGCAAAACAACACATTACCCTTCTGACCAAAGTTTTGACCTTACGATATATTTACTTGATAAGTTTGTCATTCTCCCTAAAAAATCAAAAGCATGTCTTTAAAGCTGAAAAATTGATGAATGATGTCTTTAACAATGTTTTCCTGTAACTTAAAATGTGAATAAATATTTATGCAATTATTTTTCTATAAAATGAAAATTTTCATGTGACCTCTGATCAGCCAATGACACTCTAAGGGCATTCCTAACTCAGGGTTAGATTGGGAAGCAACCGACCCCCAACAAGGGTTCGGTAGAAGGAATCTGCATTCAACCAAATGGTTCCTGGAGCTACCTGCCTTTAATCGACTAAGGGTAAACGGATTTTAAAAGTCAGTTATGCCATATTGAGGCAACGGTCAGAAAATGATCGTTGCCACTTAGCCGACTAAGGGCAACATTCATTTTTTTTACCGTTTCCCCTCCCCTTCTTCTCTTCTCTTCTTCCCTCATGTTCTTCTATTGTAACAACCCACTTTTCTTAGGGATATTGAATTGGGAATCAACTAATTGATTTGGTAATTTAAAGGAAAAATAAATATAATAATGAATAAATAAATAAATAAAAAGTAGCGAAACATATATTTTTGGGATGAGAGGAAAATTCATGTTTTATGAATTATTGGGCGTATGTAGTTGATGTAAAATGTTGCACGTTTTGTTGTAACAATGTTAAAGTTATTGTTTTGATTAAATAACAATTTTAAAAGAAAAAAAAAGAGAAGTTCACGTAATGTTGGAAATGTGTGTAATGTAAGGTAAAAAGAAAATTTTATGTCCATTTTCCTTTCATAGAAAAAAAAAGAAGAAGAAGAAAAAAAAGAGAAAGAACTTTTATATTAAAGAAAAAAAATATGTAAACAAAATAAAAATAAAAATAAAGTATGCATTTTTGATGAAAGCTCTAAAATCAAATTAAATAAGAGGGAAAATCATAAATATCTCATAAGAGACAAGGTGTAATGATTGTGTTGCATAGGAGAATTAAAAATAAAAAGAAGGGTGAAATAATAAATTAAAAGGGGGAAAGTTCTAGAGAGGGGTCTAGGAATAAAAATACCACAACTCCTCATTCTCCCGATTAAAACATCAGTACGTATACTTTTTCTACAACCAAAAACACACCGTAAGAAAAAGAGAGAAAATAAAATCTTCTCATCTCAATCAAAATAAAGATTGAAGTAAGATTCCCAATTCTTCAAGTAAGTATCCCTAAATCTAATCCTATTTCATCTTCTTCCTTGCCTTTCTATTAATTGTTATTTAAGGGTTTTTGATTTTTGTTTGAATTGGAAAGGAAGAGGATTGCAATCAAAACAAGCTGTTACAGGGCTTCAAAATTGCATTTTGGTGTTTGAGGTGAGTGAAGTTTCCACCTTTTTCCTCTTTAAATTATGTATTGTGTATGCATGATGGTTTAAGGGTGAAATTTTGATTGTAGATTCCCTTCTTCCTCTATGTTTGATTTTTTTTCTTGTAATGTTGAGGCAATTAAAATCAGATTTGAAAAAGATTTAAGGTAGTGTTGCAAATTTAAAGGCATTATACTTTGAAATTAGTTGCAAGCAAACAATTTTTATTGCATGCAACATATTTGTTTAAATGACTCATACTTGTATCATGCATATGATTTTATTGCATGCAAAATATATGTATAGTTGCCTCATAGAGAATCATCTTCCTAATTAGCGAGGAAAAAAAAATTAGCATTGATGGGGGAGAAGGAGCTGCACTGAAACAGTGCAGCCGCGCTGCACTGCTACAGTGCAGCGGAGCTGCACTGCTACAGTGCAGCATAGCTGCACTTGAACAGTGCAGCCGCGCTGCACTGCTACAGTGCAGCCGAGCTGCACTTGAACAGTGCAGCGGAGCTGCACTGCTACAGTGCAGCTGTACTATGCAGCAGTGTGCTGCACAGGTACAGTGCAGGTACTGTCCTACGGAAAAAAAAAATCTTTTTTTTAGAAGTTCATTGTTTTCCTTCAAAAATTTTGAAAGCAATTTTTTTCTATCTATAAGCGAAAATTTTGTTAATATACTAATCAAATGGTGGAATAATTGTATTAATTCCAAACAAGTTAAACATGCTAAATAATGCTTATGTTTCGTTATGATACACAAGTATTATGGGGTACTTGTGTATTAGAGTGAAACGGTAGTGTAACCATCTATGGACATGCATTGTTAAGCTTTTTGCAAAATATACTGGGTTTATAAAACTTAGTTTTATGAATATTGCCATGATTGGTTTTATATAGTGTTTTGGTGTTATAAACACTATGAATTTTTAAGGCATGATTTTACAAAATAATATTTTAAAAATACTTTTAATTTTGGGATTGGGATAGATTGGACTCTGTTGTACCAATGGGCCAAAACTTAATCTTGGTCGACCTGATTCAGGTTCGCTACCTGAATCACGATGGTTTTAAATTTCGCTCACCTACCGCCAAAGATCAAACGGTCTGCTACATTGGGCAATTTTGTTGTTTGATCGGGATTCCCGATCGGCGGGTCACAGACTACATCAGATGGAGGCGTGGGTGTGCCACGTGTAGTGTCGTGAACGGGTAGCATACGGCCTTTCGCCTTAGACTGTCTTGGTTATCTTGGGTTGATCGCCAGGTGTCGTTATGGCGTTATGAGTAAGTTACGGTGTTGATGTCTCCGCGCGCGCTCGAGCTCTACCACTGTGATTTTACAATACTAGCGTCTGTTTATTTGGTATCTGTTATGAGTCATATTATATTTATCCCGTAGTTCCCATAATTCCTTATTACCCTCTTATTTATTTGAATAAGGTAGGCATATTACCCAAGTTAATTTGGAAACCCAGTATTATATTATCATATTGTTTTATATATGATAAATGTTTTGGTATTGTATTGCTTTACATACAATACCTGTACCTTTTAATCTTACTCTTTTATATTATCATATTGCTTTACATATGATAATTGTTTTGGTATTGTATTGCTTTACATACAATACCTGCGTCTTTTAATCTTACTCTTTTATATTATCATATTGCTTTACATATGATAATTGTTTTGGTATTGTATTGCTTTACATACAATACTGATGCCTGAGATTATGGCATATTAATGCGATGACTATGCTAAATTGTTCATATATTGTAACATTCATACGCCTCATGTTGACTTATACATGTGGCACCTTCACTTCTTTGTTAAATTATTTAATGTCCATAGATACTTACTTCACTCACACTAGACATAGTCTGACCCGTGTGATTTGTTTTGTTAAAACAATCCTCGGGTCAGGCTGAGGATTGTTGGCAGGTTAGTTTTGCGTGGACTGCAGCGTCACTTTTATCCTTTTCCACGTTTTGGGGTTTTGGACTATGCAGCTTCAGACTATCAGTAGCGTGTAGTATTATGGTATGTACACTATTATGTATTTTGGGAAGTGATATTATGTATGATGGACTATGTATTTGGACATCTATATTATGGCATGTATTATGTATTCTGCTGTTGTTATTGTGCTGCGCTTGATGCTATTATATTTTGTACTATGTAACTTGGGAAATTTTCTTGTACCATTGCTTTGAACTTATACTGAGCACGAATGGTAAGTTGAGAAATTTTAAAAATTCTCGTGCCAGTGTTCGTTCAAGGGAATGTGTACAAGTTTTAGCCCTATCGAGTCCCATTCTCCGTGCTTTCCGACAGTAATACTTAGTGTTGCTCTTGGTTAGCATGGGTCTAGGGGGCGAGCGTTACATTGTTGGTATCAGAGCCCAGGTTTGACATAGTATAAAGTATGTTTAGAACATGGGTTACCACAAGACAGTAGAAACATCATACATGTCTGTTATTTTACAGTATCACTCCCATCATATAATAATAGTTGTACATACCTGAACCGAAACCCCAATCTTTTAGCGTTATAGTGAGAGTATTGTTTTAATACCAGCTTGATGATATATCTCACTATATACAGAGTAGTGAGAAAGATGGCTGGAAGACCTCCCCGTTTGACGATGGAGCAGTGGTTGGAGTTGATGCGGAACATGCCTCAAGCCGCACCCGCTCCTAATGCTATTCCTAGAGCTGATTTCGCTCGTATGTGTAAGGACTTTACAAGCCTTGGAGGGAAGCCTTTCCTTGGGAAAGAAGGTGTTGTTGAAGTTCAAGCCTGGCTTAAGACCTATGAGCGTGTTTTTGGGCATATGGGTGTGACTGACCGTCAAAAGGTCGAGATTGCTTCTAGCTTCCTCTAAGGCAATGCCGCTGATTGGTTTGACATTATGAATGCTGAGAGGGGAGAGGAAGAGCTTACATGGGAAAGATTTAGGGAACGATTTGAGTTGAGGTTCGTTCCAGAGGCAGAGAAGGCCATCCTTACTCGTAGATTTATTGAGCTTAAGCAGAGGGATATGTCAGTTCAGGAGTACGTCAATACCTTTAATTCCCTCTCTAAGTATGGTGCAGACTTGATCAACACCTAGTTCAAAAAGAATCAGAAATTTGTAGATGGTCTTCGTAGGAAGCTGAGGGAACAGCTCTTGACTCGACTTCGTTCTACTTTTGATGAGATTGTTGATTTGGCTTTGAGATATGAGGATTTGTATCGTGAAAGAGATGATGATGCACGTAAGAGGAAAGCTCCATTTTTTCCTAAGAAGAAGCAGAATTCTCAAAAGAAGCAAAGGAAGGGTCAAGCTTCAGGCTCACAAAAGCAAGCTAAGGGTGGAGTAGAATGCTATAAGTGTGGAGCAAAGGGCCATTTTGCTAATGTTTGTCCTCAAAGGGAGTGTTATGAGTGCCACCAGATTGGTCATCTAAGGAACGAGTGTCCGCAACTCACAAAGAAAAAGCAAGCAGCTAGGCTCCATGCCATGGAGGGAGATTATTAGTATTCTGTTTTCGTATTCTGTTTTCGTACCTTATGTCTGTTGGGGTGGTAAAGGACCATTATTAGTATTCTGCTTCTGTACCTTCTGTCTGTTCGGGTGGTAAAGGCCCATTACTAACATTCTGTTTCTGTAGAGATTATTCTGTTTCCGTTTCTGTTTCAGTTTAGACATTGGGGTAACACCTAATCCTGTTATACTAGTATTAGTGCAGAAAAGTGAAAAGCTTAGCTTAGCCTATATCATTCCGTTTCTTCTGTTAACCTGCTATTCCTGTTACGGTTATCTCTCATCTAGTTTTATTTACATGTCATGATACTATTATCTATTTATATGTTGAAAGTCACTGGACTCACCAGACTTATGTCTGACCTAGTTTGTTTCGCCTCTTTTCTTTCCGTTTCCCCCCGCCCCCCAGGTTTTCAGGGTGGAAACATAGGAGCTTGATTCAGATTCTCTCTGCTTGAAGTGTTTGAAGTATTGCTTGGCTTTGGCTCTATCTTTCCATGGCAGTTTATATTGGGGATTATGGCTTTAAAAACTATGCATTCTGAAGGCTTTTGTACAAGACTGAAATTTATGTACTTGAATTCCGATATTGTGGTTTTGAAAGATGTAACCAAACTTATTTCTGTTTCTATCGAAATAAAGTTATAAATTTTTCAAGTACTACTTTATCTGTCTTGTAAATTTCTGTTCTGTCTACTAAAAATGCTCCACCAAAGTTAAGGCATTCCCTTTGCGAGTGACCTTAACGGAGGTGGGGTGTTTCACTTGGTATCAGAGCTGAAGGTTACCAGATTTGATAAAAAGTTTTTGAAAACTATTTTCAAAAAGGTTTTAAAAAGGAAGTATTTTCAAAAGTAGAGTATATTTTGAAAAATATAATCCCCAAAGCCATATGTTTATCTTTCTATCCTTTGTTTTGAATCTTTCCTTTTCTTTCGTTTTAGCATGTCTGGGGATCTTAACCTTCCGGAGGGCGTACCGATACCTGGCTGGTTCAGGAGGTACCTAGAAGCTAGGGCTAATGATGCGGGCCCAACGGACGTCCCTCCTCCCCCAGCTGCAGCGGTTCCTCCTCCTCCTCCTCCGCGCGTGAATACTTTCCCGAAGATATGTAGAGACTTTCGAGCCATGGGTGGGAAGAATTTTAATGGAACTGAATCCTTCGTGGAGGCAAGGAACTGGCTCGAAAAAACTGAGGATTTGTTCGTTATCTTCGAGGTGGACGATAGGCAGAAGATACAGTTGGCGGTATGGTTGCTTAAGGACGAAGCTTCTTTTTGGTCGGAGTTCACAAATGGAGAGCATCTGGTAGAGACATGGATGGATTTCAGGCATAGGTTTGAGGTGAAATTTCTCTCACGAGCGGAAGAGATACTATACGTAGAGAGGTTCTTGGCGTTGAAGCAGGGGAATTTATCAGTGAGAGAGTACGTCAACAAGTTTAATCAATTGGCGAGATTCGGCTTAGATTTGGTAAATACACCGCATAAGAAGGCACTAAGGTTTGCTAAAGGTTTGAACGAGCCGCTACACGGATTGGCAATGTCCCACATTCCTATGGGGGCTACCTTCGAGAAATTAGTTGACATGGCATTAATGCATGAAGAGGAAACCAAAAGTGAGAAGAAAGAAGAAAAGCTTGAAGGACCACAAAACAAGAAGGCGGGGCCCAAAAAGGAAACACAAAAGAAGGATGAGAAGTCTGAAGATAAGAAGGATAAGAAGTGCTTTACTTGTGGAAGCTCGACCCATTTGAACAAGGATTGCAGAAAGAGGAAGGGCACTTGCTTCAACTGTGGAGAAATGGGGCACTTCACTAGGGACTGCCCAAAGAAACGAGGACAAGGGCAGAGGGCAGGACCTACTTCTGGAGGGCAGGAGAATGCTCGCGAAGCTAGTGGGTAGGAAAGAAATAAGAAAATTTATGTAGAAGGTTTAATTTCCTTATCTGATTGTGGAGTTAAAACTCTTTCTGATTCTGGCATTTTGATTCTGTAATTGAAACTCTGCACTTTAATACTAGTCTTGTTTCTGATCCCGCTGTAGACTCAAACCCATATGGGTTAAGACTCATCTGTTTGTGGTAAGTTGGGGTTTGAGGGTATCTGTGTTGGGCGTTAAGTTGACTATGACGCTTACATTCTGGGTTTTTATCATGCTTAGTTTCCAAAGAATCATTTGGTAATCTGATCTGTACCAGTAGTCTGTAAGTATCTGAATATTTCTGATAAGGTTAAGGGTTTTTACTCGATGCGTGAAGTAGATTTCCAGTCTGGCATTGTTTAATGGGAGTAATTCACTGGATGTCAATCTGATGTTGATTTCGGTCTTCGGGGTTGATACTTAGGGAATTATTTTCTTAACCGATGTCTAGTAGGAACAGAGCTCTTGTTTTAATCGTACTTGCTTCTGTCACTCAGTTGTATCATATCGATCGAATCTTCGACCTTTAGGTAGAAACTAATGGGTGTTAACATGTGTTTGAGACATGTTATGTTTGATGGTTGCAAGTGGATGCAAGTGGTTGTCAGTGGTTGCTCGTGGATGCATATACACACACTAGGCACTAGATCGGCTCAAAAACACTCTCATACTGCATATGGATGTGTGTGCATTTTTAAATTTTTTATGGATGCGAAAGGGTTGACTCAGCACATGGATGTTGCATATGAATGAACGGTTGTGCACTCATATAGCAATGATATGTATCAAATAGGAAAATTGCAAACATATTTGACTCATGGCACTGACATAATTCGCATTAAGGAGGTCAATTGAATCAGTGGACCGCCTAATCTTTGCATTAGATAAGGAATATATACACACACTTTTGCATATGTTCATACAACGTTAGAAGATTTCTAAGGACAATGGATGCTTGTGGATGATGGTTGAGTAGATGGGTGATTGGATGGTAGGACACAATCTTCCTAACTTGAAGATTTCGGGGACGAAATCCTTTAAGAAGGGGAGAATGTAACACCCTGTATTTTCTGTGAACATAAGAGTAACAAATCAGAGAATAATTAAATTTTAACAAAATAATTAAGGGAAACAGGTTACTCCATTGCGTTCATCTCGAAATTATGCTTGGAATAGAGTCCAAGTTTGCGTAAATCGGACTCCGTATGAAGAAGATATGGCCTTCAGAAGTTTCAATAAAAACCAGCCCGAAATTCAAAATTCAGATTTCGAAATTCAAAACAGACACCCGGGCTGGGCGGGAAAATTCCCGCCCAGGACCCAGGTCGACACTAGGGTCGACCTGGGGGTCGACCTGGGTAAACAGGTCGACACTAGGGTCGACCTTAGGGTCGACCTCCCCCCCTATTTCCAGATTCGTGGACAGATGCATTTTTCTGTATTTAGACGTCCGTTCTGACTAGATTCGGGACCCCTATGCTATTTAAACACCCCCAAAACTAGCTTTCTCTCCGCACAATTTCATTCTGCGTATACTCTGCCTCTATTCTAATTAAAAATAAAAAAATGGCGTCGCTACTCTACTGGAATCAAAACTAAGATTAATGCACCTTCTTCCAATCTGAAAAGAATTAAAAGAGAATAAAATCTAAAACGATTAGTCTACATCAAAGGCGAGCATTTCAGTTTCACAATACAGATTCCAGAATACAAGAATCGTTCCTTTTTGTGAGTACAGTTATTTTAAGATATGAAATTTAATAATTATCTTGACATTTTTGTGAATGTGGATCTGAGGTTATGCATACTTTTCTGTAGATCTATCTTGATTGCGACTGTTCTGTATCTGTTCCCTCTTTTCTTCCTTTTTGTTTATAGCCAGGCTACCACGAGCCTGCGCCTAATCTCATAAGAGATTAACGCACGAACGCTAAATTTTGGGACAAATAATGGATAATGCATAATTGGACATGACTGATCTTTGACTGATTTGAGAAATGGACATATGTTGTAAATTAGATCTAGATCTGTGTATACTCTATAATTTGGAACAAGAGGAATCATTGTATGATAACATGTGACTTGAAACTTGGGGACATAATGCATATAAAAATTAAGATCTGATTTTGAGATGGTATAATTTAAAGATCTAGATTCTTGGGCATATTTTTATATAATGATTCATGACTTAAAGAAGGAATATGTGACTTAGGCGTAAAGACCTATATTAAAATAGGATGACTATTAATGTGAATGCACCTAAAAATGGATTTTTGGATATTGGCATTAAAGGCTATAATTTGGCATAATTCATATTTTGTATCATGATTTGGGGCTTTTAGAGAGTATTTTGTAATATGTAAAGTTTAACGAAAATTTGGGGGCATATATTGTATTATGAATTATGACCATGATTTGGGCATGTAAGTTTACGCTTAATTTATGATTATGCAAGATATGTAAATAGAAATTTAAATCTGCTAAATTTGTTATCTGCTAAATCTGTTATCTGCTTTGCCAATCTGTTTAATTGCCTAATCTGCTAAATCTGTTGAATTTCCTAATCTGCTAAATCCGTTGAATTGCCTAATCTGCTAAATCTGTTGAATTGCCTAATCTGCGAATCTATTGATTCGCCTAATCTGCTAGATCTGTTATCTATTGAATTGCCTAATTTAATAAATCTATTATCTGCTAAATCTGTTGAATCGCCTAATCTGCTAGATCTGTTATCTGTTGAACTGCCTAATCTGTAGAAAGCTGAATAATTGTAATTTGGGTATGAAAATCCGTAGGCTCGATCTAAGATTGAGTAAAACATGGAAATTTGATTAATCTGCTGTAACCTGTAAAGAGGTTTAATCTGTTAAATGGACATAATTAGTCTGATATCTGTATAATCTTTATTGGAATAAATTGGCTATGGCACGAGGTTAACTCTGTTTGCGGTAGAAGCCTGCCCGGAACCAACCGGCTTAACCAGCAACCGCAAACTGTCAGTCTAATGTGAGAGGTCGTAGGCATAACTAAAATATGCTTAGACACGAGGTTAGGTCTGGCTTGTGGCAAAAGTCTGCCCGGAACCGCCCGACACATCCAGCGGCCACAAGCTACCGACCTAATGTGAGAGGTCTATGCATTAATTTAATTAATGCAAATTTAAGAGAAATGTGGTGTCTAAAAACGTGTTGGGTGGATAGGGTTAAACCAACTGCACCGATGAATCTAATAAACCCGTTTTGTGAATTTGTAGGCCCAATACAAAGTTAGACAATCTGTAAGTCGTTTAAATCCGTACATCTGATCTGTTAATCTGAAAACTTGTTAACTTGATTGTCTGATCTGTGAACTAGTAATCTGAACTATGTCTGAAACTTGTAAACAAGTTAATCTGAAATCTGCTGGTCTGGGGAGAAAAGGTTAGGAGGGGAAATACTTGTGTCATCTGTTGTTTGGGACCCATATTAGTCAGTAACCCTTTCTGGTATCAAAACTTTGACCCCACACTATGTAGGGGTCCGGGCACGCTTACTGAACTAACTATAAGCGGTTCATTCTGATAATGGCGAGGGGTGTTGATGGCGCGTTCCAACCGGGTCATGTGCGTGCATGGATCCGGTCTGCTCTGAGGATGTAAGACACCGAGACATCTGTAAATGGGTCTGTGCCAATAGGTTGCCACTTTATGGAGTGATACACCCTACTGTGGGGCCGACACAGGGTATTTATGTATTAGGGAGCCGATCGCTTGGGGTAGGACTTAGGGTACACTTAGTTCTGTCTGTTTCCGTTGGTACCGTCTGTTTCTGTTGGGTGGTAGCACCTGTCTGTTTCTGCGTGGTACTGTCTGTTGGGGTGGTAAAGGCCCATTACTAGTGTACACCTAATTCTAACATTCTGTTTCCGTAGGGATTATTCTGTTTCCGTCTCTGATTCCGTTTTCAATTCTGTTTCCGTACCTTCTGTCTGTTGGGGTGTTTAAGGCCCATGAGTTGGGTGGTAAAGGCCCATTATTAGTATTCTGTTTCCGTACCTTCTGTCTGTTGGGGTGGTAGAGGCACATTATTAGTATTCTGCTTCTGTACCTTCTGTCTGTTCGGGTGGTAAAGGCCCATTACTAGCATTCTGTTTCTGTTGAGATTATTCTGTTTCCGTTTCTGTTTCAGTTTAGACATTAGGGTAACACCTAATCTTGTTATAATAGAATTAGTGCAGAGAAGTGAAAAGCTTAGCTTAGCCTATATCATTCTGTTTCTTCTGTTAACCTGCTATTCCTGTTACGGTTATCTCTCATCCAGTTTTATTTACATTTCATGATACTATTATCTGTTTATATGTTGAAAGTCACTGGACTCACCAAACTTATGTATGACCTAGTTTTTTTCGCCTCTTTTCTTTCCGTTCTCCCCCCCCCCCCCCCAGGTTTTCAGGGTGGAAACATAGGAGCTTGATTCAGATTCTCTCTGCTTGAAGTGTTTGAAGTATTGCTTGGCTTTGGCTCTATCTTTCCATGGCAGTTTATATTGGGGATTATGGCTTTAAAAACCTATGCATTCTGAAGGCTTTTGTACAAGACTGAAATTTATGTGCTTGAATTCCGATATTATGGTTTTGAAAAATGTAACCAAACTTATTTCTGTTTCTATTGTAATAAAGTTATAAATTTTTCAAGTACTACTTTATCTGTCTTGTAAATTTTTGTTCTGTCTACTAAAAACGCTCCACCAAAGTTAAGGCATTCCCTTTGCGAGTGACCTTAACGGAGGTGGGGTGTTTCAGTTCATGAACAACCACCCTTGTGTATTGTTTTGCTTGATGCTCCATATTTTGGCAGACCAGTTTGGACCTGTTAAGTCTGCTTTGTGTTTCCATACTGAATCATGTAATATGTGTGCATGCCTGTAGCTTCACTTGTACATTTGTTTAGCTTCACTTGCTAATGCATTTGTATGAGTTGTGACTACTCTTTACTTGTGCCATTGTGTGTTCAGCCTTGGTTCGACATGTCCCCTATTTTAACCATGATGCTGCTTGTACACTTGACTGTTCTTTGGTATTGCACTTTAGCCTTATCATGCCGCATGTATTATGCTTGACACCTTTCTGTACACATCAATTTGTTGTGTGCATGTATATCCCATACTTTGTCCCCATTTTACCATGATTCTGCATGTTGATTGAACTGATATCATACTTGAACAAAAAATACCTGTTGTATCATATACATGTGAGCTGATGTGAATTTGATCTCCTTTTGTCCTGTATTGTGCTCGACCATGAAGCATTTGCATGTTGATTTCTTGTATGGACTTGTTGTTTTGATAGTGCACTTGCTACCATGCATTTGTGTCATTCCATTTGCAATAGCCATGTCTTGCTGCACCGATTTGTTGAGATTGTATTCATGACCTGTGAATATGCCACTGTGTATATACATACACTGTATGTGTGTGTGTCTGTGTGTGTGTATATATATGTGTATATATATATATATGTGTGTGTGTGTGTGTGTGTATGTGTGTGTGTGTGTTGTATTTCTGGTCTTGAGTCACTTGTTACTATGCTGCATATATTTGTGCACCTGTATTATACTTTGTCCTTCTTGGCTGCACCATAGACTTGCTTGAGTTTGTCCAAACTTGCTTGGCTTCGTTTGTGCACATGTACAGTCCATGTTTATTTAGCTTTGCACAAACTAATTTGCCATTGTACTTTATTGTCTTGAGCTCGACACTGTGTTGACTGCATGTATACATATATGTATATATACACGTATTTGTATATATATATGTGTGTGTGTGTGTGTGTGTGTGTATGTGGCTATTCGAATGATAGACATGAATATTTTTATCAGTAGACCACTATACCTGAGTTGTGGCTGTTCAAAATCTGCTGATTTTGACACTGGTTCTAATCAGCAAACCAGTGTAGTGTATTGAGGCTGATCTGTGAGCACTATAGTATACGATCTGCCTTGTGGTATTTACAGTGTATCACTGTGAATATCACAAGCTGTCTAGACACAGATGGATAGATATATAAATCAGATCAAGTCATGAAAAATGATAAAAAATACACCGAAATTCTAAGGCAAATAAATTTTAAAAATAAAAATTATATCTGTTAGAATTTAAAATATTATTTTTGTTTCAGATACTGTGTGTGTTTTTTTGTATGTGACAGGTGTGGATGACTGGACTGACTAAAATGAAGTAGTAGTGTGTATATGTGTCAGTTTGTATATAAAGATATATATATAATGAGTGATAGAGTGTTGTAATGAGGAACTGTGTAAAAAAGAAGTTGAATGCATTGAAATGAAATATATCAATGGAGTGTACAAATAGTGGAGTTATTAGAATGTACTATTCAGATGTTGAAATAAAATATTATATTCAAATAAAATACTGTTTGAATATTTATATTCTTGTGCAGTAGTATTTTATTTAAAAAATAAATATTTATTTCTGTCTGTGATGTTGTAGAATAGTACAATAACAAACACATTCATAATAATATATATTTGGTTGTTATCATCAAATAAAAATCATATAATTGTTATATACAACAACGTTATATACAACAAAAAGATCTTTCCCGAAGGCGGATTGTCTACATAGCTAAGAGTATGGAAACCCTCTCAAAGATTTTGGAATAATCCGAAAGGGGTTAAATGAATAAAAACGCTTATCACCGCCAAGATGGACAGGGCAAGGCACCCCTCAGATGGGGTGATGTAAAACTTTCTCCGCACCCAAATCAGAAAGGGCCAGGTTAAAGCATCAGAAGCGTAAGCCTCCGATCCATGCCAGAAATGATTGAAACGGAGCATCTAATTAGCACACCCTGCCTCTGCTCATAGAAGAGTACGGCCTGCCTCTTCTACGAACTAAGCATGTCCTACCTCTTCTTATGTTCCTCGTTGCCCGTAGAAAGGAACGAAAACCCTTATCCGCATCCACGATGGCCAGGTTAAGGCACACCTTGGAGGGGGTGGAGTGTGAGACTCTATCACCACCAATGATGGCAAGGATAAAGCATCAAAAGAGTAAGCCTTAAAATCGCGGCTACGATAGCCCAGTGTAAGCATCTAAGCCCTTACCACCGCCTATAATGGCCAGAGTAAGGCGCCTCCTAGAGGGAGGTCGGGTAAGTCCTTGGGCCCTTCTTGAGAATAAACTAGCCAAGCGCACTGGACGCACAGGTCCAGAGAGTGGCCAACAAAGCACGTACATCCTCTGCTCTGACAAACAAAAACCCAAAGAGTGGCTAAGTAAGCACATACACCCTCTGGTTACGTAAAATCCTGAGCAAATGGAACAAAAGCTCTGAAGGAACATTCTAAGCACATAGTCGCCTCTGCTAAGACGAAATCCTGTAGGAAGGGAATAAAGGCTCAAAGATGGAGTTCACAAAGCACATATGACCTCTGCTTTCAGAAATAAGCCTGGAATTGGCGCAAACAATAACAAATATCAGATATGGATATATGGCCTTCCATCAAATACTCGAACTTGGGTTAGTTCGGGACTTCTGTTGAAACCAGATCTAGATTTCTAGCCTTCCATCAAATATCCGAATTTGGGTTAGTTCGGGACTTCTATTGATACCATATCTGGATTTCTAGCCTTCCATCAAATACCCGAATCTAGGATAGTTCGGGAATTATGTTAATACCAGAAGAGGATTTTTGGTCTTCCATCTATCAGTTGCCCGAATATGGGTTCGCTCGGAACATCTATTAATAACCAAAAGTGGGTTTATGTGCTGCTAACAAATGCCAGAATCTAGGACCATTGGGACTTTCAATTATTCGTCGAAAAGTGAATTCTGGACTTCCCTTACGAATACCCTAATCTAGGTCACAAGATTCTAATTATTTTCCTTGAGAAAGGATCTGTTGTCAATACTTGAGACGATGATTCGAGTCTACTACCTTAAAGCCTTCCAACGAGGATAGCGGTCTTCCATATTGCTCAGGAAAATTTTCTTAACCTATATGAATGGTTTTCTTGCGCATTATTCAAATAAAATATGTCATGCAAATAATCATGCTACTTCATTATAAAGAAAGTATGATAGGGGTCAATGTATTGCTCCACCATGCATAGGTTTACTATGAGAGAATAATGCACATGGCATTTCATGTTATAGACTAGTTATCATATATATCCAACATACATATCCTACAAGATTAAATCCCAAACATTATATATTAAGTTTACGTTGGATGATGCAAAAGAACTTAAATGAAAGAACATCCTCAGCAAAGGCAAAGGTTACACATAAGGTGATATCTTCACAATTCACAACCTTGTTTATGGTGTTATATGTGCAAATCATCATATATAAAGCATAGTAGCACCAAGTATATAACATTCTGCATATTATTGCACAAGATAATTTTACTACGTGCATGTATCCCTAGCAGGGAGAAACAATCAAGTATTAACATCAAAATTCAAAAAAAAAAACATTTACAAGTTACTTGAACAGTTTTCAGGGAAAGAAACAGGCTCTCTTAACTATACTCAGAGAGTTAGTAGAGAGAGAGCGTGGAATCAAATGGAATCCCAAACCCTTCTGGTGTATAAACCAGAGGGCATTTGCGGTAATCCCATTCCTTGGCTGGAGGACTGTCATAGCCTCGAGTCAACCTCGATCGATACGTTTAGATCTCTTCTAAGAATTTATCCTTCTCTTCACCTAAGAAGTCAAGACGAATTCGGGAACTTCGGGCACTAACCTTCTCAAGGTTTCTAATAAAACAATATCGCGCTAATGCCGAAGATTTAATGAGAAGAGAGTTCTCGTAGTACCTCCTCTTCAACCTGATATAATCACCTAGAAAGTCTTTGGAAAGCAAACTTATAACATGGGACAAATTCTAAAAAGAACATTGAGGAATTAGGAAAATATAAATCCCATTACATTGGAAATCTAAAGAAGATACACATTACAAATAATTCTCCTGTTCATACAAAACAGATCTCTTGAAAGTTTCAGACACAAACAAACTTGAGTTTTTCTAATGGTAGTTCTTTAGGTATCGAGGAAACTCATGGAAGATTCCAACAAGCACTGGGGTGAGGATCAACAACGTATTCATCTAGACATCTGTGGAGACGCCTAAGAAAACCTCCGCTATGATCACCTAAAAAAAATCCACCATTTTATATCTGCAGTAAATTCGATACAATCAGTCTACTAGTATATCCCTATCTTCAATTAACATCCAGAACAGGGTCATGAGTTCAGCATTTTCTCTCAAGAGTCTTTCGCGTCGCAATCGACCAGTTTTCATCATAGGGGCAGCCTCCCTCCATTCGAAAAGCAATAGCTTCACTGCACTTTTGTCAAGGAGATGATATATATCGGACGAAATATTATATTCGTGTGTTTGTTTATTTAGCTCCCTAGTAAGATGGACCACTTCCGATCGTGCCTTTTCAAGAAGGTGGTGCTTAAAACCTAATTTTATCCTTTTTGTTTATGCAGAAAAGAAAAAAGAAAAAGATAATTATTGAAAATAAAGCCAAAAGGACACCAAATAAGCTATCATACCTTGGAAATAGGAGCAAAATCCCGTGGAATCTCAACAGTTTCAGGATCTTTGTTAATGGCTTCACCACAATCAACAGAAGTTAGGGAAGCACTGTTGGCATCCGTAAGGCATCGATACTAATGCCTTTGTCTTCATTAGTAGTTAGAAATCCAGGTCCATCATCATCAGTACTGAAAACAACTTTTGACGCTATAATGACATTTTCCCCATCATCAGCACCCAACTCATTTAAAGGGATATCCTCTATAAACAGAAGTTTGGCTACTCCTCCCTCTCGGGAAAGGCACTTCCCTCCTTCATGCTAGTTATCTTGGATGTAACTCTTTGTACCAAAAATGAGTCGAGAGAAGAAAATTTTAAATCCGAGCATTTGTTGTCTGCATAAATAAGTAGAAGAGCATCCTCAAAAGAATTAACAATGATTTCATCCAAGGTGGTCTAGAGAAAGCAAGAAATCCTTTGCGTAGCGTCCCTCATCAGTTCAGCAGCTTTGCTTAGGGAAACCCTTTTCCTAATGGAAGCAATCTCCTCCTCGAGAAGGGAGTTTTGTTGTCGCAAAGAAGAACGATGGGAGTTGAGCATAGAAATCTCTTTACTAGACTTTTCAGAGTCACCTTCAGGGCTCGGGTTTCCTCAGATAAAACCTGATTAATTTCCTCCTCCACGATAGCCATTTGTTTCGCTTCAGCAAGAGCCTTCTCCAATTCCCGTTGCTTTTTCCCTACGTTCTACTTGGAATTGAGAAGAATACTATTTTCCTTCCTCAAAGATAAGATCTCTTCTTGAATTCTCAAAGATTCAGCAGAAGGTTTAAGAACCTCCTCTTAAATTAAGAACCACCATTTGAGGGCCTGGGAGAAACAAGAAGCATAGCAATCACAAGTAAAATGAACCTTCCTTTAAAGAGGGCTTTGGTGAGTTAGTCAAACAGATCATCTCCTCTTCCACGTTTTCCAATACTGATCTTCCACCTGATTCCTCCACTCCTCATCGTGTCTTTGATTGAGCAACTGCTCTTGGTACGAACTCCTTCTTCTTATCTTTCCACCTTTTTGGAATAAGGTCCTCTGAAGAAGAGGAAAACCCCGTCGCATGATGCAGTGCATTGAAAACATCAGGAGATGCAGAAAGGTGAGTATTTGCAAGAGGTGTCATCCTTGGAAAAATGGTTGCTGGAGAATCGATCAGAAATGGCAATAGGACAAAGAGTATGACTCGTGGAATCCTTTGATTTTTTTGATGGAGAACCCGCCAATTCCACACCCATGAGCGTCTTTAAGAGATGAGTTCCCTGCTCTTAAGACTAAGAAAAATAAGTCAGTTCTAGTAAATCCGGAATGAATAACCTTTATGTATTGAAAAAGAAACTTAGGTCAATTGGAACCATGATTGTACTAAAACATCAAATCTCAATGCAAAAAAGGCATATCTGGATTATCAAAAAATAGAGGAGAGGTAAAGGAAAAAGGACTGTTTCTCTCTAAAGACAAAGAAAGAACTCCTTTGCTAAAGGATATCAAAGAAGGTTTCCCAATAATACATTGGCCAGATGGCAAAAGAGAATGTCTTTGAAGAATAGTAGAGGTTAGCAATGAGGATCTGTTGCCCAATCTTTCCGAAGCAGCACAAAGAAGATCCACCAGCCCCTTATCCAAAAAACTGGGAAGTTTGGGAGCTGCATCTGCAATAAAATATATAATGCAAGCAAACATCTATGTTTATAAACAAAGTTTAAGGAAAGCAAGAAGAAATAAGCTCAAATTTCCATACTTGGAGTATTATAGCTACCAGAAATGCCAAGAGGACATCATATGAAGAATAACTAAATTTCCCAGTTTTTGAATCTCACCGTTCCATCAGATAACGGTTTCTTTATGGGATTCGCCCAGAAGATTTGAGAGTTCACATCACTAAGCTTAGACGGGCGAATCAGGTAAACAAGAAGAGAAGGGCTCAAAGATAGGTTGCCTGATTCTAAGGATAAGAGTTCTAAGCCTAAAAGGTAGTTATAAGTATATGGGGAAAGCTGAATAGGGGTAATTCTTAAGTATTGCAGGAATCAGAAAATAAAACCAGGAAAAGGAGCAAAGCCCCCATGCCAAATATGAATAGCAGAATAGGCAAAATAATGTGGGACAATGGCTTCCATATCAGAGATATTAAAATCCCGGAGGATGGCATCGACTTCCTCTTGTAAAGAAATTAAAGAATGCTTATGGGTAGCACTGATCCTCTTCGAAGGAGAAGAGTCCGGTGACAAGATAGGGTTGTTGACGTGTTTGGCTGCAACCTTTTTATTTCCCATAATGTCAAGTACAATTCTTTTATTTTCCTGAATCATAATGATTGTACATCAAGGTAAAAGGCAATTTTTATCCTTTTGAAATCACTCCCTAGGAAATTATATTTGCATCGAGCCTGCAATAAATGCTTTCGAAAGGATAGGAGTTGACAAAAATGCACATCCATGCTATCAACCAGCACATGTGTAAGCAACAAAAGCTGATACTAGTGATGAAACTGATTTACATCAACCTTTCTAATCAAGTAAGGTTGCTTGATAAACTCAATACGTCTTAACATCCCTCTTAGAACAATCAAAAGCTAAAGTTACGCAAGAGGAATTGATATGCGTAAATCCGGGTTATGTGAGTAGGGTTTACTATAATATTTAAAGGGTGCTTGCAAAATCAAACCAATAAAAGCAATACATTTTTTAAAAAAAGATATCTTACCATGGCAGAACACTAGAAATAGAAATTGTTGCTGCTGGCACCAGGAAATTTTGAATTATAGGAAAATGTGGAAAGGCGTAAAGGAAACCAACGAAGGGAGAATGAAGCAAGTATTTGTAGGCAAGAAAGGGCGGCAACAAAAAAATTTGACTTGAAAAGTCGAAAATACCCCTTCATAAGGAGGGGACAAATGTTACTACCAAATTCAACATCGAAACAGGCTATCGGCGAAGGGGTATCGGACCGCAATCAGCTTAAAATGATGATCCGAAAGCATGGAGCTGACATCAAGCTAAAACCAAAAGCATAAGGAAGGAAAATCACTTGAAGCCTAAAGCAGAAAGGAAAGAAAGGATGAAAGCTTAGAACCTGAAACCAAAGCCATGGCAGGAAGCATCAAGCCTAACAAAGGGAGATGAAAGGGCTATCTACACTAATTTACTTAGTGTCGATACAGAAGGAGGTGAAGACATTAAAGGCATGAGAAGTAGAAACACTAGTAAAATATCCCAGAAGTTAGTTATCAGATTCAAAGCTTGCCGGCCACGGAGGGACAACTTCAGAATTCATCTAAGAGACATACCGAAAGTTCACTATCGGAAGACTGAAACCAATCCCAGGGATTCACCAGAAGCAAATCAAAGCTATTAAGAAAAAGAACCATCCACACTAACTCGCTTAGTGTCGAAACCGAAAGGGGTGACGGATCCCGAAACATGGGAAGTTAAAGCACGAAAGCAAATACTATGAAGACTTAAAGACAAAACCAGAAGTTTATTACCGAAAACCGAAAGCCATTCCCAAAGTTATCTATACCAACGGGCTTGGTATCGATACGAAAGGAGAAGCATCATTAAAGAGAAGCTCCAAAAACCGAGACCAGCTACCCGAGAGCTAAGATCGACATACCAAAGGCTATATTATACCTATCAACAGTGTCAAAAGAGTAGCCAAAACCAAGGCAATTGAAACTAAAAGATCGAGAGCGGCCGACACATAACTGCCTCACCCGAAAGAGGCTTCTGCTGGGCAAATGACAGAAGGGGTTCCGATTTGTCTATAAATAAGACCCCAGGGGTCACATTTTAAGGGGAATTTTTTCTCATTCCCCGATCTTGTACTCATCTCTTATAGAGTAAAGCCTAATTTCTAAATCAATTTGGGGATTTCCTTTGTAAACACTTATGTACTCAGATCAATGAGCAAAAAAGAGTGGATCAACACTTAGTATGATTTCTACGGTTTATCTAACCATTTCTTCCGTATATTACTTTATGCTTTCTCCACGACAAGGATCTTCTACACAAACCATGGTCTTTCTCCAAGATTACCAAAATACCCTTCCATAAGCCGTTAAGCTTCCTAACTTGTGTTGTGCTTAAGGAACCCTTATCCTAAGGTAACTGTTGGTTGTTGAGTTTCGTAAGCGTTATACTCACACCTTGTGAGAAGATTAACTAATATTCGAGCTTGAAACCTTGATACCTAAGAAACAGTGAACTAACTCAAGCTTGTGGGAACTAAATAATCCCTTACCTCCCTTAGGTCCACTTCCTTATCCCTATCTCTAGTGTTGACGAAAAATATCGTTAACATAAACATTATGAATAAATCGGTGAAAGTCTTGCTAACATAAAACACACAACACAGAAATACATCGAAGCAAAGGAAGCAAAGAGACTTGAGAGAGATATGGAAAGACAATGAAGTCATGCTGAATTAATACAGGAATGAGCTAAAGAGTTAGAGTTAACTATACAAAAATTGGCTTGTCAGCAAAATGCCAATGAATTGCTTCTCTTGACTTGCAACTTGAATTCGCTCAATCCGATGCAAATGAGGCACATAAAGAAACTGATTGAGGAGTTCAATAGATGTAACAGAAATTTGTAGGGAACTGTGTTCTTACTAAGTATCTTACTATCACTACTTGTATCTGTTGCTTATTACTGCTTGTATTTGTAGGGAACTATATCATTACTACATATCTTATTATCGCTGCTTGTATCTATTGCTTATTATTGCTTGTATTTATACGAAAATTTATACATCTCGGTGTTGTTATTACTAAGTACAAAAACACCTACTTAATTCAAATGACATTCAATAAACAAACAAAGAACACATACAATAGCTTCCCCATCTACTTAGTGCAACAGAAAAATGATAGATTTGATAAAACAGAAATAATGAATTAACTAAAACATCTAGTTTACGATTGACTTCCTACATATTCCTAATAATGCTCCATCAGATTTTCTCTGAGGTCGAGATGAGCCCATGGGTCCCAAATATATTCAATTCACTACATGCACTGGGCAAATGTATTAGGGTCTTTATATGGTTTTTTTTGAAATGCAACAACAATGTATGGATGGTTTTTAAGCTGTTGCTCGTATCCACCATGTTCTTTTTTGACAATCATATTTTGTGAAATTATATAACAATACATGATATCCGATAATACTGCAAGTTCATGGTAATGTACCTCCTTTCGTAATATATGCAACCTATCTTGAAGCACTCCAAATGCTCGTTCAATGTCCTTTCTCGATCTCTCTTGTTTTTTTGTGAACATTGCATCTTTGGCATTATTAGGCCTTTTATATGATTGCATAAGAGCTTTCCGCTTTGATATATTCCATCTACCAGGTAATAACCCATAGTATAATCTATGTCGCCTATTTTGTAGTTGCATGGAGATGCCACATCGTTACATAAGTCATTAAATAAATAAGACTGTTGCACAATGCTAATATCATTTAGCGAATCTGGTGCTTCAAAAAAGCAAGCCAAATATACAAATCAAATGATGAAACAATTTCCAATACAAGAGTAGCCTTTTGTGGTGCCTTGAGTATTGACCTTACATCGTAATAGGACAATTTTTCCACCTCTGTTGCATATAGTCTAAGCTAACATACCCGGAAACCCACGTTGTGCTCCTATTGCTAATAATCAATTAATATCAAGTGGGGTTGGGGATCGAAGATATTCATCGCCAAATTGGATAGTAATTTTTTTGCAAAATTCTTTCATACTCAATATTGTCATGGAGTCCCCAATCCACAATTTGCCATATACTGAATCTCCAGAAGCACTGTACGATATCATATGAAGTGCATCCATTACTTTTTGAAGTGGAAAAAACCCAAGTTCGTTGGGACCATTAACTATATGAGTGAAAAAGATGTATGTTTCAGTTAATTTATCAGGAACTCTATTGAAGACGTTCTTTGACATGTGAAACCTCCGTCTAAATTCAACTTCTCCATACACAGAATTTTCAACAAAATAATCCATTATAAGCTGGTTGTGACCAGCAACGCAATTTCTCCCATATCGTAGTTCCCTCCTCCCAAATACACTTCCTCCTTGGCTCGAACGATTGCTTTCATAGTTTTCACAAGTCATTATATCCATCATTTGATGCGTAAGTAATCTTGTTGATCTATATGAGTTCCAAAGAACTCTTCTGAAGAGGATGAAGATGATGATGAGTAACACTATAACCTTTCTAAGTTATTCGTTTCTAAATGGTTTGTGAATGAGGGTAAAGAAGCACCAAGTCTTTACCTGTATTTATAATCAAGTTTCATTGCAATATACACTTGGTTAAACTCGTTGTAGCCACGATGGATTGTCTGCCACAGTTGACTGATTGGTTGGTGTTGACCACACACTGCTATTTAATACTGTAACCATAATGGTTAGTCTGCCACAGTTGATTAATTGGTTGACGTTGACCATACACTGCTTTTAGCATTATAGTCATGATGGATTGTCTTCCACGGTTGATTGAGTTGTTGATATTGATAACACACTGCTTTTTAACACTATAGCCATGTTTTATTGAGTAAAGAAATTAGACAAAGTTTCACTATAGCCACAATCATTTGTTTGTCGTGATGATTGAGTCGTTGATGTTGACAACATGCTGCTTTTTAACATTGTAGCCATGTTATTCACAGCTTATTTACATTTAAGTAAAGTTAGCAATAGAGTAAATATGTGTAGTAATAAATCTGAAAGATACTAGATTTCATTAAGTACAAACTCATACATCAACTGTTACGGGTGCTAATGGTAAATAAACAAATAAGCTAAAAGACATTAATCTAATGATACATAAACTCAAAATAAACATTGTTTGCAACCCTACTACATAAACCTGTTACGAAGGAGGTAACTCCGCTGTATTATTTCATTGAGTTGAGCACGCAACCTCTTAATCTCTTATTCCAACTCCAAAGTATAGGTAATTACACAAGAAGAAAACTGGTCGTCTATCCACTGACCGTAATTGCATCTGTTCAAGTAGAGCACGAAAGTAACATCAACCTACATTATTCCCATGTCACACGACCAAAACCAGTGATTCAAAACCAAAATAAGCGCATAACATTTGGAAAGTGCACCTCATCAACTTCAGTTGTAGTTAGCCAAAGGTTGATGTCGTTGCACCTGAAGTTGCCACATCTCTAATTCTAGCTCTTGTTGTCGCATAACTTCGTAATGTCGCTCTTTCATTTCTACATACCAGGTGGTAGACGTTCTGGTTGCAAACGGGTTATGATTTGAAGGGCCAGACAAAATATCCTTATATTAATAGGACGATGGATAAAAAATGGACATTGTTATGACTTGTTGCTGTTAATTTGCCTGATGGGTTGACCTCTATTTATAAATTCATGGGTCATCCCCTATTTGTAAAGCTTCATGACAACCATTATGGATTGTCTGCACGTTGGATTATCAGCCATAAGCGACCGAGTCGTTGATGTTGACAACACGCTGCTTTGAACACTACAGCCACGTTGGATTGTTTGCCATAGGTGATTGGTCGATGTTGACAACACGTTGCTTTGTACACTATAGGCATGTTGTAGTGAGTAAAGAAACGAAAAAAGTTTCACTACAGTCACGATGGATTGTTTTCTACGGGTGATTGAGTCATTGATGTTGACAACATAATTCTTTTAAATCCAAGTTTATTAAAAACTGTAAGAGAATGAATTAATAATTAATTATTTTAATGAAGTTTGAACGAATTGTTTATATTTAATCAATTCGAGTTCTCGCGTAGCGGCGATTTGTAATTTTCCAATTTTAAGTTCAAACTGATGTTATCCAATATATGTTGGAATTCTTTGAAATAAGAATCTTTCTGATCAATTAAACTATAGTTTTCTAATACAAGAGAAAAATATCGATTTCATCTTGTAGATTTTGAAATACGTCAAAAATAATTTTTCAAAAATATTGTAGTATGGTAGTTCCTAAACCTAAACTAAATATATTTTTTGGCAAAACCGATCAGTTTTTATAGTGATCCGTAGCACAAAAAAATTACATGTGTTAAGCAGATAGACTAATAACTACAATCAATTTTTAGAGTGGACCTTGCACTACAGCTAACAAGCTTCTAATACAGAGGCTAGACTAGACATCTAATTTGCTAAATGACACGACTACATGTAGGGAGCACCGGCTGTAGGATAACATAAGATGCAATAAACCAGCAAAATGAGGGTTCACCACTTCCATTCCACCAAGACACCGGATTCAAGACTTGTCACTGCACCTCCCATCAAAATGACCACCAAAACAACAAATCTTGTCACTAAAGCTAAAAATAAATGGAACAACAAGGAAATTCAGTAAGTAAAACACATCACTTAAGAGAGCATGTAGTTGACACTCCTCTGTTGCCGAGCTAATTACCTAGGAGATAGGTCGAGATCATAGTTCTCAAATAAAAAATGTTGCACCAAACAACAGAGAACAATACTCCAAAGAAAGAAGCTCAACCAAAACTAAGAAAACCCCGAATCAAACTCACACTTAAAGCAAACTATAAACCAGCTAAACCAGACATGACCTCAATAATAAACCACCCCATTATACAAATCGAAAAACACACACAACACAACTCAAAACCAAACAAACAGCGATTACAGACAACAAACCAACCAAACAATTGCTTCCAGGTAACGAAGCTCACAAGAATAATGTCATACCTTGCTAAACAACCCGTCGAAGATTTTAAACTATGATCATCTTAAATACGAGCTAAACAATGGCCATCATTCATAACAAACATTGAGCAATGCGAATGCATATCACAAAAACGGTTGATAATGTTCAATTGGTAAACAAAATACAAAAGCATCAAAGCTAGAAGCATACACTGGATGGTTACGAACGTAGTGAAGAAAAGATCAATAAAGCTTATTTAGAGTCATATCGCGTAAGTCAACTGTAACGAAGTTCATAAGTTTCGTGATCGATGAATTTCATTTCATATTCTGATAGGTAATGCGAATCAAAATTAAACGTTTTGCTTGAAAAACATCCTCTTCTTCAACAAGCTCAATGATTTCGCGGTAACGATTAAAAGCATCCATAAAACCGCCATATGTTTTATGTATTTCGAAATAAGGCCTCCTCGTGGAGCAGTCCGATTGGTTGTTGTAAGCCTCTTTCACAATGTTCCAAAATATTTTATGACGAACAACCACATTTGTACGCAGCATAATATCATGACTGCTACAACGTCAATATATGCTTTCACGAGTATATGTAACTCCGAAAAAGACCAATCAATGACGAATATTTTTTGTTAAAGTTTAAGATTAATGTTATAAAGAATGAATAAAACTATTTATAAGAAGCGATGTACAAATAACAACAAAAAAGTAATATAATCATCATCAACAACATAATTAATACTACTACATGTAATGATAATACAAAAATAACATAATCATCATCAACAACATAATATCAGCACTACAATAGATAATGATTATACAATAATACCATATAGATAATAGGTACGATAATGATAATACAATAATGTACAAAGATAAAACAACAATACCAACAACAAGAACACCATAATCGGAATGGCTATAGTCAATCTACATATCATCATAGTCCATATCGTCAAAACCTGCTATATTCTCATTAACATTTACTCGAGGCCTAGGATGATAGCGCTCCTCATCAGCAGTAATAAGCTCGTTAGCACGAGCTGTCAAATCATCTATGCTACGTCGATGTTCGACGTACATAACTTGTCTCAACCCCAACTGCATCCGGTATAAATCCTCGTATGGAAAAACAGTTGGATCCGGGTACTGAGTAATCTCTACGCGAGGAATATATCTATCACCACTCATAAACATAGGAATACCCGCCGTTCAACCATAGTTTGCTACCTACAATGGAGGTAGAGGATGATATAACTTTGTACTCTGAATTTAAGTCTGGAAGCACTGGGGGAACAATATCTTGTCTAATAACTGAGAATCCAACAAAATCAACTGCTACAATATGGACGATAGGAGTTATATGTGTTGGAGTATAGAATCTATGCCAAAATGCTGCATGATCCAAACCGATAATGATGTAGTAATTAGCAAGCCACCACTCATGATCCCGAGCTGTATCCAAATCGTCACTCTCATACACCATCAAGTAAGGTATATTTGGATGACAATCATCAAACATGAAATCTTCATCTAATATCTACCGATAACAATGTTCCCTATGAAACTAGTAAGAATCACCGATGGACGGAGATGACACCAAAGGAAAACGTCTTGTCGAAAGTGATGCAACATGAACCACACTCTCATAGGTCAAATAAGGCGGACCCTCATAAGGATGCCAAATGATACTCTCTCATGTGATGCGTAACTCGATTTGATTATGAGTCATTGCAAATATGTAACAGACCTGACCTTCTTGCACATGTCTCCCGTTCTCACGAGCCTACTTGTAACACGCCACCTCCGTTAAGGTCACTCGCAAGGGGAATGCCTTAACTTTGGTGAGGCGTTTTTAGTAGATAGAACAGAAATTTACAAGACATATAAAGTAGTACTTGAAAAATTTATAACTTTATTTCAACAGAAACAGAAATAAGTTTGGTTACATCTTTCAAAATCACAATATCAGAATTCAAGTACATAAATATCGGTCTTGTACAAAAGCCTTCAGAATGCATAGTTTTTATAGCCATAATCCCCAATATAAACTGACATGGAAAGATAGAGCCAAAGCCCAGCAATACTTCAAACACTTCAAGCAGAGAGAATCTGAATCAAGCTCCTATGTTTCCACCCTGAAAACCTGGGGGGCGGGGGGAAACGGAAAGAAAAGAGGCGAAACAAACTAGGTCAGACATAAGTCTGGTGAGTCCAGTGACTTTCAGCATATAAACAGATAATAGTATCATGACATGTAAATAAAACTGGATGAGAGATAACCGTAATAGAAATAGCAGGTTAACAGAAGAAACATAATGATATAGGCTAAGCTAAGCTTTTCACTTCTCTGCACTAATACTAGTATAACAGGTTTAGGTGTTACCCTAATGTCTAGACTGAAACAGAAACGAAAACAGAATAATCTCTACAGAAACAGAATGCTAGAAATGGGCCTTTACCACCCGAACAGAGGCAGAATGCTAATAATGGGCTTTTACCACCCCAACAGACAGAAGGTACAGAAACAGAATACTAATAATGGGCCTTTACCACCCCAACAGACAGAAGACACGGAAACAGAATCGGAAACGGAATCAGAGACGGAAACAGAATAATCTCTACACAAACAAAATGTTAGAATTAGGTGTACACTAGTAATGGGCCTTTACCACCCCAACAGACGGTACCACGCAGAAACAGACAGGTGTTACCACCCAACAGAAACAGACGGTACCAACAGAAACAGACAGAACTAAGTGTACCCTAAGTCCTACCCCCAAGCGATCGGCTCCCTAATACATAAATACCCTGTGTCGGCCCCACAGTAGGGTGTATCACTCCCTAAAGTAGTAACCTATTGGCACATACCTATTTACAGATGTCACGGTTGGAACGCACCATCAATGCCCCTCGCCATTATCAGACTGAACCGCTTGTAGTTAGTTCAGTAAGCGTGCCCGGACCCCTACATAGCATGGGGTCAAAGTTTTTGATACCAGAAAGGGTTACTGACTAATATGGGTCCCAAACTACAGATGACACAAGTAATTCCCCTCGTAACCTTGTGTCCCCAGACTAACAGATTTTAGATTAACTTCTTTACAGATTTCAGACAGATTTCAGATTACTAGTTCACAGATCAGACAATCAAGTTAACAAGTTTTCAGATTAACAGATCAGATGTACGGATTTAACAGACTTACATATTGTCTAACTTTGTATTGGGCCTAAGAATCACGAAATGGGTTTATTAGATTCATCAGTCCAGTTGGTTTAACCCTATCCACCCAACACGTTTTTAGACACCACATTTCTCTTAAATTTGCATTAATTAAATATTAATGCATAGACCTCTCACATTAGGTCGGTAGCTTGTAGCCGCTGGATGTGCCGGGCGGTTCCGGGCAGACTTCTGCCGCAAGCCAGACCTAACCTCGTGTCTAAGCATATTTTAGTTATGCCTACGACCTCTCACATTAGACTGACAGTTTGCGGTTGCTGGTTAAGCCGGTTGGTTCCGGGCATGCTTCTACCGCAAACAGAGTCTAACCTCGTGTCATAGCCAATTTATTCTAATACAGATTATACAGATATCAGATATTATGTCGACTTAACAGATTAAACTTCTTTACAGGTTACAACAGATTAATCAAGTTTCCATGTTTTACTCAATCTTAGATTGAGCCTATGGATTTTCATAACCAAATTACAATTATTTAGCTTTCAACTGATTAGGCAATTCAACAGATAACAGAACTAGCAGATTAGGCGACTCAACAGATTCAGCAGATAACAGATTTAGCAGATTAGGCAATTCAACAGATTTAGCAGATAACAGATTTAGCAGATTAGGCAATTCAACAGATTTAGCAGATACCAGATTTAGCAGATTAGGCAATTCAACAGATTTAGCAGATTAGGCAATTCAAAAGATTATATATTTCTAAAATTCTATTTACATATCTTGCCTAATCATAAATTAAGCCAAAACTTACATGCCTAAATCATGGTCATAATTCATAATACAACATATGCCCAAATTTTTAGTTAAACTTTGCACAGTACAGAATATTCTCTAAAAGCCCCAAATCATGATATAAAATATGAATTATGCCAAATTATAGCCTTTAATACCAAATATCCAAAAATCCACTTTTAGGCGTATTCATATTTATAGTTATCCTATTATAATATAGGTCTCTATGCCTAAGTCACATATTCCTTTTTCAAGTCATTAATCGTTACATAAAATTTACCCCAAAAGTCTAGATCTTCAAATTATAACATCTCAAAATCAGATCTTAATTTTTATATGCATTATATCCCCAAGTTTCAAGTCACTTGTTATCATACAATGATTCCTTTTCTTCCAAATTACAGAGTATACGCAGATCTAGTTCTAATTTACAACATATGTCCATTTCTCAATTCAGTCAAAGATCAGTCATGTCCAATTATGCATTATCCATTATTGTCCAAAAATTTAGCGTTCATGCGTTAATCTCTTATGAGATTTAGCGCAGGCTAGTGGTAGTCTGGCTATAAACAAAAAGGAAGAAAAGAGGGAACGGATACAGAACAGTCACAATCAAGATAGATCCACAGAAAAGTATGCATAACCTCAGATCCAGATTCATAAAAATGTCAAGATAATTATTAAATTTCATATCTGAAAATAACTGTACTCATGATTGAAAAGATAAATCTTGATTTCTGGGATCTGTATTCTAACACTGAATAGCGCTCCTTTGGCGTAGACTATCGGTTAGATTTGATTCTCTTTTAATTCTATTCAGATTGGAAGAAGATGCATTAATCCTAGTTTTGATTCTAGCAGAGTAGCGACACCATTTTTATTTTTAATTAGAATAGAGGCAGAGTATAAGCAGAATGAAATTGTATGGAGAGAAAGATAGGTTTGGGGGTGTTTAAATAGGTTAGAGCTCATGAATCCGGTCAGGAAGGCGTCCAGGTGCAGAAAAATGGATCTGTCTACAGATCTGGAAAAGGGGGGGGGGGGAGATCGACCCTAAGGTCGACCTGTTTACCAAGGTCAACCCCCAGGTCGACCCTAGTGTCGACCTGGGACCTGGGCGGGAATTTTCCCGCCCAGCCAGGGTGTCTGTTTTGAAATCTGAAATTTGAATTTCGGGCTGGTTTTTATTGAAACTTCTGAAGGCCATATCTTCTTCATACGGAGTCCGATTTACGCAAACTTGGACTCCATTCCAAGCAGAATTTCGAGATGAACGCAATGGCGTAACCCGTTTCCCTTAATTATTTTGTTACAATTTAATTATTCTCTGATTTGTTAATCTTATGTTCACAGAAAATACGGGGTGTTACATTCTCCCCTCCTTAAAGGATTTCGTCCCTGAAATCTTCAAGTTAGGAAGAAGGTGTCCTACCATCCAATCACCCATCTACTCAACCATCATCCACAAGCATCCATTGTCCTTAGAAGCTTCCAATGTTGTATGAACATATGCAAAAGTATGTGTATATGTTCCTCATCTAATGCAAAGATCAGGCGGTCCACTGATTCAGTTGACCTCCTTAATGCGAATTATGTCAGTGCCACGAGTCCAACATGTATGCAATTTTTTTCCTATTTGATACATATCATTTCTATATGAGTGCACAACCGTTCATTCATATGCAACATCCTTGTGCTGAGTCAACCATTTTGCATCCATAATTTTTTTTTAAATTGCACACACATCCATATGCAGTATGAGAGTATTTTTGAGCTGATCTAGTGCCTAGTGTGTGTATATGCATCCACGTGCAACCACTTGCATTCACTTGCAACCATCAAACATGACATGTCTCAAACACATGTTTACACCCATTAGTTTCTACCTAAAGGTCGAAGATTCGATCGATAGGATACAACTGAGTGACAGAAGCAAGTACGATTAAAACAAAAGCTTTGTTCCTATCAGACATCGGTTTAAGAGAATAACCCCCTAAGTATCAACCTCGAAGACCGAAATCAACATCGGATTGATACTCAGAGAATCACTCCCATTAAATAAATGCCTAACTGGAAATCTACTTCGCGCTTCGAGTAAAAACCCTTAACCTTATCAGAAATATTCAGATACTTACAGACCACTGGTATAGATCAGATTACCAAATTATTCTTAGGAAACTAAGCATGATAAAACCCATCATATCCCACAAAAATCAGAATGTATGCGTCACAGTCAACTTAACTCTTAACACAGATACCTTCAAACCCCAACTTAGGTCTGAGTCTACAGCAGGATCAGAAACAAGACTAGTATTAAAGTGCAGAGTATCAATTACAGAATCAAAATGCCAGAATCAGAAAGAGTTTTAACTCAATTAGATAAGGAAATTAAACCTTCTATAGAAAGTTTTCCTATTTCTATCCTATTCACCAGCCTCGAGGGTATTCGCCTGCCCTCCAAAAGTAGGTCCTGCCCTCTGCCCTTGTCCTCGTTTCTTTGGGCAGTCCCTAGTGAAGTGCCCTATTTCTCCACAGTTGAAGCAAATTCCCTTCCTCTTTCTGCAATCCTTGTTCAGATGGGTCGAGCTTCCACAAGTAAAGCACTTCTTCTCCTTCTTATCTTCAGACTTCTCATCCTTCTTTTGTGTTTCCCTTTTGGGCCTCGCCTTCTTGTTCTGTGGTCCTTCAAGCTTTTCTTCTTTCTTCTCACTTTTGGTTTCCTCTTCATGCATCAATGCCATGTCAACTAATTTCTCGAAGGTAGATGTAACACCCCACCTCCGTTAAGGTCACTCACAAAGGGAATGCCTTAACTTTGGTGGAGCATTTTAGTAAACAGAACAGAAACTTACATGACAGATAAAACAGTACTTGAAAAATTTATAACTTTATTACAACAGAAACCGAAATAAGCTTGGTTACATCATTTCAAATCACAATATCAGAATTCAAGTACAAAATATCAGTCTTGTACAAAAGCCTTCAGAATGCATAGTTTAAAATCATAATCCCCACAGAAGAAGACAAGCCATACTTTAAGCACTTTAAGCAGAAGAAATCTGGATCAAGCTAGAGTATTCCCTTCTACAAAACCTAGGGGGGAAATGGAAGAAAGGAGGCGAAACAACAAGGGTCAGACAAAAAGTCTGGCAAGTCCAGTGATTTTAAGTTATGAACAGATAATAATAACATGGCATGAAAATAAAACTGGATGAGAGATAACTGTAACAGGTGTAGCAGATATAACAGAAGAACAGAATGATATAAGCTATTGCTTTACACTTCTCTGCACTAATACTAGTAGAACAGAATTAGGTGTCACCCTAATGTCTAAACTGAAACAGAAACGGGTACAGAATAATTTCCACAGAAGAGAATGCTAGTAATGGGCCTTTACCACCCCAACAGAAACGGACAGAAACAGAATGCTAATAATGGGCCTTTACCACCCCAGCAGAAACGGACAGAAACAGATTAATCCCTACGGAAACAGAATGTAGAATTAGGTGTACACTAGTAATGGGCCTTTACCACCCGAACAGACGGTACCACTCAGAAATAGACAGGTGTTACCACCCAACAGAAACAGACGGTACCAACAGAAACAGACAGAACTAAGTGTACCCTAAAACCCTACCCCAAGCGATCGGCTCCCTAATACATAAATACCATGTGCCAGCCCCACAAAAGGGTGTATCACTTCCCAAAGTGGCAACCTTTAAATGACACAGACCTATTTACAGATGTCACGGCGTCTTGCATCCTCAGAGGCAGACCGGGATCCATGCACGCACATGACCCGGTTGGAACGCACCATCAACACCCCTCGCCATTATCAGAATGAACCGCTTATAATTAGTTCAGTAAGCGTGCCCGGACTCTACCTACTGTTGGGTCAAAGTTTTGATACCAGAAAGGATTACTGACTAATATGGGTCCCAAACAACAGATGACACAAGTAATTCCCCTCCTAACCTTGTGTCCCCAGACCAACAGATTTCAGATTAACTTGTTTACAAGTTTCAGACATACAGAATTCATATCAACTAGTTCACAGATCAGATAAGTTTTCAGACTAACGGATCAGATATACGGATTTAACAGATTTACAGATTTGTCTAACTTTGCAATTGGGCCTACAGATTCACGGAACAGATTTTTTAAATTCATCAGTCTAGTGAGTTTAATCCTATCCACCCAACACGTTTTAGACATCATATTTATCTCAGATTTTCATTAATTAAATATTAATGCCCAGACCTCTCACATTAGACTGACAGTTTGCGGCTACTGGTTAGGTCGGTTGGTTCCGGGCAGATTTCTACCGCAAACTGAGTCTAACCTCGGGTTTCAAGCACGTTATGACTAACTTCTCACATTAGAACCTATTGTTTGCGGCCACTGGATGTGCCGGGCGGTTCCGGGCAGAATTACGCCGCAAACTCATTCTAACCTCGAGTCAGCCATGTTTATCTTTGCGGCCAATTAATTAATAATTTATCATTTATGCCCACGCCTAATATACATGTCAATTATTCATAGCTAATTCAGATTATGTCAATAACAAACTGAATATATCAACTTAACATATATAGCAGATAACAGATTTTCGCAGATTAGGCGACTTAACGGATTCGGCAGATTAAGTAATTTAGCAGATTTAGCATATAACAGATTTGGCATTTTCAGCAGACTTAGCAGATGACAGATTTGGAAGATGAACAGATCTAGCAGACTAGGCAGTGGAGCAGAACTAGCAGATAAAGCAATATAACAGAACTAGCAGATTAGGCAATATAACAGAACTAGCAGATTAGGCAAATATAGCAGAACTAGCAAATTAGGCAAATATAACAGATTTAATCATTCCTTAAAGTTTCACAAACATATCTTGCCTAATTATAAATTTGGCCTAAGTTTGCATGCCTAAATAGTTGTCATGATTCACACTATGATCATATACCCCACGTTTGCATTGAATTTACATGTCACAAATTATGGTCATAATTTACGTGTCCCAATTTAGTTCAACTTGCCTAGTACAAAAGATTCACATATAAATTATACCAAATATAGCCATCGATTTCAATGCATGTCATATATTCAAAAATCTTCTACTTAGGTGTTATTCACATTTGATAGTTATCAAATCTTAATATAGATCTTCACACCTAAGTCATATTCTCTTTCAAATCATGAATTGTTATATAAACAATATGCCCAACAATCTAGTTATAACATATCTTAATTCAAAATATGCGTTATGTCCAATGTCTCAAGTCACATGTTAACATACCATGGTTCCTCTTCTTCCAATTCACAGAATATGCATAGATCAAAATCTAGTTTACAACCTATGTCCTTTTTCTTAAATCAGTCACAGATTAGCCATGTCCAATTATGCCACATTCATTATTTGTCCCAAACATTTTAGCGTTCGTGCGTTAATCTCTTAGGAGATTGGCGCAGGCTCGTAGTAGCCTGGCTATAGAACAGAAAGAAGAAGAGATACAGAATAAAATAGATCAGAACAGAACATACACAATCTCAAATTCAGATTTACAATCATGTCACAATTATGATTAAAGTTTATATCGGAAAATAACTGCACTTGCCTTTCATGGTTTAAGAAAGGAAATAAACTGGTGTTGATGCAGAAAGGCTGAATTACTCTTCTTTAATTGTTGTCGTAGCTCTAAACTCTGATTTGAGATTTGATTTAGCTTTTAATTTTAATCAGGTTGGAAGAAGGTGCTTTAGTCCTAGTTCCAGTTCAGATTTCAGCAGAGTAGCGACGCCATTATTTTATTTAATTAGAACAGAGGCAGAGTATAGGCAGATTGAAATGGTGTAGAGAGAATGAGGCTAGAGGGCTGTTTATATAGGGTTAGGCGGACGAACCTAGGCAGAAAACGTGACCAAATACATCAGAACGAACCAGGTTCAAAAACTGGATTTCGGGAGCAGGTCGACCCCCAGGTCGACTACCCAGTCGACCTGGTCAGGGGGGGTCGACTACCCAGTCGACTCCCTAGTCGACCTGGTCGGGGGGGGGGTCGACTCCCCAGTCGACCTGGGTCCTGGGCGGGAAATTCCCCGCCCAGCCCGCTTCTGGGTTTGAATTCGAATTTTGAATTCGAATTTCGATCTGTTTTCGATTCTGAAAATTCCTGAAACTTCGGAGGGTCATATCTCCCTCATACGGACTCCGATTCTTGCTAACTCGGACTCGTTTCCAAGCAGAATTCCGAGACGAACGCAATGGCGCAACCCGTTTCCCTTGATTCTTATTTTAAAAATTAATTATCCTCTGATTTGTTACTTATACGTTCACAGAAAATACGGGGTGTTACAGTAGACCCCATAGGAATGTGGGACATTGCCAATCCGTGTAGCGGCTCGTTCAAACCTTTAGCAAACCTTAGTGCCTTCTTATGCGGTGTATTAACCAAATCTAAGCCGAATCTCGCCAACCGATTAAACTTGTTGACGTACTCTCTCACTGATAAATTCCCCTGCTTCAACGCCAAGAACCTCTCTACGTATAGACTCTCTTCTGCTCGTGAGAGAAATTTCATCTCGAACCTATGCCTGAAATCCATCCATCTCTCTACCGGACGCTCTCCATTTGTGACCTCCCACCAAAAAGAAGCTTCGTCCTTAAGCAATCATACTGCCAACTGTATCTTCTGCCTATCATCCACCTCGAAGATAACGAACAAATCCTCAGTTTCTTTGAGCCAGTTCCTTGCCTCCACGAAGGATTCAGTTCCATTAAAGTTCTTCCCACCCATGGCTCGAAAGTCTCTACATATCTTCGGGAAAGTATACACGCGCGGAGGAGGAGGAGGAACCGCTGCAGCTGGGGGAGGAGGGACGTCTGCTGGGCCTGCGTCATTAGCCCTAGCTTCTAGGTACCTCCTTAACCAGCCAAGTATCGGTACGCCCTCCGGAAGGTTAAGATCCCCAGACATGCTGAAACAAAAGAAAAGGAAAGATTCAAAACAAAGGATAAAAAGATAGGCATATGGCTTTGGGGATTATGTTTTTCAAAATAAACTCTACTTTTGAAAATACTTCCTTTTTAAACCTTTTTGAAAATAGTTTTCAAAAACTTTTTATCAAATCTGGTAACCTTCAGCTCTGATACCAAGTGTAACACCCCACCTCCGTTAAGGTCACTCGCAAGAGGAATGCCTTAACTTTGGTGAGGCGTTTTTAGTAGACAGAACAGAAATTTACAAGACAGATAAAGTAGTACTTGAAAAATTTATAACTTTATTTCAACAGAAACAGAAATAAGTTTGGTTACATCTTTCAAAATCACAATATCGGAATTCAAGTACATAAATATCGGCCTTGTACAAAAGCCTTCAGAATGCATAGTTTTTATAGCCATAATCCCCAATATAAACTGCCATGGAAAGATAGAGCTAAAGCCCAGCAATACTTCAAACACTTCAAGCAGAGAGAATCTGAATCAAGCTCCTATGTTTCCACCCTGAAAACCTGAGGGGGGGGAATGGAAAGAAAAGAGGCGAAACAAACTAGGTCAAACATAAGTCTGGTGAGTCCAGTGACTTTCAACATATAAACAGATAATAGTATCATGACATGTAAATAAAACTAGATGAGAGATAACTGTAACAGAAATAGCAGGTTAACAGAAGAAACAGAATGATATAGGCTAAGCTAAGCTTTTCACTTCTCTGCACTAATACTAGTATAACAGGATTAGTTGTTACCCTAATGTCTAGACTAAAACAGAAATGGAAACAGAATAATCTCTACAGAAACAGAATGCTAGAAATGGGCCTTTACCACCCGAACAGAGGCAGAATGCTAATAATGGGCTTTTACCACCCCCAACAGACAGAAGGTACGGAAACAGAATAATAATAATGGGCCTTTACCACCCAACTAATGGGCCTTTACCACCCCAACAGACAAAAGTCACGGAAATAGAATCAGAAATGGAATCAGAGACGGTAATAGAATAATCACTACGCAAACAGAATGTTAGAATTAGGTGTACACTGGTAATGGGCCTTTACCACCCCAATAGACGGTACCACGCAGAAACAGACAGGTGTTACCACCCAACAGAAACAGACGGTACCAACAGAAACAGACAGAACTAAGTGTACCCTAAGTCCTACCCCCAAGCGATCGGCTCCCTAATACATAAATACGCTGTGTCAGCCCCACAGTAGGGTGTATCACTCCCTAAAATGGCAACCTATTGGCACAGACCTATTTACAGATGTCACAGTGTCTTACATCCTCAGAGCAGACTGGATCCATGCACGCACATGACCCGGTTGGAACGCACCATCAACACCCCTCGCCATTATCAGAATGAACCGCTTATAATTAGTTCAGTAAGTGTGCCCGGACCCCTACATAGCGTGGATTCAAAGTTTTTGATACCAGAAAGGGTTACTGACTAATATGGGTCCCAAACAACAGATGACACAAGTAATTCCCCTCCTAACCTTGTGTCCCCAGACTAACAGATTTCAGATTAACTTGTTTACAGATTTCAGACAGAGTTCGGATTACTAGTTCACAGATCAGACAATCAAGTTAACAAGTTTTCAGATGTACGAATTTAACCGACTTACAGATTGTCTAACTTTGTATGGGCCTACAGATTCATGAAACGGGTTTATTAGATTCATCAATCCAGTTGGTTTAACCCTATCCACCCAACACGTTTTTAGACACCACATTTCTCTTAAATTTGCATTAATTAAATATTAATGCGTAGACCTCTCACATTAGGTCGGTAGGTTGTGGCCGTTGGATGTGTCAGGCGGTTCCGGGCAGACTTCTGCCATAAGCCAAACCTAACCTTGTGTCTAAGCATATTTTAGTTATGCCTACGCCCTCTCACATTAGACTGACAGTTTGCGGTTGCTAGTTAAGCTGGTTGGTTCCGGGCAGGCTTCTACCACAAACAGAGTCTAACCTCGTGTCATAGCCAATTTATTCCAATATAGATTATACAGATATCAGACTAATTATGTCAACTTAACAGATTAAACTTCTTTACATGTTACAGCAGATTAATCAAGTTTCCATGTTTTACTCAATCTTAGATTGAGCCTACGGATTTTCATACCCAAATTACAATTATTTAGCTTTCAATAGATTAGGCAATTCAACAGATAACAGATCTAGTAGATTAGGCGACTCAACAGATTCAGCAGATAACAGATTTAGTAGATTAGGCAATTCAACAGATTTAGCAGATAACAGATTTAGCAGATTAGGCAATTCAACAGATTTAGCAGATAACAGATTTAGCAGATTAGGCAATTCAACAGATTTAGCAGATAACAGATTTAGCAGATTAGGCAATTCAACAGTTTATATATTTCTAAAATTTTATTTACATATCTTGCCTAATCATAAATTAAGCCAAAACTTACATGCCTAAATCATGGTCATAATTCATAATACAACATATGCCCAAATTTTTAGTTAAACTTTGCACATTACAGAATATTCTCTAAAAGCCCCAAATCATGATATAAAATATGAATTATGCCAAATTATAGCATTTAATGCCAAATATCCAAAAAATCCACTTTTAGGCGTATTCATATTTATAGTTATCCTATTATAATATAGGTCTCTATGCCTAAGTCACATATTCCTTTTTTCAAGTCATTAATCGTTACATAAAATTTACCCTAAAAGTCTAGATCTTCAAATTATAACATCTCAAAATCAGATCTTAATTTTTATATGCATTATGTCCCCAAGTTTCAAGTCACATGTTATCATACAATGATTCCTCTTCTTCCAAATTACAGAGTGATCTAGTTCTAATTTACAACATATGTCCATTTCTCAATTCAGTCAAAGATCAGTCATGTCCAATTATGCATTATCCATTATTTGTCCCAAAACTTAGCGTTCGTGCGTTAATCTCTTATGAGATTTGGCGCAGGCTCGTGGTAGCCTGGCTATAAAAGAAAAGGAAGAAAAGAGGGAACAGATACAGAACAGTCACAATCAAGATAGATCCACAGAAAAGTATGCATAACCTCAGATCCAGAATCACAAAAATGTCAAGATAATTATTAAATTTCATATCTAAAAATAACTGCACTCACGATTGAAAAGGTAAATCTTGATTTCTGGGATCTGTATTTTGACACTGAATAGCGCTCCTTTGGCGTAGACTATCGGTTAGATTTGATTCTCTTTTAATTCTATTCAGATTGGAAGAAGATGCATTAATCCTAGTTTTGATTCTAGTAGAGTAGCGACGCCATTTTTATTTTTAATTAGAATAGAGGAAGAGCATAAGCAAAATGAAATTGTGTGGAGAGAAATCTAGGTTTGGGGGTGTTTAAATAGGTTAGAGCTCATGAATCCGGTCAGAAAGGCGTCCAGGTGCAGAAAAATGGATCTGTCTACAGATCTGGAAAGGGGGGGGAGAGGGGGGGAGGTCGACCCTAGTGTCAACCTGTTTACCCAGGCCGACCCTAGTGTCGACCTGGGTCCTGGGCGGCAATTTTCCCGCCCAGCCCGGGTGTCTGTTTTGAATTTCGAAATCTGAAATTTGAATTTCGGGCTGGTTTTTATTGAAACTTCTGAAGGCCATATCTTCTTCATACGGAGTCCGATTTACGCAAACTTGGACTCTATTCCAAGCAGAATTTCGAGATGAACGCAATGGCGTAACCCGTTTCCCTTAATTATTTTGTTACAATTTAATTATTCTCTGATTTGTTACTCTTATGTTCACAGAAAATACGGGGTGTTACACTACTCCCTGACTCGAGGAAAGAACAAGGATAAAATATCATCCACTGTCGGGTAAGTCATATTACAGAAGTACCCGCAGTGTCAGTACTGTAAGACTTGCCAAAAACCTGTAATGGACGTGACTCTCTCCCTAACAACATACTGATGGTCTAAAGAGCGATACAAATTTACTAAGACCGGAGTCCCCCAATCATATACAAATGGACGATTAAATGTCAATTCTGCAATTGTTGCTATGTGTCCAACTGCAATGCGTTTGAAAACAAAATGTTCCATCAAATATATAATAAACAGTTGTGCTATCTCCAAATCATGGTTTTCTTCGCCATATATAGTGAGTAAAGTTAGGATAGTCTGTCAAATGTAACTAGCTCGCAACTGTAATCCGAAAGACAATCCATTGTGAAAGTCAGAATGAAGCAATGTGGATGATAAAATGTTAGAGTGCTAATAATGCTCATCGTAAGGTAATATCTCCCCTAATCCTACCGAAAATCCGGTAAGCATGGTAAGGTCTAAAGGGGATGTAACCTAACTCTCCCCAAAATGAAACGTATGTGTGGTCTTCCACCAATAAGAGGCTAACGCACCAATGACTGAACATATGAATTTAAATGGTTTGTTATACTTAAAATAATAATTTATGGTTAAATGAAGCTATTTTAAAGCATAAAAATCATTTGATGATAATTAAGTGAACACTCACTAATGAAATCACCAAGTCCCACTTCATCGAAAATTGTGTGTATAATACCTTATGTATCATAATTGCAATTCGTTGTATATAAACGAACGCTTGACCAAAAGCCACGATCTAGCCATGCCTAGTTATAAATGAGTCGATATTTAATTTTGTAATCTAAAAAAAGTAACTATTATCAATAAACAAAAATTAGATAACTTAAAGAATCTTCAACGCACGTGCTTATATGTTCTTCGCCATTGAGAAATACGCAGAAGTTACTCAGTACTTTGTCGAGTCCTAAATTCTGATCGATATTCGAATCCAGCTGTGCTTTCCATCTAGCTCCCTGTCGCCTAGCTATCTTGTTTGGCGGGAGGTGCGACGTTTTATTCAATTGAAACATTTTCTCTTGTTCTGGTATATTTTTCGTATCGTGACTTCCGCTGTCTCGTACTACACTCCAATTTTTTGGGCTAAATTGCAAAGAACTAGGAAGAAGAAGGAGAAGAGAGGAAGAAGGTTTGGGTGAGGATAAAGTTGATATAGGCTATAACAACTAAACATAATCGGTTATGTTAATGGTGTAAATCGTGATCCACAACGTGGTGTGGACTACGATTCAACGACTGTGGTAATCCCCATCTGCTTACTTGGTTTAGGATCCGTTTGATTTTGAACGGGAAGGGGCATTTGGAAGGGGCATTGGAAGGGGAATTGTTGGGAACGGGGAATGCGTTCTTTTTACGAAATGGGCATTTTGGAAGGGGCAGAGTTATTATTTTATTGTTTTTGTATATATTATTTTTAATTGTTTGTGTTTGTGTGTGTTTATTGTTAAACAGAATAATAGACCGCAGAATACAAATTGCAGAATTCAAATTGCAGAATACAAATTGCAAAAATAAAAATACATAATTGCAGAATACAAATTGCAGAATACAAATTACGGAATACAAATTACATAATTATTAAATATAGAAAACAAGCTACTGTGGTGGATACTGGGGTGGATATTGGGGTGCATACTGAGGTGGATACGGAGGGGTAGTCATCTTAAACTGTCTGTATCGTAGTGCTTGCTTGCGGACCTCGATTTCAAAACGCAACTAGCCTCTTGCTTCGTCATCAGGAAGAATCATGAACGTATCTTGATTATCCTTACTTGTGAGAATTGATGTTGCGTGGGGCATGTCAATACCATCAAATGTTCTTGCACGGTCTATTGCTTGCTTCACCTTCGGAATATCAGTAAAAAGAGGGCTTGCGTTTGACGGCGAATTACTAGCAAATGTATCAGGATGTGAATTCGGACTGTCGGAGTCAGAACGAGATTTCTTGGTAATTTGCCTGGAGTGTATCATATCAACAATTTCTTCCAACTTCGAGGAAGTTTCAGTTCTACCTCTTCGGCCAGACCGAGGTTTAGATGAAGAACCTGCACCCCGTTGTTGGTTCGGAGGCACAGGAATCGATTGTTGAGTCTGGATGTCTTCTAATGGCACTTGAGTTTCATCGAAGAAGAACGTAGGATGTACGAACTCGGGTGGAGGAGAATGTGGCTGTGGTTGCATGTTTTGACTTGTACAACCTGGAGTGTAAGCGCCAGATCCTGTTGCAATGCTGTTGGTGAATATTTGCTCCAGTTCGGTCAAATTTTCTATTGGGGACGTCTTGTACTTTAACACCATAGGGCCGTACTCCTAAATATACATTTAAGTTGTAAATTGATATATGAAATACGGTACTAAACTTGTTAATATACAAAAAAGGAGTTAACAATATTTTACCGCCTGTAACACCCCGAATTTTAGTTAATATTAAAATTCACTAATTACAGGATAAATAATCTCAGATGTGGGAGTTGGGGGTAACGGGCCGCGTCATTGCGTTCGTCTCGGAAAAGTACGCAAAATAGAGTCCGAGTTTTCGAGAATCGGAGTCCGTATGGCCCGGTTATGGCCCAATGAAGTTTGCAGGAAAATTAAAGCTTAAAAACAGATTTAAAGATTTAAAATCAGATTTCAAAATGGAGCCAGCGGAGGTAGGCGGGAAGCTTCCCGCCCTAACCATGTCGACAGGGCTGTCGACAGGCCTGTCGACAGGGGTGTCGACTTGCCTGTCGACTTGCCTATCGACAGGGGCGCAGCGTCCAGAGAGCCTGGGTGCACCAGGTTGGGTTTTAGGCTGGCTTGGAGGGCTGGGTTCTAGAGATTTCCTAGATCTGACGGACCTAAACTAATCTAGGGTTAATCTAAGGGCCTAAAACACTACCTAATCCTATAAATAAGACCCTAACCCTACCCTAATTCATTCATAATTAGATCTTGTAACTAAACTATGGCAAAATGAAACTTGATCATGGCCTCCACAAATCAATGAAGAGAGTTGCAAGCTAATCAACCCCTAATCATCTTATTCTTAAAAGTTGGCAACTAGTTTTACTTCATAAGTATGCTAAGCTTGGTTTTGGTGAGTTCCTATGGCTTTAATAATCAATTGTTAAATTGATTATGGTAGGATGTGATAAGACATGGCTATGTTTGTGGATAAATGTGTTTATGCAAGTTTGTATGATATGTGATTTGCAAGTTTTATGTTATATGCAAGGTTAATGCCATGTTTTATGATGCAAAACACTATGTTGAACATTTATGCATATGTAACATGTTATGCAAACTATATGTGGAAGTATATGCAAGTTTTATGTAACATGATATGCAAGTTATGCATGTGATTTTATACATGTTAAGTATTTGGTGTTATGCATGCTAAGTATTTGATTTTATGCGTGCTAAGTAAGTGGTTTTATGCATGCTAAGTGTTTGGTATTATGCATAAATCATGACATATAAGTTTACCCTTTTAAATGTGATGCATACATATGCAAGATGACACCTTTATATGCTATGCATGTTTACCCTCCTTTAAGATGCAAGTCATATATGCAAATTCAATATGTTATGCAAGTTTATATGCAAGTTATGTGTATGAGGGTATGCAAGTTATGTGCATGGTGTTATGCAAGTTAAGTTTATGAGATTATGCAAGTATGTGCATGATGTTATGCAAGTTATGTATATGCTTAAATGCAAGTTTAATGTGATATGCAAGTATGTGAATGCTTATGCAAGTATGTGAATGCCTATGCAAGTATGTGAATGCTTATGCAAGTTATGTGTAGGCTTAAATGCATGTTTAACATGTTATGCAAGTTATGATAATGCTTATATGCAAGTTCAACATGTTATGCAAGATATGTGTGTGATAATATGCAAGCTCATATGCAACATGTTATGCAAATCATGTGTATGATAATGTACAAGTTTGGGTTAAATGTAGTTGGGTTAATATATGCTCATATATGCAAGGTGACATCCTCTTAACCCATGACAAAGTTGTATGCTAAACCCATGATATTTGTGATGATATTCCCCTTTATTATGTCACGAAATGAGAACGATTTACGTGGGGAAACGATGGGGTTGGTAAATATGTTAATTAAAGTATGGTTGGGTATGATTAAGCATACCATAAGAATAAATTAACATAAGTGGGAATTTACCTATTGAGTTAGGTCTACCCCATGGGAATTTACCTATTGAGTTAGGTCTACCCATGTTATGAAAAACTTGATATTAATTAGGGATAATTAATATGGGGGTGATTAATTAGGAGTAATTAATCGACTAAGACACGAGGTTGGACTCATTTGTAGTGTAAAACTGCCCGGACCCGACCGGCCTAACCAGTTGCTACAAATGGCAGCCCAATGTGAGAGGTCTTGGCCATAAATTAAATACGTGATTAAAGTAAAGACACGAGGTTAGACTCTGTTATGACGTAAGACTGCCCGGACCCTACCGGCTTAACCAGGCGGTCATAACAGCCAGTTTAATGTGGGAGGTCTTTATGGGAGATCACGGTCTTAATTAATTAAGAAACACTTAACCATATTAGCATGTAGTGGGACATGAGGGGTTAAGTGGGTGCCTTGGGTGGCATGTGGTAACTAGTGGGGGTGCCTTGGGTGGCATGAGGAAACTAGTGGGTTGCCTTGGGTGGCAATAGAAAATACGAATAGAATACTTAACCAAAGTGGAACATGTAATTAAACATGATTAAAGGGTTAAGTAAGTGCCTTGGGTGGCATGTGGAAATCAAGTAAGTGCCTTGGGTGGCATGTGGGAATTAAGTAAATGCCTTGGGTGGCATGTGGAAATCAAGTAAGTGCCTTGGGTGGCATGTGGGAATTAAGTAAATGCCTTGGGTGGCATGTGGGAATCAAGTAAGTGCCTTGGGTGGCATGCGGAAATCTAGTGGGTGCCTTAAGTGGCAATTGAAATATAATTAGATGACTTAACCAAACCTTAACATGTAAGGGGGCATGATTATAAAAAGGGGTTAAGTGGGATGCACTAGATTAAATAACAAGCTTAAGTAGTAGCTTGTGGGGGCCCATTTCAACCAATATCCCAACGTATCTTTGTGGGCTCGACCCATGTCGAGTGACGGGACACGCATATTGGGCTTGACTATAAGAGGCCAAAACGGGGTAGCGGTGGCAACGCAAGTCCAACGGGCTTCATATGCGTGTGTGGGCCCGGGCTGGTAGATAAGCCGTTGTTGCACCGTGTAGATATAAGCCGTGCACCGTTGATAGAATTGGTTGCCACTTTAGGGGAGTGATACACCCCACTGTGGGGCCAGCACGGGTATCTACGTTAGGGAGCCGATCGCTTGGGAGTAGTGAGGTACACCTAGTGGAGGTAGGGGCAGACGGCACCTACGTGGTCAGCTAGAAGTACCAGAAACTACTAGTTATATTTTCTAAGTCTTTAGGTGGGATCAACTTTTAAGTAGGAATTACTCTTGGTGGGTAGAACTGGTGTGGTGCAGTGTAAGAATTACCCTTGGGTGGGTAGATCTGGGGTGGTGTAAGCTAGTAATTATCCTTGGGTGGATAAATACGTCGTTTCGGTTATCGTAGTACATCCTGTGTTTTGTTGGCTACTTAGTGTAGTCATTATCCCCAGAGGTACCGTATCTTGTTTATATCATACCCTAATTACTTTAATGGTTGTATTGTTAGGGTTATAGGACTCACTCAGACTTATGTCTGACCCCGTTGTTGTTTATCTTTTTCCCCACCCTCAGGTTATCAGAGTGGACCTAGCACTAGTGGGCTTGGACCAGACCGCTATATCTATCTTTTGGGGCTTGGACCGTAGAAGTAAAGCTCGGTTTATCTTTTGGCTATTATCTATGTAATGGGATTATGTACTTCTATTTTATCAGGATGGATATTATGTACTTGACTCTTGTTATGGTTTTGTGATGTAACCAAACATGTTTTGTTAATGAAATGATGTTTAAATTTTCAAGTATTACTTATATCTGTCCTGTTGTAATTTTTCTGTTCTATACTTACTAAAAATACTCCACCAAAACTAAGGCATTCCCTATGTGAGTGACCTTAGCGGGACAGGGGTGTTACACGTGGTATCAGAGCTTAAGGTTACCGGAACAGATAAAATTTTTAGAAAAACTATTTTCTAGGAATATTTTTGAAAGGAGTATTTTCAAAAACATGTCTTTTAAGAGGAAAGTTTTTGAAAGAAAAGCATAATCCCCAATAGCCATATCTATATCTTTCGAATTCTCCATTTTGAATCTCTTCCTCTCTCTCATTTTGAGTTTCCCCTCCGCGTATAGATGATCTTTCTAAGATAGATAAGGATGGAAAACCACTTCAAGGGACTTAGACGTTAATCAGATTAGAAGTCGGTTCAAGAAGGAGGAGGACTGGTAGGTACCTATAGGATAGACGATGAGAGGAAGGCTCAAATAGTTGTTTGGTTAATGAAGGATGAAACCTCATTGGTGGAAGGATACGAGTGGAGAATAGGGAAGAAAGAAGGCTAGTAGTTATCCTTTTGGGAGGAATAGGACACCTCATTAGGATTGTCCAAAGAAGCAAGGGCAAGGTATGGAATCTTCTGGAGGGTAGTTGTATTCCCTCACGCCTAGGGTACCAGATGGGGATAAGACCGTCTAGATTGGAGGTTGGATTTCTTTATTATCCAATTCAAACTTTATTTGATTCTGACGCATCGAGTTCGTTTATCTCATCCTTGTTAGTTGGGTCACTGCACTTAGACACCAGTTTGGTAAATGATCCCTTAGTTGTTTCAAACCCAATTGGGCTCCATGATGTGTTTGGGTTTGAAAGTTTCTATACTTAGCGTTGAGTTTAGGTGTGATGCTTGTTGGGCTTCACGGGCTCTGGGCTAGTTTTGGGCATGGACTGGTTATCCAGTAGAGGTGCCGTTCTTGATTTTGAAGGGAGAGTTGTTAGGCTTATGGGCCGCCTGGGTAACACTCTCGAGATCTCTTGTAATCCCATAGAATCAGTTATGCTAAGGTATCTAGAATCGCTTGACACGTCGGTCTAGAGTCTGCGATCTGTTAGAGCGGTCCGGGAATACCCGGATGTGTGTGAGGAGGTGAAGGGCTTACCTCCGAAGCGGGAGATTGACTTCCGAATATATCTGGGGAATAATCCTAAACCAGTATCTTGGCCAGTGTGCCATATGGCCCCTCGTGAGAGGAGGGAACTCCATAAGTAAGTAGGCGATTTGCTTGAGAAGGGGTTCATAAGACAAAGTATATCGGAGTGGGGCGCTCCAGTAGTTTTTGTCATGAAGGCGGATGGGTCCCTCAGACTTTGTGTAGGCTAGAGAGAACTAAAGAAACTCACAAAGAAGAATAGACACCCATTGCCGAGGATAGATGATCTCTTTAATCAGTTGGCTGGCGCCTCAGTATTTTTGTAGTAGGACTTAGCCACGGGATTTCATCAATTGAGAGTGGCTGAGGATGGAATAGAGAAGACTGCCTTTAGGACTCCGGATGATTTTTTTTTATGAGTGGCTGGTGATGCCATTTGGTTTGATGAACGCCCCGCATACTTTGTTGATTTGATGAGAAGGGTGTTCAGGGAGTACCTAAATAAGTTGTGATGGTCTTTGTGGTTGACATCTTGATCTTTTCTAGGGGCGAAATAAGTTTTCGTATGTGCTCAATAGGCTGAGCAAAGCCAGTAAGGGATAAACGATGGTTTTGGAGCGAGACTGGCGAGGACATCCAGAATTGGACAAGGGCTTAATTATTTAGCCATTTTTACTAATATCATCTCACGTAGGTCGTCTGAATTCGAAGGAGGTATCCCTTGGGTGTTTGTCTGATATTGGTTTAGGCCTTTGGGGCTTGCATTTGGGGGATGCCGAGTTCGACTAGGGTGGTCTGCGTGAGAGGACAGTTGTGATGATTTTGGATGGGATTCTTAGCATCCTATGAGCTTGAGATAGCGTATACCCATGGCAAGGGAAACATGGTAGCGGACGCCTTAAGTAGAAAAAGGTTGTCCTTGAGTTCATTGTTCGTTGAACGACGGAGCTTAGAGTTTATTTCTATGTTTGACTTTAGACCTTCCATTGACTTTGTACCCGGTTTGCTAGCCTCCTTGGAGGTTAGGCCTACTCTTTTGGGGCATATTGGCGAGGCACAGAGGGACGACCCACAGTTGGTTGAGTTGGTAGAGAAGCTCATAAGGGGGGAGTCGTCCAGCCATTTGAGTAGGTACACCCTAGACGATAGGGGGTGCTTGCGTAGAGACGGTAGACTTTGTGTACCGCAGGGCGAGGGTTTGAGGAAGGTTGTTCTTGATGATGCACACCGTTCTAGGATGACCATTTGGGGACAAGATGTATCAAGACATGAAGAGGGTTTTCTTCCGGGCCGGTATGAAGAAAGATGTGGTCGGGTATGTCGCTCAATGCTTGGTGTGCCAACAAGTGGAGGCGCAGCAAAAGAAACCAGGTGGGTTGCTTCAACCATTGGAGGTTCCGCAATGGAAGTGGGACAACGTCTCGATAGATTTTATTGACGAGTTACCCAGATCGAGAAAGAGTAATACAGGAATTTGGGTGGTAGTAGACAGGCTTACTAAGAGCGCCCATTGTATACCTGTGAAGAGTAAAGGAACCGCTCCATGGCTATCTTCAGTTTACATTCGAGAGATTATTAGATTGCATGGTGTACCCTCCAGTATGGTGAGCGATCGAGATCCTATCTTCACTAGAGAGTTTTGGAAGAGGGTGCAAGAGGCGGTAGGGACTCAGTTGTGTTTGAGTACCGCATATCATCCTCAGACGGACGACCAGACCGAGAGGGTGAAACATATTTTAGAAGACCTTTCGAGGCTATGTATCTTGGATTTTGGAGGTACATGGGAGGAGCATATTCCATTGGTAGAGTTGCCCGACAGACTTAGTGGTGTACATGATGTATTCCATGGGAGGAAGTGCCTACATGAGACCGCAGAGGTGGTAGAGCCGAGTTTGCTTAGAGAAGTGGAAGCAGAGCGTGATGCGACGATTCGACGAGCTCCTACTTGCATCCTTGGGTCAGAGATTTGGAAGTTGAGAAACAGAGAGGTTCAACTAGTCAAAGTACAAAGGGAAGATGAAGAGAGTGACGCTACCTGGGAGACAGAAGCGAAGATGCGTTCGAGGTACCCTTTTCTTTCGGAGGGTATGTCCTTTTGCTTCTCCTTCATCGCATATCTTGTGCTTATCTTATCCTTAGTATGTCCTCTCGTTAGTACCTTTGACCTTCAGATAGGATAGTCCTATGGTTTAAACATGTGTTTGAGACATGTTATGTATGATGGATGCCAGTGGATGCAAGTGTTTGCTAGTGGTTGCTCGTGGATGCATGTACACACTCTAGGCACTAGATCGGCTCAATCACTTCATATTGCATAAAATTGTGTGTAGGAAGCTGTATTTATGGATATATAATGATTGTGTTATCATATGGATGATACATTTTGGTGAATGATTGTGCACTCATGTAGATATTGTATGTGTCGATAGGGTTCTCTCGCATACATAATGGATGCATGGCACTGTCATGGTTTGCATATGTTCATACATTAGATAGGGAACATATACACACACTTTTTGCATATGCTCATACATCATTAGAAATTGTTCTAAGGACAATGGATGCCCGTGTTTTGATGGATTGAGTAGATGGTTGTTTGGATGGTAGGATATGCATTCTCCTTAGCTTAGAGATTTCGGGGACGAAATCCTTTAAGGAGGGGAGAATGTAACACCCCGAATTTTAGTTAATATTAAAATTCACTAATTACAGGATAAATAATCTCAGATGTGGGAGTTGGGGGTAACGGGCCGCGTCATTGCGTTCGTCTCGGAAAAATACGCAAAATAGAGTCCGAGTTTTCGAGAATCGGAGTCCGTATGGCCCGGTTATGGCCCAATGAAGTTTACAGGAAAATTAAAGCTTAAAAACAGATTTAAAGATTTAAAATCAGATTTCAAAATGGAGCCAGCGGAGGTAGGCGGGAAGCTTCCCGCCCTAACCATGTCGACAGGGCTGTCGACAGGCCTGTCGACAGGGGTGTCGACTTGCCTGTCGACTTGCCTATCGACAGGGGCGCAGCGTCCAGAGAGCCTGGGTGCACCAGGTTGGGTTTTAGGCTGGCTTGGAGGGCTGGGTTCTAGAGATTTCCTAGATCTGACGGACCTAAACTAATCTAGGGTTAATCTAAGGGCCTAAAACACTACCTAATCCTATAAATAAGACCCTAACCCTACCCTAATTCATTCATAATTAGATCTTGTAACTAAACTATGGCAAAATGAAACTTGATCATGGCCTCCACAAATCAATGAAGAGAGTTGCAAGCTAATCAACCCCTAATCATCTTATTCTTAAAAGTTGGCAACTAGTTTTACTTCATAAGTATGCTAAGCTTGGTTTTGGTGAGTTCCTATGGCTTTAATAATCAATTGTTAAATTGATTATGGTAGGATGTGATAAGACATGGCTATGTTTGTGGATAAATGTGTTTATGCAAGTTTGTATGATATGTGATTTGCAAGTTTTATGTTATATGCAAGGTTAATGCCATGTTTTATGATGCAAAACACTATGTTGAACATTTATGCATATGTAACATGTTATGCAAACTAGATGTGGAAGTATATGCAAGTTTTATGTAACATGATATGCAAGTTATGCATGTGATTTTATACATGTTAAGTATTTGGTGTTATGCATGCTAAGTATTTGATTTTATGCGTGCTAAGTAAGTGGTTTTATGCATGCTAAGTGTTTGGTATTATGCATAAATCATGACATATAAGTTTACCCTTTTAAATGTGATGCATACATATGCAAGATGACACCTTTATATGCTATGCATGTTTACCCTCCTTTAAGATGCAAGTCATATATGCAAATTCAATATGTTATGCAAGTTTATATGCAAGTTATGTGTATGAGGGTATGCAAGTTATGTGCATGGTGTTATGCAAGTTAAGTTTATGAGATTATGCAAGTATGTGCATGATGTTATGCAAGTTATGTATATGCTTAAATGCAAGTTTAATGTGATATGCAAGTATGTGAATGCTTATGCAAGTATGTGAATGCCTATGCAAGTATGTGAATGCTTATGCAAGTTATGTGTAGGCTTAAATGCATGTTTAACATGTTATGCAAGTTATGATAATGCTTATATGCAAGTTCAACATGTTATGCAAGATATGTGTGTGATAATATGCAAGCTCATATGCAACATGTTATGCAAATCATGTGTATGATAATGTACAAGTTTGGGTTAAATGTAGTTGGGTTAATATATGCTCATATATGCAAGGTGACATCCTCTTAACCCATGACAAAGTTGTATGCTAAACCCATGATATTTGTGATGATATTCCCCTTTATTATGTCACGAAATGAGAACGATTTACGTGGGGAAACGATGGGGTTGGTAAATATGTTAATTAAAGTATGGTTGGGTATGATTAAGCATACCATAAGAATAAATTAACATAAGTGGGAATTTACCTATTGAGTTAGGTCTACCCCATGGGAATTTACCTATTGAGTTAGGTCTACCCATGTTATGAAAAACTTGATATTAATTAGGGATAATTAATATGGGGGTGATTAATTAGGAGTAATTAATCGACTAAGACACGAGGTTGGACTCATTTGTAGTGTAAAACTGCCCGGACCCGACCGGCCTAACCAGTTGCTACAAATGGCAGCCCAATGTGAGAGGTCTTGGCCATAAATTAAATACGTGATTAAAGTAAAGACACGAGGTTAGACTCTGTTATGACGTAAGACTGCCCGGACCCTACCGGCTTAACCAGGCGGTCATAACAGCCAGTTTAATGTGGGAGGTCTTTATGGGAGATCACGGTCTTAATTAATTAAGAAACACTTAACCATATTAGCATGTAGTGGGACATGAGGGGTTAAGTGGGTGCCTTGGGTGGCATGTGGTAACTAGTGGGGGTGCCTTGGGTGGCATGAGGAAACTAGTGGGTTGCCTTGGGTGGCAATAGAAAATACGAATAGAATACTTAACCAAAGTGGAACATGTAATTAAACATGATTAAAGGGTTAAGTAAGTGCCTTGGGTGGCATGTGGAAATCAAGTAAGTGCCTTGGGTGGCATGTGGGAATTAAGTAAATGCCTTGGGTGGCATGTGGAAATCAAGTAAGTGCCTTGGGTGGCATGTGGGAATTAAGTAAATGCCTTGGGTGGCATGTGGGAATCAAGTAAGTGCCTTGGGTGGCATGCGGAAATCTAGTGGGTGCCTTAAGTGGCAATTGAAATATAATTAGATGACTTAACCAAACCTTAACATGTAAGGGGGCATGATTATAAAAAGGGGTTAAGTGGGATGCACTAGATTAAATAACAAGCTTAAGTAGTAGCTTGTGGGGGCCCATTTCAACCAATATCCCAACGTATCTTTGTGGGCTCGACCCATGTCGAGTGACGGGACACGCATATTGGGCTTGACTATAAGAGGCCAAAACGGGGTAGCGGTGGCAACGCAAGTCCAACGGGCTTCATATGCGTGTGTGGGCCCGGGCTGGTAGATAAGCCGTTGTTGCACCGTGTAGATATAAGCCGTGCACCGTTGATAGAATTGGTTGCCACTTTAGGGGAGTGATACACCCCACTGTGGGGCCAGCACGGGTATCTACGTTAGGGAGCCGATCGCTTGGGAGTAGTGAGGTACACCTAGTGGAGGTAGGGGCAGACGACACCTACGTGGTCAGCTAGAAGTACCAGAAACTACTAGTTATATTTTCTAAGTCTTTAGGTGGGATCAACTTTTAAGTAGGAATTACTCTTGGTGGGTAGAACTGGTGTGGTGCAGTGTAAGAATTACCCTTGGGTGGGTAGATCTGGGGTGGTGTAAGCTAGTAATTATCCTTGGGTAGATAAATACGTCGTTTCGGTTATCGTAGTACATCCTGTGTTTTGTTGGCTACTTAGTGTAGTCATTATCCCCAGAGGTACCGTATCTTGTTTATATCATACCCTAATTACTTTAATGGTTGTATTGTTAGGGTTATAGGACTCACTCAGACTTATGTCTGACCCCGTTGTTGTTTATCTTTTTCCCCACCCTCAGGTTATCAGAGTGGACCTAGCACTAGTGGGCTTGGACCAGACCGCTATATCTATCTTTTGGGGCTTGGACCGTAGAAGTAAAGCTCGGTTTATCTTTTGGCTATTATCTATGTAATGGGATTATGTACTTCTATTTTATCAGGATGGATATTATGTACTTGACTCTTGTTATGGTTTTGTGATGTAACCAAACATGTTTTGTTAATGAAATGATGTTTTAAATTTTCAAGTATTACTTATATCTGTCCTATTGTAATTTTTCTGTTCTATACTTACTAAAAATACTCCACCAAAACTAAGGCATTCCCTATGTGAGTGACCTTAGCGGGACAGGGGTGTTACACCGCCACTCGATCAACCCACCAACTTTCACTTCCACTCACTGTTCCGTATTTAGCATCCCATCCGGCGTCCGTTTTGTCATTCAAATTGCGCCATACAGTCCATTTCTTTTTATAAGCGTCGTACTTAGCCGTCACTTGTTCAGTAGAGACTGGTATTTCGGTCGGTGATGTAGCTAAGGACTCGTTCAGAGCAGCTGTAATTTTTTTGTGTATCCCTTTTTTGTTCTTTCCAGCAACTTGGTAATGTTCAACAGCTATACGAAGAAACTCTGAAGTTGCAAACGAAGACCATACTTTCGGAGGACGTCGAAATGTTGTTTTCGGAAGATTTACTTCAGCCATTGTCGTTGAAAAATTGATGAGTTTGCGATTTGAATTGTTGAAGGAAATGGTTTGAATTGGTGAAGGGAAGAGGTTGGATTTATAACTTGGCAAAATATAGCCGTTTTGTAAATTTTCTGTTGGTGTCCGAATCCGCGTCCGACGCGTCTGACGCAAAAGCTATATTTTCAACCGTTGAGCTTGAAGGGGCAAAAGTGTGGAACCCATCGTAGACGCGTCCGATGCGTCAGACGCGTCGGACGCAGACGCGAACATTAACTGGTCAGTTCAGAAATCAAACGCTACCTTAATAAAAACCACTTAAGAAAGCACCTCTCCCGTTGGATGTGTTTTCTCCTGCGGGGCAACCTAGGTGGATTAAACACGGGCGGACCCCCTTCGTTGGGAAGGGTTCAACCATTTGTCCGATGACGCAAGTCTTAACAGCGCTACGTCTCCGCTTGGCGCTTGCACTAAAACGTTAACTTGGGGTTTAACTTCGAAGCGTCAAATCAGATCGTAGTAGACTAAAAGGCGAACGAAGAAAAAAGAAAACGAAGCTTGCTTTTTGTGATTCGTAGCTTAGATTCCATCCCCTACCCTAATCGATGGAAGAGGGCTACACGAGCATGCCTTCTAGCCGATTGCTTGGCTCGGTTCCAGTAATGTCCTCACTTTGAACTCAAACCCTACTTTTAGGAATTTGTTTCTTCCCCTTTTATTGATAATGCAATTTTTGCACTTTAATTCAAGTCGCTGAGTTTATGTGTGCAGGCAGTAATTCCTGATCAAGATAAAGCACCTGGTGTTACTGAAAGTTAGTTTCTTATTACCATGATTTATCAGTTTAGTGAGACATATCTTACTTAATTCGGTCCTTCATTTTCTGATTTTCTAGGTACTAATACTAATGCGAATATGCAAAATTTCCCGCCTAATAATGGAGGTTATCAGCCACCTGGTCGGCCTGGGAGTGGTAGCCCGTATGGTATTAATTTGTTATGGTTATCTTGATTAGTAGAATGTGTGTATGGATTACTTGATTCTAATTACATTAGCACCATTGGAACATCAGGGTATAAAATGTTCACTTATGATCCGTACTTCTATTATTCTTGGACATTGACTGAATGATGGAAATCATTTTTATGAGTTTGTTTATGAAAATTTCAGATTTAACAGTCATCTTCATGCATCAGTATGGAACTTTAAACACTGTGTCCTATGTTTTAGAAGTTGAACTTAGACTACGTGAACCATTAACTAAGACCCTCCTCTTTTGTTAGATTAGATGTAACTGTAGACTCTGATATTATCTGCAGGTCATGATAACGAATACTTTTTTTTAAACTAAACTTTATCAAATTTCATGTAGTTATTCAAAATTCTGGTTTTAACAATTAAATACTAGGTCATATAACCTGCACTTTTGTGTCTGGGTGGTATGTTAGCTACAGGAGTCACTACACAGGATTTGGGTAACATATAAATGTGCAAATTAACAGCAAGTACGAACTAGCATATATGACATTTCATTGGATTTTACGCATTGATATTTGAGTTTATGTTTGCTTACTCGTGCTTATGGCACACAAATAACACTGATCAAACATTGCATCTTTGTGTTTTTGGGGGGGGGGGGGGGGTGGGTGGGTGAAGGGTTTCTTATTATCAAATTACCATGCAACTATTCAAGGAAATTGGTTTGTATAAACTTGGAGCAGCTCTAATTAAGCTATTTTTCGTTCATGTCTCTTTGTAATGTTTTCACATTCATTTGATTTTTGATTTTTGAATTGATGTAGATACCGAAGAGCAAATAACAACTAATTGGAAAGGTTTTTTCAGCATTGCATCCTACCAACCATATTTTAACGTGGATACTGATATTGTTGTCGATAGGATCATCAGTTCCATATATCCAATGGATGACTTTTACAGAAAGATTGATGCGAATCCTGATATGTAAGTTCTATGTTAAGTTTTCAACTTAATACGCGTTTCTTGTAACTTAACAATGCTGAGTATAGTAATTTCTCTTAGTGCAGTTTTCTTATGTTAGATGCGAAGTAATAATGAGATTTTGTAGTGCAACTCCCTTGTTAATGCATATCATTACCCAGATTTGATGTGGTGCTTACAGAAGGCTGATCTAAGTTTGTTTTCATTAATTAAACAAAGGATAGTTTTGCTATAATAACTGCAGCCATTTGCGAATGCATTCAATAGAAATTTAATATATTTCGGGAGTTGTGTTTCTCTTTCTCTTCTAATGCCATCTTGCATGCAAGGCAGAGAAGCATATGCTTCATTGGCTACATATTAGATTGTTAAATTGTATGATTTTGATGTTTTCACATATAGGTATGGACCCATATGGATCACTACTACATTAGTTTTTATACTTGCTGCTTTTGGAAATTGTGCTACTTATTTGACACATCAAAGGAGTGGACAAGACACCGTATGGAATTTTGATGTCACATATGTGAATTGGGCAGCCACTGTACTTTATGGCTATACACTTGCTGTGCCGGCAGCATTTTACTTCTTGCTTCAATATTTGGGACCAAACAATGCAAGCCTGGTAAAATTATGGTGCATGTGGGGGTATTCTTTGTCAGTATTCATCCCTAGCTGTGTAAGTAACCAATTTTCTGCAGTCCTTGCTACTTTTTATGTTGGATTAATAAATTTCTTTCAATAGTCCTCAGGTTAAATGCAGTAAATTATAACAAATTTTCTTTAATAAAATATATTAGTCACATTACCCCAGCTTGAACATTATATTGTTTTTCTCTTGACATAATGGTTGTTGTATCTCATAATCATAACCTGTAGCTAATTATATTTAATTTTCTCTCGACATGGTATTACAGAAAAAGAATATTATATTTCATTTCATCACATAATAAGGATAATATTCATCAGTAGATAATTCTTGTTGATAGGCTTATCATTCACTGCAATCTATGGCGATAAGTTTTTTTTTTTCTTTTTTTGGTGGTTTATCTGAAACCTGTTATATTATGTGAATGGTTTAAGACATGCAATCAAATTACTTCTTTTGTTTTAAATATTGTACAATATTGGCAGAGAGCTGTTTAATAAATTCTGGTGCGTAATTGTTTGACCTAGTCTTCAATATATGTGAATAGGATAAACAACACCTCGACTTTTGTAATAAAAATATTGTGCTGCTCGACATCGAAATTACCTTGATTTAAGGCATACCATAAACCTTCTCGACTATTATATCGATTGTGATGCCCCATTTCATATAAATTAACAATGCCTTTTTATATGACAAAATTAGCCTTTTGGTATTCTTTGATTTCAGCTTCAGGTGTGTTTATGTTTGTCGCAGTCGCTATACTTGGAATTTCAGCATTCTAATCAGCTACATCACTTGTAAAATTTTGTTTTTATTATACTGTTTTATATATTTGTCCTCTTATATATGTGCATATAGTAATTATTTTCTATCCAAAATTTATTAGCATTTTTTTGAATATGTGAAAGGAACTTTATATTTTAATATTAACTTAAACTGTACGGACCAATGTATGTAACTTATAACCGTCTTTTTGAATGTATATGTGATAATTTGATTTAAAAATAACAATCATATAAGCTTAACTTACACGACATACAGTAAGTATGTTGCATGTTGATGTACTAGCAAATAAATTAATTTAATTAGTCAAAGGCTTACCAGATAGCTAATAAAATCACAATTTCTTACAAACTGCATAAAATTGTATTAATGTTAAACATCACATAAAACCATTTCTTCATACAATTACTGAAATATTCATTGTCGTATGCATCAAAGATGTGAAATATTAGTCAAAATTACGTTTAAAATTCAAATAGTGGAGATAATCAACATGATTTGCTGTGAATATTTTGCTGTTAGTCCGGTACTTTTGCATATCCAGTCTTCATATATCTCACAAAGAAGCTGAACAATTTAGCAGATAAATTAAATAGTTCTCTAAATATATAATTATGCTTTGTTAAATGAATAATTTTTTATAATGCTTTGCCTTATTTTTGATTAGTTCAATTTGAAAAATACCTATTCATAAACTAAAAAAATGGAAATCTTTTTATTAATCCGCACGTTTAATGTTTTTTTAGAGCACTCCATGTATGTAAAAGAAGATATAATCATGGTTTATTTCTTAAATTAGCTTTTAAAATTGGTTTTCAAATTTGCTAATACCATTATTCCAATCGTTAGACACTTCAACTTTGATGCGAGATGTCATAAATTTGAAACTTGCATTGCATGTTTCAAACATATATCGACATAAGTATGTTGTATACTAGTTAAGACTTATGCAAATGTACTACCATCTAAGTATCCAATTTTTTTTTAAAAAATTAAAACAAGAAGGTATTATACATCATACTAAAATGAATGGGTCAGGGTAAACAGTTATGGTTTAATTTAAAAATCTACATTTTTTTAAATCTAAGTGAGAAACCGAAGTTAAAATTTTGAGGCTCAAGTCCAAGGTTTGAAAACTCGTCCGGCACCCCGAGATTTCGGGGTTACCGGATCGGTTTCGTATGGTTACGGTCCGAAATTGTTGCCAAAAATCGGGATCGGATATTAGGGCATAGAAAAAAAAAGGAGAGAATCTCGTACGCAAGAAGAAACAACAGACGTGAATCGATTAGCGGATTTACCTCTCTTACGCAAGAAACAACAGATGTGAATCGATTCAGCATCTAGATCATGAGTTTTCCTCTTTTCTTCTACCTCTGATCGAGACTAAGATCGATCGTTCAAATCGATTAGTGGATTCAAATCGATTCGATCGACTAGGGCTCCATGTTTTTTTTTCTGTTCGAATCATTTTCTGTTCGAATCGATTGAAGAAGAAAGAAAGAGCATCATCCGTCTTGGGTTTTTTATTTTATTTTTCTCTTCGAATTCTGGGTTTGTGGCAGAAATTAATTAATACGTTGGATGCAGCTTTCCACGTATAGCTGCAGCTGAGAACTTTTTTCAATACAGTCCAGGTTTGCTTTCCACGTATGTTTGTCTGGTTATTTTTTTTTACAATACAGTCCAGGTTTTAAAATTGCGACTGAGAACTTTTTTCAACCAAAAAAAAAAAGGAAATACAGCTTCAAAAATAGTTATTGGATGTAGTAAATTTAGAATAATGTATGTTGTATTCTATTTCTTTATATAATATATTTTCATTTTATTTACCATTAACAAATTAATTACCAAAATACTGAAAACCGAAATCTGGACCGAAACCGAAACAAAACCGAAACTAACGAAATTTTAACAAATTTTCAAACGGCCGAAACCGAGACCGAAACCGAGTTCTTGAACCTTGGGCTCAACAATATATAAGTTGTTTAGTGCATGCATGGTATTTCGGTGGAATCTTAAGATTCCGACCTACCTGGTTCCAGCTAGAGGCGGGATATGATTAAGGCAAAAATGTGCCCCGTCGCTGACATGATAACATATAAAAAATTGTGAATGCCATAAAAGGTGGGAGTTAAGCAGAATTTGTCTATAATATAAAAGCAACAAAATCATATCATGAATTGTCTCGTAATCAATATGAACCTCAGAAAATTTCTCCATTGTTCTCATGCTCATCGTCTTCAATCAAGCATGAATTTGTGTAACGATCCGTATTTTTGATCAATTTAAAAATATTAAATTATATAGGATTGTAAATAAAAATAGTTTGATTTTTTTTATTTCAATGAAAATTTTAAGAAATGATATTTAATAAAAATTTGAAGTTAGATTGAATTTGATTATAAATTTTCAATTAAAGGAAACCAAAAGTTAATTGTAACTTACGTTTTATGTTAAATTGGATTAGCGTATTAATGAAATTAAAAGGACATTTTGAAATAATAAATTATATGTTTTCATTTATAATTTTAGAAATTGGAAAGCAAAAATTTGAAAATATATATTTTGCGGTAGCTAAATCACAACCATAAACGATTTTGACGCTAGACTTAAAATTTAAATCCGAGTTGCGTATGTTAGATTCAAATTAAAGTAATTAAATTTATCGTTTAAAATGAAAATTATTTAATTCAAATGTTGATTTAAAATCAGTTAACGACGAAGTGATAAAATGTTAATTTTTAGAAATATAAATATTTTACATAAAATTATTCTAGAAAATTTATAATTAAAACACTGACATTCGTTTTGTCGAATTTCGATTTAGATAGCTCCGTTTAAATCATTTTATATAAACGGTAAACAGTAATGTATGTGACGAACATAAAGAAATTTTATGCGAACAATAAAATATAAATTTTCATGTGTTGGTACACTCAGTTTGAACTGTAAAAACGGTTTGAATTTTGGATTTTGATGTACACAATTAATTGGGTTTGCCATAGCATACACATCAACGTAAGTTATAATTAAAATTTGTATAAGCTAGTTGAATTGGTATTGCTTTTGCCTTCAGATATTTCGTAGAGAGCAAAATTTGTGATTCAGATCCCACACAAACATCTTTAATCTTCTATCAGATTCAGATTTTGTGCTACCATCACATGGAGATCCAAAATTCACACTGCTTTATAGTCCAAATCGAGTGCTCAAACACACGGAATAAAATATCGTTGTATTCAGTGTGTTCATATGGACGAAATAGCACACCGATAGCTTATATTTTATCATTTGCGTAAAATTTCATTATATTCGTTATATACGTTATCGTTAACCATTTATATAAAACGATTTAAACGGAGCTAGTGAAATCGAAATTTGACGAAATGAATGTTGACGTTTTAATTATAATTTTTTAGAACAGTTTTATGTAATAATTTATATTTCTTTAACCAATATTTTATCGTTTCGTCATTAACTAATTTTACATCAATATGTTGAAATCAAATATATTTCCGTTTTAAATGATCGATTTAATTTCTTTAATATAAATCTAAACATGCGTAACCCAAATTTAAGTTCAAATTCAAAATTTAAGTTTAATGTCAAAATTATTTTCGTATTGTTTACGGTTGTAATTTAATGACCGTAAAATATTGTTTTTCAAATTCAGATTAACATTTTTTAATTTGTGCTTAACTCTAAAAAATGAAAACTTATAATTTATTTTTCACAAAATTTCCTTTTAATGTCATTGAAATTCTAATTCAATTAAATGCAAAATGTAAGTTAAAAATTAATTTTGGTTTCCTTTAACTGAAAAGTTGTACTCAATTTCAATCTAACTTCAAAATTTTAATAAATATAACAACTTAATTTTTCATTAAGAAATCATAAATTTTTATTTTAAAATATTTTTATTCAAAATTTTCTATATAATTCAATATTTTTAAATTGATCGAAAATACGAGTCATTACAATTTGCCTATCTCGTCTTCGTTCTTAATCGATTGTTGTAGAAGGTAAATGTTTTTATCGCTTTGTTGGTTGAATTGTGGTGGAGGCGAAGGAGTAGATCTGAATTAGGATTAGGGTTACTTGATATTGGGTATTAAATATTTGGTTGGCTGTCTAATGGGTCGGATTATATTGTTTATTTGGATTTGGCTAAATTCAATGTTCATTATATCAGTTATTGGATTAGGCTAACATCAACATTTAGACTGTTTTATTTTACTTATGATGTATGTTTGTGCTTTCTCACTAAAACTAAAATAGAAACTTCTGAAATTGATAGAAACAAAAAAAATTCAAATTGGAGAAACTGAGACCAAATCCGAGTTTTGAAACCTTGGATTTAGTGGGTACTAAGCGAAACATCATTCTTAAAGTTATCATGTATTTTTGTTTGAAAAACATCGAAAATGTTAAGTACTCAGAAAAATTGAATGGAAACATTAAAATTTGAAATAACTTTCACTTAGAAATGTTTTCTTATATATAGTTAATATTTACATAGCCTTCACCAAAATTCCTGGAAAGTTTTACATTTATGTATTGAAAAAACCATTCACTATTTTTTGAAGCTATAAAATGATTATTAAACCGTTTGCATTAAAAAAATAGTTCTTTTAGAGTAGATGTTAATACGAATATCAAAAATTACATTATAGTCAGATTTGTACATTCAGTGTACTCTACGAATGAAGGAACACATAAAATTGGTCGTTTCGCCATTGTTCCAAATATGAATAGGGATGGAAACGGACCAAACCATATAAAGCGCTTGCGCGTTTGGGTTATCCTATAGAAATCGAACAGACACGGGCTGTATAATGTTCAAGTTCAGACATTGTTCCTATGAGCCAGACGGGGAACGAATAATGTTTGGACAACAAAAAAATATCGAGCACATCCAAATCTTGTTTTTTTCCTTTCTAATTTATGTTGGAAATGAGAATCAAGTAGATATGGATGGATATTTTTCAATCTCGGACCGAGCCGAATGTCAGACGCTTAGAGTGCATTCTCGATGAGTGGTAAATTTAAACGGGGAAGTTGAGTGAACATGGAATGTGTTTGTGCTGTAAGCGGTGAATATGAGCGGAGTATTTGAAATATATATTTTATAATAAAATAGATTTATATTTAATTAAGTGTTTTAGTGAATAACGTGTCGATCTTCGTAAAAATAAATAATTTGTAAAATTATAAGTTGGTGAACGGAACCTTAGTACAAATTTTTTACTCTAAATACCAGACAAGCAATGATAGAATTACATTTGAGTTATTGAAGTTTAAATTTAAGTTTGTGACACACACACACACAAAAAGTAAGGGTTCTAATTTGGATATATCCTACACTTTTTACTATCAAATGTAAATTTTGTAGATATCTCGTACTTGATTTAAGATCATCTCGAAATTTTAGGTAATTTGGATATTTCTAGTATTTTCAAAATGATATTTCAATCCTCATGCTAATAACACTTTCATCCTACAACACATCCTAGTCAAACACAAACGCATGCATGCTAGGACAAAAAAAAAACACGACTTCAAAGATGAAGACAAAGAAAGCGTTGTCGATATTGACAAAGGTGACCAAAGACGAGGAAGATCGAGGGAAGTAAGTCATGCTCGGGTGATTTTATTCAATTTTCCGCTTTGATTTCTTGTGATTTTATGTGATTTTACTTTGATTTGTTGCCACTTTGCTGCAATTTGGGTTCCTATCCAGTAGTTAACTGAAACTGATAAACTCGATCACTTTCGGATCACTACTTAGCGGCATTGGTACGGTGAAATTTTGGGGTAGCGACCAGTACCTAAACGATGATATGATGTTTATGAAGTATGTTGGACATCCCCAAATTTCCTGTGTTCGAATTGACTATTTCTAATAAGCAAATCATGCACACATTTGTATATAAATTCATATATATATATTTATATTTATATGTGTGTGTGATATATATATACATATCGAAGGGAGGATGGATTTTTTATCTTTTGAATAGAAGATAAAGATGCTCACATGACATACAAAATGAGATATCCAAAATAGATGATAATAACTTGATTTAAAAATTACAACCGAGGGTGAAATTTTCAAATACAAATTCTTTAGGATTATAATTGAAATTATGTTTTTGATATTATGGCGACCTCCTTTTTTACCACATTAATTAATTTTAAGGAATGCAAAACCTATGGAACAATTATATATATATATATGTATGTATGTATATGTATGTGTGTGTAAGGATCAACTACCTCTCCGTTCCTCCTTGATTTCAATCACACATTCTGATTTAAATAATATACTCTCTCTTGCCACCTCATTATGTTATTAAAAGGACAAATTTTCGAGGTGTGCTAATGTTTGAACCTATTTCGTGTTCAAAGCTCATTTGCACTTACTACCAAACAAGCCTGATTTAAGCTTGGTCGGCAGGCACTTCAGCAGTTCTGTAACTGCGCTGCTGTTTAGGCTAAGGCTGTAAATTTTGTACGAATATTTAATGTCTGCTCGTGTCCGTGATCGAAATACGTCCGTTAGAATTCATCCGATTTTCATTTAGGATACGAGTTAGGACAAAAAATTTATATGAGAAAAAATCATGTTCGGTTCGTGGTCGTTCGAATTCGTCTGAATTCGTTGTATTTCGGTATATAGTTGAGAGAGAATCTAATAAAAAAAACATAAAATTTAATATAAATAGCCATGTTTGACCGAGCAAAAACACATGTTCGTGTCTTACCGATTTCATTTAGAACACGAGTTAGAACTTTAGGACAATAAAATTTGTACGAGATAAAATTTCGTTCGATCCTATTTTTTTAGGACGGAAACTGAGCACACCTCCATTCGGTTTGGTCTGACCGATTTACACCCTAATTTAGGCACAATTAAAATTTGTGACTGTATAAAAAGATAGGCGAACTCAGTTGCATCGACCATGTTGTTACACAAACAGTATGGCACAACTATGAGTTGCTTCTTTTATATATTTAACGAGATTTCATGGCACGTGCAACTCGCGTGCATATAAAATACCATGGTAGAAATATTAAATTTAAATTTTACGTATTTTTGATAAAAGTAAATTAGGAAAATATAAAGAAGAAAATTGTAATTTTTTTGGGTTATCGCATGGTCCTGGACTTGTAAACTCGTTTAGGTTTCAAAATTTCCATTAAAAAATGTCTGTAAACTTCTGTTCTTGGCGGGGTTCAATTTTTGACCTCTTATTTACATGTAAGATTATTTTTAAATGTTCACCGTCGGATCAAAAATTGTGTTCCTATTCCAAATATTAATCATAGTTATCAAGACGCGCGCTTAGGCGTGCCTAAGCGCAGAAAGGCCCAAGGCTTGCGCCTTTTTGCAGTTTGAGTGTGCCTTTTTGCAGTTTGAAGCGTTTTTTTCGCTAAATTCAAATTTTTGTTTATAAATAGTTAAATAAAAATTTTGATTGTTCAATAAATTATAAAATATGGTTTAAACTTTAAATCTTATTATTAATAAAATATGTAGATAAGAATGAATTATAAAATATGGGTTAAAAATTAATTTGTAGTTAGTAAAACAACAGATCAAACTCATATAAAAGGCACACAAAAAAGCCCCATGCTCAATGCTTGTGCCTTGACTACTATGATATTAATAAAGATTTATGTGCAACTCATAATTGCATCTTATGCTTTTTTTTCGTGAAAGTGATGCTATCCAATGTTGGTGGAACTAACTCATAGTTGCACCCAAAAAAAAAAAAAAAAAAAAACTTGTTTTGTGAAAGCAGCAACGACCGCACTCTTCAATACACATTTTTACTTTACTGTTCTTTCCTCATTCCCACTTTTCCAATTTTGAACCTAAATTCCTGCAATCACCATATTCTAATCTATATGTCAAATCCATCTCAAAATCATCATATTTCTACATCATTATTCAATTGAAAAAAAAAAAACTACATGTAGTTTTGCAAGGTAATTGGCTAAACTCTATTTTTAATCCAATGTTATTTTGAATTCTTTTATGTTTTCCATGTTGATTTTTCCATATATACATTTCATATTTAGCTAGCCGAATCGATATGGATAATTGGAAAATTGAAAATGAAGTATTAGTGGAATATTGTGAACACTGGGAAGCTAAAGCTGAATGCAAATTTGTTCTTGAAACTCAGTTTAAAATAGTTTCCGAGAGTATTGGTGCTGTAATTGAAGCTGGTTTGAAGAGTCGGGTTTGTTTAGATTAACCGAATCAACGACTGGGAAACATATAAACCGCGAAGGTGGAGTGAGACACCCTTCATGTCCAATTTGTCACTATGGAGTTATGTTTGAGGTAGTTGAATGTAGGAATCAGAGAAATGCACAGCGTCGGTTTTATGTGTGTACAGTACCAAGATCAATAGTTCAACCTACACGATATGATGTTTATTGTTGTAAATACTTCCAATTGATAGATCCTTCAATGTATTATAGAGGAGTTGAATATGTCCAGGAGATGCAAGCCGAAGTGGATTGAATGGAAAAGGAAAATAGTAAGCTATGTTATCAAATAGACTTCGCAGTCAATAGTGCGATCTAATAGAATCAAGTAATATTTGTGCAGTCTAATGTTTATGTAATAATCTAGTAAAACAGTTAATTCAATGGTTGTGTATCAAACCGTTTTGTTAGAGTTATGTGTCCAATAGTTTTAAAAACAATGGTTATGTAATAGTTGATGTATTACCTTGTTGTTTGATTTTGTGTATAATGATCGTAACACTGCGTAAAAAAGTTGCATATAAAACAAATCACAATAATTGAGCATAGCAATTCAACGCACACCATTGTTCGAAAAAAACACAACTTTTAATGCTAAAGTTGCTTATACAAAAAATAGTAGTAGTACAATACTCAATGAAATAAGTAGCATAATAGACAAATTATCTATTTTTCCCCGCATGTTCCTCTTGTGACCCAAGTTGCCACATGTTCACATCTATCCTCCCTTCTATCCCCCATTTCGTCCATAATCCCTTTCATTCTTGTAGATCTTGACCTTCTTGTATTTATAGTTTTATATGTATAGGCGGTGATTGCATAACAGGTGCTTCATGTATATTCCAATATCTACTGTCAGACACATGATAAAAAACCCGGGGAATTGTTGCTTATTTTTTTTTTGTGTAAACTAAGATGAAACAAGTCCATGTTAAGCTTTATTAGCTCATCTTCAACATCGTCGTATGAACATGCAGCCAAAATGTGAGAGCATGAAAAATGGACAACATGAATATTGCATGAACAATTGCAGTTGTCATAGACAATATTTACTGTGTAGTTGCATGCATCTGTGTCTGTTACCTTCTACTTCGTCAAGCTGAACATGTTAATGCTCGTACTTCGTGCTTTTTGTTGCATATTTTTCATTCTTTTGTTCGTACGTAAGTGTTTGGGCTGGCAGCCAAGAACCACAAAATCGAACCGAACTGGCATAAAATCAGTTAAACCCAAACCAAACCCAATGAGTCTTTGGCTAGGTTTGCATGATGAAAAATGCAATAAAAAACGATCAAACCTGACTCAAATCGACCCAATTCAAAAAACCCGACTAAAAATATATGTGTTTTTGTGTTATTACCCAACCAGACCCGAGCTGAAGCTGCAGCTAGGATTGGGACAGTCTAGATTTCAAAATGTATAATTTGGACCCAACAAAACCCATAGAACCGAGACCCGTTAGATCAGGCTCGGGTACATCGGATCTGACCTAATTGCCACCTCTAGTTGGCGCCAGTGCAGATGTGTATTCCAGTCTATCAGTACGTCGTTTGTAGTAGTAATTATTAATCCGATGGAAGGTATGTGCTGGTAAGCCCCTTTAAATTTTCCATTGAAACCCTCCGTAGCATTGGTAGTCCTCGTGCATCTTTTGCCGTTGTCCTTGTACAACTCATTGTTCATCCTTCCGTCGAATATTTATGTTAATCCATTCATCAGTTGTCAGGCTAATTTGTTTTGTTCGTCTCTTAATTTATTGTATTGTTACCTCGTCTCTTGCTTCTGCACAAGCATGAAATAAGTTCTACAAAATTTTTGCTATCAAAATTTGCTCGTTTGAAGTTGGCTTTCGACCGACGAAGATAGAAGCGATAATGATGAGATCTTCATTTCTCTTACATAATGATTAAAAATCCTTCCATTCTATAAGAAATAAATGTAACACATCTATAGATGAAATTAAATGCCATATGTAATCACCATAAGCATCTGCTGATTTAATTTGTATAATATCAATTGCGGAATGGAAAATGTGAGTTGTTTGCATCAACTTATGTAGATACAAATAAAGATCCTTGATATTTAACCATAAGTATGTGTTTCATCAATAGAAAGAATGAGACAACAATGCTTGAAACCTTCTATACGGATCAAATACCCAGAAAGCCCCCCCCCCCCTTCCCCCCACACATACACACACAAATGGACAACATATTTATATGAACAAGATAAAGCGTGGATTGTTTTTTTGTATAGCACGAAGGTGCCGTGACTAGTCATTGTATGGCGATCCCCTATCACAAAATATTTTTGACACAACTTTGCTTAGTCCTTTCCAAACTCTCATGTAGCTTATTTGAATTTTATACGTATTTTCTATAAGCTCTTATACATATTTTGCTGTGTAACTTTTTTTTTTATAATAAAAATGGTCTAGGCAAGGTATTACTTTGCTGTGTAACTTGAGTTTGATCGAAGATGTGAAAAGACTTTGGTATATATGAACTTGGCTGTTGTTTGTTTGTGATTCAAGTTGATGATTGGATTTGAACATGTGACCACCATCGTATTTTTTATCACCCACAATACAACATGATCTCTTTTAGAAATAACTGCTTGAAGCCTCTATGGACAATTATCATCAGTATCACATATAGCTGTAAATCCTATAGCACGAGACTTTATTTTTTAAAGTGAAACCGAACAGTTTATCTACCATTCACTTATATGTTCAATTAAAAAAAATTAAATTTAAAAAACAATACTGATTCAAGAGTTTTTCTTCACAAATTCTAGTTCAAATGTTTTATCGGTAATTTAACCTTCTGCATAATATATCTTTTCATGATTGTGTCGTTGCATTGGTCATCCTCTAGTGGTTTTTCCATCTCGATATGCTCATCAATGTCACCAACTTCATTTGGAATATCATTTTAAAATTGACGGGGCATCATTATAAACATTTACAACATCTATCCATGTACGATCTTCGTCAAGAGAAACATCGATTTTCATGCTATTCTAATATGATACATCACTATCAGCATTTCCACATTCCATATCTTTAGTTTCAACATTTTCATCTTCTTGTACATATTAATTTAAAATCTAGATTGTAATTGACTGTGGAGGATGACATGAAATCATACTCGAGTAAGTGCTGTTGATATGACATGAAACCATAATTGGATGTTTATGTATACAACCTATAAACAAACAAATAATTGTTAATTACATAAATAAACAGAATAAGAACGATGCATATCAAGTTATGAGGTTTCGACCACTCCTGTTCGGATCCGGTCGGAGGCGGGACGAGATTATGGCAAAATCTCATTCCCTTTAAACTTAGTGATAAAAAACATTTTTTTTTTTTTTGAATCTGTGGAGGAACAAGATTAAAGCAGCAAAATCGAACAAAAAACAATTGATTAAAAATAAAAATAATTAGAAGATCAGTTACCTCAAACAAAATCGAGTTGAGCGAGTAGCATCTGATTAGAGTTGAGAAACTGAGCTGAAATTTGATTCTAGATTGAGGGCTAGTCTCATCTTTTTTTTGTCGACATTAGCTCTCAGAAAAAGGAAGACGAGAGCTTTACTTTTAGAAAAAAGACCGCACGAATATATTTTAGAAGCCGATATGTTATTTTCAAGATAAACATTGGTGAAAAAATTAATTGGGCCTGAAAGATGAATAAAATATAACATAATTGTGCCTGCTATATGAAAGTAATAGATATAACGTTCATTCTAACTAACTGGGTCTGTTAGTTTATGTAGTTTATTGTAATGCTTCATCTGGTTAACAAATAGATTGTAATATATAGTTTGACTTTGATGTTTTATTATGTACATTATGGTAAATTAAATTAACATTATGTCATTTGAGATCAAAACTAAATCCGACACATCCAATTTTTTTAAAATCGATCGATTGTAAATTTCAAATGACTGAAATCGAAACCAAACTGAATTTTTGAACCTTGATACATATATACATTATATGAAACTGTACCTAGATGCTTGTGTGTAAACGTTCGATGACTAGTAGTAACAATGAGTAATACATCGGACTTTGATCGACAATATTGCTCGGTCGAGGTTAGCTTGCATAATCTACGATGGGTGCTTGCAGATTTTACCACTCCATCTTCCTTAATGTACTACTCGATGACTTCCATCCCCATGCAATACATTGAATTGACATTGCCATCATTCATCTCAATTTCGATCAGACCATAATACGTAATCCATTTACTTACTAGCGAGATGTCAAATTTGCTTGAATTAATCTTTGTTGCTTTGTAAATTCTTTTTTCAACTCAAGATAATCATGATTCTTTCTCACTTTTGGTACTTTATGCTTTCTGCCAACATAGGTTGGCTTAGCTATTTTCATTGACGGTTAAATCATCAACATAACGACAAATTATCGGTACGGTAGTAGGAGATCCAGCTAATTTGAAGAAACAAAATATCAGTTTTAGAGCTAACAAAATAATCAGACAAGGTTTGAAATCATTGCCTCCGATTTAGAAGAAAGTGGAATCTTGATTTGATCTTTGTCAATTGAAACAAATTTGAGTGGATTTGTCATGCTTTTAGTTGAGTTGTTGCAAGAGCAAGGTAGTTTAGGCTTATGAAATAAGCTAGGAAAGAAGAATTATGCTGGAGTGGAGAGGGGTATAGAGTAGTCACATTTTCAAATCTCGTTTATCTCTCACCTGAGATCTCACTTTTGAACTTTAGCCAGATGAGATTCAATGAAACATGACGTTAAATATTGCTTATATCTTATTCGACACTCATTTCGTCTATGATATTAAAACCTCAAGCAAAACTGAGGTAAAATCTCATACAGCATTATGTTTTTTTATTTACGTGTTTCTTTTACTTCTTATGCATGTTCAAAAGAAATTTCATTCCAACAGCTTTTTAGTAGCCATCAAATTTTGCTCTATGGTTTAATGAGTTAACAAAAATAAAAGACCTTTTATTTATTTATTCTTTTTACAATATTTAGATGAGTAATCCAACTTAAGAAATTAATATGTTTAACGACAGTATTAATTGTATAAATAGTATTGTTGTTTTATATAACTTAAGAATGTTAAAAACTTTATCTTTAGATAACAATTTTTAATAAAGATGTTTAAAGTATCAATGTTAAAAGCAGAAGGTTAAGTTAATCTAAGATAGTATAGAGATTGAATTTAAAATCCGGATTGTGCACCCGAGATGCACTCATGCCGCGTAAGATATCGTCTGATATTGATACTGTGTGCAAAATTCTCTGTACGAGACACGATCAAAATCCTAGATTTTAAACCTTAAGGGCAGCGTAAGCTGCTGTTGGGCCAGCAACAGAAGTACAGATACGGACACAACTATAAGTTGTGCCCTTGGGCATTATACGACAGTGTCAGAGTTGTGTTTTTGTGTATACTACTGAGCACAACTTTGAGTTGCATCCTGGTGATGAAAGTAGGCGCAACTTATAGTTCCGTCCAGCGGTAACATGTACTGCAATGCTGAATCACCAACTCATCATATACAATCGATAAACACATTATACACATTCTATTCAAAGCGTACATATGAAAACAACAATGAATTAATCAAAAACCACAAATGCGACTCGAGTACAAGCCAGATTAAACAATGTAAACCTTTTGTTCTTTCATTAACTAACTCGACTTCAAAAGGTCATACATGTTAACAACAAAACATTAAATGATAAAACCAACATGCAATCTATCATCTTAAGTTCCTAATTTCTTGTGGTATTCTTTGTATTTTGGTTGGAGGCGGTTGAGATGACCCGGCTTGAACTACATCATGCCAGAGTTGGGTACCTTGTGAAGAACCACCTGCGTCTCTCTTACGTCTTCTTTGGTATGTACGAGAATAAGCTGAGGCAGAGGCATTCAAGCTTATGTCTCCCTATAACCGACTTGATAACGATTTTGATGCTTATGCACTTGTTTTAATTCGATCTTCATCTGCACGATCTGCAAGCATATCACCAGCTTCGTTCGAAATCAAGTACAACACTTGAACCTGCAACAAAATAATTTTTGACGGAAGGAAGTGGAAGTACTTAAACAAATTAGATGACAACCAAATTAATTCTACCAAGCCACCTTTCATAGGTCTTCGTGTGAGATATATAGGAAATCTAGTTGACAATTCTTTCAAAACAAAGCACATGTGATATGCCAGTACCAACTGTAGTATTCTTGGATAGTGACTCTTGGTATGCGTTCAACTTGTATGTAATCCAATCTGTGATCCCATATTGCAACATGAGTGTTGTACAATTCTCTGTTTCAACCTTGTGTGAACACTTGCTAAGCTGCATCATGTATCTGTTGATTAATGCCAAATTGCCTCATCACTCTATTTGGATATTGCGTGATCATATTTTGCAAGCAAACAACATGGGCTCGTGGATATCAAGTTCGTTGCCCATTCAGTCATACTTGTGACAAATCATTTAAAATTTCAAGTGTGTATGACATTCAAGCAACACTACACTGCTCCATTACATCTAGATTATTGCAATAGTGTTGCATGATGGGTTCTATTACCTCTCTAATGTTTACCCCTCATTCATCTGCAAATAATGCAACCAATTAATATGTGAACATTGTACTAAAACATATAATTTTCAATAGATATCATTAACGGTTTTTACCAAGCACCATACGGTTATCCAGCAGTGACGATGAAAAACATTTGGACGAACAATGGAGATAGCATCCATGACCGAACCTGCATGTTATTAATTAAACAAGGTCTTTAATGTATTAGTGAATATTAAGTAAAAAGTGTTATACCTGCAGAAGGGTTAGACAATCGACTAAGTTGTTCGACTGATTTAGCGCTATACTATCTGACTCATTAACGTGCAGAAAGGTTAGACTGTCACCTAAGCGATTCAACTTCCTTAGCGCTATATTATCCAACTCATTATACAAAGCATATAAAACCATGCTACCCCACAAATAATCAAATATAATGGCAAAGTCGTGGAGCAGGTATAATCAGTTGACACTGACTCGACCCATTGTATGGTTTGGAAAAAGCATGGATGCTATAAGAAGCAATTTCACAGTTCATGTGAACTGTAAGTTCCTCAATAGATGAACCAATGTTAGAATCTCAACAAGCAATTGGTGACAAATATCATCTACGTTCACATTCCCATAATAATTCACAACGCCTTCTATACGAACGCCTAGCCAAATAACATCCTGAAACGTAATGGTCATATCTTCAACAGAAAAACGAAACGTGCTAGTCTTGAGCCTTCGTCCATCGCTTAAGGTTGTAAGTACCTATCAACTTTGGTATACTTAATCTGCATGAAATACCAGAAGTTCGCTTGATTGAATAACTGCTGAACTCGGTGGTCGTCAACCATCTCCGTTAGATCTTTGAAATTCTGAGATCCTAACAGTCAACATTTTTTATACTCTGCGAAATAAAAAATTGTAACATGTAGTTAGTTCAAAGTAGTAAAATTCATAAATTATTCAGTGTATTTTGTAAATAAAAAAATACCATTAATACTTCAAAGTTTGTACGGTACTGATCCTGTAAATATAAAACAGTACTATCAACGAGTTCGCTTTTCGGTTATGCAAGTTAATGCAAAAGACAAATTAATGACATCGTTTACGAGCTATTAATGGTAAAAAATAGATTATGACCACTTAGAATAAGCCATTTGACATTGTTGATTATATATACAAACAAATGAAATGTTAATTAGACATTAACATATAAGCTAGGATTTGGAGAATAACAAAATCATATTGTGTCAAAGAAGATCCTGCTTCTGTTGTTATAGCTTTGTTGTAATCGAAGATTGATGAAGCACTTTGATAATTTTGAGTGGATTTGATTTTAGAAAAACGATGATTTAGGGTTTGGGAATGTTGTTGGGTTCGAGCTTCAGCATTGAGGGGAGTATGTTGGTATTGAGGGTAATGAGCGAAGGGTGGGGCTGCTGATGCCTTCACCTAACAGCAGTAAATACGTGCAGTCTCATCTATGAGCTGCATATGTATTAACATATAGAAGATGCAACACATAGTTGTGCCTTGTTGTTTTTCGAAACAACATAGTAGGCGCAGTTATGAGTTGCGCCTTTTATTTTTTAAACATGCACAACTCATTGTTGCGCCTAAATGAATGCCGTTACAAAGCTGCTGATGTGGATGTTGATTGAGCTCAAATTAGCTTTGTTTGTTGCAAATGATGTGGATGTTGATTGAGCTCAAATTAGCCTTGTTTGAATTAAAATGTGTGGTTGAAATCAGGTTAAACAAAGGTATAGCAAAAATGAGATATAGTCGATTCTCATATACACACGTGTGTGTACAAGGATCCGCTACATCTCTCTTATGTTACACCTAATTGCATATCTCAACAGCTTTCGCTGCTACGTTATTTTAGATCAAATGAAACTAAGAAATGTTCAATAGGCACTACTAACATCGTATCCACAAAAAAATGAGGTCAATTTGCAACTCCTGACATGTTGAATAATGTTATGTGGCATGTCACCCTTTGCAACATATATTTGAAATATTAATTTGAAACATGTTAGGATTTCTCAGATTCAACCGAATTTTATAGAGATAGAATCGAGTTGTGTTGAGACATATATTTAAATTTTCGTTTCGATCAGTACTAGGTTGACAACTAAGAGGTGTAGTGGAACGCTTCCGTATGCAAACACATACATGTACACATGTGTTTTCTGTAAACTGTACATGAGTACAGAAGATGATAAAAGTAAGACAACGATTTAGCATTAAGCTTAAATATAATGGGTGGTCTTTTAGGCAAACAACAAAAATATGCATGCTACATGCAAAGGAGTGGTTAGAAAAAGACGGTCATGATTTGATTTTAAAATTTACAATTAATAATACTCCTTTCCAATGTAAGTTGATCAAAATTGAGCAGATGAAGTTGAAATTAATATTTTTTAACATAACAAGGATCAGATTGCGTAGTCTTTCACTGAAAGCCTGAAACATAAATATGCAATGTCCTATACAAATGAACTATACACAAATAGATGGTCATGAATCATGATTAAATTTTAATTGTAGATCTTTCGAATGTAAGAGTGCTATAATTAGAATTAGGTCCAAGTGGTTTAAGCAGAAAATTTATTTAGGGTTTGTAGTTTACACCCTCGCATACATTCTGAAATCCTACTGAAATTTAATTCACTGTTACGTGAAATGTGGAACGCTATGAAAAGAGATGAAGAATAGGTAGAGCTAGTTTTATGCTGCTCTATCTTCCAAGAAAATCCTTCCAACGCAGTATACCCAAAAGGTGTTATAGTGTATGTGATTCCAATGTAAATTCTCATTTTAAAGACTTCGAACCTAACAAAATAGTGCCAAGTACGTCCCTTATTACATGTGTGCATTACAGTTGCAACTTATTTAGTGTTTCAACAATGTTTTTGCAGCTGCTGCTGATTATTCCTGTCGGGTTTCTGCGGTGGATATTCATAAGCCTTGCCGGTGCTGCATCGTCTTGGTTCATATACCTTAATTTGAAGGTCAATGCAGAAGGAAACCATGATCTAATGGTGTTAGTCATCAGTGCTTCCGTGTTGCAACTGGCTTTGGCTATTGCCATGAAAGTTCTTTTCTTTGTATGAAAGTACTGGTATTAACTAGCACACTGTGTAAGTAGTGCATGTTTGAATTCGAAACTGTTTTTTGTTATATTGGATTGCGTCTCCTGAGTTGTCCCAGCTACGTTTTCTGGTATAAAGCGTCCACTGTATTATATCTCAAAATACGTTGCTTGTAGAAAATATGTAGCCTTCTTTGTACATGCAGATGCTATTTAGATTCATTTTCATCTAGATTCAACCAGAAGCAAAAAGTTTCATTTCATTACTTCATTGTATTTTAGCTTTTTCAACTATAAAAAAAGGGTAGGAGATCAGTTTGAAAGCCAATTACAGATAAGCCGACATTAGCAGCGCCACATATACCAGATGCTGCCCGTTTTGTTATATATTTTAAATAATATATAACGTCGTTATTTAAAGTTGGGTCAGAATGCAAAGAATTTTTGTACTGAAATATTTTCAGAAAAGTCACGCTAATGTTATACCAGTATACAAAGAGTTGCTGAAATCTCTTCACAATTAATTTCCTAATTCCAAGTTCAGATGATATACGTTTCGAAATTGCTGTGAGGCCGAAAAGCAGTAACATCAATTGTTTCATTGGAGATTCTTATTATGATGGCCTAAATCTGTGCTGTTGTTTTGAAACCTGCTAGCAAATCCTCATGTCGATGAAAACATCAACTATACCACAAGCGTTGACCAACCTTTTTGCAAGGTCGTCACGTTTTGGATATCTCATCATCGCTCTACACTCGAGCACGAACTTACTCAAACTTGGGAACACTTGGACTAAGTGTTGGATTCGACGGATATTTGGAATTATGGATTTACACGACTCGAATCGATCGTGTACGCTGCACTTGATCATGCAAAACTGATCACCTTTAGGTCCGCGGATCGCTTAGGGTACGCTTTGGATCTAGTAAATTTGGCAAATTTGATAAATCTGACATTTATCAAATTTGGATCAACCTTGTAAATTTGACATTTACCAGATTCGGATCGGTCTGGTAAGTTTGGCAAATTTGGCATTTACCATATTCGGATCGCTTGGTAAGTCTAGCATTTACCAAATCCAGATCGATATGGTAAACTCGATATATTTGACATTTACTAAATCCTAATCGGCATGGTGAGCTTGAGGATGGTTCACCTTCGGGCCTCATGGTAGACAAGGCTTGCGCATTGGATCAGTACTGGAACTTAATGATTTGACAATCTGGCACTATCACTTAGGATCAGCCTTGATCGGATCGGTCTGATCTCCAAACCGGCCTTGCTCCGATCGACCGAATCCGCGGATCGGCCTGATCGTAGCGTCGACCTTGATCAGATTGACCTCAAGAAATTAGATCGGATCAGGCAAAATCTTCAGGGATTGGAATATTGGATCAGTTGGCTCCAGTATTTGGCATTTCAAGAATGAGCCAATCAACTATGCAGACATTGTGGATTAGTTGAGGCATGGAGCGAACTGGCCCTTGGATCAGTGGGATTTTTCAGGATTTTTATTAATTGATCGATCTGGCGCCACTGGGCCGATTCAGATCGATCAGGGATGCCGACTCGACATTTCACCATGGTTTTTTGGTCAATTTGAGATCTTATTTCCACACCTTACTTTTAGGTTGACCTAAGCTCCTTTACAGTTATAAATACACCATCAGTTGGACTTTTTTGGGATCTTTTTGGTACTTCTACGCTGGGACTCTGCCATTTTCATAAGTCAACTTCGATTTCTCCACACTCTTGTAGTTAAATTAGAACTATTTTGTAATTCTACACTATAAACAATCGACTGCACTGAGCGGACGTAAGCCCCATTGTTGAACTGTTATAAATCTTGTCGTGTCCTTTATTTTTTACCATTATTTTGTGATTTGTGATTGTTGTGATTTGAGATATTTGTGAATTGAACTATTTTGGGTGTTAATGACCATTTTTGGTATTAACATTTTGGTGCATCAAAAAGGGAGCCTAAGCACCAACCTTCATTGATTTGGATTGTTGGAGAATTTTAGCTATAAGAAGAAAACGGATACTCGTTCAGATGTAGAAGGCACTGGGCACGGAGGAGACCAACGAACTTCCACTTATGGAAATCCATCCATCTACCTGACCAAAGAAGAGATGAAGGAAACGATGCACGAGCTACAAGCCTGGTTGAATTATCAAAAGAAGATCATGATGGATCTTGAGGCTCGAGGGATCGAGAGTGCATAATCAAAGTAGTGGATTGGGGATCATTAGAGCATAGATGCAAGTTTGTGGACCAGAGTTTGCTCTAGATCGACAGAATGAGATTAGTACCGATCCAAATCCCATGATTGGTACCGACCTGAATTGCACGAAGAGCGTGTCTATGGATTCCCTAATTGTGGATGCTGAAGTTAATGTGAATCATGTTACAGTTGGAAATGTTGATAGATGCATATCTAGAACGAACCAGGCCATGTTGGAAGGGGTTTTTAGACTGCAACACGAGCAAAATACGTAACATTATACACCCCTAAAGTCGAGGGTAGGCGATTCAACTTGTTGATGAAAATGAAGGACTGACTGATATGATACTTAACGTGACAACAGGCGGGCTACCCAATCAAGGGTAGAGGATGTCAATAGAAGCCAGTTTACTTCTAACATAAGGAATGCAAGGACTCCACCAGATTTTAAGCTTCCGGTGTTGATGGCATATGACGGGAGATCAGACCCGCGGTGCATCTTAGGGTTGCACACAACCCATATCCAATCCGATCCAAACCCACCAACCCGACCTAACCCAACTCATCCTAGTTCGGGTCGGATATGGGTTACAATTTGCAACCCATACTATATGTAGATCGAGTGTTATATTTTGTTCTACCCAATCCTATATTAGAAAATTAATTTAATACTAGCCCACTTAAAATTAAAATAGTATAATCCTAGAATAATGTTTATGTATTCTATAGTAAATATACAAAAAAACATATTTCATGTTAAGCCAAACTAGATAGAATTTGGCAAAGATATTTTAAAGAGAATTTTAATGTATTTTAAAATGAAACGTTTGTTCTACTATGTAGTGAATTAATTTCATATAATGTCTTTTACAATGAAATTATAATAAGATATGCGTTATAATGAATCAGTTATTTGAAATGTGTTATGCTAGCTAAAATCCGATAGATTATGTTGAATATATATATATATATATATATATATATATATTAAATTCTCTCATATTCTCATGTTTTATTTGTCTCATGCAACCCAACTTAACCCTACTAAACCCGACCCAACTCATATGTTAATCGAATATATCCAACCTCATATAGGGTGAGATGCAGGTTGAACTACCTTAAACTCATACCTAAGCGGGTCAGATGAAGTATTTGGTCTAACCCGACCTAACCATACTTTGTGCAGCCCTAGTGCATCTGATGCACTACATCATGCACATAAATTACTAGGGCATCTCAAGGATAAATGGCGAAGTGTTTTTCACTATTCTTGTCAGATTTGGCCACACTCTGGTGTAGGCTGTTGAATAATGAACCGATTAGCACTTGGTACGAACTTGTGGACAGGTGAGACAATTCAGAGTTCACGTTACAAGATCGAGAAATGTGATGACAATAACCAAAATAAAATAGAGGCCAAGTGAAATGCTAAGGAGCTTCCTAGAACGATTCAATGTCGCGGTAGCATTGGTGGATAAGCAGGAACCAGACATGGTGTGGGTGGCTGTCGTATCTGGGGTAGCGGATGATTTTGAGTTTAAAGCAATCTTGGAAAGAAATCCTCTAAGGGATCTTAATGAATTTTATTTTGAAGCTGATTGATACCTACATCAGGAGAACTATGGGTTTAGAGAAAAGTTAAAATCAATGCTCTAAAAGATGAGGGATGCTTCTTGAAGAAAACTTCAAGCCAGAAAAAGGAAAGAAGAAAGATGGAAATGAGTGTGAGGGGTCGAGGAAAAATAGGAAGGGGCTGAAATATCCCTCTTATTCGAAACTGAATGAATTGCTGGAAATAATTTACTTAGGTACTATGGGGCAGAACCCCTACAGAAAACCACCTCCGAAAGAAACGACCAATAAAGAAAGGAGGATAGGAAAATATTGTTGTTAGCACCAGAAAATCACCGTATCACTAGCTATATCGGTAATGAGGTTACGATGAAGGGATGTTTAGAGCAAAGAGCTTCGAAAGAAACCAAGGACATTCCATCAATATCATACATTAGGGGAATAGAAAAAGTAAAAAACTTCTTTCAGAAAGAATGCATCCCTTCTATAGCGCCTATTTTTACCACTGAATAACAACAACTTTAAAACAAATTAGAGAAATAGCTGTTTCGTGATCTTTGAACCTGATGCGACCCTCGATTCATTCAAAGGGGAGGCTCCGACCACATGAACTTAAAGGGAATTCCTACCGCATAAGAAGAGATTCATAGTAAAAAGAGCAGCCCTTCAGAGTTCCTAAGGAAAAAGACCTTCGAAGGCATGCTTCTCAGTGCAATAACTAACCTTCCATTTGGATCAGTCACTATCCTTCGCTGGATTCGAAGGACACACTTAAGAATGCTTATCAACAAGTAACGGTAGAACCTCGCTGCTGCTTCCAGAATACATGAAAGGCCCAAAGAACGGAGCATTAAAGACACCTTCGCTAAGCCTTCATGCTAATTACAACAAAGGCATTGAAGCAATAGCGTCAAGGCGGGTAGAGGTCAACCCACACCTATAAATACGACATTAGAAATCCAGAACCCAGACTGGAATTCTCATTCTTTCACTTGTATCGGAAATTCTAAGTTGTAACCCTAATTGCTAAATCAATTTGGGGAATTGTAGGAATTATAGTACTCACATCTGTGTATAGTTCGAAATATTTGGTAAAATTATTCTGTTTCAATCAATTAAGGTAATATAAAGGTAATTATATAATTATTATATCATAATTGTATTCTAACTTTGCAGATTTGAGCTCTTAAAGGAATCACCTTTTTAAATAACCTTTAGTATTGTCGAAAGGGCTTATTTAATGGAATAAGCACTCTAAACCGACTTGAGGGACTCAATCTGTAATCATCTAATACCCAAACATATCGAAGGTTCCCAAAGATACCCGATAGCAATCAATCTTTCCAAAAGGTTATGATCGGAACTCGATAAGAATCCAATTCCTATACCGAAAGGGAGAAACTTTGGTTTACATTGATATTCTACCTAACGGTAGAAAGCCCCAAGCTATCAGTGTTAACAGATTTTGGTCATATTGTCGAAAAGATTCTTCTGATATCAGACCAATGAAGGAATAAGTAATACTATATCGATGAACAAACTTATTCGAAACTTAAGGGATCAGCTGAAACGTCCCAACCTGCCGGAACCATGCTTACCCAAATTAAAAGAAGAACCTACAGATCTTTTCAAGCCTTGTGACATCCTATGCTAATAAAAATTAGAAATAATGGATTGAGGGCCTTCAAAATTTAAGAGAATTCAAGCACAAAATTCAAGCATCTAGCTACATGTTTTTTTATTCAACTGGGATAAGCTTCTGGGAGGTACAGGAAGCTGGCAACTAGATTATAATGGATATCAAACGTTGGAGATTCATATAAATATGCTTGTCGAAACGACAGCTATTAAATGGATATCTTAATTTATTCTTGAATTGAAAGGCACACTTTAAGAAAACCTAGTTCAATTAAGGATTCTATAAAGGTTTCACTACTTTGGGATGTTAACCAAATTTGTGGTTAACATTTTTGACGCTAGAGGAAGGAAATCTACATCATGAGTAAACGAAATAACTCTACCTAAGAGTTCTACATGATTGGTTGTGAAATTCTCCTTTATTTTGGAACAAATCCTTGATGTAACCAGGATGCTTTCCGAATGGTAGGAGGAGTCATCCCCAGGACATGCGTTTGTCACCCACTAAATCCTTGATCCTACAAGATGGTACGGTTATGTTAAGTCTGTGCGGCATCAATGGATAGTCACTATGGATTGATGATGATCAATATATATTTATGAAATTAAAGTGCAATAATTACAACAGCAGTAAGATAATTGTAATATAAGCAGAAAATATAAATCACACAGTCGATTTTATACTGGTTCAGACTTCCTATCCAACCACTAGTCCCAGATTTCCTTTTGGATTTTCACTAATTAATACTGCCATTTCACTCAGAGGAACAGGTTGATAAATACATGTAACACCCCGCATTTTTAAATAAATAATAAAACAAAAATTTGAAAAGTTTCCAAAATTAATCATGGAATTAGCGTCACTGCGTCCGTTGCAATTTTCTGATCAATTTAGACCTATGATTTGCAGAAAACAGATTTAAAATGAAAGTTATCTTTAAATTAAGTATTACAAAACGTGAAAGGAAGATATAAGAAGATCACTAAGAAAAGAACAATGACCACCATTTTTTATAGTCTTGCGAACAAAAGCTTATGTAGTTTACACTACACCAAAAACAGTGGATTTTCAACAAGTATAGGTGTTACAAATAATTTCTGTAATACTTTTATGTGTCACCAACGACCTGTGAGGAATTTCCTGTAACACTTATAAGTGTAACAAACAGAGTAACTGCTAACACTTATAAGTGTTACAAGCATAGTCATTGCTAGCACTTATAAGTGTTACAAACATAGTCATTGCTAACACTTGTAAGTGTTACAAACATATTCATTGCTAACACTTATAAATGTTGGAACTATAAGATATGGTAACACTTATAAGTGTTATAAACATATTCATTGCTAACACTTATAAATGTTGGAACTATAAGATATGGTAACACTTACAAGAGTTACAGACATATTCATTGCTAACACTTACATTTGCATATAAAATGGCATAAGCTCTGTTTAATATGCTTTCAGCTATGATATTATCTCGACATAACAACATGTAACGAAATCCATAAGAAAAAAAAAATCCATATTTGTGACAACAACAAAGTACAAACTAACAAAAAATAATAATACATAAAGATACTAAATTCAACACATATACAATATCCAGTTCCATAGTAAAAACAATACATAATTAACAAAATGCAGGATGTTTTTCATATTTTAAGTCTACAAGTACCAAATGCGAAACTCTAGCTATATAACGAACCTTACATCCAAAATTTTGCATAGCTTGTACCACCAAAATTTATCTTTTTCTCCGTTTCACTGCTTCCTGCGTGCATTTAATTAAATAACATCATTTAAGTTTCAAATAGTGGTAAATGTTATAAGTTCAAAATCATACCTTCTTAATTTTGACACATCTTTTGTCTATTGAACTCGATGAAATCTTGCAATTTAAGCTCCTTTTTAAGCCTTTGTTTTCTTCAAGAACCTCCAACGCAAATTCCACACCACAATCACATAATGATTTGTCAATCCAATGGATGAATCCACAGTCCCTACGAGTTCTAGTGTTTGCACAAAAAAAATATCGACGTCCAACGTTTTTATTCAAATAGCACGTTTTGAAATTTGGTTCAATGTTGCAACATTATAGCAACCTTCGAGATTGTACTTCTCCAACATTGAATGTTGGTAGATATGGCAATCTTGTTGGTGTTGTCGATCTGGTAGGCGGTGCCATATCATTCTGAACACTTAATAATGCCAAATCTCTCTGTAAGCTCGACTCTATTCTCTCGTAGACGCTAAATGGAGTTGCCGAACGAGATTCGACTGAACAAACAATTTGAGAAGGATCGTCCGAATCGTCTGAATACACTAGGAAGTAATCACGGTAATCAGTCGAAGGTCTTGAGTATGAAGACATCTACATAAAATAAACAAACAACAACAGTATCAAGATGTGAAAACCTTAATTTAGATCCATATAAATTGAGTATCATATGTATCCAATAGGACTTGGTATTTCTACATATGTGTCCAATAGGACTTGGAGACCGATAAACAAAGTTTAATCAACAAATAGGCAGGGCTGGGTAGGTATGCATGAATTATTTATAATTTTATGCTATGTTATAACATCACCATAATGGCATCATAGATAAATTTCCAAAAAAAGGTATATGAAAATAATAATCAGTGCTTCTAAATAAACTGAGTTGTGTAAGTACCATTGGGTTTCTCAACATGTTATGGAACTAAATAAACTAAACCAGTCTTGATCACACATGTTATGGAACTAAACTAAACCAGTCTTGATCACCCATATATGCTGGAGGTGTGTTTTGTTGCAAACTCATTTAAAACTCACACATGTTATGGAACTAAATAAACTAAACCAGTCTTGATCAATTTTATATGTATTTCAGGGTTCATTAAGTTACCAAGATTTTTCAGGCCATAAGAGCACCATCAGAGCTGGTGATGTGCAGGTACTAGTAATTTTCATAATAAATAAACCATGTGAACACAAATATACATATGTATGTGTTACTGCATGAGCGTGTAGTTTTGATGCTTTAAGGATGGAAGGAAAGTAACATGTATACATGAATGTTTAAAAGATTATATGCATTAGTATTTCTTATCTGATCATAATACCAGTATTTCTATGTAGGATAGTAGCCTGTGCACTCGCCATCCTATGCCATCTCACCAAGTTGTATATGAGCTTCGTGTTATTTGCTTGGAAAGGCTACATAAGTTTTCTATTCTGCATAATTTTTTGAGAGATTGGTTGTTAAATGCACCTTGGATTGAATAGTATAAATGTGTTTATGGTTTTGGTATATTGAATACATGTCGATTGCACATGCAAGCTTGCGCTTGCTGCAAGCTTGCGCTTGCTGCAAGCTTGCTTCAGCAAGCTACAAGCAAGTAAGCTTGTGCAACAAGCTTGAGCTTACTGAGCTTGCTTATGCAAGCCTGCAGAAGCAAGTTTTCACAAGCAAGCATGCTTGCAGCAAGCAAGCACAAGCTTGCGGAAGCAAGCATGCAGGTGCAAGCATGCTTCAGCAAGCTTGTTGTTTTTGCAAGCTAGCAAGCTTGTTGAAGCAATTTGTAAGCAAGCAAGCTCGGCTTGCGAGCTCACAAGCTCAGATTTACACAGCTGGGTTTGCTAGCTCAATTTTTTTGTGCTTGTAAATGCTATCTGAGTTTGGTTATTCAGTTTACGTCAACTTTTTAAAATCACTTTGTGAATTCATGAATGTAAAAAAAAATAGAACTGAAGTTATAATTTAGCTTGCAGCTTTTCATTTTTTAAGAGTTCTAATTGCTTGTTTAATATAAATGCAACAACAGTTGAAATCATATTCCTTGTTATTTTCTGTAAAAAATATGAATTAGAGTTCATTTTTTAAGAGTTCTAGAAATGGCATCAACAGTTGAAATCAACAAGGTTACTTTCCATATGAATCATGACATAAAGAACCCTTAGTGCATTGTTTAAACTTTAAAGTGGAATATTAATTTATTGTTACAAATGAATCATGACAGAGTGTTATTCCACCATGTGTGCATTTCAGATATCTGACAAAAACTGCATGGCTTAACCATGTGTTTGCTTCCAATATCCAAATGTATTTGCAACTTCTCATGAACTGACGTTAAACGATAAACGATAAACAATTCCACTTAAGTCTGGAAAGTGAAGGAGGGAAAATATATTTTTCCACCGCCATATAAAAATTTCACCAATTCAAATGGCCACATGACTAGTCCTGCTAGATCTAAAGACAAGATTCTGACACTAGCATGTTCTGTAATCTCCAAACTTTGTCTTATTTTATATAATATTATCGTTATTTGGCTCATTAGAAAACATTTAAAATATGAATAACAGTATTGTGATAACAGTACAATAATTATCCAACAGTCCTTGAGAAATCACCTAACCTAATTTAATATAAAATATAATAATAAAGACTTGGGTCAATAACAATATTGTGTACCTTTGTTAATGAGTAATCCAAAATGTGATTTACCACCATAATTCAGCTTGGTCATATAAGTAGAGATGTCGATGATGCTTTAACTGCAAATACCAGAAGTGACAGTTTACCAGAGAAGTTTAATTAAGTGCTATTTAATGAAGTTTAAATTAAGTGTAATTATTGAATTATATCAAAGGAAGCTTACTAATAATGGGATTGGTACACGAATGGTTGATTATTCGTATGTTGTGCACCAACTGCAAAGAATCTAGAGAAATTAGATAAATTTATTTGTAGTTATTTGAATCCACAAAAATAAGATAAATTTATTTGCAGTAATTTGAATCCACAGAAATTAGATAAATTTATCTTCACTATTGATTTCTGGAACACTGGCTTACAACTAACGGGAATCAATCAAATTCTTCTAGACATCCTTCGAAACTACCTCATACAGCAGCTAGGAATATCTTGCAAACTTAAGTTCGACTCTGGCTTTGAAACATAGCACAACATTCCAATACATTTCTGGTCATGAACTAGACTCAACAATCATGTATTTGCGGTTTACGTCCAGTGTTGATACTGAGGATATAAATTGGGTTTTAGTATGAAATTTACCAAACGTTTGAGCATCTAATCCAAAGTCTCGTTTACGTTAAGCAATAGATTGAAATGTAAAAGGGTTATCAAATTTCATTTTATGGTATTTTGGTAGGATATTAGACAGTGATACCAAACTCCTAACGCTGAACTAACCATGGACTTATCTATCACCTATTGCCAACAATTAGATGTAGGAAAAGCAGTAATATAAAAATCCAGTGCGTTGTGTATGAGCCTATAAAAAACAGCAAAGGACCAATTGTAGAAACTATAGGCATATAATTACAAACAGCACTGCTACACCATCTTCAGTTTAAGAAATCTGAAAAAACTGGGTGTAATCACGAGAAATTTTCCAAACAATGATATGCCATTTAATACGATGCCAAACTCTTTGTAAATCAAACCAGTGACTCGTTTTGCACATAAGGTGTAAAAACATTTTCATATGAAGTTTTGCACTAAACAGTCATGCAAATTAAAACAAGTGTTTTGTTTTACATGGTGAAATGTAAAACAGTTATCCTAAATGAATTCCTGGTAACCGCAGATTTGAAAGAACTAAATCCCCAGTAAATCGAAGCATGCCCAAGTAAATCGAAGCATGAACTAAATCCCAAATCGAAGAAAATGATAATCATCATACCATTGTTTTTACCTCTTATCGTGATTCCTAGAAGCCGCCGTGATTTTTAGAAGCCCCAATTCCTAGAAGCCCCAATTCGAAGCCCGTTCTTTTAATCACAGATTTCAATTCTTCAAGTTCCTAGCCGGCGTGTCTCTGATGTTGATGAGCTAATCGCAGATTTCAATCTTCCAATTCCATTCTGTTTATTTGCGTATGTTGCAGCCTGGAAGGAATAAGTGTTGAGGACTAAGCGTTGAGGACTAAGCGTTGAGCATATGATTTGGGTTATGTTTGGTAACTTACCCTTTTTCCCTTAGAAAAGGAGAGTTGACCAAGCATAACAACACATAAAAGTGTTGGCACATTTTTGGTGACACATTTTTGCTACCGCAACACATATTAGTGTCACTAGTCTACAACACATATAAGTGTTGGCAGTTGAAAAAAAATAAGAGTTGCCAATTGGCCATTATGGCGTAGTGTTAGTTGGTAGGAGCATGTCTCTCCTAGGTGAGTGGTGCAAGTTCGAGTTCTGCTGACGCCAAATATTTAATTTTAGAGGGACGACAAAAGGAATGCATATTCTAATAGAACATACATATAAATGTACATATAAGGAAAATTACACATATAAGTGAGTATAATTATATATGTATACATGCATATGTGTATATATGTGTATGTGTGTATGTAAATTTTTATACATATAAGAAATCCAAAATAAACCTGCAATCAATGAAAATGCGTAAGAAATGAATGATAGTATAACGCCTTCTGAATTTTGAAAAGAAACAAAGATTGCGCGTATATACACACACACGCACGCATAAATTCAAATGTTGAAATTAAAAGTGCAAGTTAAGAGCAAGAAATGATAAATGTGAATAAATGAAAAATAGACAAGAAGATAACAACATTTGAAACTAGAATATATAAAAAGGAAGAAACAATGGATTGCTAGCGTTATTAATTACATTAACTGAGCAGCTATTAATGGATAAAGATTTGATTGGTTGTACGCATACATATACGCACAAGTTTGAAATTCAAATATTATATATGTGTTATAAGTGGAAGATAATAATTTACATAGTTATTTTTTGAAACCAGAAATGTGAGATCCTCTATAATGAAGAGAGCACACATATATAATAAAAAGCTAAAAGGATACGATATCCGACCACAGACCCAAAAGGATATACAAACAAAACAAAACTAAGACTACCAGAATGTAAAGGAAGGTAGATAGATGAGCTCCGGATAAACCACCTCCCATTATACTTCAATATCGAATTCCGGCAAAGCCACCACCTGATAATGAAGTATATCTACTCCAATACAAGAATAAGGCAATCAAAGCTAAATACAACAAAAAATAAAGTGGAACATCCCGAAAACTCTACGAAATCTCTCACAATAAAAACTCAAAAGAGAAACACAACCAGTAGTCCATACAGCTATCCACAAAGCTCCTCAACTAAAATCAACAACCTGAAACCTGAAAGAAACTAGCCAAACCGTAAGTAACCATCATATATATATATATAAGAATATATGAGTGTGTGTATATATATACATGTATATATAAATATATATCCATATATATATATATATATATATATATATGTGTGTGTGTGTGTGTGTGTGTGTGAAGAAAAACAGAAAAGACTAAAAACAAATGCAAGATCTATTACTTCTAAAATATCTATTGATACTAATAAATAAACTCAAATTAGATCTAACCTTAATCAAAAATCTCTCAGAAAGCGAATCACCAAAAAATTTATAGTGCGAGTTAGACATCCAATCCAAACAGTAATTAACAATCCTAATGATTAAATTATCAACAGACACAGATATAGAATGAAAAAATCTCTGATTCCTTTCCAACCAAATGAACCAACTAATGATAACAACTAAAGAATCCAACATATATCTCTGTCTAGAATTATGAACAACTCTATAACGATTCCAAAAATCAACACAAATGCTAAAAGAAATAGAACTATCAAAAACAAAAATCCTAAAAACCTTATTTAAAATATAGTTGGTAATATTGTAAGAGAAAAATAAATGATCAACATCTTCATCCAAAAGACTACAGAAACAACACTTAACATCAAAAATAATATTTTTCTTCTTTAAAAGCGCAACCATATTAAGCTTCTTATGAATAATCAACCACATAAGAAACTTAGCTTTAGGAGGAGCATTAGATTTCAAAAGAAACTTAAAAGGGTATAAAGAAATTCCAGAAAAACTAATAAATTGTAACAACCCGAAAATCTGGGCCAGTTTAAATTTTTTATTTTGGCAATTTTAGCGAATTTTGATTATTTAAAATGAATTATTTTAAATAATATCGACGAGAAATTTATTTTGAATAGAATTCGATCGTATATATTATATACACCGTCGTTAGAATATAAATAATTATATATAATTATAAAAGGAATTGAAAATGGCGCGGTAGTTCGATAATTCGATTTCAAACTTCAATTGAATGTACCGGGTGCAAAACAATCCGGATTTTAGCGAAACCAAAAACATTAGGATCTAATTGATAATATCTTTCCAACGAATCAGAAAAATCAAGATTTCATAGTGGGAATCAAAAGATATGTCCAGTTGAAAATTCTGAATAGTCGCTATGGAATTCAGGCCCTTAAAAATGGAAATTTTGCAAACGACCTCGGATTTCGACGAAACCAGTTTTGTTGGGTCCGGGATGTCAAGTTATTGCTAGATTCCAATTTTCTTAATTTTCTGAATCAATATGTGAGCGTGGCAAAGGAAAACGCGTTTGACCAGTTTTAGTTGATTTTAATCGACTGGAAATTGGCCATTTTTCATACGGTCTCAGAATTCGACAAAACTAGTTTTGTTAGGACCGTATCGTCGATACGAAGCTAGAAAATATTTTTTTGGAATTTTTCGAGTTTGTATGTGGCCCCGGTAATTTAAAATGTGCGTTCAAATTCGATATATAGAGTTATATGTCGATTTTGACGAAAACTGATAGAAACAGTCGAATGGGCTTACGTAACATATCCCATTATGTTCGGAATGGGGGTATTTAGCTAGGGGCGACAGTCGCTGGGTTTGATTTGGTGTTCGTAATGATAAACAAGTCATTTACAAACTAAAAAAATAAAATAATAATAAAAGAATATATAGATGTCATCTTTTGCCAACCCATACCCTAAGTTCTCAAATAGGCAGCCGCCGCATTGCTCTCAACCAAGGGCGGATAACGTCCCAAATTCGCAATCCATTTTCTTCAAATTTAACAAGTAATTTCGAAATTTTACAACTGGAAAAATCAAAGAACGTGCTGAGCTTTACAAATCCATATGGTAGTGATCGGTTCTAGGGTTTCGAAGAGGCCGATTTGGTGCCCCAAAGGGCTGGCGGTCGCGATCTATTTTCACGGTGCAAGGATCACCGGATGGCGAACGATTTCAGGTGATGGCTGAGGGCGTTGGGGGCTACGAGGTGATGTGGTCGAATCGGTAGCTGGAGCCATCGTACAGCGTGCGATTTTGAAGAAGGGCGGAGCAGTTTTATTCTGGACCTGGTAGAAGCATGGACGAGAGATCGGCAACGAAGAAGAAAGGTAGTTTCTTTTATTATTTTATTTTTATTTTTATTTCAAATAGGATTGTTTAAAAATCAGTTTGTTTATATAAATAAAATCAGTTTGTTTATATAAATAAAATCAGTTTGTTTATATAAATAAAATCAGTTTGTTTATATAAATAAAATCAGTTTGTTTATGAGATATAAATTAGCATATGGTTTTCATAAATAAAAATAGCATATTGTCTTCAAAATAGAAATATGCTTTGTTTTCAAAATAGAAATTAGCGATGTTTTAAAAATAAAAAGATACATTGTCATTAGAAATAAAATTAACATTGTTTTTATGGCATAACGATAAAATTAACATAGAGATTTTTGAACTATAAAATTTGCTTTGTTTTGAACTATAAAATATACATTGTTTTTAAAAATAGAAGTCGCAGAATAAAAATATGATTTTTATTGAAATAACGAAGTAAAAATTCGATTTTTATATATTGAATAGCGAAGTGAAAATTCGATTTTATATATTGAATAGCGAAGTGAAAATTCGATTTTTATATATTGAACAGCGAAGTGAAAATTCGATTTTTATATATTGAATAGCGAAGTGAAAATTCGATTTTTATATATTGAATAGCGAAGTGAAAATTCGATTTTTATATATTGAATAGAATAGTAAAAATTCGATTTTTCTATATTGAATAGCGAAGTGAAAATTCGATTTTTATATATTGAATAGCGAAGTGAAAATTCGATTTTTATATATTGAATAGCGAAGTGAAAATTTGATTTTTATATATTGAATAGCGAAGTAAAAATGTGATTTTTACATATGTAGAGAATACGGGCAAAGAAAGTGGCAAGAGGCGAGAACGGCCAAGATTTTTTGCTAAGAAGAGTCGTGGCGTTGGATTAGCAATTCCGTGAGAATTTCTCACTCTTCAATTTCTTTTCTAGTTATATATATATACTAGGATGTAGACGGTGCTTAGTAGCACCCGACACAATCGTCCATAGACCATGGACTTGTTTGTTTGGTTGTGTAGCTGGTTAGATTATTTGGTTTGAATTAAATTGTTTGGTGAATTAAATGGATTTGATTGATGTGTGAATGGCGTGGGCCTTCACTAGACCGAGGATAAGGCTAGGCCTCGTCCCATTTCTAGTATCGTGCCGTTATGCCGCCGAAATTTTCTAAAATAAGTTAGAAAAATAAAAATATCATTTTTATTTGTAAATGAACAGAATAGAAATTCATATGTTAAAATAAAATGTTTTTATCGTTAAAAATATAATTTTTAACGTGAATATGAATATAGTGAATGTGAATAAATAAATATTCATTTACAAACCGGACGGTTTGTTTATGTACACCGATTTGACTGACATTGATTGGGACGATAAATTTTACACATCGCCCAACTGCACAAATAAAATCTGTGTTTGATTGTTTGAAACCCCACACGGGTGTTGGGATGAAATACGAAGTTCACTCATCCTGATTGATGAAATATGTCGATCGATTGAGTGACATGCTGTTATAAGCGTTAGATATCTATATTTGATGCTTATACAGTGTAGTGCACTTTGGGTCATGGTTGATTATTTTTTAATGCTATTATATACACGTGTTGTATGAAAATCCATATAATTAATTTTATATGGTGATTGATTGGGCCTCATCCCAATTTAGAGAATAAAGAATATTATAAAATAAAGGTTCATGTGTTGACTGTACTCATCCGTTGAGATTAGTCATGTGTTGAACGAAATAATTTAACAAAAATAGTCACACGTGGACAGTACTCATTCTTTGAGATTAGTCGTGTGTTGACAAAAATAAATATTCATTTGTTGAATAGAATAAAGGAATATATGAAGCCGTGTTGATTAGATTGACGCCATTTTGACGTGAACGATCTTTATATCGATTTTATTCATTTTGAAATGAATATTGAAAAGTAATTTTGAAATCAACGATTTCGAAATGAATTGAATATAAAACGATTTCGAAATGAATTGAATATAAAAAGATTTCGAAATGAATTGAATATAAAACGATTTCGAGATGAATTGAATATAAAACGATTTCGAAATGAATTGAATATAAAACGATTTCGAAATGAATTGAATATAAAACCAATTCGAATTGAATTGAAAACGAATTGAAGTGAAATCAAATTGAATTGAAATTTGATTTGAATAGAAAACGAATTTGATTTCAATTGCATATATAACGAATTTGATTTGAATAGAAAACGAATTTGATTTCAATTGAAATATATAACGAATTTGAATCAAATAAGAAACCACTTTGAATTGAATCGAATTGAAAACGAATTCGAATTGAATTTAAAACGAAGTGAAATGAATTCAAATTGAATTGAAACTTGAGTCGAATAGAAATGAATTTTAAACCGAATTTATAAGGAAAGATTCAACTTTGATTTGAATTTGAAATGGAAGTTGAAAATGTTTTTGAAACGAATTCAAAACTATTTATAAAATTCGTTTTAAATAGAAATCGACGATATATATATATTATATATATATATATTATATATATATATATATATATAATATAATGGCCTGAATAGAACGCGCCGCGCCGCGGTAGTTCGTGAATTTCGACCATTTATTTCAAACGGACATTACGGGAGATCCGACCGTCGGATTCTCCTAAAACCGGAACCGTTGGGTTCGTATCGAAAAGAGATTTCTAACGAATATTAGAAATTAGAAATCTAACGGTTGGATTTGGAATTATGTCCAAATCAAATTTGAAAAAGGTCGTTGTAAGTGCAGTTCGATGGCCATTGATGGAAATCGACTGTACGGGCCTTGATAAAATCATTAAAAATATCAATAATTTGTGTAAAATCATAAGAAATGATTTAGAAAGAATTGGGATGAAAAACTTCATATTTGAAAAGATAAAAATAGATTTTTATCGAAATGAACTAGTTTTGAACTAGAATTATAATTCTATTTATTTTTAAATAAATAAATTGAATTTGAAAAGGGTTTTAAAAATAACCAGAATTTCCAATGATTGCATTATAGTGGATTTGAATCGAAATTGTCTTCGGAATATTTCGATGTTGGAATTCGTGATTATACAGATGTTGTTATGGAAATTTGAAAGATATATATTTATATCGTTATTTCCAATACGACATTTGTTAGTCGTAGAATTTGATATTGAATATAAGCCGATATATTTTCTATTCAGAGCCTTGTATTGAATATCAAATGTGATTTGGGTTTGTCGTGAATGGTGTCTTCACTAACACTGTTCTTGAACCCAGTTGAGAAAAGATTAAACCTTTTTATTTAGATTTAATGAAGTGTACCAATTAAATGATATTTAATTGGAATTGAATTGATATAGATTTTTGGGTTTATCGTGGACAGTGTTTTAAATAACACTCGTTCTTTAACCCGATAATTAATGAATGTGATTTTGGGTTTATCGTGAACTGTGTTTTAAATGACACAGATTCTTTAACCCAGTTAAAGATTAAAACTAAGTGGAGTTTTAAAGAATCTTTAATTAGATTGAAAAGATCGAAAATGGAGTACCACCAGTTTTGCTCCAGGCGATAGTTAAATCTTTAATTAGATTTGAACGTGAAATGGTAATTGAATTTACCGATAACACCGTGGTGTTAGATATGAAGTATAACCAGTTTTACTTCATGGGATGAATAGGTTGGGATTGGGAAATTAAAACAAATGATTACTTCGGTAAGGTTCGCTAATCCCGACTAGTTTGAATTGATATTCAAAAATAGATTAAAGAATAAATTCAAGAAATTTATCTTGGATAAAATTAATGGGAACCTTTCCCTATGAATGTGAAATTTAGAAACTAACTGTCGGTTAGCTAAGCAGAATGGTTTTCTGGATATTGATCTGATGTTGGTTTCGGCCTTCGGGGTTAATATTTGGGGAATTATTCTCTTGATTAATTTACGGTTAGTGACTGATAAATTGGAATGAGGCGTATGTTGTGTTTGTGTAACATTTATCTTTAATATGCGCTGGTTGTTCGGAAAGGCCGGGTTTATACCCATTCTGAATAATCAATTCGACGATATGTCGAAGATGAAGACGGGGGTTGAAGACCGGAAGTCTTCACATCGTTGGGATAATTACTGACGATCCTGATTGGGCTGTACACCCAAGAGGATGGAAATAGTTGGTGGTCGTCCAAACGTACTTGGAGATGGATGGATATGCGAGGAAAGTGCCTCCGGTTTCGTTCAGACCCAGAATGGACTTGTAAATGGATAGTGTGTCTGACGTTGTATTCCTTTATACTGTATTTGGTGATCTCTGCTAAATATATATCTGTTTGGTGGCAGAGAATTTATTCTCTTGCTATACACCCTTCTCTGAGACGTACGAGCCTAGAGGTGATATATTGGCAGAAATCAGTGGTACAGTATGGACTGACAATGTGGCATGCTGAGTTGCATGGATCAAGGCTTTTGTTGAAAAGCAAAGTCTTGTGGTGGATGATCAAAGCACGACCTTGTGTGGCGTAGCTTTGTGTAACGTTGATTCGCGAGTATCACACCCGGTATGAGCCAAAAACGGGAGACGGACATCAGGGAGGACATGCGTTTCTTTCTAGTTAGGAGTGGCGTCAGTGCTTGAACTGGCTGACGAGTTTGACTCATGTGGATGTTGCTTATTATTACTTGCTGAAAAGCGAGGCGCCTCGTGATATCAGTTTCGGCCGATGCTTCTGGTCGGCTGACGGGCCAGGCTTACGCCCCAAAGGGCGGGGAAACGCATGTTCAGGCATTTTAATCCACATCGGTGGACCGGCCCTGACGAAACAAGGGCCCACCTGAGTCTGGGTCCTGAGGCTCGGACTAGAGAGTCTCGAATCGGTGAGGATCTTGCCCCTAGCCTCGGTTCATACCATAAATGATAACCCAACTTCCAATACGACCTTGCGGTTTTGATTGTATAACCTATATATGGCGACATAGTGGTATGGGGCATTCATGCCGCCTATGATTGATACTTATGATTTGAAGTTGTTTTATACACTATACACTTATAATAGTATCAAATGATTTCTTTTAAACGTATCAAGCATTCTTGGCTATTATAAGGTAAAAACCCTATCCCCCGGCTTGCGTTGCATTGTGTGATAGGACCTGGGTCTTATAATAGCTTCATTTTTCTTTATTTAGCATTGCGCTGTTGTTTTATGCACTGGTATTCTTGGGAGGAAACCCGTTCCGTGTTATACGGCGTGGTCCCTTGATTTACCTAACTTTAAAAATAAAGATTAATAACTATTTTAGTTCTCACACCAGTCACATGACTGACCTGGAGTTTATTGTTTTGACCTAAACTCTGGGTGCCCCTATTTTGACACGGGCAGCTAGTAGTTTTGGTTTTGCAGATTTATATTCACAGGATCCTGGTTTACAGCTGGAACGATATTCGGAAAGCTTTTTATCCGTATATCTCCTTCTAGTTGTGTATTGTATTATTTTCCGCTGCTATGTAATTTATTGTAATCTCTGATATTTCTGTGTAATATATGTTCATTTATACTCTGTATATTCTTGTAATCTGATGCATTGTTGTAATATACAATGAAATGTTCTTCCGTCTGCGTTCTGTTGTGGCTTGTTCTCGAACAATCCGCGCTTTCCTTTACGGGGAAGTTACGGGTTTTCACAGTTGGTATCAGAGCTTTGGTTTACAAAGCTCAGAGAACGAGACACATTAGAACCATACGAAAGAATTCATCAGATATTGGATTAGTAAAATCCAATGAGAATGACTCGTTAGAGATGGGATCAGTAGTATCCTAGAACGAGTGTGAAGAGTATATTTTTAAAGAGAAAACAAATTTTGTTTTGAAAAATCTAAATCAGTTATTCTTATTTGATTATTTATTTGTATAGATTTGGACAGTCCAGTATATAAAGATTTTTCATATACGCCTTGCAAACGTGTATTTGAAGTTTTAATATACTGGATAGATATAGAATTACACCCTAATCGCCCGGAGATGATTTTGATGATGGAGCTCCATCATTAGAATTTATGTTCGTGCGACGAACGTGTTATATCTATATATTTCCTATTGACTAGTGTGAGAACCAAAAATTAGATAGGGCCTATTGTTGTGATTTGGCATCAAAAACATGATTTTTGTATATGTATCAAAATTATGGATTTGAAACTCTAATTCACTAATTGATTGATGTTTGTGTTGTTTGTTTAATTGTTTGATAATTTTGAACCACTTATGCCTAATTGAATCACATATTGAATTATATTGAAAATTGGTTGCATTTGCTTGCATATGCTTGTACTTACATTGAACAGGTCATAGCAAGGAGGCTAGAGCCAGAGAATAAAATTTGTTTGCCCGACAAATAGGTACATGTTTACTACATAATTTACTGTTTTGTTTGGGTGATGATGATTTTATGAGCCTATTGGCTAGCCGCTTGGCTTTTTCTTTTTCTTTTTGAGATCAGAAGGCCTGTATGGCAATTTCGGGATTTTCCTGTGGCTCCCGGTGCAGGGGAGGTTATGGCGAAATTTTTCGAAAATTTAGGGTGTTAGCCAAATTTTTGAAGAATTTGAAAATTCTCAGAAACTGAAAAGTTGGAGGATGGAAGCCAGATCGAACGTAGAGTTGATTAATCAAACCACTTTCGACTTTGTTCCTTTTCGGGGACGAAAAGTTTTAAGTGGGGGAGATTGTAACAACCCGAAAATCTGGGCCAGTTTAAAAATTTTATTTTGGCAATTTTAGCGAATTTTGATTATTTAAAATGAATTATTTTAAATAATATCGACGAGAAATTTATTTTGAATAGAATTCGATCGTATATATTATATACACCGTCATTAGAATATAAATAATTATATATAATTATAAAAGGAATTGAAAATGGCGCGGTAGTTCGATAATTCGATTTCAAACTTCAATTGAATGTACCGGGTGCAAAACAATCCGAATTTTAGCGAAACCAAAAACATTAGGATCTAATTGATAATATCTTTCCAACGAATCAGAAAAATCAAGATTTCATAGCGGGAATCAAAAGATATGTCCAGTTGAAAATTCTGAATAGTCGCTATGGAATTCAGGCCCTTAAAAATGGAAATTTTGCAAACGACCTCGGATTTCGACGAAACCAGTTTTGTTGGGTCCGGGATGTCAAGTTATTGCTAGATTCCAATTTTCTTAATTTTCTGAATCAATATGTGAGCGTGGCAAAGGAAAACGCGTTTGACCAGTTTCAGTTGATTTTAATCGACTGGAAATTGGCCATTTTTCATACGGTCTCAGAATTCGACGAAACTAGTTTTGTTAGGACCGTATCGTCGATACGAAGCTAGAAAATATTTTTTTGGAATTTTTCGTGTTCGTATATGGCCCCGGTAATTTAAAATGTTCGTTCAAATTCGATATATAGAGTTATATGTCGATTTTGACGAAAACTGATAGAAACAGTCGAATGGGCTTACGTAACATATCCCATTGTGTTCGGAATGGGGGTATTTAGCTAGGGGCAACAGTCGCTGGGTTTGATTTGGTGTTCGTAATGATAAACAAGTCATTTACAAACTAAAAAAAATAAAATAATAATAAAAGAATATATAGATGTCATCTTTTGCCAACCCATACCCTAAGTTCTCAAATAGGCAGCCGCCGCATTGCTCTCAACCAAGGGCGGATAACGTCCCAAATTCGCAATCCATTTTCTTCAAATTTAACAAGTAATTTAGAAATTTTACAACTGGAAAAATCAAAGAACGTGTTGAGCTTTACAAATCCATATGGTAGTGATCGGTTCTAGGGTTTCGAAGAGGCCGATTTGGTGCCCCAAAGGGCTGGCGGTCGCGATCTATTTTCACGGTGCAAGGATCACCGGATGGCGAACGATTTCAGGTGATGGCTGAGGGCGTTGGGGGCTACGAGGTGATGTGGTCGGATCGGTAGCTGGAGCCATTGTACAGCGTGCGATTTTGAAGAAGGGCGGAGCAGTTTTATTCTGGACCTGGTAGAAGCATGGACGAGAGATCGGCAACGAAGAAGAAAGGTAGTTTCTTTTATTATTTTATTTTTATTTTTATTTCAAATAGGATTGTTTAAAAATCAGTTTGTTTATATAAATAAAATCAGTTTGTTTATGAGATATAAATTAGCATATGGTTTTCATAAATAAAAATAGCATATTGTCTTCAAAATAGAAATATGCTTTGTTTTCAAAATAGAAATTAGCGATGTTTTAAAAATAAAAAGATACATTGTCATTAGAAATAAAATTAACATTGTTTTTATGGCATAACGATAAAATTAACATAGAGATTTTTAAACTATAAAATTTGCTTTGTTTTGAACTATAAAATATACATTGCTTTTAAAAATAGAAGTCGCAGAATAAAAATATGATTTTTATTGAAATAACGAAGTAAAAATTCGATTTTTATATATTGAATAGCGAAGTGAAAATTCGATTTTTATATATTGAATAGCGAAGTGAAAATTCGATTTTTATATATTGAATAGCGAAGTGAAAATTCGATTTTTATATATTGAATAGCGAAGTGAAAATTCGATTTTTATATATTGAATAGAATAGTAAAAATTCGATTTTCCTATATTGAATAGCGAAGTGAAAATTCGATTTTTATATATTGAATAGCGAAGTGAAAATTCGATTTTTATATATTGAATAGCGAAGTGAAAATTCGATTTTTATATATTGAATAGCGAAGTAAAAATGTGATTTTTACATATGTAGAGAATACGGGCAAAGAAAGTGGCAAGTGGCGAGAACGACAAAGATTTTTGCTAAGAAGAGTCGTGGCGTTGGATTAGCAATTCCGTGAGAATTTCTCACTCTTCAATTTCTTTTCTAGTTATATATATACTAGGATGCAGACGGTGCTTAGTAGCACCCGACACAATCGTCCACAGACCATGGACTTGTTTGTTTGGTTGTGTAGCTGGTTAGATTATTTGGTTTGAATTAAATTGTTTGGTGAATTAAATGGATTTGATTGATGTGTGAATGGCGTGGGCCTTCACTAGACCGTGGATAAGGCTAGGCCTCGTCCCGTTTCTAGTATCGTGCCGTTATGCCGCCGAAATTTTCTAAAATAAGTTAGAAAAATAAAAATATCATTTTTATTTGTAAATGAACAGAATAGAAATTCATATGTTAAAATAAAATGTTTTTATCGTTAAAAATATAATTTTTAACGTGAATATGAATATAGTGAATGTGAATAAATAAATATTCATTTACAAACCGGACGGTTTGTTTATGTACACCGATTTGACTGACATTGATTGGGACGATAAATTTTACACATCGCCCAACTGCACAAATAAAATCTGTGTTTGATTGTTTGAAACCCCACACGGGTGTTGGGATGAAATATGAAGTTCACTCATCCTGATTGATGAAATATGTCGATCGATTGATTGACAGGCTGTTATAAGCGTTAGATATCTATATTTGATGCTTATACAGTGTAGTGCACTTTGGGTGATGGTTGATTATTTTTCAATGCTATTATATACACGTGTTGTATGAAAATCCATATAATTAATTTTATATGGCGATTGATTGGGCCTCATCCCAATTTAGAGAATAAAGAATATTATAAAATAAAGGTTCATGTGTTGACTGTACTCATCCGTTGAGATTAGTCATGTGTTGAACGAAATAATTTAACAAAAATAGTCACACGTGGACAGTACTCATTCGTTGAGATTAGTCGTGTGTTGACAAAAATAAATATTCATTTGTTGAATAGAATAAAGGAATATATGAAGCCGTGTTGATTAGATTGACGCCATTTTGACGTGAACGATCGTTATATCGATTTTATTCATTTTGAAATGAATATTGAAAAGTAATTTTGAAATCAACTATTTCGAAATGAATTGAGTATAAAACGATTTCGAAATGAATTGAATATAAAAAGATTTCGAAATGAATTGTATATAAAAAGATTTCGAAATGAATTGAATATAAAACGATTTCGAGATGAATTGAATATAAAACGATTTCGAAATGAATTGAATATAAAACGATTTCGAAATGAATTGAATATAAAACCAATTCGAATTGAATTGAAAACGAATTCGAATTGAAAACGAATTGAAGTGAAATCAAATTGAATTGAAATTTGATCTGAATAGAAAACGAATTTGATTTCAATTGCATATATAACGAATTTGATTTTAATAGAAAACGAATTTGATTTCAATTGAAATATATAACGAATTTGAATCAAATAGAAAACCACTTTGAATTGAATCGAATTGAAAATGAAAGTGAAATGAATTCAAATTGAATTGAAACTTGAGTTGAATAGAAATGAATTTTAAACCGAATTTATAAGGAAAGATTCAACTTTGATTTGAATTTGAAATGGAAGTTGAAAATGTTTTTGAAACAAATTCAAAACTATTTATAAAATTCGTTTTAAATAGAAATCGACGATATATATATATTATATATATTATATATGTAATATAATGGCCTGAATAGAACGCGCCGCGCCGCGGCAGTTCGTGAATTTCGACCATTTATTTCAAACGGACATTACGGGAGATCCGACCATCGGATTCTCCTAAAACCGGAACCGTTGGGTTCGTATCGAAAAGAGCTTTCTAACGAATATTAGAAATTAGAAATCTAACGGTTGGATTTGGAATTATGTCCAAATCAAATTTGAAAAAGGTCGCTGTAAGTGCAGTTCGATGGCCATTGATGGAAATCGACTGTACGGGCCTTGATAAAATCATTAAAAATATCAATAATTTGTGTAAAATCATAAGAAATGATTTAGAAAGAATTGGGATGAAAAACTCCATATTTGAAAAGATAAAAATAGATTTTTATCGAAATGAACTAGTTTTGAACTAGAATTATAATTCTATTTATTTTTAAATAAATAATTTGAATTTGAAAAGGGTTTTAAAAATAACCAGAATTTCCAATGATTGCATTAGAGTGGATTTGAATCGAAATTGTCTTTGGAATATTTCGATGTTGGAATTCGTGATTATACAGATGTTGTTATGGAAATTTGAAAGATATATATTTATATCGTTATTTCCAATACGACATTTGTTAGTCGTATAATTTGATATTGAATATAAGCTGATATATTTTCTATTCAGAGCCTTGTATTGAATATCAAATGTGATTTGGGTTTGTCGTGAATGGTGTCTTCACTAACACTGTTCTTGAACCCAGTTGAGAAAAGATTAAACCTTTTTATTTAGATTTAATGAAGTGTACCAATTAAATGATATTTAATTGGAATTGAATTGATATTGATTTTTGGGTTTATCGTGGACAGTGTTTTAAATAACACTCGTTCTTTAACCCGATAATTAATGAATGTGATTTTGGGTTTATCGTGAACTGTGTTTTAAATGACACTGATTCTTTAACCCAGTTAAAGATTAAAACTAAGTGGAGTTTTAATGAATCTTTAATTAGATTGAAAAGATCGAAAATGGAGTACCACCAGTTTTGCTCCAGGCGATAGTTAAATCTTTAATTAGATTTGAACGTGAAATGGTAATTGAATTTACCGATAACACCGTGGTGTTAGATATGAAGTATAACCAGTTTTACTTCATGGGATGAATAGGTTGGGATTGGGAAATTAAAACAAATGATTACTTCGGTAAGGTTCGCTAATCCCGACTAGTTTGAATTGATATTCAAAAATAGATTAAAGAATAAATTCAAGAAATTTATCTTGGATAAAATTAATGGGAACCTTTCCCTATGAATGTGAAATTTAGAAACTAACTGTCGGTTAGCTAAGCAGAATGGTTTTCTGGATATTGATCTGATGTTGGTTTCGGCCTTCGGGGTTAATATTTGGGGAATTATTCTCTTGATTAATTTACGGTTAGTGACTGATAAATTGGAATGAGGCGTATATTGTGTTTGTGTAACATTTATCTTTAATATGCGCTGGTTGTTCGGAAAGGCCGGGTTTATACCCATTCTGAATAATCAATTCGACGATATGTCGAAGATGAAGACGGGGGTTGAAGACCGGAAGTCTTCACATCGTTGGGATAATTACTGACGATCCTGATTGGGCTGTACACCCAAGAGGATGGAAATAGTTGGTGGTCGTCCAGACGTACTTGGAGATGGATGGATATGCGAGGAAAGTGCCTCCGGTTTCGTTCAGATCCAGAACGGACTTGTAAATGGATAGTGTGTCTGACGTTGTATTCCTTTATACTGTATTTGGTGATCTCTGCTAAATATATATCTGTTTGGTGGCAGAGAATTTATTCTCTTGCTATACACCCTTCTTTGAGACGTACGAGCCTAGAGGTTATATATTGGCAGAAATCAGTGGTACAGTATGGACTGACAATGTGGCATGCTGAGTTGCATGGATCAAGGCTTTTGTTGAAAAGCAAAGTCTTGTGGTGGATGATCAAAGCACGGCCTTGTGTGGCGTAGCTTTGTGTAACGTTGATTCGCGAGTATCACACCCGGTATGAGCCAAAAACGGGAGACGGACATCAGGGAGGACATGCGTTTCTTTCTAGTTAGGAGTGGCGTCAGTGCTTGAACTGGCTGACGAGTTTGACTCATGTGGATGTTGCTTATTATTACTTGCTGAAAAGCGAGGCGCCTCGTGATATCAGTTTCGGCCGATGCTTCTGGTCGGCTGACGGGCCAGGCTTACGCCCCAAAGGGCGGGGAAACGCATGTTCAGGCATTTTAATCCACATCGGTGGACCGGCCCTGACGATCCAAGGGCCCACCTGAGTCTGGGTCCTGAGGCTCGGACTAGAGAGTCTCGAATCGGTGAGGATCTTGCCCCTAGCCTCGGTTCATACCATAAATGATAACCCAACTTCCAATACGACCTTGCGGTTTTGATTGTATAACCTATATATGGCGACATAGTGGTATGGGGCATTCATGCCGCCTATGATTGATACTTATGATTTGAAGTTGTTTTATACACTATACACTTATAATAGTATCAAATGATTTCTTTTAAACGTATCAAGCATTCTTGGCTATTATAAGGTAAAAACCCTATCCCCCGGCTTGCGTTGCATTGTGTGATAGGACCTGGGTCTTATAATAGCTTCATTTTTCTTTATTTAGCATTGCGCTGTTGTTTTATGCACTGGTATTCTTGGGAGGAAACCCGTTCCGTGTTATACGGCGTGGTCCCTTGATTTACCTAACTTTAAAAATAAAGATTAATAACTATTTTAGTTCTCACACCAGTCACATGACTGACCTGGAGTTTATTGTTTTGACCTAAACTCTAGGTGCCCCTATTTTGACACGGGCAGCTAGTAGTTTTGTGTAATAACCCGCAAAATCTGGGCCAGTTTAAAATTTTTGTTTTGGCAATTTTGGCGAATTTTGATTATTTAAAATGAATTATTTTAAATAATATCGACGAGAAATTTATTTTGAATATAAATCGAACGTATATATTATATACGTCGTCGTTAGAATATATAATATTTATATATAATTATAAATAGAATTGAAAATGGCGCGGTAGTTCGATAATTCGATTTCAAACTTCAATTGAATGTACCGGGTGCAAAACAATCCGGATTTTAGTGAAACCAAAAATAATGGAATCTAATAGTGAATATCTTTCCAACGAATCCGAAAAATCAAATTTTCATTGCGGGAATCAAAAGTTATGTCCAGTTGAAAATTCTGAATAGTCGCTATGGAATTCAGGCCCTTAAAAATGGACATTTTGCAAACGACCTCGGATTTCGACGAAACCAGTTTTGTTGGGTCCGGGATGTGAAGTTATTGCTAGATTCCAAATTTCATAATTTTTCGAATCAATATGTGAGCGTGGCAAAAGAAAACGCGTTTGACCAGTTTCAGTTGATTTTAATCGACTAGAAATTGGCCATTTTTCAAACGGTCTCAGAATTCGACGAAACTAGTTTTGTTAGGACCGTATCGTCAATACGAAGCTAGAAAATATTTTTCTGTGATTTATCAAGTTAGTATGCGACCCCGGTAATTTGAAATGTACGTTTAAAATTCAATATAGTGATTTAAATGTAAATTTAACGGAAACTGATTGTAACAATCAAATCAGCTTGCGATACATATCCCATTGTGTTCGGAATGGGGGTAAAACGTTATGGACGACAGGCGGTGGGCCTCGTTTTGAGGTCATAGGTAAAAGTCCACTTTTTACAAATAAAAAAAATATATATATCTCTCTCCCTTAAAACCTTCTGGGCCCCCCGATCATTCTTCTGTAAATCGAAAAGAGAAAAAAAAAACGCTCGTCGGCGGTCAGGACCTCGACCACGCCGCTCCTCCCCCTACAGCCACCGCCCGCCGCTTCCACCCCCTCTTCTTCCTCCGCTTTCCTCTACCTCTCCGGCCTATCCCCCTCGCGACCCTCCTCTTCCAGCGAGAACCACGCCCTAAACCCCCAAGTTGAAGACCGCCGGATCCTCTACCCACTGCCACCGTATGCAGCGCCCCCCCTGAAGTCGATGGCCGACCTGAGCACCCCCCCTGCTCGAGCGACGCCTCGTTTAGCTCCTCCTCCCCTCGAGTGCGGGTCCCCATCTCAAATCAGCCCAAAACGAGACCTCTTTCCTCCCCCTTTTCTAGAGTAACTGTAAGTGTTTTCAGTTTTATTTATTTTTAACCTGAGTTGAGATTTTTATTGATAATCAAGATGGTATTTTCATAAAGTAAAAGGTCGTATTTTTATAAGAGGAAGGTCGTATTTTTATATAAGGAAAGACGAATATTTTTATAAGGGAAAAGTATATATTTTTAATGTAGTAAAGCTTATATTTTTATATATGAAAACTTATATTTTTATTCATGAAAGTTTATACTCTTATTTTGAAAAGATTATATTTTAGTCATGAAAATAAATAATTTTTGATTGGTAAAGGATATGATTTTGCATATGAAAAAGACAAATTAAAAATATGATTTTTATATATTGAACTTCGAATTAAAAATATGATTTTTATATATTGAACTTCGAATTAAAAATATGATTTTTATATATTGAACTTCGAATTAAAAATATGATTTTTATATATTGAACTTCGAATTAAAAATATGATTTTTATATATTGAACTTCGAAATAAAAATATGATTTTTATATATTGAACTTCGAAATAAAAATATGATTTTTATATATTGAACTTCGAAATAAAAATATGATTTTTATATATGGAATAGCGAAGTAAAAATTCGATTTTTACATATGTAGTGAAAGCGGACAACGAAGGTGACGAAGATGTGATAGCAAAGAAGATTTCTATCAATGAAGTGCCGTGGAGCTAGGATAGCTATATGTGAGAATTTCTCACCTTTCAATTTCTTTTTCTAGTTATATATATATACTAGGATGCAGACGGTGCATAGTAGCACCCGACACAATCGTCCACAGACCATGGACTTGTTTGTTTGGTTGCGTAGATTAGTTGGATTATTTGATTGAAATTGAATCGTGTGGTGAAATGAATTGATTTGATGATGTGTGAATGGCGTGGGCCTTCATTAGACCGGGGATAAGGCTAGGCCTCGTCCCGTTTCTAGTATCGTGCCGTTATGCCGCCGAAATTTTCTAAAATATGTTAGAAAAATAAAAATATCATTTTCATTGTGTAGATGAACTGAATAGAAATTCATGTGTTGAAATAAAATATTTTATCGTTAAAAATATAATTTTTAACGTGAAGTGAATAAAATAAAATACTCATTTACAAACCGAACGGTTTGTTTATGTACACTGATTTGACTGACATTGATTGGGTCGATAAATTTTACACATCACCCAACTGCATGAATAAAATCTTGTGTTTGATTGTTTGAAACCCCACACGGGTGTTGGGATGAAATTTGAAGTTCACTCATCCTGATTGATTAAATATGTCGATCGATTGATTGACAGGTTGTTATAAGCGTTAGATATCTATATTTGATGCTTATACAGTGTAGTGCACTTTGGTTGATGGTTGATTATTTTTCAATGCTATTATGTACATGTGTTGTATGAAAATCCATATAATTAATTTTATATGGTAATTGATTGGGCCTCATTCCGGTTTAGAAATAGAAATATTTGAAATAGAAATATTTGAAATAGAAATATTTGAAATAGAAATATTTGAAATAGAAATATTTGAAAATAGAAATATGTGAAGCCGTGATGATTAGATTGACGCCATTTTGACGTGAACGATATTTATATCGATTGAAAACGATTTCGAAATGAATTGAATTGAAAACGATTTCGAAATGAATTGAATTGAAAACGATTTCGAAATGAATTGAATTGAAAACGATTTCGAAATGAATTGAATTGAAAACGATTTCGAAATGAATTGAATTGAAAACGATTCGAAATGAATTGAATTGAAAACGATTTCGAAATGAATTGAATTGAAAACGATTTCGAAATGAATTGAATTGAAAACGATTTCGAAATGAATTGAATTGAAAACGATTTCGAAATGAATTGAAAACGAATTCAAATTGAATTGAAAGCAAATTGAAATGAATTCAAATTGAATTGAAATTTGAATTGAATAGAAATGAATTTTAAAACGAATTTATAAAGAAGAATTCAATTTTGATTTGAATTGAAATGGAAGTTGAAATTGCTTTTGAAACGAATTTTAAAACTATTTATATAATTCGTTTTAAATAGAAATCGACGAAATATATATTATATATATAATATAATGGCCTGAATAGAACGCGCCGCGCCGCGGCAGTTCGTGAATTTCGACCATTTATTTCAAACGGACATTACGGGAGATCCGACCGTCGGATTCTCCTAAAACCGGAACCGTTGGGTTCGTATCGAAAAGAGCTTTCTAACGAAGGCTAGAAATTTGAAATCTAACGGTTGGATTTGGAGATACGTCCAAATCAAATTTGAAAAAGGTCACTGTAAGTGCAGTTCGGTGGCCATTGATGGAAATCGACTGTACGGGCCTTGATAAAATTATTAAAAATAGTAATAATTTGTGTAAAATCATAAGAAATGATTTGTGAAGATTTGGGATGAAAAACTTCATGTTTGAAAAGATAAAAATAGATTTTTATCGAAATGAACTAGTTTTGAACTAGAAATATAATTCTATTTATTTTTAAATAAATAAATTGGATTTGAAAAGGGTTTTAAGAATAACCAGAATTTCCAATGATTGCATTGGAGTGGATTTGAATCGAAATTGTCTTCGGAATATTTCGATGTTGGAATTCGGGATTTACAGATGTGTTATGGAAATTTGAAAGATATATATTTATATCGTTATTTCCAATACGACATTTGTTAGTCGTAGAATTTGATATTGAATATAAGCCGGTATATTTTCTATTCAGAGCCTTGTATTGAATATCAAATGTGATTTGGGTTTGTCGTGAATGGTGTCTTCACTAACACTGTTCTTGGACCCAGTTGAGAAAAGATTAAATCTTTTTATTTAGATTTAATGAAGTGTACCAATTAAATGATATTTAATTGGGATTGAATTGGTATTGATTTTTGGGTTTATCGTGAACAGTGTTTTAAATAACACTGGTTCTTTAACCCGATAATTAATGGAATGTGATTTTGGGTTTATCGTGAATCGTGTTTTAAATGACACCGATTCTTTAACCCAGATAACGATTAAAACTAAGTGGAGTTTTAATGAATCTTTAATTAGATTGAAAAGATCGAGAATGGAGTATCACCAGTTTTACTCCAGGCGATAGTTAAATCTTTAATTAGATTTGAACGTGAAATGGTAATTGAATTACCGATAACACTGTGGTGTTAGATATGAAGTACTACCAGTTTTACTTCATGGGATGAATAGGTTGGGATTGGGAAATAAAATAAATGATTACTTCGGTGTCGTTCGCTAATCCCGACTAGTTTGAATTGATATTCAAAGGAGATTAAAGAATAAATTTAAAGAATTTATCTTGGATAAAATTAATGGGAACTTTTCCCAAAGTATAGGAATATTTGAATAAAAGAATATTCTGAATTGGAATGAGGCGTATGTCGTGTTTGTGTAACACTTTTATAATATATACGCGAGTTATTCAGAAAGACCAGGTTTATCCCATTCTGAATAACTGATTCGACGTGGTGTCGAAGATGAAGACGATGGTCGAAGACCGGAAGTCTTCACGTCGTTTGGGTGATAACTGATGATCTTGATTGGGCTGTACACCCAAGAAGATGGAAACAGTTGGTGATCGTCCAGACGTACTTGGAGATCGATGGATATGCGGGGTACTAGGTGCCTCCGGTTTCGTTCAGACCCAGAACGAACTTGTAAATGGACTGTGTGTCTGACATTGGATTTTAGTCTGTGTGATTGATTTCTATTAAATATATATCTGTTTGGCGGCGGAGAATTTATTCTCTTGCTTAACGCCCTTCTCTGAGACGTACGAGCTCAGGGGTTATATATTGATGGATATCAAACGCATGGAGTGAATTGCCTGTGTGGCATGCCTAAGTGGCAATTGATCGAGGCTTTTGTTGAAAAGCAAAGTCTTGTGGTGATGATCGAAGCACGGCCTTTGTGGCGTAGCTTTGTGTAACGTTTACTTCGCGAGTTTCACACCCGGTATGAACCAAAAACGGGAGAGGACATCAGGGAGGACTTGCGTTTCTTTCTAGCTAGAAGTGGCGTCAGTGGTTTTACACGCCCTGACGAGTTTGACTTATGTGGTTGTTGCTGTTGCGAGGCGCCTCGGATTGATCGGTCGTTCTCGAACTGATGGAGTCATTTAGTTGGCTCATTTACGCCCCAAAGGGCGGAGGGACGTAGTGTTCAGGCATAATAATCCACATCGGTGGACCGGCCCTGACGATCTAAAGGGTTGATGCGTTCTGATCCTGAGACATGGGCTAGATTGTCTCGAATCGGTTGAGGACTATCTTTTGCCTCGGTTCATAGACGGAAATCCAATTTCCAAATACGTGACATTTGCGGTTTTAATTGTAGAACTAGTATGGCGACATGATATATGGTACCCATGCCGCCTATGATTGATACTTATGATTTGAAGTCGTTTTATACACTATGCACTTATAATAGTATCAAATGATTTGTTTTAAACGTATCAAGCATTCTTTGGCTGTTATAAGGGAAAACCCTATCCCCCGGCTTGCGTTGCATTGTGTGATAGGACCTGGGTCTTATAACAGCTTCATTTTTCTTTATTTAACATTGCGTTGTTTGTTTTATGCATTGGTATTCTTGGGAGGAAACCCGTTCCGTGTTATACGGCGTGGTCCCTTGATTTACCTAACTTTAAAATAAAGATTTATAACTGTTTTAGTTCTCACACCAGTCCCATGACTGACCTGGAGTTTATTGTTTTGACCTAAACTCTGGGTGCCCCTATTTTGACACGGGCAGCTAGTAGTTTTGGTTTTGCAGATTTATATTCACAGGATCCTGGTTTACAGCTGGAACGATATCCGGAAAGCTTTGTATCCGTTTATCTCTTCTAGTTGTGTATTGTATTATTTTCCGCTGCTATGTTTTTAAATGTAATTTAAAACTCTGATATTTCTGTGTATTATTCATTTATACTCTGTATATTCTTGTAATCTGATGCATTGTTGTGATATACAATGAAATGTTCTTTTATATGCGTTCTGTTGTGGCTTGTTCTCAAACGATAGGGCGTTTCGAACGGTCTAGATCGGTTTAACGACTGATTCGGACCGAGCGAAATTCCTGTTCGTCACATTTGGTATCAGAGCTTTGGTTTACAAAGCTTAGAGAACAAGGCACATTAGAACCATACGAAAGAATTCATCAGATATTGGATTAGTAATATCCAACGAGAATGACTCGTTAAAGATAGGATCAGTAGTATCCTAGAACGAGTGTGAAGAGTATATTTTTCAAATGAAAACAATTTTTGTTTTGAAAATTTAAATCAATTATTCGTATTTGAGTATTTATTTATATTAATTAGGACAGTCCAGTATATAAAGATTTTGCATATACGCCTTGCAAACGTGTATTTGAAGTTTTAATATACTAGATAGATATAGAATCACACTCTAGTCGCCCGAAGATGATTCTGATGATAGTTCGAACATCATCAGAATTGGTATTCGTGTTTCGAAGGTGTGATATCTATATATTTCCTATTGACTGGTGTGAGAACCAAAATTAGATAGGGCTCGTTGTTGTGATTTGGCATCAAAAATCTGACTTTTTGTATATGTATCAAAATTATGAATTTGAAACTCTAATTCACTAATTGATAGATGTTTGTGTTGTTTGTTTAGTCGTTTGATAATTTTGAACCATTATGCCTAATTTGATCGAATATTGAATTGTATTGAAAATTGGTCGCATTTGCTTGCATATATATGTACTTGCATTGAACAGGTCATAGCAAGGAGGCTAGAGCCAGAGGATAAAATTTGTTTGCCCGACAAATAGGTACATGTTTACTACATAATTTACTGTTTTGTTCGGGGGATGATGATTTTATGAGCCTATTGGCTAGCCGCTTGGCGTTTTCTTTTTCTTTTTGAGATCTGAAGGACCGGGGAAGCTATTTGAAATTCCCCGATGCTCCCGGTGCAGGGGAGGTTATGGCGAAATTTTTCGAAAATTTAGGGTGTTAGCCAAATTTTTGAAGAATTTGAAAAATTCTCAGAAACTGAAAAGTTGGAGAATGGAAGCCAGATCGAGCGTACAGTTGAATAATCAAACCACTTTCGACTTTGTTCCTTTTCGGGGACGAAAAGTTTTAAGTGGGGGAGATTGTAATAACCCGCAAAATCTGGGCCAGTTTAAAATTTTTATTTTGGCAATTTTGGCAAATTTTGATTATTTAAAATGAATTATTTTAAATAATATCGACGAGAAATTTATTTTGAATATAAATCGAACGTATATATTATATACGTCGTCGTTAGAATATATAATATTTATATATAATTATAAATAGAATTGAAAATGGCGCGGTAGTTCGATAATTCGATTTCAAACTTCAATTGAATGTACCGGGTGCAAAACAATCCGGATTTTAGTGAAACCAAAAATAATGGAATCTAATAGTGAATATCTTTCCAACGAATCCGAAAAATCAAATTTTCATTGCGGGAATCAAAAGTTATGTCCAGTTGAAAATTCTGAATAGTCGCTATGGAATTCAGGCCCTTAAAAATGGACATTTTGCAAACGACCTCGGATTTCGACGAAACCAGTTTTGTTGGGTCCGGGATGTGAAGTTATTGCTAGATTCCAAATTTCATAATTTTTCGAATCAATATGTGAGCGTGGAAAAAGAAAACGCGTTTGACCAGTTTCAGTTGATTTTAATCGACTAGAAATTGGCCATTTTTCAAACGGTCTCAGAATTCGACGAAACTAGTTTTGTTAGGACCGTATCGTCAATACGAAGCTAGAAAATATTTTTCTGTGATTTATCAAGTTAGTATGCGACCCCGGTAATTTGAAATGTACGTTTAAAATTCAATATAGTGATTTAAATGTAAATTTAACGGAAACTGATTGTAACAATCAAATCAGCTTGCGATACATATCCCATTGTGTTCGGAATGGGGGTAAAACGTTATGGACGACAGGCGGTGGGCCTCGTTTTGAGGTCATAGGTAAAAGTCCACTTTTTACAAATAAAAAAAAAATATATATCTCTCTCCCTTAAAACCTTCTGGGCCCCCCGATCATTCTTCTGTAAATCGAAAAGAGAAAAAAAAACGCTCGTCGGCGGTCAGGACCTCGACCACGCCGCTCCTCCCCCTACAGCCACCGCCCGCCGCTTCCACCCCCTCTTCTTCCTCCGCTTTCCTCTACCTCTCCGGCCTATCCCCCTCGCGACCCTCCTCTTCCAGCGAGAACCACGCCCTAAACCCCCAAGTTGAAGACCGCCGGATCCTCTACCCACTGCCACCGTATGCAGCGCCCCCCCTGAAGTCGATGGCCGACCTGAGCACCCCCCCCTGCTCGAGCGACGCCTCGTTTAGCTCCTCCTCCCCTTGAGTGCGGGTCCCCATCTCAAATCAGCCCAAAACGAGACCTCTTTCCTCCCCCTTTTCTAGAGTAACTGTAAGTGTTTTCAGTTTTATTTATTTTTAACCTGAGTTGAGATTTTTATTGATAATCAAGATGGTATTTTCATAAAGTAAAAGGTCGTATTTTTATAAGAGGAAGGTCGTATTTTTATATAAGGAAAGACGAATATTTTTATAAGGGAAAAGTATATATTTTTAATGTAGTAAAGCTTATATTTTTATATATGAAAACTTATATTTTTATTCATGAAAGTTTATACTCTTATTTTGAAAAGATTATATTTTAGTCATGAAAAGAAATAATTTTTGATTGGTAAAGGATATGATTTTTCATATGAAAAAGACAAATTAAAAATATGATTTTTATATATTGAACTTCGAATTAAAAATATGATTTTTATATATTGAACTTCGAATTAAAAATATGATTTTTATATATTGAACTTCGAATTAAAAATATGATTTTTATATATTGAACTTCGAATTAAAAATATGATTTTTATATATTGAACTTCGAAATAAAAATATGATTTTTATATATTGAACTTCGAAATAAAAATATGATTTTTATATATTGAACTTCGAAATAAAAATATGATTTTTATATATGGAATAGCGAAGTAAAAATTCGATTTTTACATATGTAGTGAAAGCGGACAACGAAGGTGACGAAGATGTGATAGCAAAGAAGATTTCTATCAATGAAGTGCCGTGGAGCTAGGATAGCTATATGTGAGAATTTCTCACCTTTCAATTTCTTTTTCTAGTTATATATATATACTAGGATGCAGACGGTGCTTAGTAGCACCCGACACAATCGTCCACAGACCATGGACTTGTTTGTTTGGTTGCGTAGATTAGTTGGATTATTTGATTGAAATTGAATCGTGTGGTGAAATGAATTGATTTGATGATGTGTGAATGGCGTGGGCCTTCACTAGACCGGGGATAAGGCTAGGCCTCGTCCCGTTTCTAGTATCGTGCCGTTATGCCGCCGAAATTTTCTAAAATATGTTAGAAAAATAAAAATATCATTTTCATTGTGTAGATGAACTGAATAGAAATTCATGTGTTGAAATAAAATATTTTATCGTTAAAAATATAATTTTTAACGTGAAGTGAATAAAATAAAATACTCATTTACAAACCGGACGGTTTGTTTATGTACACTGATTTGACTGACATTGATTGGGTCGATAAATTTTACACATCACCCAACTGCACGAATAAAATCTTGTGTTTGATTGTTTGAAACCCCACACGGGTGTTGGGATGAAATTTGAAGTTCACTCATCCTGATTGATTAAATATGTTGATCGATTGATTGACAGGTTGTTATAAGCGTTAGATATCTATATTTGATGCTTATACAGTGTAGTGCACTTTGGTTGATGGTTGATTATTTTTCAATGCTATTATGTACATGTGTTGTATGAAAATCCATATAATTAATTTTATATGGTAATTGATTGGGCCTCATTCCGGTTTAGAAATAGAAATATTTGAAATAGAAATATTTGAAATAGAAATATTTGAAATAGAAATATTTGAAAATAGAAATATGTGAAGCCGTGATGATTAGATTGACGCCATTTTGACGTGAACGATATTTATATCGATTGAAAACGATTTCGAAATGAATTGAATTGAAAACGATTTCGAAATGAATTGAATTGAAAACGATTTCGAAATGAATTGAATTGAAAACGATTTCGAAATGAATTGAATTGAAAACGATTTCGAAATGAATTGAAAACGAATTCAAATTGAATTGAAAGCAAATTGAAATGAATTCAAATTGAATTGAAATTTGAATTGAATAGAAATGAATTTTAAAACAAATTTATAAAGAAGAATTCAATTTTGATTTGAATTGAAATGGAAGTTGAAATTGCTTTTGAAACGAATTTTAAAACTATTTATATAATTCGTTTTAAATAGAAATCGACGAAATATATATTATATATATAATATAATGGCCTGAATAGAACGCGCCGCGCCGCGGCAGTTCGTGAATTTCGACCATTTATTTCAAACGGACATTACGGGAGATCCGACCGTCGGATTCTCCTAAAACCGGAACCGTTGGGTTCGTATCGAAAAGAGCTTTCTAACGAAGGCTAGAAATTTGAAATCTAACGGTTGGATTTGGAGATATGTCCAAATCAAATTTGAAAAAGGTCGCTGTAAGTGCAGTTCGGTGGCCATTGATGGAAATCGACTGTACGGGCCTTGATAAAATTATTAAAAATAGTAATAATTTGTGTAAAATCATAAGAAATGATTTGTGAAGATTTGGGATGAAAAACTTCATGTTTGAAAAGATAAAAATAGATTTTTATCGAAATGAACTAGTTTTGAACTAGAAATATAATTCTATTTATTTTTAAATAAATAAATTGGACTTGAAAAGGGTTTTAAAAATAACCAGAATTTCCAATGATTGCATTGGAGTGGATTTGAATCAAAATTGTCTTCGGAATATTTCGATGTTGGAATTCGGGATTATACAGATGTGTTATGGAAATTTGAAAGATATATATTTATATCGTTATTTCCAATACGACATTTGTTAGTCGTAGAATTTGATATTGAATATAAGCCGGTATATTTTCTATTCAGAGCCTTGTATTGAATATCAAATGTGATTTGGGTTTGTCGTGAATGGTGTCTTCACTAACACTGTTCTTGGACCCAGTTGAGAAAAGATTAAATCTTTTTATTTAGATTTAATGAAGTGTACCAATTAAATGATATTTAATTGGGATTGAATTGGTATTGATTTTTGGGTTTATCGTGAACAGTGTTTTAAATAACACTTGTTCTTTAACCCGATAATTAATGGAATGTGATTTTGGGTTTATCGTGAATCGTGTTTTAAATGACACTGATTCTTTAACCCAGATAACGATTAAAACTAAGTGGAGTTTTAATGAATCTTTAATTAGATTGAAAAGATCGAGAATGGAGTATCACCAGTTTTACTCCAGGCGATAGTTAAATCTTTAATTAGATTTGAACGTGAAATGGTAATTGAATTACCGATAACACTGTGGTGTTAGATATGAAGTACTACCAGTTTTACTTCATGGGATGAATAGGTTGGGATTGGGAAATAAAATAAATGATTACTTCGGTGTCGTTCGCTAATCCCGACTAGTTTGAATTGATTTTCAAAGGAGATTAAAGAATAAATTTAAAGAATTTATCTTGGATAAAATTAATGGGAACTTTTCCCAAAGTATAGGAATATTTGAATAAAAGAATATTCTGAATTGGAATGAGGCGTATGTCGTGTTTGTGTAACACTTTTATAATATATACGCGAGTTATTCAGAAAGACCGGGTTTATCCCATTCTGAATAACTGATTCGACGTGGTGTCGAAGATGAAGACGATGGTCGAAGACCGGAAGTCTTCACGTCGTTTGGGTGATAACTGATGATCTTGATTGGGCTGTACACCCAAGATGATGGAAACAGTTGGTGATCGTCCAGACGTACTTGGAGATCGATGGATATGCGGGGTACTAGGTGCCTCCGGTTTCGTTCAGACCCAGAACGAACTTGTAAATGGATTGTGTGTCTGACATTGGATTTTAGTCTGTGTGATTGATTTCTATTAAATATATATCAGTTTGGCGGCGGAGAATTTATTCTCTTGCTTAACGCCCTTCTCTGAGACGTACGAGCTCAGGGGTTATATATTGATGGATATCAAACGCATGGAGTGAATTGCCTGTGTGGCATGCCTAAGTGGCAATTGATCGAGGCTTTTGTTGAAAAGCAAAGTCTTGTGGTGATGATCGAAGCACGGCCTTTGTGGCGTAGCTTTGTGTAACGTTTACTTCGCGAGTTTCACACCCGGTATGAACCAAAAACGGGAGAGGACATCAGGGAGGACTTGCGTTTCTTTCTAGCTAGAAGTGGCGTCAGTGGTTTTACACGCCCTGACGAGTTTGACTTATGTGGTTGTTGCTGTTGCGAGGCGCCTCGGATTGATCGGTCGTTCTCGAACCGATGGAGTCATTTAGTTGGCTCATTTACGCCCCAAAGGGAGGAGGGACGTAGTGTTCAGGCATAATAATCCGCATCGGTGGACCGGCCCTGACGATCTAAAGGGTTGATGCGTTCTGATCCTGAGACATGGGCTAGATTGTCTCGAATCGGTTGAGGACTATCTTTTGCCTCGGTTCATAGACGGAAATCCAATTTCCAAATACGTGACATTTGCGGTTTTAATTCTAGAACTAGTATGGCGACATGATATATGGTACCCATGCCGCCTATGATTGATACTTATGATTTGAAGTCGTTTTATACACTATGCACTTATAATAGTATCAAATGATTTGTTTTAAACGTATCAAGCATTCTTTGGCTGTTATAAGGGAAAACCCTATCCCCCGGCTTGCGTTGCATTGTGTGATAGGACCTGGGTCTTATAACAGCTTCATTTTTCTTTATTTAACATTGCGTTGTTTGTTTTATGCACTGGTATTCTTGGGAGGAAACCCGTTCCGTGTTATACGGCGTGGTCCCTTGATTTACCTAACTTTAAAATAAAGATTTATAACTGTTTTAGTTCTCACACCAGTCCCATGACTGACCTGGAGTTTATTGTTTTGACCTAAACTCTGGGTGCCCCTATTTTGACACGGGCAGCTAGTAGTTTTGGTTTTGCAGATTTATATTCACAGGATCCTGGTTTACAGCTGGAACGATATCCGGAAAGCTTTGTATCCGTATATCTCTTCTAGTTGTGTATTGTATTATTTTCCGCTGCTATGTTTTTAAATGTAATTTAAAACTCTGATATTTCTGTGTATTATTCATTTATACTCTGTATATTCTTGTAATCTGATGCATTGTTGTGATATACAATGAAATGTTCTTTTATATGCGTTCTGTTGTGGCTTGTTCTCAAACGATAGGGCGTTTCGAACGGTCTAGATCGGTTTAACGACTGATTCGGACCGAGCGAAATTCCTGTTCGTCACATTTTGGTTTTGCAGATTTATATTCACAGGATCCTGGTTTACAGCTGGAACGATATCCGGAAAGCTTTGTATCCGTATATCTCCTTCTAGTTGTGTATTGTATTATTTTCCGCTGCTATGTAATTTATTGTAATCTCTGATATTTCTGTGTAATATATGTTCATTTATACTCTGTATATTCTTGTAATCTGATGCATTGTTGTAATATACAATGAAATGTTCTTCCGTCTGCGTTCTGTTGTGGCTTGTTCTCGAACTATCCGCGCTTTCCTTTACGGGGAAGTTACGGGTTTTCACATAAAATTATACATAGAATTTACAGAGTACACTAAAACCTTATCAAAACCCCAACTAATACAATCACTATTCTCATCAAGATGATAAAGTTCTAACTTAGCTTTAAGTAAGGCTAATTGCCTTAACATATCCCCTTCTAATATATTATCAAAGGTAAACTCCCGCGGGGGATCTAAATCACCTCTATAAACATCTATAATCAAAGCATTCTTAAAGCAGCAATTATAAAAAAGCTCACTAAATTCAAATTTAAGAGGTAAATGAGAAATCCAAGCATCATGCCAAAAGAAAGTAAGATTCCCAGAATGAACAAACAACTTACAAAATAAATTAAAAAAAAATCAAAACACTTTAAAACAGACTTCCAAAAATAAGATATTCTATTACACCAACTAAAACTAGAACCAACAATATACTCTACCCCTGAATAATAAAATTTGGAAATAATATTCTTCCAAGTAGCCAACACATGGGCATCTAAATCTCTAAAGCTATTTGGCTAACAAGGAAGAATTAAAATTAAATAAATTAATGATCCCCAGGCCCCCATCCTTCTTGGGTTTACAACACACCTCCCAGTTAACTAAACATTTATAGCCTCTACAAATAGAAACACCACTCCAAAGAAAATTATGCCTGATTCTGTCAATTTTCTCAATAACCCATTGAGGAAATCGATCCATGGCCATCCAATAAGAAGGAATAACAGACAGAACCGAATTAACAAGCACTAATCTACCAGCTCTAGACAGAAATCTATTATTCCAACTCGATAATTTATTATTGATTGTATCAATAATAACTAACCAATCATCCTTCTTAAGATTCGAAGGCCTAATCTTAAAACTCAAATAATCAAAAGCAAATTTCATGACAGAACAGTCCAAAGTGCCAGCAACCTGAGACTCAACATTATCAAGGTCGTTGAGAACCATTAAAGAATTCTTATCAAAATTGATTCTAAGCCAAGATAACATCTCAAAACAATAAAGAATAAACTTCAGAGCAATGATATGCTTGGGAAGGTGAGAGGAAAATAATAATGTATCATCTGCAAATTGAAGAATAGATAGGCCATTATTAAATTCCTCATTACCAACATGACCTAAGACACCTAATCTAACAGCTCTCTTAATAATTCTAGAGAAGACATCAGCTGCTAAGTTAAAGAGAAGAGGTGATTGAGGATCACCTTGTCTAAGGCCTCTCTTAGACTGAATCTTCATGCCCACTACCCCATTAACAACAATATTGGAACAACAAGACCTAAGCAAAAGCATGATCCAGTTGATCCATCTGACACTAAAACCCCTAGCAAGACATAACTCACTAATGAAATCCCAATTAACAGAATCAAACGCCTTCTCAAAGTCTAACTTCAAAATGGCACAAGACAAATTATTTTTACAACAGACATTAATATATTCCTACACAGCGGCCACACAGACCACTATGTTTCTGCCTTTAATAAAGGCAGTTTGGGAACAATCAATGAGCTCATTTATTTTAATGCTAAGCCTATTAGCAATAACTTTGGAAATAAGCTTGACGGAATAATTAATTAAGGGAATATGCCTTAAATTCTTTAGAGAATTAGCACCCACTCTCTTACGAATGAGAATAACATTAGCAAAGTTAAAACTTCCTAATCGTAAATTCCCACAATAAAAATCATTAAAAAGGTTAATAATATCAAACTTAAGGACCTCCCAAAAATGCATATAAAAAAGAACAGAAAAGCCATTAGGCCCTGGAGCTTTATCACTAGGCATATCGCAGATAGCCTTCCAAATCTCCTGCTCAGAGAAAGGCTTGTCAAGATCTACTAACTCAACCTTAGAATTAGACGGATAAATGTCATTCCAACTAACATTAATCCTTCTCTTAATCTTAGCTCCAAAGATCTGCTTATAATAACTAGTGAAAGCCTCATTTAAATCCCTCTGAATGATCACTTCCACATCATTAATAAAAATAGAGTGAATCAAATTATCACGCCTCCTATTATTAGCCACATTGTGAAAAAACTTCATGTTGCTATCACCTTCCTTAATCCAATGAACTCGGGCCCTTTGCTTCCACATGATCTCTTCTTTTTCTAAGGTCAGCTTCAGATCATTCCTAAGGTGGCAAAGTCTATACTTCTCATTGGAATTAAGAATTCTGAACTCACTAATCTTGTCTAAATCTAACAACTCACACATAATCTTATCTTCCTTAATTCTAACACTCCCAAAATATACTTGTTCCAACGTTTGAGAAAAAAATCTTATCTTACCAAGCTTCACAACTAAAATTTTCGCAGAGTTACCCCTATACAAATTATTAAAATAAAACAAAAAATTCCACTTAACAAAAACTAAATTAATAAAACTAGAATCCAATAACCATATCTTCTCGAATCTAAAACTGTTACTAATAGAAATATTCGAATCACAAGAAAGGATGATAAGACAATGACCAGAATATAAAAAAGGCAAACCCTTAACCCTACTGATCGAAAATCTATCATCCACCTCAGTACTAATAAAGAATCTATCTAATAAAGCAAAAGAAGGACTATCTCTGACATTAGACCGAGTGAACAATCTATTATACAGAGGAATCTCAATCAAATTATTGTTTAAAACAAAATCATGAATTCCTCCATATCAGAGAAATCACCTTCTCGAGGTGACCTCTCCCCTAAAAACCTAATGACATTGAAATCTCCCCCAACTATCCAAAGTTTGGGGGCTAGATTCCTAAAAACAAAACATTCATCCCATAAGAGTCTCCTCTCAAATTTTTTATGAGGACCATACACATTAGTAAAGCCTAGTAAAGAATTATCAGAAAGGGAAGCTAATATGATGTGCAGAGAATTTAACTTAGGAATCTCCTGAACGAGTCTAAATTGATTATCTTTCCAACCAATCATAAGTCCTCCAGCACTACCTAAGGCCGGAAGACAAGCCCAATTACGAAAGAGGGATCCACCCAACCTCGCATAAAAACCAAAATCGGGGTTCACTATTTTGATCTCCTAAAGCAAAACAATATCAACATGAAAATATCTAAAAAAAGGTTCTAACCTTAGCACATTTTTTGGATCATTTAGACCCCTAATATTCCAACTAATAATCTTCAACATCTCAAAGAACTAACTCTCTCTAATCCCTACTTCTAATGAAATCTGATCCAACTCAACATCAGAAAAATAAAGACAGTATCGTTAGCTAGCTGAAATAACTGACTAGTCGAAAGGCTACTCAAAGAATAAGGCAAATAATCACTACCATAAACAGGAACCATACCTGAGCCCAAACCCGAATTGCTACTAATAACACTCGAGCTCGGGAACCTACCATGAGATAAAGAGGAAATATATCTAATCCTCGCGCTATGTCAGACCAATCCAGAGCTGGGAGCTTCTCTCCTACGTCTCCCTCTCCTAGTCGATGTATCAGATATAACAACATCACTACTCACTGAAAGACCTCCACTAACCTCATGCAACTCATCTCTAACCTAGAAAACAACCCGATCAACAGAAACAAAATCCAAACGAGGAAAAGCACAATCTAAATGAAACACACTAGGACACGACCTCAAATCAAGGATAGAATTCACACACCCGACTCTCTCAAAAGAAAAGAGCAGCCGCCCTTTCCCAGCAACAACACAAGGCCGCATGGATCAGAACAAACAATCATCGAATAGTGATCAACAAAATCCCCAAACAATAACCTATTACTACTATAAGGAATTCTGCCATCAGCATCATTCATGCAACCCAAATTGCCCGTCACATCTCCCCCAACCAGATCAAACAAGCCACAGTCATAAAGATGCTGATTATCCCCACTGTACACAACATTTTTAATAGAAGATTTTAGAGAACTAACCGCCATGCCCTCGCTCCTAGAACACACTATCCTCAGCTTAGCCTGTTCTTTCCTAGAAGTACTCGAAACCTTCATCTTGCCCTTCCAACCAAGTTTAATACGACCGACTTTAAAACAAGTCCTCATCTTCAAGGAAGACTTCATAGATGCCATCTCCTAATCTGAGCCACCACCTAATCCAACCTTCCTTGAATCCAACTTAATGATAGAATCATCCAACAACCCGAAACTATTGGACAGAGCAACATCCTCAGCCCCAAGCCAATCAATCCCCTTCCTAACACAAGCACTAGCAGAAGGATCCTCCATAACACAGTCAGCAACATAGCCTCGCATGTCCACTGCATCCACCCCTATCATCGCTTCCTTATCCCTTCCATTGGCGATGGTCTTACTAACATTGCAACTTGAACCTACACTAAGGCCCATACATTTCAGATCAAAGAGGTCCATGATCATCAGATCAGTACGCTGACCAGACCAGAATTCTTCAACAAAACAAACCGAACCACTTCAAGAAACATTGCTTTATCATCAACCATACCGGTATCTACAACATAATCCTTCTCCTTTAGAATTTCATCCCCTAGACAGATATTAATAGGATCAGCACCATTAGACGTTAACTAAAAATCAGTAGCTCTGCGCTCACAATTAATAACAGTATTAATTGCATCAAAATGCATCCGTAACCCATCTAGGATCAGAAAATATTTCCTCGTATTCTTTGAATTCGAATCAGCATAAATCCTCCGCAATTTCAGGAGATTCAGACAGAAATAGAAAGCATTATTCTTTCTATCCAATGGGCGAGGTTATGGAGGAAAAACAACATCAATAGAAACATTTTTACTCCACAAGATCCCATCGACAAGGCCCTCTAAATGCCATCCCAACAATAACAATAAATAAGCCCCTTCGTTCACCTTTTTAGGGAAATCCAGATCGAAAAGATCCAAGAGAGCCATCAGTTTCTGACATAACCTCGAGCAGTTGAAGTGCATAAGATCGAAAACTGATTTGCCTCTAAACAACTTTGGACAACTAATCTTACAAGACCCACTCCTCCACAATTGAAACAACGAAATCCATTGCTGCATTCCTTTGCTAGATGGAAAGAATCACCACATTTGAAACAAAATCGATCTCTAGCTTTTTTCCAACGAAAAGAATTACTGTGCGAGACGGAATTCCAGGCAGAAAAAATGGGAGAAGGATTCCTAATCACATCAGCGTAAAGATGCCTAACAATACTCGATGAATCAGTCAAAGACAAGGAAGAAATCGAAGGAAGAACATCGGAAATCACAAGACAAAAACTTGAAAGAATACAAGAGTCCACCATTAGTTTCGCCCTCGAGAATAATATATAATTCACATAGTTATATTTGGCAAAAAAAGAAAAAAAAACATTATCAACAAACATTAAACAAAAAAATTAATATAGGCAAAAATTAACGTTAATGGCCCAAGCTATTTAACGTTATATTTTTCCACTTGTATGCTTCAGATTTTATTTTATCTAATCCAACATATCAGAATCTTCTATACACCTATAAATAGTCTAGCAGAGCCTAGTCTCCAACTCATATTTTCTGATACGATGCAAAGACTCTGCCATTTTCTTTCTTCCTCAAATCTTTAAGAAATTAGAATATTAGCTTTAGGAAATTCTGATTCAAGATTTGAAGACAAAGAATGTAAATCTACAACATAGGTGTTCAGATTTCTAATCAACATGACGTAAGTCCTATGCATCTGAATTATTTAGGTTTCTTTCTTTCCCTCTTCTTTTAGTACTAGATTTGTAAATTCGTTGTTATTTTAATACTAGATTCAGTTAGAAAGGCCATAGAATCACATATTTGAATCGGATCCAAGGATTCGAAAGCAATCAGGTGAGTGGATTTAGAATTGTACCTTTTAGGTAACGGTATATTTACCATTTACATTCCCCGTATTCTTAACATGTTAAATAACAATAGTTTGTGGTAATTGCGTTGAATCCTATTTAAAATAAGCTGAGAATATTGTTGTTGTAATTAATTCTCTGTTTGGATTAAGAATCAAGGCAATACCAAAATGGTAAATTTGATAATAGTTATGCATACAGTCTTGAGATTACTATTTGACAGTAAATTGTAAAACATGTTAATTTGACAGTAATTTGGAAAACATGTTAGTAATATGGAAAATTTACAATAATCGAAAAGAGTAAATGAAAAACAGGAATTAACATGTTTGGAATTAACTCCATATTACTAACATGTTTTCCAAATTACTGTCAAATTAACATGTTTCCCAATTAACTGTCAAATTAACATGTTTTCAAATTTAATATAAAATAAACATGTTTTCCAATTTACTGTCAATTAGTAATCTCAAGACTGCATACATAACTATTATCTAATTTACCATTGGTATTACATGACTCGGTGTACAGTAGGCAGTGCGTTCGTGTGAGGGTCTAGATACACACACTGGGTGGTGTATCATAGACGAGAGGGCATTACTCTGTGTTGAGGCTTGATTCGACCAAGGAGTTTGGATATGACGATCCATACGCTTGCGTGGCATAGCGACGATGGTTCTGTGCGGTAATATGGCGTAATGTTTTGGATTTCCGTACGTCGTTCGGCATGGGATATGCTTCTATGGCATGACGGTGGAGACCATGCAAGGAGGGTTGTAACGGCCCGCCTTTTTGACCGCCTCAAATTGGTGATTAAACCAATATAAAACATTCAAATTGACGGATCGTTATTAGCGTACAGAGTTTAAAATAGAATAAACACAGAAAACATAAAATAAATATCACGGTATTGAACAGCAGAATAAACCTTTATTTATTAATCAAAATTTTGAATACAAGATATTTATATACAGCGGAACTAAAAAAACAGTTGAATTCAAGGAAAAATCTTTACCAGTTTAAAACTTCAGAGTGCGCCGTCTCTTGGAATCCCCAGCTTCGTCCATCTTTGAATGCTGCGCTGAAATTTTTAAATATGTACTGCTCGGGTCTGACCCGAGCATTCCATGCAAAAACATAAAACACTCGAGTCAGGATTAATCATAGGTTCAAGTAAATTAATTTCAGTGGAAACTGAATAAAATAGTTCATCCTATAATTTCTTAAATTTCAAGTATATCGATCCCATGAGAACTATCAAAATAGCATTGCAACTTGGAATAAATCAAATCCTGAGCAGCATGTATATTTATGTATACACGTTTGCTGATGATACGTATATACACATACTGTAGTATATATATACATATGCATCAACCACCACATATATATACACAAATCATGCTTAATGGGTATGAGACAGAATATACGACTGGCCAACAAGAAATGATCAATGCTTCGCAATAAGGAGCAAACTTAACGCAGCTCCATATCATAGCATAAGGATCAAAGGCGACGTATGAATTGAACTGATGATCAATGCAACCGGCAGGATAAGTAACTAAGTGCATTAGCAAGGCAACATGTATTTTCAATTTCAAGACAGCATGGTGATCGGCAACAGCATAAATGTGGTGATAAAGACATGGTAAATGCATTTAAATAACAGTAAACTAAATACAAATGGGGGCATGCAAATGTATTTAAGTGACAATAAACTCAATTCAAATGAAGCATGCAAATGTTTAAGATAATAAATGGCACTTCAGCATACAAAATGGTGACCAACAGTACAAAAGAAAGTTTCAAATCCCGTGATGTATCCTGGTTTAGTTGGCCTACAAACATATGTGTCTATTTCCAGTTATCTTCTCTAAACATACAACCCTTTTTAATTGGCTTATAATTGGTCCCTAAGATCAACACCGAAAATACACCAAGCATGGTATGAAATACTGACAATTTAAATATGGGTACAAAATGCAAGCATACTGACAGTTCAAATATGGTTTCAAGGTGCTAAGCTGAACAAGCATACTGACTAGGCAAGGGTGAATCAGGTCATGTGCCAAAGTCACAAGGAACAGTGTTTACAAAAGGGGGTATTATAAAGTATGACATGGTTTATTCCACAGCTTTCAGGTTTTGTTTAAGGCATTTTCCATTTTTCTCTATGAAATTTTAGATTCACACGTACAGGAAAATATACCCACATGTATATTTTAAATCTTAACATAATTAGTAATTAAAATGGAATAGTTTACTCACTGCTATTACCTCACAGTTGATTCCAGATTATCAGTTGTATAAATGGTCCAAATTCATATATATGATTACTAAATTTCATGGTATACCCAATGGCACATATAAACAAAAATAGCAAGGCAGCATCCACAAACAAGCAGAAAGCAATTATCAGGAAGGATCATGGAAGCAAAAGCATGGTGAACAGGGTCAAGTAACAACGTAACGAACAAGTCATTATACTGATTATTACGTATGCTCTAGATATTCGCCAACGAGGTAAGCTAGTGGTGTACATGTTAACCCATACATTTCTTTTGGGAATGTAAACAACTAACGATGACCTTGACATGATATTCAAGGGACACAATAGGTGATGAATTTGCTTATTTATTATTTCACAGCAAGACTAGTCAGTCTACATATATAAGTTATATATTCAACACTTCTCAGCATGGCATAGTTTCAGATTAAATGTAGCATAAGCACCATTTCTCACCCGAATTGATGAAAACAACAGACCCTATCTTTCAATATGCATTTATGTTTATGAATCCAAGTCCACACCCATGCTGACCATAAAGCAGTCATCAACTTAAATACACAGGTACAAAAAATGAGCACCAACAACATATTAACGTGTAAGTCGTAATGCACATTGCTAATGTCATTAGTTTTGGTTTAAATTTTGGCAAATACTAATGCATTTCAAAATGTACAGGGTAACACAATATAACATGGTGGATACATAGAAATGTCAAATGGACACTCAAGTGCAGATTTACAAGTGAAGCAGGTTTCATCATTTTTTCCCTAAAATATAAATGAATGCACATACCCATATATATATGTGTATGAACCATCTTCAAGCATGAATCATGTTCCATGAAATGAGGAAACATAGGTATATAAACCATCTCCAGGGTATCATGTACATGTGAATATATAGTAAAGGTATGGAATGTGCATTACCTACTTATGTGAACACTGTGAACACGTACATATAAATTAACCGTTTCGAATATAACAGGGCCAAATAAAATTCATTACCCAGTCTTACTTGACTTAACGTGCTACTGAAACTCAAGGCATTACGATTCATCATGGGTGGAACAGCATTGACAAGTAAATTGACAAATTTGAATTTAACAAGGACAATTCATTTGCCAGTCTATTTTATCATAGTTCAGTTACCATGTTTTCCAAGTACAGTTACCCCTAAGGTCAAGGCCGTGAAAATCAACTATCTGTTTCCAGTTCTAATATATTTATCGAGTAAAACCAAATTCTTTCAGGTGAGGTATACCAAGGCGGCATCTATCATAAGTACATACGTATGCTGAAATGCGTATATACATATACGAGATGCACATATATACACACGGTCAGCCTCCACGTATATACATAGTCAAGTCTTACATTCAACAGTCATGGATCAATCATATAGCAGCCACAATATCATGAATAAACTATTATATATTTTGGCTTAAATTGAAATCAATTCACTTGAAACTGAGATTAACCGTGAGTGAGATGCTCACCTTGAATCGGTGAAGGAATTGAGTGTAGGTGACAGTTTCGGCGTGAGTCTCGAGGCGACGGCGACAAGGTGGTCAACGCAGGTGATTTCGACTGAAGGCGGAGCCTCAACGTCCAAAGCCTTGTGTCAGCAACTCCAGGGTGAGCTTTTCGACGCTGCAATCGGTCAGAGTAGGCACCGACAAGGTGCGGGTGCTCAGGCAAGTGGAGGTGAGAGGAGCAGATTTCGATTTGGAGGGCTATGGATTTTCGATTTTGGGGAATTAGGGATTCGACTATTAAAATGGAAAAGGGAATGATTTCGTTATTATTATTTTCTTTATGCCGAATGAATTGGGGCATGCTCAATTTATAGAAGAAAGAACCATGGTTACCACGTTTACGTGGGTAGGAAGGAATCGATAGTGTGGCCATAGCTGTGTAAGTTTCATAGGTGGGTCTGCTTGAGGTTGAAATGAAGAAGGCGATGGGTTTGCAGAAATTTTACTGAGGGAGGTAGACTGCATAACAAAAGGGGCGATTTTTAATTTGTAGCTGAAGAAGTAGGTTTGCAGATGTACGATGGTAATAAGAGAAGGCTTTCTTTCCTTTTATAATGTTTTATTTATTTAGTTTAATGTTTGACTTATACCGTGAATTTTTACTGAACGCTCAATATATGTACTGCTAACACAAGCTCCAACGCAACGTTCTACATCCAATAAAATTTTTGGTTGTAATCCGACATTGTTTGTATATGACGTTTGTAATGTCCCGTATTTTCACGGTATTATAATTTATTTATTTAAATAGTGATTTAGGGAATTAAATGTTGTTTAATTAAATAATGGTGAATATTTAATTAATTTAAATAATAGAAAAATATATTTAATTCCGAAATAGTCGGAAATAGTGAATTGACAATATAATGTGAACTGGACAATTTAAAATATTTAATTCAGTTTAGAATTGAATTAGAATAACGAATATATTATTTGAACGACAGTTGAACATATAATTTATATTATAATTAAAATCGAGCTCGAAATGGCGCAGTAGTTCCCTATTTGGTGATTTGAACTTTAACTGAATATACATGGTCCGTTGTAAATCGGATTTCTGTGAAACAAGAAACGTTCGGAGCTGGTGAAGTATATTTTTCTAGTGGAAGAGAAAAATCAGGATTTCGTCGTGTAGATTTTGATTTATGTCCAAATCAAATTTCAAAATAGTCGCTATGGAATTCCTTTATAATTTTATAATGATTTATTTATATTTTAAATGGAATTTTCAATATAAATAAAACATCGATTCAACCGGGATTTGAATATTGAGTTATAAATCCAATTGGAGCTATATGATGTTCTGTGTGAATATATATATACGATAATATATATTTATTTATATTTAATTTAATTGTTTTTAAATATATTTATATATTTAAATGGGTTATTTAGAGCTTTAAAAATAGTCAGTTTTGCAAACGACCTCGGTTCTCGACGAAACCAATTTTGTTGGATCCGTAATATTAAATTATTGTTAGGTTTCAAGTTTCGTAATTTTTGAAGTCAGTGTGTGGCAGTACGGATTTTTAATGTGAAAAACAATCAGTATTTTGATGGTTAAAAATACGCTGTGTGAGCAAACGGAGTCGGAATTCGACAAAACTAGTTTCGTTGGGTCCGTAATGTCGAACTGAAGGTGTATGTCCATTTTCGTGATTTTTGAATATCATGTGAGATCATAGGAATTTTTAATAATAAATATTGACAGCGTTTGATTAAAAACAAATATAATAATCGATTAAAAAATTATTATAACTATCCTATAAATACCCAACTACTCTTCCTAACCCTAACCAATTCAATTCATCGGTCAAAAGAATACGCCGCCACCATATTTTGTTCTGCAAACACTTAGTGAGGTCTTAAAATTTAAATCAATTCATAGAAATTCCTTTAAATCGCAATTCGAACATCGTTGTAATCCTTGATGGATCCTCTTCATTTCTATTTGGTTTTTTTTTTTTTGAGTTCGAACTTCATATGCATTGCTCCATTATAGGGCAGCACGTTCTAGGGTTGCGAATTTTAGGCTGTATGAGCATCTAAGTGGAATTTCGATGCGGGATTCGGGTTCCAGGGTGTGTGTAGCATCTGTTGTGAATTCCTGGTGAGATTCGAGCATGAAAAATGGGCGCGCGACACCCTGTGCTTCATCGAAGCTGCTGTTCGATGGAAATGAAAAGGGACATTCGAGTTCAAGGTTAATGGGTTAGGAAGATAGAGATTTCAACGAGAAGTGAAATGGTGATTATCGTTTGAGTTTTCATTGATGAAGAGAGGAGCGGTGGGAGTTCAAAGAATCGGCAATGGCAAAAAGTAAAATATTGGAGCGTGAATTATGTGTTCGGGGAAGAAAGGAGAGGGGGGGGGGGAACGGGTCAGTGGGCTTTTGAAGTTGAAGTGGGACGATTGTTGTTGGTAAAGCCCAAAAACTAATTTCATTAGTTAAGATTTTATTTAAAATAGTGAACAAACTTATTAATGCAATATTTTACTCATATGTTGTCAGAAACATGAACGGTTTGATCCTTGGGATCGTATGGTTGCGCAACATAATGGAACTGACTGGGAGTGGATTGGAGCTCGATACAATTTATAGTAAAATAAATTGTCCGACTGAATCAAGCGATGGTTATCGTTATTAACGATGATCGTCCTATGTGAGTAAAACTCACCAACTCTATCAGTTCATATTTTTATAACGTATATTTAGAACTGATAAATGATGATTGATTTCCGTGTATTGACTGTTTGGTTGAACTGCTAAGTAATTGGTTGAAATTATAGATCTGATTATATATATATATATAAATTGATTCTGTTTAGCAGAATATTTCATAGTGAAATGAAATTGATGTTAATTGTATTGTGTAACATCTGTGATGCAGGAAAACAGGTTGGAGGGATCCAACTGGATCCCTCAATATTTATAATACCGTTCTTTTCATATATTGTAATATAGAAAAGGATTTTATAAAAGAAAATATTTTTATAAAATCAAAGAACAAATATAAAAGGAAAATATATGTGAAACAATTAGGAAAGGAAATATTTGTGAAACAAATTGAAAAGGGAGTATTTGTAAAACATTTACAAATAGAATTGAAAAGGAAGTATTTGTAAAACATTTACAAATAGAAGTGAAAAGGAAATATTTGTAAAACATTTACAAATAGATTATAAATGGAATATTTATTTATGAAATAGATAGAGTTATATAAAAAAATTTAGAAAACAAATGGAATTATAAAGGAAAAATTTATTTAGAAAATAAATAGATTATAAAAGAAAATACGTGAAAAATGAATAGAATTGTATAAAAAGAGAATTTTACATTTGAAAGGTTTAGACCCGTGCTTCGCACACGGGTATAACGTGATATGGATTTAAAGCAAAGATTTTAAACAGAATCTGTTATAACCAATAGAGTAAGAAGATTAACTAATAAATAAGGTTTTATAAATTAAGTAAAATATTTATCATTGGATAAATAGAATATATAAGTCAGGACTTATATAGAGAAGTAAGAATCGATTTCAACATCGATATTTGAAACTGAATATGGACGAAGAGTAAATTAGATAGGGTTAATCAGTTAGAGTTAACCAGTAGAGTTAACCAGTTAGAGTTAACCAGTTAGAGTTAACCAGTTAGAGTTAATCAGTTAGAGTTAATCGAATAGAGTTAAATCAAACTAGAGTTATTCGAATAAAGTTAATCGAATAGAGTTAATCAAATAGAGTTAATAGAATAGAGTTAATCAGATAAAGCTAACTGATAAGAGTAAATCGATTAGAGTTAATCAAATAGTGTTAATTGAATAGAGTTTATCGAATATGGTTATTCGAAGAGTGATTATCGAATATAGTTTATTCGAAGGAAAGAGTTATCGAATAGAGATTTATTCGAAAGAGAGTTACGTAAGGAAGTTTGCTAAAGGTTTAAATGGTGAACCTTGTCTTTTCGAAGTAGAAATGTTGTTCAGTTAAGGTCTGAGAGGTAGTTATACCCCAACTTGATTGGCTTCGTTTTAACTAAGAAATGGTTAAGGTTCGACAGTGAAGATTGGTTAAGTGAATTTAGTTAACGAGTATAATGGTTTGAGTTAGCATAACGATGTTTGATTTAAACATCTGTTTAAATCCAATGTCGGAGTTTTGGAAATGTTTTCCAAATAAGAATCAGAAATGTTTTCTATTATAGAACATAAGAAATGGAAATATTTTCCAATGTTAATAACGTATATTTTCTAAATTTAGAAAACAAGAAATGTTGAATATATGGAAATAGGAATAGGAAAATGGATAATTGAGTGACAAATTGAATTAGGGGGAATCAGTATTGATTAATGATTTGCTCGGTAACATTTCCATTTGGAGATACGACTGTTGCATGCATACGTGTTTTTCTTTGATAGTTAACTCACCGAATATCGAAGTTTTTGACCATTTTTCTGTCGTCAATACGGAGAGACCGGGATCAGATTCATGACCTGAAAACCACTCTGTATAGGCATTAGCGTTGCGATCAAATATGATGAAGATAATTGAAGATGGAGTTATGCAAGGGATGTCATGTTTACAGAATAGTGCCTTCGATTTGTCTAGCCCCAGGACAACCTATATGGAAGAATGTCTGACAGAGTATATGTAATGGATCACGTAAGTTGATCTCTTCAAACGTATGTACGTTTGGTGGTGGAGGAATTCATTTCTCTTAGCTGTATACCCATTGTATTTTTGGGGAAATCAATTTGTGATTTGGCGGGTATGACGATGTGACATTCAAAGTGAATAACTGTGTGATCTGTCAGAGATAAGTGTGGCCTTTAGCCTCACAACCGGGAAATGACAAAAATCGGGCAGGCAGCATGGTTGAGTGGTTGGCTTCCAAGTAGGGTGTATTATCACCTATCTAGGGATATTCATTTCATTCTATAATCTATTGTTGATGCCATTCGGGAAACGGTTGCTGATCCCAACAGTTGGTGATATACATTCAACACACTCAAGCGAAATGAGTGGTCGGTCATGTGTGGCCGGGTTGCAAGATGTTCTTGTTGAACCCAGTGTATTCCTCTCTAGAGGTACACTATCGGAAGGTGGTTCCATACCTTGTCATCATTGGAAATCCATTACCCAATAAGCGCTTGCGATTTTGATTGTATACTATATATGTGGAACGTGAGATGAAAGCGTTCTGCAAGATGATTATTATATTGTGGTTGATAGACACTATTATAATATCAAAAGAGTTTTGATATAAAAGATCATTGTTTCTTTCAAAATGATTTGAAAGTTAAATTAAATTGATTTGGATTCTCATAAAGGAAAAACCCGTTCCGTTATACGGCGTGGTCTTATGAGATATCATTTTCTTTCTCAAACTATTTTTAAATTGTTTTACTCACACCAGTCCCATGACTGACCCAGAGTTTATTTTGTTTTGTTTTCCCTGAACTCTTGGGTGCCCAATTTTGTTCAGGCAGTCAAGTAGTCAGGATTTTACAGATATACTTGAAGAGCTTGGAGCAGGAGGCTTCAGGATTTTATGGCTATTGTTATTTCCGCTGTGTTGTAAGTGTTGTACTCTAATAATGATACTGTATACATATACTGATTTTATTTCAAAGATATGTTATCTATTATATGTTGTTCGTTCCGCTGTGAGATTCGTGTTACTCTGATGTTGTATGTTCTTCTTCTTCTTCTATTCTAAGTTTCTATCTTATCTATTCTCACCCTCTAATTTCTTTCATGGACTATCCGGTATTTACGATGCTTGAATAGTCGACATAGTGTTGTATGCCGATATCCAGGATCGCGAAAACCCGGGTCGTTACAACGTTATTTCAAAATTATCAGTTCACCGACATTAACAACTCCGTTCGATTTCAAATTTGACATGTAAATTTCCAATTCCTTTTATACATACAAATACTCACATACTCACGCCAATTTCCATATATTTGAACCAATAAATTTTCCGTTGATATTGTTCATTTTTAAATTCAATGATTTATATTTTCCTATTGGATTCCAAACCCAATTCAAATATTCAACCCAATTCAATTTGAATGTTCAACACTAATTATTCGATTTTCAAACAAATATTCTAGATTAAATATTGAATTCAATTCATATTCAAAGCCATAATAAAATTTGACTATTAAATTTTAAATAAATTCCCGATTCCAGTTGTCGAAATACCTGGGTCGTTACAATCTCCCCCTTTAAATCTTTTCGTCCTCGAAAAGGAAAGATTGCTAAGTTATACCAACGTATACTTCAAAATTTCATACTTATGCGGAATTTTCCACCACTACATTAAATATCAATATTTAAGTCATCGATCCTTTCTTATTCAATCACCCGGATTAGATCAAATTTGATCAAACACGATTTCCTTAATCTTTCGAATCGTTTTTTTCTTTTTCTTTTTAAACTATATTCAATTCCCTCAGACCAACTTCTATCTCAATTTTATTTTGAGATATCTGCCAATTCTCATTTTATCTAATCTTCTAACAAATTCATAGTCATGTAATTTCTTTTCAAAACCAATCTCGTTTTAAATTCCAAGTTCTGCATAATCGGATTTATACATCTCAACTATTCCAAATTTCATTATATGCATCATCTGTGAACCTCACTTATTCATCGTTACAACTGTAATGAGTCTAGGCTTAGCAACCCTTAACCCAATCTCGTTCAATCCATTTTATTCTTTCCAGCACTCATTTAAGAGTGTAAATAACATCTCCACTTCAAGTTACAATTTGTCAACTACGAAATCTCCAAAATCTGAAATATTTGTATTATTCCAAAGTTCTCTTTCATAACTTATTAAACTATGTACATTTAAATTTCAAATTATTTATTTGAAAATATTAAATAACTCGAAGTTTGACAAGTCTACTGTCGTTCTCACAAATGTTAGGCATACGCTGGCCAGACGCATGACTAAAATCTCCAAGTACTACATATACCCTTGCTTCAACTCCTGGTAAAAATATTTCAAAAATTCTTTTAAAAACAGATACGGAAAGTACCAATGTGATATTGATATGTTGATTGTTCATGAATCGCAGATACACAATGGTTCCGTCTATATCCCTAAAAAAAAATCCGTATCCGTAGGAAATCACTTCCCTGTGAATTTCGTCATGGATAGATCAACGGGAAATATTTAACAAAATTTGAGGTCATTGAGAGCTGGCTGCTCTCTCTCAAGATCACGAAACAAATTATCAAGTTATGAAGATAAATCAAGTCACGAGGACCAATCAAGTTACAAAGACAATCAAGTCATGAAGACAATTTGCTGCATTAAACAGGTGACTCAATCACTAAGATATCTTAATGGACCGCAGGTACACAATGGTTACACCTAGGTCCCCCAGGAAACATCCATACCCGTAAGCTTTCACAACTCTGCGGATTATGCCCTTATAATTCGATTGTAGATCGCAGCAGTTATAATGGTTACGCTTGGTTCCCCCACGAAACATCCGTCCACCGTAGGCTATCTACAGCCCTGCAAATTTCGCTACACGGTCGAACTCCAATGATTCTAAATCGTAGCGATCACAATTCTTACGCCTGATTCCCTCAGGAAATATCTAACCGCCGTAGGCTATCTGCAACCCTGCAAATTATGCTAGCATTCGTGCTCAACGGCAACTCATGAGTTTTATGTTTGGACAACCTACTGTCACCAGCATCATATTCAGCTAAGCTCGAAATTCAAAGGAGAAGGAAGGAACTTTCCTTATTTTGTTTTGAAAACATATAATAATATATACATATAGTGTTTCAATTCATACTTCTCATAAATCATATTTATGATTTTCTTTTCAAATCACATTTCCAATTATTAAGTTCGTCACTTAATTCAAATTCTTATTCTCAAAATTTTAGAATTTCCATTCTTATAACAAACTTCTAATTCACGCCTCATTATTCTTTCACGTTCACATCCTTCGACCGTAAATTAGCAAAGAGAACAACTCTCCAAGTGCAAACCCGAAGGCCGAAACCAACATCAGATCAACACTTAAAAAATTTATTCAACTTAACTAATCTCCAGTCAGTTTCTAAATTCCCTAATTCCATTCCTTAATTTCTTATCAAATCATTGCTTATGTAATTTTTCGAACCTACTTTTTTTTTGAAAACATTGATTATAATGATATCATTATAATTTCCACTTAGAAACATTTCACTTCCAAGATTCCAAAATACAATTGAGATTAAACCATTAATAGTAATTTTATAGAGTTCAAAATTTCCATATCCACTCTATTACACCTTGATCTATTCAAAACACGCACATAGGAGATTTAAGAGTACAATGATAGTATAACGAAACAGAGCTAACTTAATTAGGATTCACAATCTTTGATGATTGTCTGCTTTTTGATCGATGATCCACATCTTTGCGTAAAGTACTTTTATGATATTCATTGTTCTGGAGTCTTTACAGAAGGATTAGTGCATTCCTCATCCACGTTACCCCACCCCTTGCAGTTCTTACAATAATATGAGATGGATCCACCTTTATCTACGTACTTCACAGTTTTCTCTCTAGCGGAGCCCAACACTGCTTGTCTTCCTTGTTGTCTTTTGGAACAGTTTCGAGCTATATGTCCAACTTTCTTACAATGATAGCAAGCGATTGGTTCAATAGACGTCTTAGCAATGGCAGACTTCTTCTTTCTCACTTTAAGACAACGACTGGGAAAATATCCCTTCTCTCATCATTTAAAACAGAAAATATCGAATCTGTACATTTTTCCTTCTTTCTTCTTTCCCTTGTCTCTCTCTCCGCACGTAGCCGCGTAATGTCCATTTTTCTGACATCTGTAACAGACGACATTGTCATAGGGGCCAGCTGTTTGTTTTTTCTTAATCCTCTTCTCGTATTCCAACATTACTTCTTCCCTTCTTTTACGTTCTGCTGCTCTTCGTTCTTGACGTGCGGCTTTTTGTTCTTCAGTTCTTGCCATTCTGGTTTATTACCAAAACCCATTAATTTCCCACGATTTTTGAAACGTTTCTAATTATCATGTTTATTTTCTATACATCTAGAAAATCCCCTATCCCTATTGGATTTTTTTTATAGAGAATACAACTTACCCTTAAAGGGAAAACATTTCTAAATTCGTTACTTGAATTAACTAGATATTAAATAAAACCCCGCTATACTCATTTTCTTACTTCACTTAACCACTCTTGCTATCGAACATTAACCATTTCTTAGTCAATAATGAAGTCAATCAAGTTGGGTTATAATTACCTCTCAGACCTTAACTGAACAACATTATTAACTTTGAAATAGATAAAATTCACACTTCGAACACCGACAAAACATTCATTCTCGTAATTCCCGATTTCAAGTTAATAATTTATTTCTTTTACAGTAATTCATGCCTTCAAGATATGTAATTTTAAAAAATATGATTTATTTTTTAATTTCTATACATAAACAAATTATTATTAATATTTTGAATTTTAATAAAATGGAAAGTAAATAATACTTTCCCGAAATTCAACATAATCGACTCTCATAAATACTTCCTTTCGAATAATCTGTTATTCGATACCATATTCCGAACTTTGGAAAAATTCATTTTATTTATATTCTGAACTTTCAGAATAATCTCACCGTACTGGTCAACTTTATTTCCTCTATTCTCAGTTTCATTAGCAACACTTTTTCTTCCAAACGTTATCCTTTTCCAAAAGTCAATACTATTCTCTTTATCGCAATCTAAACTTGTCACATGTAACCAATTACCAAGTCAAACAGTTTGATTCAGTTAAATGATTTAACGTCCCGCTTCATTTACAGCTCTTGTTTGTGATTCACTTCTTGTTAATCAATTAACAAGTTTATACTTCACTATCGAATTCTTTTATTTGATTATACATTATTAGTTTGAACCCAATTATAAATCATCTTACCATGTTCTGAATAATTCAAATAAATTAATAACATCATCTGACACAATCGAATTTCAATTATAACCCATTTGATTTTCATCAATTTTTATTTCAAATATCCAAATAAAATTCATTGTTTCATACTTCGAAATGATTTCAAATTTCCTCTTTCCATTCAAATTCTTATTTTCAATAATTTCGGTCGTCTTTAATTGCTAGAATACCAATTAGCGAAACTAATTCATCGATTATCTTATACTTATCTTTCCTTGATACCATTCGATGATGAATTCGGGGTTCAAATCTAAGGGGATCTTATCGAAGAATAATTCTCGCGAACTTGGATTCGAAGACTTCTGAAGACTGGGGAATCCAAACAAAATTTAAGTCTCAAAATAAGTTTTTGTTTTCGCTGTATTAGTTTCAAAATACGGAATTCAAAATACATATATTCAAAATTATTTGTTCAAAAATTATTTGCATTTTCAAAATTTATATTTCAAAACCATTTTATTTTTAAGATCCCTTTTTTAAACCTAATAAGCCAAGCTTTGAATAAACCAAAGCTCTGATACCACTTATAACGGCCCGTGTAATAACCCGGAAAATACGAGCCAATTTAAAAATTTTTAATTGATTATTTCAAAGCAATTTGAACCATTGAAATAGAATATTTCAATAAAATAGTAAGTTAAGAATAGTAAGTCAGTTTGAAAATTTGAATTCGAACTTGGACCGACTGTGCAGGGTGGAAAATATAACGGATTTTAGTGAGACCAAAAATATTTAAATCTGTTAGTCAATACCTTTCTAACGAATCTGAAAAATCGAAGTTTCATAACGGGAATCAAAAGTTATGGCCGAATGAATTTTCAGAAGAGTCGGTATATAGAATATATAGGCCTGGAAAATTGATATTTTGCATACGACCTCGGAATTCGACGAAACCACTTTTGTTGGGTCCGGGATGTCAAACTATTGCTAGGTTTCAAATTTCATAATTTTTCGAATCAATATGTGAGCGTGGCAAAAGAAAACGCGTTTGACCAGTTTCTGTTGAATTTAATCGACTGGAAATTGGCCATTTTTCAAACGGTCTCAGAATTCGACGAAACTAGTTTTGTTAGGACCGTATCGTCAATACGAAACTAGAAAATATTTTTCTGGAATTTTTCTAGTTAGTATGTGACCCCGGTAATTTGAAATGTACGTTTAAAATTCAACATAAGGATTTAAATGTAAATTCAACGGAAACTGATTGTAACGATCAAATCAGCTTACGATACATATCTCATTGTGTTCGGAATGGGGGTAAAACGCTATGGACGACAGGTGGTAGGCCTCGTTTCAAGGTCGTATGTAAAAGTCAACCTTTTTGCAAAATTAAATAATTAAATAATAAAAAGGAAAAAAAATATTATTTTAATTCCCTCCCTTTTCTTCTTCTTGGCCCCCCCGATTCATTAATCAGAAAACGAAAAAAAAGAAGAAAAACCTAAACCTATCGACAGCCGCCCCCTCCACCTCAAGCGAACGCGCCGACGAAGACATCGCCGCCCCCCCTCCGTCCAGCCTCCTCCTCCCAGTGGTGAAACCCCCGAAGACCCCGTCCCCCTCGAGCCTTTTTGAACGCCTCAAATTGGTGATTAAACCAATATAAAACGTTCAAATCGATGGATCGTTATTAGCTTACAGAGTTTAAAATAGAATCAACACAGAAAACATAAAATAAATATCATAGTATTGAATAGCAGAATAAACCTTTATTTATTAATCAAAATTTTGAATTCAAGATATTTATATACAGCGGAAATAAAATAAAAACAGTTGAATTCAAGGAGAAATCTTTACTAGTTTAAAACTTCAGAGTGCGCCGTCTCTTGGAATCCCTAGCTTCGTCCATCTTTGAATGCCACGCTGAAATTTTTAAATCTGTACTGCTCGGGTCTGACCCGAGCATTCCATGCAAAAACATAAAACACTCGAGTCAGGATTAATCATAGGTTCAAGTAAATTAATTTCAGTGGAAACTAAATTAAATAGTTCAACCTATAATTTCTTAAATTCCAAGTATATCGATCCCATGAGAACTATCAAAATAGCATTGCAACTTGGAATAAACCAAATCCTGGACAACATGTATATTTATGTGTACACGTTTGCTGATGATACATATATACACATACTGTAGTATATATATACACACATATGCATCAACCACCACATATATATACACAAATCATACTTAATGGGTACGAGACGGAATATACGACTGGCCAACAAGAAATGATCAATGCTTCACAATAAGGAGCAAACTTAACGCAGCTCCATATCATAGTATAAGGCTCAAAGGCGACGTATGCATTGCACTGATGATCAATGCAACCTGCAGGATTGTTAACTAAGTGCATTAGCAAGGCAACATGTATTTTCAGTTTCAAGACAGCATGGTGATCGGCAACAACATAAATGTGGTGATAAAGACATGGTAAATGCATTTAAATAACAGTAAACTAAATACAAATGGGGGCATGCAAATGTATTTAAGTGACAGTAAACTCAATTCAAATGGAGCATGCAAATGTTTAAGATAATAAATGGCACTTCAGCATACAAAATGGTGACCAACAGTACAAAAGAAAGTTTCAAATCCCGTGATGTATCCTGGTTTAGTTGGCCTACAAACATATGTGTCTATTTCCAGTTATCTTCTCTAAACATACATCCCATTTTAATTGGCTTATAATTGGTCCCCAAGATCAACACTGAAAATACACCAAGCATGGTATGAAATACTGACAATTTAAATATGGGTACAAAATGCAAGCATACTGACAGTTCAAATATGGTTTCAAGGTGCTAAACTGAACAAGCATACTGACTAGGCAAGAGTGAATCGGGTCATGTGCCAAAGTCACAAGGAGCAATGTTTACAAAAAGTGTTATTACAAAGTATGACAGGGTTTATTCCACAGGTTTCAAGTTTTTGTTTAAGGCATTTTCCAATTTTCTCTATGAAGCTTTAGATTCATGCATACAGGAAAATATACCCACATGTATATATTTCAATCTTAACATAGTCAGTAATTAAAATGGAATAGTTTACTCACTGCTATTACCTCTTAGTTGATTCCAGATTATCAGTTGTATAAATGGTCCAAATTCATATATATGATTACTAAATTTCATGGTATACCCAATGGCATGTATAAACAAAAATAGCAAGGCAGCATCCACAAACTAGCAAAAAGCAATTATCATGAAGGATCATGGAAGCAAAAGCATGGTGAATAGGGTCAAGTAACAACGTAACGAACAAGTCATTATACTGATTATTACATATGCTCTAGATATTCGCCAACGAGGTAAGCTAGTGGTGTACATGTTAACCCATACGTTTCTTTTGGGAATGTAAACAACTAACGGCGACCTGGACATGATATTCAAGGGACACAATAGGTGATGAATTTGCTCATTTATTATTTCACAGCAAGATTAGTCAGGCTACATATATAACTTATATATTCAACACTTCTCAACATGGCATTGTTTCAGATTTAATATAGCATAGGCATCATTTCTCATCCAAATAGATGAAAACAACAGACCCTATCTTTCAATATGCATTTATGTTTATGAATCCAAGTCCACACCCACGCTGACCATAAAGCAGTCATCAACTTAAATATACAGGTACAAAAAATGAGCACCAGCAACATGTTAACATGTAGGACGTAATGCACATTGCTAATGTCATTAGTTCTAGGTTTAAATTTTGGCCAATACTAATGCATTTCAAAATGTACAGGGTAACACAATATAACATGGTGGAGAAATGTCAAATAGACACTCAAGTGCAGATTTACCAGTGAAGCAGGTTTCATCATTTTTCCCCCTAAAATATGAATGAATGCACATACCCATATATATGTGTATAAACCATCTTCAAGCATGAATCATGTTCCATGAAGTTAGGAAACATAGGTGTATAAACCATCTCTAGGGTATCATGTACATGTGAATATACAGTAAGGGTATGGAATGTGCATTGCCTACTTATGTGAACACTGTGAACACATACATATAAATTAACCTATTCGAATATAACAGGGCCAAATGAAATTCATTACCCGGTCTTATTTGACTTAACATGCTACTGAAACTCAAGGAATTACGATTTATCATGGCTGGAACAACATTGACAAGTACATTGACAAATTCGAATTTAACAAGGACAATTCATTCACCAGTCTATTTTATCATAGTTCAATTACCATGTTTTCCAAGTACAGTTACCCCTAAGGTCAAGGCCGTGTAAATCAACTATCTGTTTCCAGTTCAAATATACTTATCGACTAAAACCATATTCTTTCAAGTGAGGTATACCAAGGCGGCATCTATCATAAGTACATACGTATGCTGAAATGCATATATACATATACGAGATGTACATATACACACACAGTCAGCCTCCACGTATATACATAGTCGAGTCTAACATTCAACAGTCATGGATCAATCATATAGAAGCTACAATATCATGAATAAAGTATTATATATTTTGGATTAAATTGAAATCAATTCACTTGAAACTGAGATTAACCGTGAGTGAGATGCTTACCTTGAATCGGTGAAGGAATTGAGAGTAGGTGGTGGCTTCGGCGTGAGTCTCGAGGCGACGTCGACAAGATGGTCAACGCAGGTGATTTCGACTGAAGGCAGAGCCTCAACGTCCAAAGCCTTGCGTCAGCAGCTCCAGGGTGAGATTTTCGACGCTGCAATTGGTTGAAGTAGCCACCGACAAGGTGTGGGCACTCAGGCAAGCGAAGGTGAGAGGAGCGGATTTCGATTTGGAAGGCTATCGATTTTCTATTTTGGAGAATTAGGGATTCAACTGTTAAAATGGAAAAGGGAACGATTTCATTATTATTATTTTCTTCTTGCTGAAAGAATTAGGGCATGCTCAATTTATAAGAGAAAGAATCGTGGTTACCACGCTTAAGTGGGTAGAAAGGAATCGATAGTGTGGCCATATCTGTGAAGGTTTCAGAGGTAGGTCTGCTTGAGGTTGAAATGAAGAAGGCGATGAGTTTGCAGAAATTTAACTGTGGGAGGTAGACTGCAGAACAAAAGGGGTTATTTTTAATTCGTAGCTGAAGAAGTAGGTTTGCAGATGTATGATGGTAATAAGAGAAGGCTTTCTTTCCTTTTATAATGTTTTATTTATTTAGTTTAATGTTTGACTTATACCGTGAATTTTTACTGAACGCTCAATATATGTACTGCTAACACAAGATCCAACGCAACATTCTACATCCAGTAAAAATTTTGGTTGTAATCCGACATTGTTCGTATACGACGTTATTTTAAAATTAATAGTTCACCGACATTAACAACTCCGTTCGATTTCAAATTTGACACGTAAATTTCCAATTCCTTTTATACATACAAATACTCACGCCAATTTGCATATATTTGAAACAATAAATTTTCCGTTGATATCGTTCATTTTTAAATTCAAAGATTTATATTTTCCTGTTGGATTCCAAATCCAATTCAAATATTCAACCCAATTCAATTTGAATGTTCAACACTAATTATTCGATTTTCAAACAACTATTCTAGATTAAATATTGAATTCATTTCATATTCAAAGCCATATTTTTTTTATTATCAATTTCTAGCCCAAGTATAAAATTTGACTATTAAATTTTAAATAAATTCCCGACTCCAGTTGTCAAAATACCTGGGTCGTTACAACTATGGGGAGTACCTTGATATGTTGGGGGTAGCTATATATATACACTATATTAGGTTAATCTACTGGGAAGTAGATGTGTACGACGAGAGTATAGAGCCTTGAGTGTTGATAACCCAAACATCTTAATAAATAAGAAAACTTAACTGAATGGTATATGTAGGATTATTTCAGAATGTATAATTTTTCCAATCACCAAATTTTTGTATTCTGACCCCCCTCCTCATAACACACTAGCAGGTTAGGTTTGTGGCAGAGATATGATAGCTTTGAATACTGGTTAGACGATATTATTACTTCGGTAAGGCTATATTTGATTATATTATATTTTATCCATTTTGTTGTGAGATGTTTACTCAGCTCTGATATATTTATTATCTCTGCTTTTCTGCAGGATGCCATGTAAGTCGACTCGAGCTTCGATAGATTGGGATTTTTGGGAAAAAATGCGGTCTGTCGAAATTCGGGTTTTTACATCTATTATCAGAACTTAGGTTCAGGACACCTGTATAGATAATGAGTGAACGTATTCATATTTTTTAAAAATAAACAAATTATAAATATACACCTAGATCCAGAAAGGAACCCACTAAATAAGAAGAGCGACATATGAAAATTTGGGAAATCTATTGTGTACACTAATGAAACGGTTATGGAAATATTATAATAAGAGACCCTTAGGTGGTTTGGGTGAAAAAGTTTACAATGTGTTTTGTAATGAAAGAAAATGAATCCCATATGTTAGTATTTCAGTTAGTGGGTTTGGCAGTAGAGTCTTATAAATTGGGAAAGAGCAAAAAAGGAAACGGATTAGGAATATATATATATATATATATATATATTTAAGAAAAAACTGACTTTGGGGATATATTTAGGGAGCTCTAAATAAGATAGAAATCCACTTTGATCTAGCCGCATTGTTAACTTTTAAGAACTTGAAATTTTAAAAGCTTTTAGATGGTACATTACGAGTTTTTTTTCCTACAAGTTTTGACCTTAAAAGTTTACAATTTTAAGATATGTACTAGCAAAATTGTGTAGAAACAATTTTTGAAACAAAAAAGAGGAGCTTTTAATGTCTAAAAAAAATATGCAAAAAACATATTTCAAAAGTACATATTGAGTTTTGCGGGGAAAATGGGTATATTTCGGAAACAATGATTTCTTATGAAATTTTTGTCAAAAAATGAATTCTTTTAGAAAAATGTGTACATTATAGAGTATGTATAGCTCGCTAGTTTCTAAGCTATAATGTATGAGGGAATTAAATAACAAACATAAAAAAGATTTCATTTTGTTAAAAAAAAACTAAAATTTTCACTAAGGAAAATTTTGGAAATCTCTATTCTTTTGACAATAATTTTTGATAATTGTTTTGACATAAACTATAGTGGGTGGAAAAAATAAGTTGATTTTTTTAGAATAAAGTAGAAGATTGGGATAAGTTCAGAAATTAATAACTTGTTGTAAGTAATTAAATTGGCATAGTAAAATTGAACGGTTGTGAAATTAATTGAGAAATAATTGTCTCTGTCTACTCCACTTTTTGTGATTTGAAAAAAAATGAATTTTTATAAAGTTGGAAAAGAAAATTTATAACAAAGATTTTTTTTAATGTAAAATGTGTTTGAATAGGAAGATAGGAAATTTTTATATAATAGTTGCAAAAAATCCAAGTACAGATAGAAAAGGTATATAAAAAATGGAAGATATAAAGTTTTTCGTTTTTCCACCTTCTTGTAACATAAGAAATCAAATTTAGAAATTTAGAATTTTCTGTAATTCTCAAATTTAAAGCTGGTTGGTAGGGTTAGGATGCAAAAATTGAAAGAACTACGTCTTGCTCTGTAAGAGTGTAGGAAAATTTGGATGAAAAAGTATTTTAATTTTCAAAATATTTCATTCATATAGAAATTGCCTGTATATTTAGGATGTATGCATCATATTTTCAAAAAAAAAAATTCAAGAATAATTTGCATTTATATAGAAAGTAGGACTTGGGTATTCATATATTATTATGTTGTATTACACTTTGCACAAATGCACAAATGGTTGCAAAATTTGTTGTACACATGATGGTTGTAGTTATGTAAGAGTTACTTTATTTTACCCTTACCAAATTTTGAGGACGAAATTTCCTAAGGGTGGAAGAATGTAACACCCCACATTTTTAATGAAATAATAATATAAAATTTTGATTTTTCCAAAATTGCTCACGGAATTAGATTCATTGCGTCCGTTGTAATTTTTTGATCATTTAGACCTATGGTTTGCAGAAAACGGATTTAAAATGAAAAAATTGCTTTAAATGAAGTATTACAACAAACGTGAAAAAAGATATAGGAACACGAAAAAGGAACAATGACCACCATTATATTTAGTTTTGTAAACAACAGCTTTTGTAGTCTAGTTGGTAGGACCATGTCTCTCCCAAGTGAGTGGTGCAAGTTCGAGTCCTATTGGCGCTATATTTTTAGTTTTAGAGGGATGACTAAAGGAATGCATATTCTAAGAGAACAATATATATATATATATATATATATATATAAATGTACATACAAGGAAAATTACACATATACGTGAGTATAATTATATATGTATACGTGCATATGTGTGTATATGTGTATGTGTGTGTGTGTGTGTATATATATATACACACACACATATATATAAGAAATCCAAAATATACCTACAATCAATGAAAATGCATAAGAAATAAATTAACGTATAGTGCCGTATGAATTTTGAAAAAAATACAAAGATTGCACGTATATACACACACACACGCACGCACACATAAATTCAAATGTTGAAATTAAAAGTGCAAGTTAAGAGAGAGAAATGATAAATATGAATAAATGGAAAACAGAGATAGCAACATTTGAAATTAGAATATATTAAAAGGAAGAAAACACTGGATTGCTAGCGTTATTAATCACATTAATTGAGCAGCTATTAATGAACAAAGATTTGAAAGGTTGTACCCGTATATATACACATAAGTTTGAAATTCAAATATTAGATATGTGTTATAAGTGGAAGATAATAATTCACATAGTTATAATTGGCAACAAAAAGAAACATTACCAACAAACATTAAACAAGAAAATAATATAGGAAAAAATTAACATTAATGGCCCAAGCCATTTAACGTTATATTTTTCCACTTGTACGCTTTAGACTTTATTTTTATCTACTCCGACAAACCAGAATCTTCTATACACCTATAAATAGGCTAGTAGAGCCTAGCCTCCAACCCATATATTCTGAGACGACGTCAAGGCTCTGTCATTTTCTTTTTTCTTCAAATCTTTCAGAAATTAGAATATTAGCTTTAGGAAATTCCGATTCAAGATTTGAAGACACGGAATGTAATTCTACAACATAGATGTTCAGATTTCTGATCAACATGAGGTAAGTCCTGTGAATATGAATTATTTAGGTTTCTTTCTTTCCCTCATCTTTTAGTACCAGATTTGTAAATTCGTGCTTATTTTAATACTAGATTTAGATAGAAATACCATAGAATCACAGATCTGAATCAGATTCAAGGATTGGAAAGCTGTCAGGTAAGTGGATTTAGAATTATACCTTTTGAGTATGGGCATATTTACCGTTTACATTCCTCGTATTCTTAACATGTTAATACTTGTAATTTGTGGTAATTGCGTTGAATTCTATTTAAAATAAGTTGAGAATATTGTTGTTGTAATTAATTCTTTGTTTGGATTAAGAATCACGGTAATACCGAAATGGTATATTTTATAATAGTTATGCATACAGTCTTGAGATTACTGTTTTGACAATAAGTTGAAAAACATGTTAATTTGATAGTAAATCGGAAAACATGTTAATTTGTCAGTAAATTGGAATTTTTTTAATTTGATAGTAATTTGGAAAACATGTTAGTAATATGGAAATTTTACAGTAATTGAAAACGGTAAATGAAAAACAGGAACTAATATCTAACTCAGAAAAAAGGAAAAAAATTAGCAGTGGACTAAGTTAGTTGGATTTTGGAAAAATGAATACATTTCCATAACGATAAAATTATTAAGAACATAGTTGCAAGAAAAGAAAGGAAAAAGGGTTACTGTGAAATATGGGTTCATTTACTGTATTGCACATTAGTTGGGGTATTAATTTATAAGGACAAAAGGCTACTATATTTTTTCCATAAGGACACCCGCCTAATATTTTATCCATAAGGACAATACACTGAATTTAAATTTCGGCCGATGCTTCCATCTTCTCCCCCAGTCGCGTATCTCGATTTCATGTGCGCTTGTTTCTTCTTCCTCCGATCCCAATTCACGTCCGCTCCATCTTTAAAACAATCGAACCCAAAAATCACAAAAATTCGAATCCATAACAATTCATAAATCACGAAAATCAAAAGGACATCGGATTCGAAATTGCAATCGAACCCAAAAATTCGAATTCAGAAATCCGCTCGAAACAGAAACCCTAGAAAACCAAAAAATTGTCGAACAACAAAAATCCATTGGAAATCACGTTTGAATTGAATAAAAATATTTTTCAGACGATGGAAAACACAATTGAAGAAGTCGAAATTGTTGAAACAATTTTTTCGTGATTGGAAATGTTTTTTTTAATCGTTAATAGTATAGCAGTTCGTAGGTATCATTTTTCTATTTTTTTAGTTATCATTTTTCCGGTTTTAACTTTAACATATAGCATCAGTTTTTAGTTATCATTTTTCTGTTTTTTTAGTTATCATTTTCCATGTTTTAACATTAAAAACATAGCAGCAGTTTTTAGGTATCAGTTTGCTATTTTTTTAGGTATCATTTTTACCTTTTTAACTGTGTTATATTTTTTTTTCATGAGATTTTGTTGCTGTATTAATTTTGAAGTTATATTGTTGTATCAGCTAAGAAATTAAGTCGAACTTATTTCAATTTAATCAGTCAAACTGTGATATAATTTTTTTTTCCATTATTTTATCTTCAAAGCATTGTATCAATATTTTGTTATCATTTTTCTAATATTTTAGGTATCATTATTACAGTTTTAACTATGTTATGTGTTGTTTTCATGTGATTTTATTGCTGTGTTAATTTTGAAGTTATATTGTTGCATCAACTTTTTAACTCAGTCGAATTTATTTAATTTTATACAATCAAACTTGTATCATAAAAATAGCACTTAATTCAATTCAATTATCACAAAAATGAGATTATTCACAATAATACACGCTTGTACCATATCATATGATATCTACAACTATGCATAACTGATATACTAGGATACATTGTTTTCCTACACAATATAAGTACATACAACACTACTCCACATTCCAAGCATGCATTCAAGCATTTACTTTTACTTGTACTCAATCCAGTCTTGAATTCAAGTAAATTCCAGCAGCATGCAGTATCTGCAAGAATTTCATGCATAATCAAAACTTATATCAACATAATAAAGTAAATTCAGCTACAAAATATAAAACTGATAACTAGAAAAATATAAAAATGATACCTAAAAACTGCTATAATGTAAATTCAGCTACAACATATAAAAATGATAACTAGAAAAATATAAAAATGATACCTAAACACTGCTATGATGTAAATTCAGCTACAACATATAAAAATGATAACTAGAAAAATAGAAAAATGATACCTAAAAACTGCTATGATTTAAACTTAACTAGAAAAAATAAAAATGATACCTAAAAAAATATAAAAATGATACCTAGAAATTGCTTTGATATTTTGAAGGAAAACTAATGAATAAAAATGTTACATCCCACTTTGATTGATTAAAATGACATAATTTCGATTAAGTTGCAAAGCTAATGCAACACTACATGTAGAAAACTGATATAGCACCAAAATTATAAACAAAACAGCATAACACTGTTAAAACACGAAAAATGATAGCTAAAAAAATAGAAAAATGATACCTAAAAACTGCTGATAATTTCACCGTAAAAAAAAAGTATATAGCGACGAATTTTTTCTCCTTCATCTCTCTCGTTCGATTTTCTACGCCGAATCAGCAAATTCAAAAAAAACGAAATCATCTTTACTTCCTATCAAATCAAAATCCGCGGCACCTACAATAATCGACGAAGATTTTCAGACAAAATTAGGGCAAATCGACAAAATTAGGGAAAATCTCTTGAACGAATTCCCAAATCAGTACGCGCATAATCGATTTTGGTATGGATTTGATTTCATGCGATTTTCAGTTGAGATGATTTCGTTATTTTTTAATTTGCTGATTTCGTGGAAGAAGAAATCGGAGAAGAGAGAAAGGAGCGGAAGAAGAAATAAGAAAAGAGAGAAAGGGGCGACGGAAAATTGTCCTTCTAAGTAAAATTTTAAGCGCGTGTCCTTATGGATAAAATATTAAGGTCAATTGTCCTTGTAAGTAGTTTCCTGTAAAATAAAATATACATGTATGACCACAATGAAAATAAAAGAAATAGCTTGCAACCTCGGATCTTAATTGATGTACATTATGGAAATAGATCTTTATATTTTTTCCGTTAACCAATGTAATGAAGTGTGTGAAGTGTTTTCCTGAAATGACAAAAATGAACATGACTGTAAATAAACAAAAAAAGTTTGGTTAAGGTTAAGGAACCAAGGGAAAATGTGATGAATGAGGAATATAACCTATTATAATTAATTATATGAATGAGCATGTAATATAGTATGTAGGCTTGTCCCAGGGACAAGTGGAATTATAACATGGGTTATAAATGAAAAAGAGAACTTATTAATAAACCTTATGTTAAGGATATTTTTCGTCAACACCAGAGATAGGTCTATGGAAGTGGACCTAAGAGAAAAATAGGTTGTTTAGCCTTTGCAAGTCTGAGTTAGCTCTCCTAGGTATCAAGGTCTAGAATTCAAAAGAATAATTACTCTTCCCTCGATGGGGTGAGTATCATGCTTAAGCGATTCAAAAAACAACAGTTATCCCAGGAGGATGAATTTCTAAACACAACCCTTGATAAGGACTTAATGGATGGTAGGAAGGGGCTCTACGCTAATCTTGTTGAAGGATTTAAGCTTGTAGGAAGGGTTAAAACTTGTGGTAATGGGTGTTTCACTTGACCTGCAGAAAGGCTTGGTCGAAGGTTAATGTATGTGTAAGAAACAAATAGTAAGCTGCGACAACAATGACTAGGAAATTTCATAGCAAATTCATAAAGAAATATCACAAGTATCAACTCACTCTTTATTAACCTTTAATTTAGAATACAGGAATAGAATAAAAGAAATCCCCAAATTGATTTAAGGATTACGGTTTACTCTAGAGAAAAGAGTACAAGAATCCGAATGAGAAATTCGTCCTCAAAATGTGACCCTTGGGGTCTAATTTATAGAGGATTTGGGGGCCTTTCGCTATTGGGCCGTTGGTCCTGTAGGAGCCTCTATCGACTGCTTTTCTCCTTGGTTTCAAATGTTTTGGCTTCCGGCCATTTTGCGTTGCTAATTATAGCTTCTGGAGGGAAGGTCCCGGCCAGTTGAGGCTTCTTTTAGATTGATATGAGCTCTTGGTTATATGCTTTCGGATGTAGGCTTCCGGTTTTCTCATGGATACTTGGAGGAGAATGCCCTCATGATGTATGTAGATAGTTGCCGGTTCGAAACCCTTGTCGGTGTCTGTACCAAGTGGACTAGTATGTATAGCCTGAATCCCTTTTAGGGTTCCTGATCGCCTTCCTGTGGAGTCCCTAGGTTTGGCCTAAACTTCCGGGAGGTTGTTCCCGGTGATTTGCCTGTTGTCTATCAATATGTCCTTTCGGTGTTTATGTAGTAGACATTTCGGAAGCTGGTTCTGGATAATCTTTATGTACTTCTGACTTGATACTCTAGATACCTTCGCCTCCTGATGTATCGGTATTAAGAAGATTAATACCGATAGCCCTTCCGTCTTTCTAGGTTTCAATTAACGAAGCTCTTGTGCCTCCCTTCTTTCTTAGATTCCGACTTAGATGACCTTTCGCTATAAGATCCCCCTCCCAGGTATATCCTGCCAGATATACCTTGTCGGATATACTCTGCCGGTATGCTGTAGATTTTGAGCTCCTTCTTCTAAAGAAGGTGTCAGTTGATGCAGTTCTCAGATCATTCCTTCCTGCACTTGGTTTTTTCTAATGTTTGACTCTTGCTTTTGGAGAACTCTTATCTGCTTACAGTCATTCGATACCCCTTTATCGCCAGCTTATTTCAGAGTTAATTTTGGTAGTAACATTTGCCCCCTAGTGTAGGGGTGTTTTCGACTTTTCAAGTAAAGCTTTTCTCATCTAAGGGGCTGTAAGGTTTTCAACCGTACAAGATTCCTGACTTTTTTGCTTTTCTAGTATGAATCATTTTCGTTGATTTGATTTTAGATGTGCAGTGGAAATGAAAAAGCGAGCTCTTGCCAAAAGGAATCTTCTTTTCTTTTCTTCCTTTTTCCTACATAACATTTTTTTCAAACGAGGTTACTGTTCATCAAAATTCACCACACTACTTTTGTAGGTTTCAAGCTTAACTAATCGTAAGTTTTCTTGTTTTAATCTTAATCGTTGTTTTGGACTATGCCCTGAATTGAGGTTCAATGGCCTTAGTGTAGATTAAAATCCCAATAACCATTTGAGATGATGTTAAATGGTGATTTCAATAAACTGTGCCAATCCCCAATTATTATTGGGGTCTAGGAAGTAGGATTTGTATAGACAACTAGTTTGTGATAAAAGGCAATCTAAATCGTCTACATCGATCTTTGCAGTCAATATCATTACGTAAGAGGTTAATAAAACTCTACAACATTTGTTTGCCTATATGTAGTTTGTATGCGCTTATCAAATAGTAATGAGATTAAAACATATGTTTATGTTACAATATCACTTGGCAGAATTATGTCTGGGATCCCATAAATTGGTGACTTTAGTTTGAGCAAGTCAGCTGGGTTTTGTTCAAAGGAGGAGAAGCTTGGAGCGAAGGAGCCTCAAGCTGTCGACGCTGTGGGTGGAGTTCCTGATGACTTGAGTCGGCACTCTGATCTATTATCTTTGGAATCCCTTTGCGAAATGCCCCCTTTACCCTGAGGAAAAATTTTCCTAAGACAACCTTTTCTCTTACGTTCAGTGTTTTTTTGGGATGATTCACACTTGCCTTCCATAGTCTCTACCCATCTTAAGTCTCTGCCTAAAAAGAGGAAGGCTTCGGCAGCCAGTAGTGGTTCTACCAAGTGACATAAAAGGACAAATTTTATCTCCTATCCTTTTGGTAATGAGATCGTGGAGTCGCCTAGTCGTCGATTATTGTCCATCCCCTCCCCCCTTTTCCTGGAAGCTCTCCTAACATGTGTACTTCTTCAATGGAGACCACAAGAAGTGATTTTGTTGCTGGCTTTTTGAAACCGACCCCCAGGAGATTTTGGATTTGAGAGAATGTGAGTCACTCTCCTCTTCTTACCGGCTATGTGACCATGCAAATCCTCCTTTACCGACCTCAGACTTCGATAGTATTGTCAAATCTATCCTACCTTCTGTTGATGTTTCAAATATTCCAGAGTTTGCTTTCATAGATTGGTCTGATTTTTGTCTTCATCTTGTTAAGCAATAAATTCTGGTTCGTACTTTTGTTTTCCTAAACTCCTAATCCATTTTCTTTATGTAAGGGCTAACATTGTAACACTCCACGTCCGTTAGTGTCACTCACAAAGGGAATGCACTAAGTTCTGTGGAGCATTTTGGGTAAAAGATGCAGATAAATTACAAGATAGACAAATTATTAAACAGTGGAAAATAGAACTTTGCTTTATTGATAATTTAGTCTATACAAGATTCTTTTACAATATCAGAGTATCATCTGTCTTTATAAAATAAAGAAGCATGAAAATACATTTATATATATTCCCCAATGTAGCAAGAGCCAGCCATAGCATCTGGAAGAGAATCCAAAGACAACTTCGTCAAATCTTCAAGCTGGGAAAGAGCAACGGTCCAGTCTAATCCTGAGTTATACAATTCCCTCCTCAACTACCTGGGGGGGGGGGGGAACGGAAGAAAAGAAGACGAAAGAAAAACAGAGTCAGACATAAAGCCTGAGTAAGTTCAGTAACTTCTAGCATGTGAATATGGAAAAACAAAACGACATGAATTAACTGAATACAAGATTACACCATGACGATAAGGTCAACAAGATTAGACAAGGTAGTCACAAGATATGCTAAGATGACTGGATACGCTCTAATACTTTCGCAGCTTCGCTATTTCCTTGTTATACTGGTTTCTATATCTCTGCACCACCTAACTAGTGTTCAACTAGTAACGATAACGTGATCCCAACCCCTGTAGTTTCCATTGTCTTCAGGCATACATTTATTATTTATTACCTAGATCTAGTCTAGGGTTTTCTATCAAGTGCTTCTTAGATTTAACTATAGTTTTACGCTATCTGCTGAACGCTTTTCGAGTTCAGGGTTTATGCCACCTAGTCCAACTAGGGATTACGCTACCTGTCGAACAATGCCCCCAAGTCTAGGACACACTACCTAGAGTGGTATATGCTCCTAGGCTTCCCCACGCATGTATCACGAATCGTTATCGCTTGTCTAGATGCACATGTCCTGTAATGTGCGATCCGAGTCCTGTGACAGGGCAAATCAAGGAATACAGAACTCGGTCGGGAGCTTTCGGATATCTGCCGATGCAGATGCTAAGGTCTGTTTTTATTCCAGTGGCTATGGTCCCACTTGACCCCTCCCTCAACTAATGAAAGGCACACCTTGTAAAATGAGAACTATACGCCGGCCCCCGGTGCCCCACTATCCTATGGCCATCCGCAACCATAACTAGATAGCAAGTATATGGTCTTTTGGAGTTCTCCGCCTTTCCGCTTCACGTATCTCGATTGACTCAAGATGGATGGTAGACGACGAGTTGCTATCACAGGGCTACCGTCTTCTCGCCGAATCACGCTGGTCCATCCTAGTCTTTAGGTTGCCACATATATATATTGCAACCAAGGCATACCCTCGGTTCTTCTAACGCAGACCTTAACCTCTGTGAGCCCAGGATGATCATCTGCAGCCTCACAGAGGGATACCAAGGGTACCCTCACGTCCCCTCGAAGCCTCGGGCTTCGTAACCCAATTCGTTGGAGCCTTCTTAAAACCAGATGGATGTCCGCTCCTTCGTGTTATACTAAGAATTACTACTTAGTTCTACTAACTAAGGTTTACCACTTAGTTTCCAAATTCCTTGTTTTCTTAACTAAGTTTTACTACTTAGTCCCTTTTTCAACTGAGGTTTACTATTTAGTTTTCTTTCTCGCCAGGTTGGGTTGGTTAAGTGTCTTTAGTCGATTGAAGCTATCTTAACCCTCTTCCCTTATCCTATTACACTGGTTAAGTGTTACCCCTTTATGCTTTTTACTTAAACCTATTCATTTATCATATTCTGATGGTTAAGCATTCAAGTTTACTTAACCCTATGGTCTAGTCCAGCTAACATATTAATTTGGCTAAGTTTATTACTTAACCGCAACCTCTAGTCTAATTAACATGTTAAATTGGCTAAGTGTATTAACTTTACTTAACCCCACCTTCTAGTCTAGTCAACATGTTAATTTGGCTAAGTATTCCCATGGACTTAACCCTCCCATTCTAGCTTTAACTGTGCTAAGTTGGTTAAGTGTTCCTTAACCTTCCCATTCTAGCTTTAATTAATAAATTAAAGCCGCAACCTCTCACATTAGACAGATATTGTTGCGGTTACTGGATGTGCCAGTCGGTTCCGGGCAGGTTTACACCGCAACTCAGTCTAACCTCGGGTTAGGCATATTCATGTTTTCTAAGTTCAAAGGGTTTTTGATTAATTTCCAAATCTGGTTTTGAAAACAACCATCCCGTCCTTCGGATCAGTTAGGGATAGCCAGGGAGGGCAGGAAACTTGTATTTTCCAAACCCAAGCCTAGACACTATCCTCTCTGTCACCCTAGAACCTTCTGGTCTATGTGTTATAAAAAGGGGTGTTATCAAAATACTTTTCTTTTGTTTATAAATTGTTAACAATTTATTTCAAAAGCCCATTTCCCCTTTTTAGACAAATTTGGCCTATATTTATTTGTCAAGCCTACTAGTATACTTATATTCTAGGCCCAAGTCCTAACCCAACATGCAGTTTAGGCCATTTCCTATTTCATTGCCGAAACTAGATTAAATATCCTAGTTTATAATTTATGGCCAACATTTAACCAAGTTACATATTTTGTGGTAAATGAACAATTTAACATTTATGACGAATTCTATAAGTAAATTACTCCTAATTTACTGATTTCATTACTACTCTTTTAATGTACATTGTCACATTTATTATTATGGCCCATTCTCTCTTATTTATCATATTTATACTTTTTGGTATGTAAATTATACCAAGTTTAGTGTCGCTAACCATAATTTATTCTAAACATGACAATTGCTCACAATTATGAATAAATTCAAAATTGTGCTAATATACTTATTCCAAATCAACCTTAATTAACCCAATCTTGGTTTAACATCCTAATTCACAATTTATGGCAAAACTAGAATTATTTTTCTAGTTTACATTTTATGCCTAAAATTTAGCTTACTTACTAACGCTAAATTTAATATGTCAAAATCACATATTCCCTAATCCATGTCAAATTTCCCCGTTTTCATTTTAATATGCATGTCATAATACATATTCCAAATTATGCCAATTTCCCAGTTTACAATTACGTTCATATTCATTTCCATGTTTTTCCCCAAATCGCATTCCCACCGTTCGAATAATCGTGATTCAACCTAGATTATAAATAAATCTAGATTCGTAGATAAAAAGGGAATGAATCAAAATGACAAGAAGGAATAATTGGCATAAAAAGGTTTGGATAACAATGTAGGTTCAAGAATATGGGTAGACCTAACTAAATAGGTAAATTCCCACTGTCTTAAAACCAAAGAATGGGCAAAATAGGTTCAAGAACGTGGGTAGACCTAACTTAATAGGTAAATTCCCACTGTCTTAAAACCAAAGAAAAAACCAAGGAACAGGTAGAATAAATAATTGGGTTTAGACCCAATTTCACAATCACCAAACTAAAGCAATATTTTCCTAATCATGAATCATGGGTGTCAAAATCACAATTGTCCTCATTATGTCATAAGCAATAGTTTATGTCCAATTCAAAGGCTTATGTTCTTAGTCATAAGTAATGTCCATGGTCATAGGCAATATAGGCGATGTTCATAGTCCAAAAGGGAAAATAATTCCCATAGTCCTAAGTCATTGTCATAGGCAATGTTTATATGTCCCAAAATCAAAGGCTTATGTCATAGTCCAAAGGCATATGCTTTCAAAGGCCACAGTTCTATAGTCATAGTCACGGCTACAGTCTTATTTGTCCTCGAATCATAACAGTTCTTAATTCAGTCCAAGAGTATAAACACAGATTCGAAGAGAGAGAGAGAGAGATTTGGCATATTCCTTTATTCCTTTAATTTCATGTCACAAATAAAACAAAATATTCAGATCTAGAAATAACCAACTTACAGAAAATAGATCTAGAAAAGAAGGAAAGCGTGGCTATGATTCGTGCGTCGTTGCTTGAAACTTGTTTGAGCTAGCCTTTGAATTCTTCACTTGAAACTTTGATTTGAATCCCTCCTTAAAAGTCTTTTAGCAGCATCTCCTCGTCTTGAATCATATTTTATTTTATTTATTTAAGAAAATTTAGAGGAGGGGAAGAAGCCATGAATCTTAGCAGCATAAGGATAGAAGAGAATTGGTGCAAAGAGAATGAAGACTAGGGCTGTTTATATAGCTGCTCAAGACCTTATCGTACACGCAGCGCTGAGTCAGCATTGAACCTAGTTAAGAAAATAGTCCAGGTACGTAGATGAATCTAGCCAAACCTTATCATACACGCAGTGCTGAGTCAGCATTGGGTCCCACAAGCTATTTTGGCGTAAAAGTTTGATTTTCAAACTTTTGAATTTCTGGAATTTATTTAACTGTTTTATTCACATGAAATATTCTTATATGTATACAATTCCTCTAACGACCATTTTACGCGTATATATATACGCACAACTTTCATTTTATTTTCAAAATTCAAATGATGTTGCCATATTTCATTGACTGTAGCCTTATCTTGAATTTTATCTTTCGTATACATATATTTTTGTGTATATATATATATATTTATATTTCTCATATGTATATATATATATATTCTTTATTTCCTTATATGTACGTTCTTATCCTTTCAAATTTTGAATTTGTATACGTACATATATTTGCATGTTCAGTTGGCCCTCTCTAAAACAAAGATAAAAAATTATGCCGCCGCCGGGGTTCGAACCCCCGACCTCCATGCTACAAATCCAATGCCTTAACCAACTGAGCTACAGAGGCTTTTATTAATAAGTCTTAGAACAATAATAATTATTGTTCTCTCCTTACTTCTCTTTTTCATGTTAGTTACAATACTTAAATTAAACAACTGCATGGATCTTTTTCTTTTAATTTTTCTTTTAAAAATTAATTATACTTTAATTTGAGAATCTTAATGTCGCAGAATTACGGGGTGTTACATTCTCCCCCACTTAAAAGGATTTCGTCCCCGAAATCTTCAAGTTAGGAAGAATGTGTCCTACCATCCAATCACCCATCTACTCAACCATTCAATCACAGGCATTCATTGTCCTTAAAAGATTTCTAATGCTTTCATGTTCATATGCATAGTGTGTGTATATGTCTCTATCTAATGCAAAATCAGGCGGTCTACTGATTCAGTTGACCTCCTTAATGCAAATCATGTTAGTGCCATGCGTCCAATCATGCATGCAAACATCCCTAGTCATGTAAATACTACATGCGTGCACAACCATTCATCCATATGCAACGTCCATATGATATCATATCAAGTTCAACTTATAAACAAATGCATATATGTAAATGCAATATGAGAGCGTCCAAACTTGATCTAGTGCCTAATACGTATGCATATGCATCCACGAGCAACCATTTGCAACCACTTGCAACCATTCAACCATAACATGTTTCAAATACATGTTTACATCCATTGGCTTCTACCTAAGGATCGCAGATACGACCTAGAGGATATACTTTGGAAAGAGAGAAACAACTACGCGTAAAGCTCCTAAACAGAGAAATCAAGGATGCACCCTTAAGGAAAAAGGGCATGTTGCTAGTATCTAGCCTTCTTGAGCTTTACTCCACCGTATCTTAACCAATTTATCTTCACGATTGTGAAGTTCCTAATCTCCATTTCCAAAATAAATAGATGTCAATCACGGCGCCAAGTATATGTACTAAGATGATTAGAGGCCTCCCTCTTAGCTTATCCATCACGCCATAACTATGAGAGTCAAAAGATCACTCCGTACTTTTTAGAGTACCTACCACAACTATTCATCTTTCACGCAAACCATCCAAACCGAACTCGACATTCCCCAAGTACAAGCCCCAAAGGCCTAAACCAATATCAGACAAGCATCCAAGGAATATCTTCTCCGAATTTAGACGATCTACGTGAGATGATATAAGCAAACTCGATAGCTATCCTCAAATCCCTACTAACCAAAAACTGGTCGGACCACCAATTGGATTTGAGACTCTAGTGGGATCTTTCTACTATACACGTACTATGGTGCAGAGACTCAACTATGGAAGTGGGTATGAACAATTAAGAAGCGCTGGAACCTAAGGAAATAGTACGAACAGAAAACTAGACTCTTCCAACCAGACCACCTTTCTCCTAGGTGCGCTTGGTGGCGAAAGCATGTACTTGTCCTTCTGAAAATCTCGTCCTCGTTCTTGCCCTTGTCCTTAAGTATATGTCCTATCATACCATAGTAAAGATACTTGCTCTTGTCTTAGGTTTTATAATCCCTTCCTCCTTCGTGAGCCAAGTCTACATCCATAATTTCCTCATCCTTGGGTCATGCTCCTTTGCCAAACTTCCGCGTGTAACCATGTTGGCAAATCTCTCGAAAGTTGCCTCTATCGCACGGAAAAACCCTATAAACTTGAAAGAAGACAGGCCGTAAGTAAAACAACTACGGCTATAGATGGAAGTCGGGCACTACTTCGCCCTTCGATGAGGTTACCTCCCAGAAAGCCAGGAGCCCCAGAGAGTCAAGAAAGAAGGAGACAAGAATTCAAATAGAGGAAGAGAAGAAAATGCGTATGGCTTTGGGGAATATGCCTTTAAAACAAATCCTTTCTTTTAAAAATGCTTCTTTAAAAACCTTTTGAAAATAATTTTTCAAATCTTTTATCTGATCCGGTAACCTTCAGCTCTGATACCACGTGTAACACCCCACGTCCGTTAGTGTCACTCACAAAGGGAATGCACTAAGTTCTGTGGAGCATTTTGGGTAAAAGATGCAGATAAATTACAAGACAGACAAATTATTAAACAGTGGAAAATAGAACTTTGCTTTATTGATAATTTAGTCTATACAAGATTCTTTTACAATATCAGAGTATCATCTGTCTTTATAAAATAAAGAAGCATGAAAATACATTTATATATATTCCCCAATGTAGCAAGAGCCAGCCATAGCATCTGGAAGAGAATCCAAAGACAACTTCGTCAAATCTTCAAGCTGGGAAAGAGCAACGGTCCAGTCTAATCCTGAGTTATACAATTCCCTCCTCAACTACCGGGGGGGGGGGGGGGGGAACGGAAGAAAAGAAGACGAAAGAAAAACAGAGTCAGACATAAAGCCTGAGTAAGTTCAGTAACTTCTAGCATGTGAATATGGAAAAACAAAACGACATGAATTAACTGAATACAAGATTACACCATGACGATAAGGTCAACAAGATTAGACAAGGTAGTCACAAGATATGCTAAGATGACTGGATACGCTCTAATACTTTCGCAGCTTCGCTATTTCCTTGTTATACTGGTTTCTATATCTCTGCACCACCTAACTAGTGTTCAACTAGTAACGATAACGTGATCCCAACCCCTGTAGTTTCCATTGTCTTCAGGCATACATTTATTATTTATTACCTAGATCTAGTCTAGGGTTTTCTATCAAGTGCTTCTTAGATTTAACTATAGTTTTACGCTATCTGCTGAACGCTTTTCGAGTTCAGGGTTTATGCCACCTAGTCCAACTAGGGATTACGCTACCTGTCGAACAATGCCCCCAAGTCTAGGACACACTACCTAGAGTGGTATATGCTCCTAGGCTTCCCCACGCATGTATCGCGAATCGTTATCGCTTGTCTAGATGCACATGTCCTGTAATGTGCGATCCGAGTCCTGTGACAGGGCAAATCAAGGAATACAGAACTCGGTCGGGAGCTTTCGGATATCTGCCGATGCAGATGCTAAGGTCTGTTTTTATTCCAGTGGCTATGGTCCCACTTGACCCCTCCCTCAACTAATGAAAGGCACACCTTGTAAAATGAGAACTATACGCCGGCCCTCGGTGCCCCACTATCCTATGGCCATCCGCAACCATAACTAGATAGCAAGTATATGGTCTTTTGGAGTTCTCCGCCTTTCCGCTTCACGTATCTCGATTGACTCAAGATGGATGGTAGACGACGAGTTGCTATCACAGGGCTACTGTCTTCTCGCCGAATCACGCTGGTCCATCCTAGTCTTTAGGTTGCCACATATATATATTGCAACCAAGGCATACCCTCGGTTCTTCTAACGCAGACCTTAACCTCTGTGAGCCCAGGATGATCATCTGCAGCCTCACAGAGGGATACCAAGGGTACCCTCACGTCCCCTCGAAGCCTCGGGCTTCGTAACCCAATTCGTTGGAGCCTTCTTAAAACCAGATGGATGTCCGCTCCTTCGTGTTATACTAAGAATTACTACTTAGTTCTACTAACTAAGGTTTACCACTTAGTTTCCAAATTCCTTGTTTTCTTAACTAAGTTTTACTACTTAGTCCCTTTTTCAACTGAGGTTTACTATTTAGTTTTCTTTCTCGCCAGGTTGGGTTGGTTAAGTGTCTTTAGTCGATTGAAGCTATCTTAACCCTCTTCCCTTATCCTATTACACTGGTTAAGTGTTACCCCTTTATGCTTTTTACTTAACCCTATTCATTTATCATATTCTGATGGTTAAGCATTCAAGTTTACTTAACCCTATGGTCTAGTCCAGCTAACATATTAATTTGGCTAAGTTTATTACTTAACCCCAACCTCTAGTCTAATTAACATGTTAAATTGGCTAAGTGTATTAACTTTACTTAACCCCACCTTCTAGTCTAGTCAACATGTTAATTTGGCTAAGTATTCCCATGGACTTAACCCTCCCATTCTAGCTTTAACTGTGCTAAGTTGGTTAAGTGTTCCTTAACCTTCCCATTCTAGCTTTAATTAATAAATTAAAGCCGCAACCTCTCACATTAGACAGATATTGCTGCGGTTACTGGATGTGCCAGTCGGTTCCGGGCAGGTTTACACCGCAACTCAGTCTAACCTCGGGTTAGGCATATTCATGTTTTCTAAGTTCAAAGGGTTTTTGATTAATTTCCAAATCTGGTTTTGAAAACAACCATCCCGTCCTTTGGATCAGTTAGGGATAGCCAGGGAGGGCAGGAAACTTGTATTTTCCAAACCCAAGCCTAGACACTATCCTCTCTGTCACCCTAGAACCTTCTGGTCTATGTGTTATAAAAAGGGGTGTTATCAAAATACTTTTCTTTTGTTTATAAATTGTTAACAATTTATTTCAAAAGCCCATTTCCCCTTTTTAGACAAATTTGGCCTATATTTATTTGTCAAGCCTACTAGTATACTTATATTCTAGGCCCAAGTCCTAACCCAACATGCAGTTTAGGCCATTTCCTATTTCATTGCCGAAACTAGATTAAATATCCTAGTTTATAATTTATGGCCAAAATTTAACCAAGTTACATATTTTGTGGTAAATGAACAATTTAACATTTATGACGAATTCTATAAGTAAATTACTCCTAATTTACTGATTTCATTACTACTCTTTTAATGTACATTGTCACATTTATTATTATGGCCCATTCTCTCTTATTTATCATATTTATACTTTTTGGTATGTAAATTATACCAAGTTTAGTGTCGCTAACCATAATTTATTCTAAACATGACAATTGCTCATAATTATGAATAAATTCAAAATTGTGCTAATATACTTATTCCAAATCAACCTTAATTAACCCAATCTTGGTTTAACATCCTAATTCACAATTTATGGCAAAACTAGAATTATTTTTCTAGTTTACATTTTATGCCTAAAATTTAGCTTACTTACTAACGCTAAATTTAATATGTCAAAATCACATATTCCCTAATCCATGTCAAATTTCCCCGTTTTCATTTTAATATGCATGTCATAATACATATTCCAAATTATGCCAATTTCCCAGTTTACAATTACGTTCATATTCATTTCCATGTTTTTCCCCAAATCGCATTCCCACCGTTCGAATAATCGTGATTCAACCTAGATTATAAATGAATCTAGATTCGTAGATAAAAAGGGAATGAATCAAAATGACAAGAAGGAATAATTGGCATAAAAAGGTTTGGATAACAATGTAGGTTCAAGAATATGGGTAGACCTAACTAAATAGGTAAATTCCCACTGTCTTAAAACCAAAGAATGGGCAAAATAGGTTCAAGAACGTGGGTAGACCTAACTTAATAGGTAAATTCCCACTGTCTTAAAACCAAAGAAAAAACCAAGGAACAGGTAGAATAAATAATTGGGTTTAGACCCAATTTCACAATCACCAAACTAAAGCAATATTTTCCTAATCATGAATCATGGGTGTCAAAATCACAATTGTCCTCATTATGTCATAAGCAATAGTTTATGTCCAATTCAAAGGCTTATGTTCTTAGTCATAAGTAATGTCCATGGTCATAGGCAATATAGGCGATGTTCATAGTCCAAAAGGGAAAATAATTCCCATAGTCCTAAGTCATTGTCATAGGCAATGTTTATATGACCCAAAATCAAAGGCTTATGTCATAGTCCAAAGGCATATGCTTTCAAAGGCCACAGTTCTATAGTCATAGTCACGGTTACAGTCTTATTTGTCCTCGAATCATAACAGTTCTTAATTCAGTCCAAGAGTATAAACACAGATTCGAAGAGAGAGAGAGAGAGAGAGATTTGGCATATTCCTTTATTCCTTTAATTTCATGTCACAAATAAAACAAAATATTCAGATCTAGAAATAACCAACTTACAGAAAATAGATCTAGAAAAGAAGGAAAGCGTGGCTATGATTCGTGCGTCGTTGCTTGAAACTTGTTTGAGCTAGCCTTTGAATTCTTCACTTGAAACTTTGATTTGAATCCCTCCTTAAAAGTCTTTTAGCAGCATCTCCTCGTCTTGAATCATATTTTATTTTATTTATTTAATAAAATTTAGAGGAGGGGAAGAAGCCATGAATCTTAGCAGCATAAGGATAGAAGAGAATTGGTGCAAAGAGAATGAAGACTAGGGCTGTTTATATAGCTGCTCAAGACCTTATCGTACACGCAGCGCTGAGTCAGCATTGAACCTAGTTAAGAAAATAGTCCAGGTACGTAGATGAATCTAGCCAAACCTTATCATACACGCAGTGCTGAGTCAGCATTGGGTCCCACAAGCTATTTTGGCGTAAAAGTTTGATTTTCAAACTTTTGAATTTCTGGAATTTATTTAACTGTTTTATTCACATGAAATATTCTTATATGTATACAATTCCTCTAACGACCATTTTACACGTATATATATACGCACAACTTTCATTTTATTTTCAAAATTCAAATGATGTTGCCATATTTCATTGACTATAGCCTTATCTTGAATTTTATCTTTCGTATACATATATTTTTGTATATATATATTTATATTTCTCATATGTATATATATATATTCTTTATTTCCTTATATGTACGTTCTTATCCTTTCAAATTTTGAATTTGTATACGTACATATATTTGCATGTTCAGTTGGCCCTCTCTAAAACAAAGATAAAAAATTATGCTGCCGCCGGGGTTCGAACCCCCTACCTCCATGCTACAAATCCAATGCCTTAACCAACTGAGCTACAGAGGCTTTTGTTAATAAGTCTTAGAACAATAATAATTATTGTTCTCTCCTTACTTCTCTTTTTCATGTTAGTTACAATACTTAAATTAAACAACTGCATGGATCTTTTTCTTTTAATTTTTCTTTTAAAAATTAATTATACTTTAATTTGAGAATCTTAATGTCGCAGAATTACGGGGTGTTACAAACATCATATTGTTTCTTTTTAGATATCCAAAGGTTGGTACGTTGTCGGGGCAATGGTGGCCTCATTATCTCGTGAGACAAAAAGACTCAAAGAAGAGAATGTCGCATTAGAGTCTAAGATTCATGAATTAACTTTAACGAGGAGCAACAACGATGAAGTCTGTAGTCAGCTGCAAGTGTCTCTTAAGAGAGAAAGGGATGGCAACAGTTCCTTAGTTGCTAAAGCTTCAACCCTCAAGCGTGAGCAGTCAGACATGTTGGTGGAGCATGCAAAGAGGTTGAGAACAAATGAGGAAATTCTTTCTAATGCTAAACGGATAATTTACGAGACTTAGGACCAGATTTCTTTGTTTTTGAGGGTAGATCTTACAGACATGGTGTCGGAATATTATGAAAAGGCTCTCTTTTTAGTCTATCGCGATAACCATGGGAAGTATCTGGACATGGATTTTTCCCCCCTCCATCCATCCCTTCAGGGTTGTAGCTTGGGGAGAGTTTGGATGGTAGAACAAGAAATTGAAGTTTCCAAAGGAAAAAGGCGAGGGTTGAGGACCTTCTATTTGTTTATTAGCCATCAAATTATTTAGTGTCTAATTACGACGAAAATTCAATTTTGCGTATAAGGGTGATGATGTAGGTGATAATAACAACAATTTTGACTCCAAGCATGGGAATGATAGGGATAGTAGAGAGGAAGGTATGCTTTTTGTGTTCGTAAGTGACTTCTTGGGCCTCACGAGAGTTAATTCATCTTATGTTTCAATTACTTCATGTGGAGATGGTGGGTTTGTTGAAGAGATCGATCTCCCAGGACCTGGTGAGAAGGGACAAACAATACATACAATTTCCCCCATTCCTCAGGTATGGATTTTTATTCTTGAATTTCTTCTTTACTTTGGCAATCGACCCTTAAAGACTCATTCTTGTGGTAATGGAGATTCTGTTTCCACTAATTATTTTGTTTTCAAGGATGGCCTACACTCTCTCTAGGTTGAGGAGGGAATTCATCACAAAACATTACTATAAATTCGGCAGAGAATGCTTCTTGAGAGAGCTCAAGCATATTTATATGAAGCATCCTCGGCTATCTTTTAACCTCTTAGGGGAAGATAGGGAGATGATCTTAAAGAAACATAGGTCCCACCATGTGAAATTAATATGTAATATGAAGGAAAGGAGCACTGGAGAGAAAAATTAATTTGTTATACCCCCTATAGTTGACGTTAATTTGCATGGACATGAATCACATTTGTATTCGTTTTCTTTCTGTTGTAGGTAGTTCTATGGTTCAAATGTTGAAGTTTATTTTCTAAAAATTGATCCTACAAGCGGTAACTCATTTGTTTACAAAAACAAGAAAATTTACTTGAAGACATTTCCTTTTACGTAGGTAAGGGTGTTCGATTTACTCTGCACTCAGGAGACTTTCTGTAATAACCCGAAAATCCGAGCCAATTAAAAAATTTTATTTTGGCAATTTTAGTGAATTTTAATTATTTAAAATGAATTATTTTAAATAATAATGTCGAGAAATTTAGTTTGAATGGAATTAGAACGTATATATTTATATACGTCGTCGTTAAAATATTAATATTTATTTATAATTATAAAAGGAATTGAAAATGGCGCGGTAGTTCGATAATTCGATTTCAAAATTCAATTGAACATACCAGGTGCAAAATAAACCGGATTTTAGCGAAACCAAAAATATTTGAATCTGTTTGTGAATATCTTTCCAACGAATCCGAAAGATTGAAATTTCATAGCGGAAATCAAAAGATATGTCCAGTTGAAATTTCAGAATAGTCGCTATGGAATTTCGGCCCTTAAAAATGGCCATTTTGCAAACGACCTCGGATTTCGACGAAAACCCTTTTGTTGGATCCGCGATGTCAAATTATTGCTAGGTTTCAAATTTCATAATTTTTTGAATCAATATGTGAGCGTGGCAAAGGAAAACGCGTTTGACCAAGTTTTAGTTGATTTTAATCGACTGGAAATTGGCCATTTTTCAAACGGTCTCAGAATTCGATGAAACTAGTTTTGTTAGGACCGTATCGTCAATACGAAGCTAGAAAATATTTTTCTGGAATTTTTCGAGTTAGTATGCGGCCCCGGTAAATTGAAGTGTGCATTCAAATTCAATATATAGAGTTATATTTTGATTTTGACGAAAACTGATCGAAAGGGCCGAACTGGCTCATGATACATATCCCATTGTGTTCGAAATGGGGGAATTACGCTAGGGACGACAGTCGTTGGACCTCGATTGAAGTTCGAATGGGAAGATAACTTTTCGGGAGATTAAATTAAATAAATATTTAAATAAATAAAAAAAGCCAACCCCTTTTTTTCTCCTTAGACCCCCCCATTCAGATCTAAAAATCAGAAAAAGAAAAAATAATAAATAAAAAAACCCGTCTTACTCCCGTCGCCCCCCTCGATTTCGCCACCACCAGCGACGGCGGCCTTCCTCCTCCCCTCCTCCACAACTCCGACGCCCTTCCCTTCTTTCTCCCCTACTGTCTTCTCTCTCTGCTACAGATCCCCCAAAAACCCGAGCAGCCCAAAAACCGTCGAGCACCGCCACCATTCACCACCCCCCCAGCGCGTCAGACCTCCGATCGCACCACCCTCCGGCGAGCAACCCCCCTCCTTCAACGTACAATGTGAGTCTCTTCTCTTCCTTTCTGATTTTAAATAATATCGCTTTTAATTCAGTTTTATTTATATAAATTAAAAACAATATATAAAAGAGGAGTAGATTTTTATTTATATATATATATAAAAAGAACTGATTTTATAAAAAGTATATTAGTTAATGTAAGTAATGAATAAAAAAAACTGATTTTGTTGTGTATAAAAAAAATGATTTTCGTTTTAAAAGAGATCTTTTGTTTAGATAGAACAATACGATTTTTAATATAGAAAGTTTAAATTTTTATCATAGAAAAGTTGGATTTTTAGTTACCGAAAGGATTTAATTTTTATTTTAAAACAAAGGTATGATTTGTTTATAGAAAGGATTTGGCTTTTCAAATATAAAGATATGATTTTTATATAGTAGAGACTATAAAAATATGATTTTTATATTATAGGAAGGTTAAAAATATGATTTTTATATTATAGGAAGGTTAAAAATATAATCTTTATATTATAGGAAGGTTAAAAATATGATTTTTATTAGGTGTGTAGAATAAAAATACGATTTTTATATTATATAACTAGTAAAAATTTGATCTTTATATAGTAGTGAGAATAAAAATATGATTTTTATTATATATCTGTTGAAATAAAAATGAGATTTTTATAGCGATGAAATAAAAATTCGATCTTTATATAAGAAGTAAAAATATATAAATATAATTTTTATTTGAACAGCGAGAAAAGAACTGCATAGGAATTTCAAGCTGATCCAGACGGTTCAGCAGTTCAGAAGCAAAGCACGACGGAGTGGAACCCTCTGTGAGAGAACTTCTCACCTTTAATTTAATTTTCTAGTTAAAATATATACTAGGATGCAGACGGTGTTTAGTAGCACCCGACACCCGTCGTCCACAGACCATGGACGGCTTGTATGCTTGTTTGTTTGATTTTGATGTGTAGTTGATTGTGTGATGTGATGTGAAATAAAATAAAATATTTATATAGTTAAAAATATTTTATAGTTGAAAATAGAATTTTTAACGTGTATATAAAATAAATATTTATAAACAAATCGGAGATTTGTTTATATACACTGATTTGATTGATACTGATTGGGACGATAAATTTTACACATCGCCCAACTGCACAAATAAAATTTGTGTTTGATAGATTGAAACCCCACACGGGTATTGGGATGATATATGACATACACTAATCCCAATAATTAGTTGTATGTCGATCGATTGATTGACAGACTGTCATAAGCGTTAAATATTTATATTTGATGCTTATACAATGTAGTATGCACTCTGGATGATGGTTGATTATTTATCGTTGTTATTTTATACATGTGTTGTAGAAAATCCATAAAATTAACATTATATGGTAATTGATTGGGCCCCATTCCAGTTTTGAATAGAAATATTTGAAATAGAAATATTTGAAAGAGAAATATTTGAAAAAGAAATATTTGAAATAGAAATATTTGAAAATAAAAATATGTGAAGGCGTGTTGATTAGATTTGCGCCATTTTGACGTGAACGATATTTATATCGATTTTATTCAAATTGAAATGAATATTAATGTGAATTGAATAGGATTTGAATTGAATATAAAACGAATTCGAATTGAATTGAATGTAAAATGAATTCGAATTCGAGTTGAATTGAAAAGAAAATGAATTCAAATCGAATTAAAATCGATTTGAATTGAATTCAATTTGAAACGAATTTAAAACGAATTTATATTGAAAAATTCATTTTTGATTTGAATTTGAGATGGAAGTTGAAATTGTTTTGAAAACGAATTTAAAACGGTTTTCAAAATATGTTTTGAAAGGAAATCGACGATATATATATAATATATATATATATATATTATATATATACAATGGCCTGAAAAGAACGCGCCGCGCCGCGGCATTTCGCGAATTTCGACCATTGACTTCGAATGGATATTGCGGGAGATCCGACTGTCGGATTCTCCTAAAACCGGAACCGTTGGGTTCGTTATGAAAAGAGCTTTCTAATGAATATTAGAAATTTGAAATCTAACGGTTGGATTTGGAATTATGTCCAAATCAAATTTGAAAAAGGTCGCTGTAAGTGCAGTTCGATGGTCGTTGATGGAAATCGACTGTACGAGCCTTGATAAAATTATTAAAAATATCAATAATTTGTGTAAAATCATAAGAAATGATTTGTGAAGAATTGGGATGAAGAACTCCATATTTGAAAAGATAAAAATAGATTTTTATCGAAATGAACTAGTTTTGAACCAGAATAGTAATTTATTTATTTTTAAAATAAATAAATTGGATTTGAAATGGTTTTGAAAATAACCGGAATTTCCAATAATTGCATTGGAATGGATTTGAATCGAAATTGTCTTCGGAATATTTTGATGTTGGATTTCGTGATTATACATATGTTGTTATGGAAATTTGAAAGATATATATATATCGTTATTTCCAATACGATATTTGTTGGTAGTAGAATTTGATATTGAATATAAGCCGATATATTTTCTATTCAGAGCCTTGTATTTAATATCGAATGTGATTTGGGTTTGTCGTGAATGGAGTCTTCATTAACACTGTTATTAAGCCCAGTTGAGAAAAAGATTAAATCTTTTTATTTAGATTTAATGAAGTGTACCAATTAAATGATATTTAATTGGAATTGAATTAGTATTGATTTTTAGGTTTATCGTGAACAGTGTTTTAAATAACACTTGTTCTTCAACCCGAAAATTGATGGAATGTGATTTTGAGTTGTCATAAACGGTATCTTCAATAATACCGTTCTTAGACCCAAAGGAGTTAAGAAAATCAGAAACTAACTGGAGATTAGTTAAGTTGAGTGGTTTCTGGGGTATTGATCTGATGTTGGTTTCGGCCCTCGGGGTTAATACTTAGGGAATCGCTTACTTGCTAATTTACGGTTAGGGACTGATTGAAATGGAATGTGATTTTGGGTTTATCGTGAACCGTGTTTTTAAATGACATTGATTCTTTAACCTAGTCAAAGATTAAAACTAAGTGGAGTTTTAATGAATCTTTAATTAGATTGAAATGGTCGAAAATGGATTATCACCAGTTTTGCTCCAGGCGATAGTTAAATCTTTAATTAGATTTGAATGTGAAATGGTAATTGAATTTACCGATAACACTGTGGTGTTAGATATGAAGTGTTACCAGTTTTACTTCATGGGATGAATAAGTTGTGATTTGGAAATAAAATAAATGATTACTTCGGTGTGGTTCGCTAATCCCGACTAGTTTGGATTGATTAAAGAATAAATTTAAAGAATTTATCTTTGATAAAATTAATGGGAACCTTTCCTAAAGTATAAGAATATTTGAATAAAAAAATATTCTGAATTGGATTGAGGTGTATGTTGTGTTTGTGTATCACGTGTTTATTATATACGCGAGTTGTTCAGAAAGATCGGGTTTATCCCATTCTGAATAACTGATTCGACGTGGTGTCGAAGATGAAGACGGTGGTTGAAGACCGGAGGTCTTCACATCGTTTCGATAATTACTAATGATCTTGATTTGGCCGTACACCCAAGAGGAGGGAATCAGTTAGTGATCGTCCAGACGAACTTGGAGATCGATGGATATGCGGGGTACTAGGTGCCTCCGGTTTCGTTCAGACCCAGAACGAACGTGAAAATGGACTGTGTGTCTGACATTGGATTTTAGTCTGTGTGATTGATTTCTATTAAATATATATCTTTTTGGCGGCGGAGAATTTATTCTCTTGCTTAACGCTTTTTTCTGAGACGTACGAGCCCAGGGGTTATATGTTGATAGATATCAAACGCATGGAGTGAATTGCCTGTGTGGCATGCCTAAGTGGCAATTGATCAAGGCTTCTGTTGAAAAGCAAAGTCTTGTGGTGATGATCAAAGCACGGCCTGTGTGGCATAGCTTTGTGTAATATTGATTCGCGAGCCTCACACCCCGGTGTGAACCAAAAACGGGAGACGGACCTCAGGGAGGACATGCGTTTCTTTCTAGTTAGAAGTGGCGTCAGTGGTTTTACACGCCCTGACAAGTTTGACTTATGTGGTTGTTGCTATTGCGAGGCGCCTCGGTTTGATCGGACGATCCGGGTCCGATGGAGTCATTTAGTTGGCTCACCTACGCCCCAAAGGGCGGGGAAACGCAGTGTTCAGGATTTTGTCTAATCCACATCGGTGGACCGGCCCTGTCGCTCCAAGGTCACTCGAGCTCTGACCTGAGGCTCGGGCTAGAGAGTCTCGAATCGGTAGAGGACTATCTTTTGCCTCGGTTCACAGATGGAAATCCAATTTCCAAATACGTGATTTTGCGGTTTTAATTGTAGAACTAGTATGGCGACATGATATATGGTACCCATGCCGTCTATGATTGATACTTATGATTTGAAGTTGTTTTATACACTATGCACTTATAATAGTATCAAATGATTTGTTTTAAACGTACTAAGCATGTTTGGCTATTATAAGGGAAAACCCTATCCCCCGGCTTGCGTTGCATTGTGTGATAGGACCTGGGTCTTATAATAGCTTCATTTTTCCAAAAAGCATTGCGTTGTTTTGTTATATGCACTGGTATTCTTGGGAGGAAACCTATTCCGTGTTATACAGCGTGGTCCCTTGATATATCTGATTTAAAGGAAAGTTTTGAATAACTGTTTTAGTTCTCACACCAGTCACGTGACTGACCTGGAGTTTATTGTTTTAACCTAAACTCTGGGTGCCCTTATTTTGACACGGGCAGCTAGTAGTTTTAGGTTTTGCAGATTTATATTCACAGGATCCTGGTTTACAGCTGGAATGATATCCAGAAAGCTTTTTATCCGTATATCTCCTTCAGTGTTGTATTGCATTATTTTCTGCTGCTATGTAATGTATTATAATCTCTGATATTTTTCTGTTGTGTAATATTCATTCATACTCTATATATTCTTGTATTATGATGAATTGTTGTAATATACAATGAAATGTTCTTCCGTCTGCGTTCTTTTGTGGCTTGTCCTCGACTCAATCCGGTCTTTCCTTCACGGGGAAGTTCGGGTCGTTTCATTTGGTTTCTGGGGGACTCTTTTAGCGATACTGATGACAGATTTGCCCTGCTCGGGGAACTACTTATGCGACGCTTGAAAGAACAAATAGGTATATTGAAGGCTCAGATAAAGCAAAAGGATAAAGACATCCTCGAAGTGAAGAGGGATAAAAAGACAAATCATTCTATTGATTTTGATGGGGAAAAGGATGAACTCCGCTGAATAGTCGTTGACTTAGAGGCAGAACGTGACGATATATTAATAAAATGCAAAGAGTGGAAATATATCTTTGGATGTGCTCTTAAAACTTCCACGTCAGAATTCTTGCGAGCTTCAATAGAGTTCAAGTCCTCAGAGCTTGGGATAAGGGATCTTTCTTTCGGACTGGATCACTCCCACATTGCTAGGTGGCATAGAAAGACTAAGGCCAACATGAAAGACTTTTACGACAGGAAAAGTGTTGAAGATAACTCTCATCGTATTGTTCTTTACACTTCCAAAATCAAGAAATTACAAAAGGTGAAACAAGCTTTACGTAAAGATGCTTTCGACTTGAAGAAGAAAATAGAAATCTTCGTGAAATGGGCAAAGCTTTCAACCGAGCTTTGAAGTTACAACCTAAACCGTCGGACGATTCATACGTGGTCATAGAAAAGATGCGAAAGGTTGATGGACTTTTATGCACTGTGATTCATCATTCCGTAATTTCTTCCTTGTCTAATGAATAAGAAGCTTTTCATTGAGAGCTTAGGTTACATTTATATGAAATTTCTAGCATTGGGGCATGGGTGTTCTCTTTTTTGGAGATGTGTTTGTTTTACAATCTTTCTTGTAAATAATTATGTAAGATATGTAGTACTTGGAATATCACATGTCGCATGTAATATTTCATAATGATGGTGCTTATGAACAGATGCATGACCTATAACAATATTACTTAACATGTGATCACACATTTCGATATAAACGTTTTTATCTCGTTATGTCTTTACCATGATGTGGCGTACATATCCGGCACACTTTGTTAGAAGCTTGCCTTTTAGGAAAAGCGCCATTCGCCCTTAGTGGGGTTAATGATACCGAGGTGTTTTAGATATGAAATGTCTATAGTACTTGTGTTTTGTGCCCTAGTGTAACATTTGATATACTTGGATAATAAATTTATGAATGTACAAGTTAAAGACACTTCCCTGAGCAAGTGAGAAGGTCATAAGTTTACACCTGGTAATAGCGGAAATGTGATTCCAAGCCCTAGAATTGGTTAAAGACACTTCCCTCTTGTTTAGTTTCGAGCATCTGAATCGATCCAGATCCGGATATTTGTGTTGAGACCAGAACCCTACATCAGGTCGTGATTCACACCTGAATCGACCTAGAATTGGGCATTAAGATAGTAGACCAAGGATCAGCTTCTGGCCTTTGGTGAAAGTTGAGTCAACCTGGATTTAGTGTTGAGATAAGACCGAGTTTCCTTTTTTTGTATTTGTGAAGACCTGAACCAACCCAGATTCGGGTTATCTAAAATAGGATACCAAAAATCCACTTCTGGTACTTGTGAGGATCTGAACCAACCCAGATTCAGGTGTTAAAATAGAAGACCTGGACCAATCCTTGTTCAAGCAATTAAAGATTGAAGACTAGAAATTCCCTTTCGGTACTTGTGAAGAACTGAATCAACCCAGATTCAGGTATTAATGTTTTGGTGTCCCCCCTTGGATTTGATTTGTGAAGCTGAGGTTGTACGTGCTTCCTAAGCCTCTCTCTGGGATTTGATATCAAAACTAAGGATGTACATGCTTTGTTGGACACTCTCTGGGCCTGTGCGTCCTGTGCGCTTGGCTAGCTTATCCACAAGCAGGGCCCAAAGACTTACCTGGCCTCCCTGCTGGATGCGCCTTATCCTGACCATCGTAGGTGATGATAAGGTCTTAGAAACTTAAACTGGACCATTATAGACACAGAATTAAGGTTTACTCTTTTGATGCTTTATACCGGCCATCGTAGATACTGATAGAGGCTTACACACCACCCCCCTTCGAGGGGTGTCCTATACTGACCATCGTAGGCGATGATAGGGGTTGGCTCTCCCTTCTGCGGGTAACACAAAATATAAGCCGAGGTAGGATGTGCTCTTCTATTAGCTAAACTAGGACGTGCTAAGTTCATAGCAGAGGCAGGGCGTACTCTTCTATGAGCTGAGGCAGGGCGTGCTAACGTTAGATGCACCGCCACGACCATTTCTGGTGTGAAACGGAGGCTTACGCTTTTGATGCTTTAACCTAGCCCCCTCTGATTTGGGCATGGAGAAAAACTAACACACCATCCCCCTCTGGGGGATGCCTTGTACTGACCAATTTGGTGATGACAAGGGATTTGATCCATTCGTGGTTTGACCCCTTTTGGGTTTCTTTAAACTTCGAAGGGAGGGCTTTTCATACCCTCGATCATGTTTTTTAATCCTTTTCCTAAGTACTTTTATTGAACTTAATCTGATCTTTTTATAAACTTTTGTAATTGGCCTTAGTTATGAATTTGATGACCGTTTCCTCAAGGATTCTTGTAACGCCCCACGTCCATTAATGTCACTCTCAAAGGGAATGCATTAACTTTCATGGAGTATTATTGGTGTATAGAACATAATATAACAAGACAGATACATATATTGGTACTTGAAAAATTAAAACAACTTTTATTGTAGCGGAGAAATAGTTTGGTTTCAACAACATCAAAAATCAACAATAAAACCAAGTACACTTAATATCCATCTTGACGAATTATTTTCTAAGTACATAAAGTAAAAAGCATAACCCCAACATAAGTAGCCATAAAAGAGGTAAGCTGAACTTTACTTTCAGCAATCCAAGCACTTACAAAAGAGAGAGAAAGTGATCCAGATCAAGCTCCACGAGCACTAGTCCCACCCTGAGAACCTTGGGGGGGGGGGGGGGGAGGGGGGGAGGGGGGAAGGAAGAAAAGAGGTGAAAACAAAGGGGGTCAGACATAAAGTCTGGCGAGTCCAATAACTTTAACAATATAATTATTAAAATAATTAGGATAAGGCATAAACTGGTAAAACAAGGAATGATTGTGAAACAAGTGGGCAAGACAAAACAAACAAGAGGAATATGCTGGCGTTAATTGCGCTTCTAGTCACTATAGGATAATTACTATACTGCACCATTACTAGTCAACCTAAAAGTTGATCCTTCCTACTGAACATAATAATCATAATGGTAGTTTCGTGTACCCCTAGCTATCTTCATAGGTGTCGTCTGCCCCTATCTTCACTAGTTGTACCCACTAACCCCATGCGATCGGCTCCCTAACTCGTAGATACCCGTGCTGGTCCCACAGTGGAGTGTATCACTCCCCAAAGTGGCAACCCGATACCACTAAAGATGCACGGCTTATATCTACACGATGCAACAATGTCTTACCTACCAGCCCGGACCCACACACGCACATGATCCCGTTGGATTTGCGTTGCCACCGTTAACCCGTTTTGACCTCTTACAATCAAACCCAGCAAGCGTGTCCCATCCTCGATCTATCTCGAGCTCACAAAGACACTTAATGGGTTACTGGTTTGAAAAGAGCCCCCATACTTGACACAAGCTTTCCACCTATGCTAGGTCCCCACTAAGATTTCCCGCTTAACCCCTTCTTATTCATGTCTTCTTACATGTTTCAACTTGGTTTAGTGTTTCTAATCGTATTTCACATGTCACCCAGGTCACCCACTTAACCCCCATGTCCCATCACATGTTTATCTTGGTTAAGTGTTGCTTAATTCACTATAATCGTAACCTTGTAAGACTTCCCACATTAGACTACCGTTTGCGGTTGCTGGATTTGTCGGCGGGTCCGGGCAGTCTTATACCGCAAACGAGTCTAACCTCGTGTCTTTACAATTGTTACACATTTAATTTATGCCATCGACCTCTCACATTAGACTAACGTTTGTGGTTGCTGGATTTGCCGGGCGGGTCCGGGCAGTCTTATACTACAAACGAGTCTAACCTCGTGTCTTAGGTGTTTATTATTGCACATAATTATTTCCCCACTATGAATTAATTATCCCTATTCAAACTGTCAATAATTTCCAAATTAATCTATGTCCATAATTGTCACCTAAATTATGTCCATATTTTTCAGGTATATAAATTATAACAATTAGTGTCTCAAATTAATTATATGCCTTTAAAGCCATTTTATGCCAATTCATAATATGTATATTTAGTATTTTCCCATTGTCCCCACGTCGTTCGTACGTTTAATATGAAGTATGTTAGACTCGCAAATAGTCTAACTCATAAGAAAAGAAACATCACAACTTGCATAACACATAAAATAGATCTAACTTGAAAATAAGAATTATAACATAAATTTGCATAGCCAATAACTTGCATAGGCAACGAACATATAGAACATAAATTTGCATAAACTATGTACTGCCATGGATCTAAATATAGATCTAAACATGAAATTGTGAACTTGCATATATGAATACGATTTTCACCTAAACTTGCATATGTGAATATAGTTTTCACCTAAACTTGCATATGTGAATATAGTTTTTCACCTAAACTTGCATATGGATTCCTACAAACTTGCATATGAATTAAAACATGTAAACTAATATCACATGTTTTTCATATAAACTAGCATATGTATATACTTGATCCACATATAAACTTGTGCATAATTCGCATACAGACTTGCATAGGATTCACATACAAACTAGCATATGTAAAAACAGACTTGCATAGGATTCACATACAAACTAGCATATCCCAAAATTGCATATAAACTGATGTCATAAAATGAGTCAAGTTAAACAAATGTGATTGGACATATGAAATAGATCTACCAACATAAGTTAACAAAATTGTCATATGTTCACCAACAGACGATAACAAAGTTAAGTAACATCACATGATTCAACAGACATGTTATCATAATCCCAATTATAACTCATCATAATTAATTTATTAATTAGTTTTTGAAAGAAATTGTACTCACAAAGATGGATTAGAGAAGAGAATAATTCGTTCGTCGTTTGTATTAGAATTCTGACTTGCAATTCCTAAGCTTTAAGAATAAGAAGGAGAACTATTCCACCAGCAGCATGGAGGCTAAGAGACTAATTTAGTTTAGGTTTAGATCTCGAGTCTATGCGTGCTTTTATAGAAGTTTAAATCAATATAAGTCGTTAGATTATCATAGGAGGAAATCAGAACCATTCAGACTAGATAGAATTATCCAGAATTGCCACCTATGCCCTAGTGACTCAACAACAGGTCAGAAAGGACTCAGCAACAGGTCAGAATCATCACAGTTCAGATCTACCCGAAGTGGTAGGTCGACCCCCAGGTCGACCCTTGGTCGACCTGTATAGGGGAGGTCGACCCCCTAGTAGACCTGACCTGGGGAGGGAATAATCCCGCCCAGCCCGCTTCTCTGTTTGAATTTGAATTTTGAATTTCATTCTAAATTGTTTTAAATTTATTTTAATTTCTGAAACTTCTGAGGGCCATAACTTCCTCATACGAAATCCGATTTACAAAAACTTGGACTCTATTCCAAGCAGAATTTCGAGACGAATGCAATGGCATAACCCATTTCCCTTATTTCTCACTTTAACAATTAAGTATTCTTTAATTCGTTCTTTTAATAGTCATAGAAAATTCAGGGTGTTACATTCTCCCTTCCTTAAAGGATTTCATCCCTGAAATCTTCAAGTCAAGAAGAATGTATATCCTACCATCCAATCATCCTCTACTTAACCATCAAACACAAGCATTCATTGTCCTTACAAGATTTCTAATGTTGTATGAACATATGCAAAAAGTGTGTGTATATGTTCCTTATCCAATGCAAAATCAGGCGGTCTACTGATTCAGTTGACCTCCTTAATGCAAATCATGATAATGCCATGCGTCCATTATGTATGCGAAAGAATCCTAACGATACATATTTTTTCTACATGTGTGCACGACCATTCATCAAAATGCAACATCCATATGATAACACAACCATTATACATCCATTAATTTAAATATGCACACACATTTATATGCAATATGAAAGTGATTGAGCCGATCTAGTGCCTAATGTGTGTGTACATGCATCCACGAGCAACCACTAGCAACCACTTGCAACCATCAATCATCACATGTTTCAAATAATGTTTGCATCCATTGGTTTCTACCTAAGGATAAAGAATAGGACCGAGAAGATATACTTAAAAGATAGATATAAGCATGAATAAACTTATGGAAAATGAGATCAAGGAGGTAGCATCAAAAAGAAAAGTGTAGGCTACACGTATTTTTCTCTTAGTTTCCCAAGTCGCGTCTTCCTCAGCGCCACTCCATTGAACTTTAACAAGCTTGACTTCACGGTTGCGTAGCTTTTTGACTTCTGTACCTAAGATACGAGTTGGAATTCTTCTCATAGTCGCTTCTCGTTCCACTTCTACTTCCTCTAGTATACTTCGCTCTACAACTTCCGCAAACTCATATAAGCACTTTCGTAGTTGAGAAACATGAAAAACATTATGAACTCCAGCCAGTCTTTCGGGTAGCTCTACTTTGTAAGCCATCGTCCCAATCCTTTCAGTGATAGGAAATTGTCCTACAAATCTTGGTGCTAGCTTTCCCACGGACCCAAAGCGAATGACATTCCTCAAAGGAGATACTTTAAGGAACACCCTATCTCCAACCTCAAACTCAAGGTCGGTCCTTCTTTTGTCTGCGTAGGACTTCTGTCTGTCTTGTGCAGCCTTCATCCGTCTTCTTATCAAGTCCACCTTTTCTGAGGTTTCTCTAATCATGTCTGGCCCAAGTACGAGCTTGTCTGTAGACTCCCACCAATAAGTTGGTGATCAACATGATCTTCCATATAAAGCTTCGATGGGCGCCATACCTATGGTGGCTTGGTAGCTATTGTTGTAAGCGAATTCCACCAAAGGAAGATGATCCTCCCATGTCCCTCCAAAGTCAAGAATGAACAATCTCAAGAGGTCTTCCAATACTCTGTTCACCCTTTCTGTCTGACCATCGGTTTGAGGGTGATAGGCCGTGCTTAAGCATAATTGTGTGCCTACAGCCTCTTGCAAACTCTTCCAAATCTCGCTCGTAAAGATAGGATCTCGATCACTCACTATGCTGGAGGGTATCCCATGGAGTCGAACTATCTCTTTAAGATAAATGGATGTTAGGGATGAGGCAGTCCTTCTACTCTTAACATGCATAAAGTGAGCGCTTTTAGTGAGCCTGTCCACTATTACCCAAATACTGGTATTGCCCCTTCTTGACCTAGGCAGCCCATCAACAAAGTCCATCGAAATGCTATCCCACTTCCACTGTGGGACCTCTAGAGGATGAAGCAGACCACCAGGCTTCTTCTGCTCCGCTTTGACTTGCTGGCATATCAAGCACTTAGCGATGAACTCAGCTACATCCTTCTTCATGCCATTCCAAAAGAAAACCCTTTTTATATCTTTATACATCTTGTCTCCGCCTGGGTGTATGGTCAGCTTAGAATGGTGTGCTTCTTCGAGAACCGTCTTCACTAAATCCCTTACTTGTGGGATGCATAGCCCTCCACCCCGTCTCAAACAACCCTTATCATCGATGGAGTATCTATTGAGGTGACTAGAAGTCTCACCCCTAACTAGCTTATCCATCATATCAACTAGCTGTAGGTCTTCTCGTTGCGCGGTTTCTATTGAGTCCAAAAGAGTAGGCCGCACCTCTAGCGATGATAACAGACTAGGTACAATTTCAGAGGAGGGTCTAAAGTTAAAGTTTGCTATGTACTCCAAGCTTTGCCTTTCTACAAAGAGAAGACCCAAGGTCAGCTTCTTTCTACTCAAGGCGTCTGCTACTACATTGCCCTTGCCAGGGGTATAGGAAATCTCAAAATCATATGAGGCCAGAAATTCCATCCACCTTTGTTGTCTTAAGTTAAGATCTTTCTGTGAGAAAATGTACTTTAATGATTTATGGTCAGTAAAAAATTCAAACCTTTCTCCTAGTAGGTAATGACGCCACGACTTTAGAGCGAAAACAATGGCAGCTAGCTCCAAATCATGAGTTGGGTAGTTCTTCTCATATACCTTCAATTGCCTTCCCCCATAACAAACTACCTTGCCTTCTTGCATCAATACAACGCCCAACCCTGTACCGCATGCGTCTGTGTATACGGTAAACATTTTGCTCCCATCAGGCAATGTCAGAACTGGAGCTATTGTTAGAGCCCTTTTCAAACGTTGGAAAGCAATATCGCAATCCAAATCCCAAGTGAAGGTTAGATTCTTCTTTGTCAATCTTGTGAGTGGGGATGAGATTTTTGCAAAGTCTTTAATGAACTTTCGGCAAAAGCCCGCTAGCCCAAGAAAGCTTCAGACTTCGGTTGCATTCCGTTGAACCTTCCAATCCTGCACCGCAACTACTTTTGCGGGGTCCACAGCTATTCCTTCTTTGGACACCACATGTCCAAGAAACCTCGCTTCTTCTCTCTAGAAATGGCATTTAGAGAATTTGGTTTTCAGCTGATGTGCACGAAGAGTATCCATGACTTCCCTTAAATGCAAAGCATGCTCTTCTTCATTCTTCGAGAAAATCAAAATGTCATCTACGAAGACCACCACAAACTTATTAAGGAACTCCCTGAACACCCTACTCATCAAGTCAACGAAGTAAGCGGGTGCGTTTGTCAAGCCGAAAGGCATGACAAGCCATTCGAAGAAACCATTCGGGGTTCTGAACACGGTCTTATCAATGCTGTCTTCAGCCACTCTTAGCTGATGAAACCCAGTAGCCAGATCTAGTTGGGAGAAAACCGACGCACCTACAAGCTGATCAAACAAGTCGTCTATTCTTAGAAGTGGGTGCCTATTTTTCTTAGTTAGCTTGTTTAGCCCCTATAATCAACGCATAGGCAAAGTGAACCATCCGCTTTGGTTGCGAATAATACTGGGGCACCCCATTCAGAAATACTCTGCCTTATAAACCCTTTTTCGAGCAATTCTTTGACTGACTTGCTGAGCTCTTTTCTCTCCCTTAGAGCCATGTGTCTAACGGGTAGAGCTACGGGTTTTGTATTATCAACAAGGTATATGTAGAAGTCTATCTCCCGCTTCAGAGGTAAGCCCTTCACCTCTTCAAATACATCTGAGTATTCATGGGCTACTCTAACAGACTGCAAGTTTTCAACAAACGCATCAAGGGATTCTAGGTAGCTAAGCATAACAGAATGTATGGGATTACAAGAGATTTCGAGAGTGTTACCGAGGCGAGTCATAAGTCTAACCACTGTCTTTTCACAATCGAGGATGGCACCATTACTGGATAACCAATCCATACCTAGAATCAACCCATAGCCCGTGAAGCCAAGAACGAAGGCGTTGCATTCAAACCCAATGCTCAAGATAGACACTCTCAAATCCCGATAAATCATTGAAAGATGAGCCGAACCACCAATAGGATTTGAGACTACTATGGGATCTGTAACTAGACTAGTATGTAGGTGCAGTGTTTCAACTAACGAAGCAAATACAAACGAGTGTGAAGCGGCGGAATCAAACAAAGTACGAACAGGATGATCGAACAAAAAAACCAAACTTTCAACAGAAATGTTTCTACCTCTCTCCTGTCCTGATGCCATGAGAGCATGAACCTGCCCTCTTGCCTGCCCTGGTGCCATGAGAGCCCGAGCCTGCCCTCCAGAAGTAGACCCTGTCCTCTGCCTTTGCCCTTTTCTTCTCGGGCAGTCTTTAATCAGATGTCCTGCCTCACCACAGTTGAAACAACTAGTCTTCTTCTTCTTCCTACAGTCCTTGCTCAGATGGCCTGGTGTTCCACAATTAAAGCACCTTTTCTTTCCTTTGCTATTGTAATCCTTACCACCTTTCTTAGGTTGCTGTTGTGACTTCTTTTGATCCCCTTTCTTTTCCGGTGCCTTATTAGCATTAGCGCGTCTCTCCTCTTCATGCATAAGCGCCATGTCAACCAGTTTCTCAAAGGTAGGCCCCATAGGAATGTGGGTCATAGCCAATCCATGTAGCGGCTCATTCAAACCTTTAACAAATCTCAGGGCCTTCTTTTCAGGTGTGTTCACTAAGTCTAAGCCAAATCTCGCCAACTGATTGAACTTGCTGAAATACTCCTTTACTGATAAATTCCTCTGCTTCAACGCCAAGAACCTCTCCATGTATAAATTCTCTTCTGCTCATGAGAGAAATTTCATCTCGAATCTATGCCTGAAATCCATCCACGTCTCCACTGGACGCTCCCCATTCGTGACCTCCCATCAAAACGAGGCTTCGTCCTTCATTAACCAAGCAGCTAACTGGACCTTCCTTCCATCTTCTATCTCGAAGATACCAAACAAATATTCCACCTCCTTAAGCCAATTTCGATCTTCAACAAACGTCTCTGACCCGTGAAAAGGTTTCCCACACATTGCCCGAAAGTCTTTGCATATCTTCGAAAAAGCATCAACGCGAGGAGGGGGAGGAGGAGGAGCGGCTGCAGCTGGGGGAGGAGGAACATCTGTTGGGCCTGCGGTGGTGGCCCTAGCCTCTAGATACCTTCTGAACCAGGTTAGTATTGGTATGCCCTCAGGTATCTCGGGTATCCCAGACATGCTGAAAAGAAAATTGAAGAGATTCAAAACGGAGAATCGAAGGAAAGATATATGGCTCTTGGGGGTTATGTTTTTAAAACAATTTTTTCTCTTGAAAATACTCTCCTTAAAACAAATTTTTGAAAGTTTTTCAAAATCTCTTATCTGTTCTTGTAACCTTCAGCTCTGATGCCACGTGTAATGCCCCACGTCCATTAATGTCACTCTCAAAGGGAATGCATTAACTTTCATGGAGTATTATTGGTGTATAGAACAGAATATAACAAGGCAGATACATATATTGGTACTTGAAAAATTAAAATAACTTTTATTGCAGTGGAGAAATAGTTTGGTTACAACAACATCAAAAAATAACAATAAAACCAAGTACACTTAATATCCATCTTGACAAATTATTTTCTGAGTACATAAAGTAAAAAGCATAACCCCCACATAAGTAGCCATAAAAGAGATAAGCTGAACTTTACTTTCAGCAATCCAAGTACTTCCAAAAGAGAGAGAAAGAGATCCAGATCAAGCTCCACTAGCACTAGCCTCACCCTGAGAACTGGGGGGGGGGGGGAGGGGAGGGGAGGAAGAAAAGAGGCGAAAACAAAGGGGGTCAGACATAAAGTCTGGCGAGTCCAATAACTTTAACAATATAATTATTAAAGTAATTAGGATAAGGCATAAACTGGTAAAACAATGAATGACTGTGAAACAAGTGGGCAAGACAAAACAAACAAGAGGAATATGCCAGCGTTAATTGCGCTCCTAGTCACTATAGGATAATTACTATACTGCACCATTACTAGTTACCTTAAAAGTTGATCCCGCCTACTGAACATAATAATCATAATGGTAGTTTCGTGTACCCCTAGTGTAACACCCCACCTCCGCTAGGGTCACTCACAAAGGGAATGCACTAGTTTTGGAGGAGCGTTATCGAGGTAAACAAACACAGAAATATTACAAGACAGAACATAAATAAAACAACGGAAGAATCAAAAGATAAATTTCATTACTTTCAAAAAAAAGTCAAAACCTTTTTCATCAAATAGCCAAGGTCATTATTTTCCATTACAACAAATTCTGTCTTGTATAAATAAAGAAGCACAAACTTAAAACATCAAAAGTAGCTTAATTCCCCAAAGGTAGCAGAAATGCATCCATAGCATAGCGCTAGATCAAACCGTACATGAGCTGAACCAAAAGCAAGCGAAATCCAAGCTAAGTGCTAGTGTTTCCTCCCTGAGAACCTGGGGGGGGGGAAACGAAAGAAAAAGAGGCGAAAGAAAATGGGTCAGTCATAAAGACTGGTAAGTCCAAGTGACTTTCAGCATAAAAACAGATAAAGGTAACATGACATGTATAAACTGAAAGTAAACATAAGGATGCTGTCAAGATTGGCAAGATAGACTAAGATAGCATGATTATTCAAGTGTAATCAAGTATAGCATCACATATTCAAGGTTCGCTGCACCAACTGTACCAAAATCCCAACCCATGTCTTATATTAATCATGAAATGATCCCTTGGCCCAATATCATGAAATGACCCATTTCTAGGTCCAACGAAACGATCCACTAGTCGACCGGCTCCCTACAAGTTCTAGCTCGTCATGTGTCTGTGTCATACGACCCTATCACGAATGTAGTCACCAGTGCTAGGTCCACCATAGGGTGTATCAAGCCCTAGGGTGCCAACCACCGACACGAATCAAGAATGCACAGATAAACCTACTGATGCCCAATGCCTGCTTTTTCAACTCCGGACCACGTGCACAACCATAGCCCGCCTGAACCTACACTGGCGCACCATTTCAGCCGTCGTTCTGGTCGCTTACAATCAGCCCAGTAATCGTGCCCCACCCTGCCTAGTTCCAGGGTACCATGATACATCTAGTGGGTTACTGCTGAAACGGACCGCGTAACTAGGGTTTCCGTCCAATAGGTTAGGTGTTGTCCTTTAAATTCGTGACTTAACCCCTATCAGTCTAGCATGTCAAGTTGGTTAAGTGTTGTCATTTAGGTTCGTGACATAACCCGCCCACGTGTCATGTCAAATTTGACTAAGTGTCACCATTCAAGTTCATGTATCAAGTTGGTTAAGTATTGTCTTTCATGTTCATGACTTAACCCTATCATGGGGCATTAATTCATTAATGCACCCCAACCTCTCACATCAGACCTGTTGTTGTGGTCACTGGATATGCCGGGCGATTCTGGGCAGAATTACACCACAACTCAGTCTGACCTCGGGTTTCAAGCGCGATATGACCAACTACCCACATTGGATCTTGTTGTTTGCAGTAACTGGATTTGCCGGGCGGTTCCGGGCAGAATTACACTGCAAACTCAACCCAACCACGAGTTGGCCATTTTCATGTTCCTTCTAGTGTCATGTCCATGTTCAAGATTCATGTCAAGTTCGTGTCACGTTTTCAAGGCAAGTTTCATGTCAAGTTTCCTAAAATTACCAATTTTTCCCAACATTACCCCGTCTAAATATTAGGTTAACAATCTTAGCCTAATTTTCCGTCCGCATGGTTTTTGACATATAATATTAGGCTAAAAACTTAGCCTAATTTAACATACACAAAATAGGCATAAAGCAATTCATTAACATAAGCATGACATAGGCGTAAACTTGGCATCATCGGCATAGTCAATATGAACATCATAGGTGTGAACTTGCAAAATAGTCAACATGAATATCATAGGTGTGATCTTGCAACGTAGACTGAACCAACATACATATATGTGAATTTGCAACATAGACTAAATCAACTTACATCAATGTGAACTTGCAAATCAATCACGAACATATGAATAAGTGTGAATTTGAAATATGACATAGGTTTAACATATACACGTAAACATGTAGATCTAACATTTGGTCACGTATGTGATATGATTTCACAACCTAAAACTTGCATAACATGATAAACTACACAACTTGTCATTACGGGTTATACATCAAGTTCATATACATATGAATAGTCTTATTCATTAATTTCCAATTCATCATGATGATAAAATAGAACCACAGGCATAGATCCACATAATAAACATTGCTCTATTATCAATTTATTTCCAAGGCATGACCTAACTGAATAAATTTATTAAAACATCGCAGGCATAAAAATATGAACATGAAAAGGTTTGAATAATAATCTAGATTCAAGAACACGGATAGATCCAACTTAAATAGAAAAGTCCCCAAAAATCAAGATCCAAGGATAAATAAAGAAAATAGGTCTGAATAGAAAATCAAGCTTAGCTCCAATTTCATATTTGTAATCCTAGGCAATAACCTCATGGTCATGAATCATAGGTGATTAGCCATAATTGTCCTTCTCATAGTCATAGGCAACAGTCTTATGCTCAAAGTCATAGGCGTAGGCATAGTCTTATGTTCATAGTCATAGGCATAGTCTTATGTTCATAGTCATTGGCATAGTCTTATGTTCATAGTCATAGGCATAGGCATAGGCATAGTCTTATGTCATTAATAATAGTTTCAACGTCATAGGCAATATTCCCAAAAGTCAAGATCCAAGATGAACAAGAATAGATATGAATCATACATAGATTAATTCCAATTTATAAAATGCCCATATTAAGTTTATAGTTTTTATCTAAAAATAACTGGAACTTACAGATCGTGGTCTAAGAAACTTAGATGCAGAAGTCAAGTCTAGAAATTTGTCATAGAACGTTGCGGTGTCGCTGATCTATTCTCTTGAATTGTTATAGAAGTGTTGATCTTTGATTTGAATCGAGTTTGAATGCTTAAGCTTTAATTTGGAGGCGGCGACCATGGTTCAAGAGGTGAATTAGCAGCATAGCAGTGTAAGAATGATTTGTATGAATTAGGCTAGGTCTTAGGATGTATTTATAGGGGTAGCAACTAGTTTAGGCCCTTAGATTAACCCTAGAATCAATCCGGACCATCAAAACACGTCTCAGGCTTCAAAAATGGGTTCTAGGTCAAAACAGAACGACCAGGTCGACCTGTAAGGGGGCGAGGTCGACCACATGGTCGACTTGGACCCCAGGTCGACCCCCAGGTCGACCTGCCTGGTCCTGTGATGGCTAAAATCTGCTGAATCTTCTACAGGCCATAACTTCTTCATCCGGACTCCGATTTTTGAAAACTCGGACTCTATTTCATGTAAAATTTCGAGACGAACGCAATGGAGCAACCCGTTTCCCTTGATTCTTATTTTAAAAATTAATTCTGCCTTGATTTATGGTTTCAACATGTTATTAAAATTCGGGTTGTTACATTCTTCTCTCCTTAGAGGATTTCGTCCCCGAAATCTTCAAGTAAAGAAGAGTGAATCCTATCATCCAATCGTCCATCTACTCAAAACATCATCCACAAGCAACCATTGTCCTTAAAAGATTTCTAATGCTATATGAACATATGCAGAAAGTGTGTGTATATGTTCCTTATCTAATGCAAATGATCAGGCCTGATTGATCTTCTTAATGCAAAATATGTTTAGTGCCATGAATCCAACATGTATGCAAATAGTCCAAGTCACATAAACACTATATGTGTGCACAAACATCCATCCATATGCAACATCCACATGATAACACATTCAATTTCATCCATAAACAAGTATAAACACTCATGCATATGCAATATGAAAAATGTGTCTGAGCCGATCTAGTGCCTAATGTGTGTTATGCAACCACGAGCAACCACTTACGACCACTTGCAACCATTTGCAAACATCAACCATAACATGTTTCAATCACATGTTTACATCCAAAAGGGTTCCACCTAAGGTTCTCAAGATAGGATTGAGAAGATAAGCAAGATAAAACAAAGCATCTAGGAGAAGAAGTTAAAGATGTACCCCCAGAAATTCCTGCCTGCGGGGCTTGCCCTTGCTTCTTAGGGCAGTTCTTGCTGATATGTCCAGTATCATCACACTGGAAGCATGCTCCCATCTTCATCTTCTTCTTTCTATAGTCCTGGACTATATGCCCCTCAATACCACAGAAGTTGCACTTCCTCTTATCACGTGACTTGTTATTATTGTTGTCGTTGTTCTCGCCTCCCTTCTGGAAGTCTTTCTTCTCGTTCTGAGACTCATCCGCCTTAACTTATCACTCATACCTTTCCTATGTAACATGTTAACAAGCCTCACGGAAACTATCTCCATCGTACGGAAAACCCTCTACGAAGCTAGAAAGAAGATTAGCCGTAGGTAAAAGCTACTGCGACTACAGATGGAGAAAAGAAAGGAAAAGAGATTCAAACAAGGAAACAAAGGATAGTGCTAATGGCTTTTGGAGAATAGCCTTTAAATAAAACAAGACTTTTCTTGAAAAATGCTTCTTTGTAAATGGTTTTGAAAATAGTTTTAGAAGGTTTTAAAAACTTTTGCCCAGTCTGGTAACCTTCTGCTCTGATACCAAATGTAACACCCCACCTTCGCTAGGGTCACTCACAAAGGGAATGCACTAGTTTTGGAGGAGCGTTATCGAGGTAAACAGACACAGAAATATTACAAGACAGAACATAAATAAAACAATGGAAGAATCAAAAGATAAATTTCATTACTTTCAAAAAAAAGTCAAAACCTTTTTCATCAAATAGCCAAGGTCATTATTTTCCATTACAACAAATTCTGTCTTGCATAAATAAAGAAGCATAAACTTAAAACATCAAAAGTAGCTTAATTCCCCAAAGGTAGCAGAAATGCAGCCATAGCATAGCTCAAGATCAAACCGTACATGAGCTGAATCGAAAGCAAGCGAAATCCAAGCTAAGTGCTAGAGTTTCCTCCCTGAGAACCTGGGGGGGGGGGGGGACGAAAGAAAAAGAGGCAAAAGAAAACGGGTCAGCCATAAAGACTGGTAAGTCCAAGTGACTTTCAGCATAAAAACAGATAAAGGTAACATGACATGTATAAACTGAAAGTAAACATAAGGATGCTATCAAGATTGGCAAGATAGACTAAGATAACATGATAATTCAAGTGTAATCAAGTATAGCATCACATATTCAAGGTTCGCTGCACCAACTGTACTAGAATCCCAACCCATGTCTTATATTAATCACGAAATGATATCATGAAATGACCCATTTCTAGGTCAAACGAAACGATCCACTAGTCGATCGGCTCCCTACAAGTTCTAGCTCGTCATGTGTCTATGTCATACGGCCCTATCACGAATGTAGCCACCTGTGCTAGGTCCACCATAGGGTGTATCAAGCCCTAGGGTGCCAACCACCGACACGAATCAAGAATGCACAGATAAACCTACTGATGCCCAGTGCCTGCTTTTTCAACTCCGGACCACGTGCACGACCATAGCTCGCCTGAACCTACACTGGCGCACCAACACAGCCGTCGTTCTGGTCGCTTACAATCAGCCCAGTAATCGTGCCCCACCCTGCCTAGTTCCAGGGTACCATGATACATCTAGTTATTAGATTTCCAGTTTCGTGATTTTTAGAGTCACTGTATGGTCGTACGGATTTTTAGAGTGAGAAACAGTCAGTATTTCGACGGTTAAAAATATGTTGTGTGAGGATACAAAGTCGGAATTCGACGAAACCAGTTTCGTTGGGACCGTAATGTCGAACTCTAGCTACATGTCCAGTTTCGTGATTTTTGGGTATCATATATGACCACAAGAATTTTTAAGGACAAATATTGACAGCGTTGTAATAAAAACAAATAAAATAATCGATTAGAAAAATAATATATCCCCTCTATAAATATCCCTAACTTTTCTAACCTAAGTCAATCTCAATTCCATGGTCAACAAGCATTGGCCGCCGTTTTTCCGTTCTTTCTGCAAATACATGAATTCGTTCATCTTGGAAAAAATTCATATTAATTCAAACAAAATCTCTTAAATCCCAAACCATATGTGTTTGCAATCCTTGTATCGAGTGGTACACGCTGGTGGTGGTTTCCCTGAGTTCGGTCAAGTTCTGGGGTTGTCATTTTTCCCTCACGCAGCCTAGGGTTCACGACTGATGGTAGATGGAGCATCGGATCTGAAGAACTATTGTTGGAAAGGAGTTTGTGATAGGAAATCGTGTTTGTTTGCAAATGTTTGGAGTGTTCCGTGAAAATAAAGTTCGGTATTTGACAGTGCTCGTCGTCCATCTCTGTGCGATGCGAGGAACCAGAAGGGGTTTGAGTTTCAGTTAGCGGGGAGGAGGATGAAGAGGGTTTGGAGAGAGAAAGGTTGGTAGGCTTTGTTTGAAGTTCGGTTAAGTAGAAAGGGTGGAAGAAGGAGTCGAATGGGATGTTTGTGTTAACTGGAGCACGACAGAGTGAAGCAAACGGGGAAGAAGGGTTTTGGTACGGGCTCGGCGGGTTTGGGCCGTTGTAAATTGGGTAAAGCCCAATGACTTGAGTATTTAATTTAAAAACTATTTAAATAGTTATTTAAGCTTGTAAAATCAATATCTTCTCCATACGTAATCAGATTAACGAACCGTCATTCACGTTAGGATTGTATGGACGGGAGCAACACAATGAGACTGACCGGGAGTGAATCAGAGATCGTTACAATTTATGGCAAAATAAATTGTCCGTCTGAATCAAATCGAGCGATGGTTATCGTTATCAACGATGATCATCCAATGTGAGTAAAACTCACCAACTCTGAACAGTTATATTTTTATAACGTATTTTTAGAACTGTTAATCATCTGTTGATTGTTGTGTGTTGATTTGGTTGATTGAACTGCTAGCTAGTTAGTTGAAATTATATATATATATATATATATATATAAACCAGTAAATATATATATATATATAGATGTGGCTTATCAGAACGTTTCATACTAAAATGAAATCGATGTTATTATAGTGTTTAACATCTGTGGATGCAGGGAAACATGTTGGAGGAATCTAACTGGATTCCTCAACATTTATTTTACTGTTCTTCATATATATTGTGATATATGACGTGATATATAATCTGTTGTCGATTATATGTGTTTGGACAATATTGATCATCGTGATTTGATGTGTTGAATACCATAACATACCGGAATGTTGATAAGAGAATTTTCAAAGTGATAGTGAAAATAAAATATTTATAAATGGAATATTTATAAATAAGAAATATTTATAAATTGGAATATTTATAAATAGGAGATAAATAAAATGGAAAATAGTTGTAAACCTTTTACAAAGGAAATCGAAAGAGGAATAGTTGTAAACCTTTTACAAAGGAAATCGAAAGAGGAAAAGTTGTAAACCTTTTACAAAGGAAATCGAAATAGGAATAGTTGTAAACCTTTTACAAAGGAAATCGAAAGAGGAATAGTAGTAAAACATTTAAAAAAAGGAAATATATTTGTAAAAAGAAATATAAAGGAAAATATTTGTAAAATAATTAAAAAGGGATAATTCAAAATGGATAATTCAAAAAGAGAATAATTCAAAAGAGAATAATTCAAAAGATGAATAATTCAAAAGAGAATAATTCAAAGGAGAATAATTAAAAATTGATAATTCAAAAGGAAATAATTCAAAGGAATAAATCAAAGGAGTTAATTCAAAAGAGTTAATCGAAATGAGTTAATTCGAATATTAGTTATTCAGTTAGAGTTAACAAGTTAGAGTTAAACAGTTAGGGTTAACTAGTTAGGTTAAACCGTAGAGTTAAACCAGTTAGGTTGAACCGTAGAGTTAAACTAGTTAGGTTAAACAGTTAGAGTTAACCAGTTAGAGTTAACCAGTTAGAGTTAAACAGTTAGAGTTAATCATTTAGAGTTAATCGATAGAGCAAAATCGAACTAGAGTTATTGAATAGAGTTAAATCGAACTAGAGTTATTGAATAGAGTTAAATCGAACTAGAGTTATTGAATACAGTTAAATCAAACTAGAGTTATTCAAATGGAGTTAATCCAATTTAGTTTATTCGAATAGAGTTGAAATGAGTTAATCGAATTTAGTTATTCGAAGAAGTGAGATAATCGAATAGTAGATATTCGAAGTGAGATAATCGAATCAGAGATATTCAAAGTGAGATAATCGAATCAGAAATGTTCGAAGTGAGTTGATTGAATATAGTTATTCGACAAGAGTTAAATCGAATAAGATTTATTCGAAGAAAGAGATTATCGAATATAAATATTCGAAAGTAAGCAAATCGAATATAAGTTATTCGAATAAGTTATTCGAATAAGAGTTAATCCAGTAAGAGTTATTAGGTTAGAGTTATTCAAATAATAGTTATAGATTAGAGTTAACCGAATAGAAGTAAATAAATTAGTTGTCGTTATATTATTCGAGTTAGGAAATAAAAGTCATATTAAAGATAATATATTTCGGATGCAGGAGATTATAACACCATTGTTATAATCACGTAAACTTGTAAAAGAAGGGGGTTCGTAAATAGAATCTAAGGGTTCATAAGGAAGTGTTAAAGGGTTAAAAGATGAACTTACCCTATTTCGAGATTTGAAATGTTGTTCAGTTAAGGTCTGAGAGGTAGTTATACCCCAACTTGATTGACTTCATTTTTAATTTAGAAATGGTTAAGGTTCGAGAGTGAAAGTGGTTAAGTGATTTTAGTAAATAAGTATAGTTGTTTGAGTTGTCGTCGCGATGTTGATTTAAACATCTGTTTAAATCCAAATAAAGGAGATTTGGAAATGTTTTCCAAATAGAATCAGAAATGTAATCAAATATTGAAATTGGAAATATGGATTAGAAATGGGAACGTTTTCCAGTGTTAACGAATATTTTCTAAACATAGAAAATAAAGATATATGAATATATATATATATATATATGTGTGATTGATGATTGATTTGATAGAATTTCTATCTGGAGATAATATCATTGTTTGTACACCTGTTTTTCTTTGATGGTTAAATCACAAACTATCGAAGTTTTGACCATTTTAACGTTGTTAATATGGAGAGACCGGTTGGATTATTATCCAAAGAACCACTCTGTATTGGCATAAGCGTTGCGAATCATATATGCCAAAGATAATTGAAGACAGAGTAAAGTGCAAGGGCTATTTTATAAGTCTTAGATAACAGTGCCTAAGATGGATATGCTGAATAGTACCTTTGGTTCATCCTGTTCCTGGATGACTTGTATGGACGGATGTCTGACAGAGTATTTCCAGACGATCACGTATATTGATTTCTCCAACCGTACCAAGAGTGGAAGCGGAGAAGGAAACTTCTTTTAGCTAACACGTAATGTACTGTTGTAGACGTCAATTAGTGATTTTCGAAGTGAATCTGATGTGATGATAAAGCGTAACCTCTGGCCTCAACAACGAGGAAATGACAAAAATCGGGCAGACAGCATGGCTAAGTCGGTCGCTCCGAAGTAGGGTGTATAATCACCTGATCTAGAGTTTCATTTATTTCTAAAAATCTATTGTCGATGCTGTCCCATATACATACGGGAAATGGTTGCTGATCCCAACCGTTGGTGATATACATTCGATACACTCAAGCGAAATAAGTGGTCGGTCATGTGTGGATGAGTTGCAAGATGTTCTTGTTGAACTCCAGTGTATCGTTCCAAGAGTACACTGATCGGAAGGTGGTTCCATACCTTGTCATAGTTGGAAATCCATTACCCGATACGTGCTTGCGGTTTTGATTGTATACTATATATGTAGAACGTGAGATGAAAGCGTTTCTGCTAGATGATTTTTATATTGTGTTGATAGACATTATTATAATATCAAAAGGTTTTTGATATAAAGATATTTTGGATTCTCATAAGGGAAAAACCCATTCCGTTATATGGCATGGTCTTATGAGATATCGTTTACTTGTTCGAACTGTTTTAAACTGTTTTACTCATACCAGTCCCATGACTGACCCGGAGTTTATTTTGTTGTTTTCCCTAAACTCTTGGGTGTCCAATTTTGTACGGGCAGTCAAGTAGTCAGGATTTACAGATATACTGGAAGAGCTTGGTGCAGGAGGCTTCAGGATTATATAGCTATAGTTATTTCCGCTGTGTTGTAAGTGTTGTACTTTGATAATGATGTATATTCAAGTACAGATGTATATTTCAAGTTATGTTATATATTATATGTTATCCGTTCCGCTGTGAGGTTCATGTTACTCTGATGTTGTGTTCTTCTTCTTCTTCTATTCTAAGTTTCTATCTTATCGTTCCTCACCCTCTAATTTCTTTCATTAATCATCCGATATTTTTCGATGTTTGGTTAGTCATCATTGAGTTTATGGCGATAACCAAAGTCAACAAAAATCCGGGTCATTACAGTTGGTATCAGAGCGTAAGGTTAAGTGAATTACCTTGGCTCTGTGGCGTGACTCGGTGGAGATGGGGTTAGTAATACCCTAGATTGAGTTTGAGTGTATATATACCAGTGAACGTATTTTTTATTGATATAAAAATTGTTTTATATTGTGGAGATTTATTGGTTGAGTTGTTTATGGATTCTGTTCGATCAGTTGATCCACTGTATCGATAAGAGTTTATAAACACTTGAATACGATGAACCGTCATGGTATGTTTTGAAAAGAGGGTAAATGAAATAATTTTACCCAAGTTATATTTTGATATAAAGGATTTATATTGGAATGATTATAATATATTGGATATATTGGTTGTTATTATAATCAAGTAAGATTATAAATTAAATGGTTATGTAAATAACCAATCAGAATTCATATAAGTGAAATATATGAAATCGAATTGAATTAAATCTGAAATTTAAACCAGAAATTGAATTAAAATTCTGGAAAATTGGATAAGTGTTTGTAAATGGATTTGGATTAAAAATAAGGAAAATTTAAGATCCTGGGAGATTTTAAATTGTTTTACAAGCAGTGTGAATTATATTTTGAAATGAATTTCAAAGTGGAAATGTTTAGAAATAGTTTTATAGTATTGAACTCACTTCGATCGCTGGAAAATAGATTCTGATGATGACAGCTGCATCATCGGTATTCATTTTCGAGTTGTAAGTGATGAATTACTACCAGAGATATTGTTTTGAATTTGTTTTTGGAAAGACAAGTTGTGTTGAATTTCAAAAAGGAAAAATTGATTTTTGAAAAGAGTAAACTGTTTAAAAACCTCCTAGGGAAAGACTGTTGAATTAAAAACAAATTTAACTGAAATTTTTCGAGCAATTTTGAATTAAAGTAGAGCCAGTTAAGTGGTAACTGAGATTGAATTAGAATGATATCAAGACAAATTGGATTGTGAGATTCAAATTTGAAGTGTAATGTGATAATCAAGTTAAGAATTGAGAATCGAGAAGAAACTCGAGTTGAAATGATATTTGGCTCAGATATAAGCGAATGGTTGTGTTGTCGATAAAATCAGATTGGAATTTGATTGGGATGACCCTTGTATCCGCGGAATTGATAACAGGTGGAAAGGATATAATGATATGCCGACAAAAGGTACAAGTTTATATTTCTATTGGATATAAGATTTATGAGCCGAATTGGCAAGCCGCTTGGCTGTTTGATTTTCTTTTGGGATGGAGATGACCCAGAGAGGCGAGTTGGATCTTGACCTATTGACCAGTACAAAGGAGGTGCAGGCGAAATTTTTCGAAAAATTAAGGCGTTAGAAAATTTTTAGGATTTTTGAAAATTTTCTTTGATAAGGATTAATTAATATTTTAATTTAAAATTAAATTGGTTCAGTTGAAACTGAAGTTAAGAAGAGAACAAATTTGTTCTAACTAGACGATAGGGTCGTCCTTTACTTTAGCAATTTCGAGGATGAAATTATTTTAAGTGGGGAAGATTGTAATGACCCGCATTTGCAGAGGTATTATAATTAATTTATTTAATTATATAAATAGTGATATAGTGAATTAAATGGTCGTGGAATTAAATAATGGTGAATATTTAATTAAAATAATAAATTAAATAATATATTTAATTCTGAAATAATCAGAATTGGCTGAAATGGCGATATGGTGTGAGCTGGATCATCTGTGATATTTAATTCAGCTTGGAATTGAATTTGAATAACGAATATATTATTTGAATGACAGTTTGAACGTATAATTATATTATAATTAAAATCGAGCTCGAAATGGCGCTGTAGTTCGTAAATTGGCGATACGAACTTCAATTGAATGTACAGGATTCGTTTTAAGCAGGATTTCTATGAAACAAGAAACGTGTGGAGCTGGTGGAGTATATCTTTCTAGTGGAAGAGAAAAATCTGGATTTCGTCGGGTAGATTTTGATTTATGTCCAAATCAAATTTTAGAAAAGTCGCTGTGGAATTCCTTTATAAATTATAAAGGAATTATTTATATTTTGAAAAGGGATTTCAATATAAATCGAATATCGTGTTGACCCAGATTGAAATATCGAGTTAGAAATCTATATAGGATTTTTCTGTGCTGTATGGTATTCCACTATGAATATAGACGATAATATTTAATTTTTAAATATTAAATTCAATTATATTTAAATATATTTATATATTTAAATAGGCTATTTATAGCTTTAAAAATAGCCACTTTTGCAAATGAAGTCGGAATTCGATGAAACTAATTTTGTTGGATCCGCAATGTCAAATAGTTATTAAATTTCCAGTTTCGTGATTTTTAGAGTCACTGTGTGGTCGTACGGATTTTTAGAGTGAGAAACAGTCAGTATTTCGACGGTTAAAAATACGTTGTGTGAGCATACGAAGTCGTAATTCGATGAAACTAGTTTCGTTGGGACCGTAATGTCGAACTCTAGCTACATGTCCAGTTTCGTGATTTTTGGGTATTGTATATGACCATAGGAATTTTGAAGGACAAATATTGACAGCGTTGTAATAAAAACAAATAAAATAATCTATTAGAAAAATAATATATCCCCTCCATAAATATCCCTTAACTTTTCTAACCTAAGTCAATCTCAATTCCATGGTCAACAAGCATTGGCCGTCGTTTTTCCGTTCTTTCTGCAAATACATGAATTCGTTCATCTTGGAAAAAAATTCATATTAATTCAAACAAAATCTCTTCCCAAACCGTATGTGTTTGCAATCCTTGTATCGTACGCTACACGCTGGTGGTGATTTCCTTGAGTTCGATCAAGTTCTGGGGTTGTCATTTTTCCCTCACGCAGCTTAGGGTTCGCGACTGATGGTAGATGGAGCATCGGATCTGAAGAACTATTGTTGGAAAGGAGTTTGTGGTAGGAAATCGTGTTTGTTTGCAAATGTTTGGAGTGTTCCGTGAAAATAAAGTTCGGTATTTGACAGTGCTCGTCGTTCATCTTTGTGCGACGCAAGGAACCATAAGGGGTTCGAGTTTCAGTTAGTGGGGAGGAGGATGAAGTGGGTTTGGAGAGAGAAAGGTTGGTAGGTTTTGTTTGAAGTTCGGTTAAGTAGAAAGGGTGGAAGAAGGAGTCGAACGGGACGTTTGTGTTAACTAGAGCACGGCAGAGTGAAGCAAACAGGGAAGAAGGGTTTTAGTACGGGCTCGACGGGTTTGGGCCGTTGTAAATTGGGTAAAGCCCAATGACTTGAGTATTTAATTTAAAAACTATTTAAATAGTTATTTAAGCTTGTAAAATCAATATCTTCTCCATACTTAATCAGATTGACGAACCGTCAGTCACGTTAGGATCGTATGGACAGGAGCAACACAATGAGACTGACCGGGAATGAATCATAGATCGTTACAATTTATGGTAAAATAAATTGTCCGTCTGAATCAAATCGAGCGATGGTTATCGTTATCAACGATGATCGTCCAATGTGAGTAAAACTCACCAACTCTGAACAGTTATATTTTTATAACGTATTTTTAGAACTGTTAATCATCTGTTGATTGTTGTGTGCTGATTTGGTTGATTGAACTGCTAGTCAATTAGTTGAATTTATATATATATATATATAAACCAGTAAATATATATAGATGGGGCTTATCAGAACGTTTCATACTAAAATGAAATCAATGTTATTATAGTGTTTACAATCTGTGGATGCAGGGAAACAGGTTGGAGGAATCCAACTGGATTCCTCAACGTTTATTTTACTGTTCTTCATATATATTGTGATATATGATGTGATATATAATCTGTTGTCGATTATATGTGTTTGGACGATACTGATCATCGTGATTTGATGTGTTGAATACCATAACATACCGGAATGTTGATAAGGGAATTTTCAAAGTGATAGTGAAAATAAAATATTTATAAATGGAATATTTATAAATAAGAAATATTTATAAATTGGAATATTTATAAATAGGAGATAAATAAAAGGGAAAATAGTTGTAAACATTTTACAAAGGAAATCGAAAGAGGAATAGTTGTAAACCTTTTACAAAGGAAATCGAAAGAGGAATAGTAAGGAAATCGAAAGAGGAATAGTTGTAAACCTTTTACAAAGGAAATCGAAATAGGAATAGTTGTAAACCTTTTACAAAGGAAATCGATAGAGGAATAGTAGTAAAACATTTACAAAAGGAAATATATTTGTAAAAAGAAATATAAAGGAAAATATTTGTAAAATAATTAAAAAGGGATAATTCAAAATGGATAATTCAAAAGGAGAATAATTCAAAAGAGAATAATTCAAAAGATGAATAATTCAAAAGAGAATAATTCAAAAGAGAATAATTAAAAATGGATAATTCAAAAGGAAATAATTCAAAGGAGATAATGCAAAGGAATAAATCAAAGGAGTTAATTCAAAAGAGTTAATCGAAATGAGTTAATTCGAATATTAGTTATTCAGTTAGAGTTAACCAGTTAGAGTTAAACAGTTAGGGTTAACCAGTTAGGTTAAACCGTAGAGTTAAACCAGTTAGGTTAAACCGTAGAGTTAAACCAGTTAGGTTAAATAGTTAGAGTTAACCAGTTAGAGTTAAACAGTTAGAGTTAACCAGTTAGAGTTAATCGATAGAGTTAAATCGAACTAGAGTTATTGAATAGAGTTAAATCGAACTAGAGTTATTGAATAGAGTTAAATCGAACTAGAGTTATTGAATAGAGTTAAATCGAACTAGAGTTATTCAAATGGAGTTAATCGAATTTATTTATTCGAATAGAGTTGAAATGAGTTAATTGAATTTAGTTATTCGAAGAAGTGAGATAATCGAATAGTCGATATTCGAAGTGAGATAATTGAATCAGAGATATTCGAAGTGAGATAATCGAATCAGAAATATTCGAAGTAAGTTGATCGAATCTAGTTATTCGAAAGGAGTTAAATCGAATAAGATTTATTCGAAGAAAGAGATTATCGAATATAAGTATTCAAAAGTAAGCAAATCGAATATAAGTTATTCGAATAAGAGTTAATCTAGTAAGAGTTATTAGGTTGGAGTTATTCAAATAAGAGTTATAGATTAGAGTTAACCGAATATAAGTAGATAAATTAGTCATTATATTATTCGAGTTAGGAAATAAAAGTCATATTAAAGATAATATATTTCGGATGCCGGAGATTATAACACCATTGTTATAATCACGTAAACTTGTAAAAGAAGGGGGTTCGTAAATAGAATCCGAGGGTTCGTAAGGAAGTGTTAAAGGGTTTAAAGATGAACTTACCCTATTTCGAGATTTGAAATGTTGTTCAGTTAAGGTCTGAGAGGTAGTTATACCCCAACTTGATTGACTTCGTTTTTAAGTTAGAAATGGTTGATGTTCGAGAGTGAAAGTGGTTAAGTGATTTTAGTAAATAAGTATAGTGGTTTGAGTTGTCGTCCCGATGTTGATTTAAACATCTGTTTAAATCCAAATAAAGGAGATTTGGAAATGTTTTCCAAATAGAATCAGAAACGTAATCAAATATTGAAATTGGAAATATGGATTGGAAATGGGAACGTTTTCCAGTGTTATACTTTATTTTCTAAACATAGAAAATAAAGAAATATGAATATATATATATAGATATATATGTGATTGATGATTGATTTGATAGAATTTCCATCTGGAGATAATATCGTCGTTTGCACACCTGTTTTTCTTTGACGGTTAAATCACAGACTATCGAAGTTTTGACCATTTTAACGTTGTTAATATGGAGAGACCGGTTGGATTATTATCCAAAGAACCACTCTGTATTGGCATAAGCATTGCGAATCATATATGCCAAATATAATTGAAGACAAAGTAAAGTGCAAGGGCTATTGTATAAGTCTTAGATAATAGTGCCTAAGATGGATATACTGAATAGTACCTTCGGTTCATCCTGTTTCTGGATGACTTGTATGGACGGATGTCTGACAGAGTATTTCCAGACGATCACGTATATTGATTTCTCCAACCGTACCAACAGTGGAAGCGGAGAAGGAAACTTCTTTTAGCTAACACGTAATGTACTGTTGTAGACGTCAATTAGTGATTTTCGATGAATCTGACAATGTAGCATTCAAAGTGAATCTAGTGTGATGATAAAGCGTAACCTCTGGTCTCAACAACCAGGAAATGACAAAAATGGGGCAGGCAGCATGGCTAAGTCGGTCGCTCCGAAGTAGGGTGTATAATCACCTAATCTAGAGTTTCATTTATTTCTAAAAATCTATTGTCGATGCTGTCCTATATACATACGGGAAACGGTTGCTGATCCCAACCGTTTGTGATATACATTCGATACACTCAAGCGAAATGAGTGGTCGGTCATGTGTGGCTGAGTTGCAAGATGTTCTTGTTGAACTCTAGTGTATCGTTCCTAGAGTACACTGATCGGAAGGTGGTTCCATACCTTGTCATAGTTGGAAATCCATTACCCAATACGTGCTTGCGGTTTTGATTGTATACTATATATGTAGAACGTGAGATGAAAGCATTTCTGCTAGATGATTATTATATTGTGTTGATAGACATTATTATAATATCAAAAGGTTTTTGATATAAAGATATTTTTGATTCTCATAAGGGAAAAACCCGTTCCGTTATACGGCGTGGTCTTATGAGATATCGTTTACTTGTTCAAACTGTTTTAAACTGTTTTACTCATACCAGTCCCATGACTGACCCGAAGTTTATTTTGTTGTTTTCCCTAAACTCTTGGGTGCCCAATTTTGTACGGGCAATCAAGTAGTCAGGATTTACAGATATACTGGAAGAGCTTGGAGCAGGAGGCTTCAGGATTATATAGCTATAGTTATTTCTGCTGTGTTGTAAGTGTTGTACTTTGATAATGATGTATATTCAAGTACAGATGTATATTTCAAGTTATGTTATATATATTATATGTTATTCATTCCGCTGTGAGGTTCGTGTTACTCTGATGTTGTGTTCTTCTTCTTCTTCTATTCTAAGTTTCTATCTTATCTTTCCTCACCCTCTAATTTCTTTCATTAATCATCCGGTATTTTTCGATGTTTGGTTAGTCATCATTGAGTTTATGGCGATAACCAAAGTTGACAAAAACCTGGGTCATTACACCAACCTCTCACATCAGACCTGTTGTTGTGGTCACTGGATATACCGGGCGGTTCCGGGCAGAATTACACCACAACTCAGTATGACCTCGGGTTTCAAGCGCGATATGACCAACTACCCACATTGGATCTTGTTGTTTGCAGGACCTGGATTTGCCGGGCGGTTCCGGGAAGAATTACACTGCAAACTCAACCCAACCTCGAGTTTGCCATTTTCATGTTCCTTCTAGTGTCATGTCCATGTTCTAGATTCATGTCAAGTTTCATGTCAAGTTTCCTATAATTACCAATTTTTCCCAACGTTACCCCGTCAAAATATTAGGCTAACAATCTTAGCCTAATTTTCCATCCGCATGGTTTTTGACATATAATACTAGGCTAAAAACTTAGCCTAATTTAACATACACAAAATTGGCATAAATCAATTCATTAACATAAGCATGACATAGGCGTAAACTTGGCATCATCGGCATAGTCAATATGAACATCATAGGTGTGAACTTGCAAAATAATCAACATGAATATCATAGGTGTGATCTTGCAGCGTAGACTGAACCAACATACATATATGTGAATTTGCAACATAGACTAAATCAACTTACATATATGTGAACTTGCAAATCAATCACGAACATATGAATAAGTGTGAACTTGAAATATGACATAGGTTTAACATATACATATAAACATGTAGATCTAACATTTGGTCACATGAGTGATATGATTTCACAACCTAAAACTTGCATAACATGATAAACTACACAACTTGTCATTACGGGTTATACTCCAAGTTCATATACATATGAATAGTCTTGTTCATTAATTCCCAATTCATCATGATGATAAAATAGAACCACAGACATAGATCCACATAATAAACATTGCTCTATTATCAATTTATTTCGAAGGCATGACCAAACTGAATAAATTGATTAAAACATCGCAGGCATAACAATATGAACATGAAAAGGTTTGAATAATAATCTAGATTCAAGAACACGGATAGATCTAACCTAAATAGAAAAGTCCCCAAAAATCAAGATCCAAGGATAAATAAAGAAAATAGGTCTGAATAGAAAATCAAGCTTAGCTTCAATTTCATATTTGTAATCCTAGGCAATAACCTCATGGTCATGAATCATAGGTGATTAGCCATAATTGTCCTTGTCATAGTCATAGGCAACAGTCTTATGTTCAAAGTCATAGGCGTAGGCATAGTATTATGTTCATAGTCATAGGCATAATCTTATGTTCATAGTCATAGGCATAGGGATAGTCTTATGTCATTAATAATAGTTTCAACGTGATAGGCAATATTCCCAAAAGTCAAGATCCAAGATGAACAAGAATAGATATGAATCATACATAGATTAATTCCAATTTATAACATGCCCATATTAAGTTTATAGTTTTTATCTAAAAGTAATTGGAACTTACAGAACGTGGTCTAAGAAATTTAGATGCAGAAGTCAAGTCTAGAAATTTGTCGTAGAATGTTGCGGTGTCACTGATCTATTCCCTTGAATTGTTATAGAAGCGTTGATCTTTGATTTGAATCGAGTTTGAATGCTTAAGCTTTAATTTGGAGGCAGCGGCCATGGTTCAAGAGGTGAATTAGCAGCATAGCAGTGTAAGAATGATTTGTATGAATTAGGCTAGGTCTTAGGATGTATTTATATGGGTAGCAACTAGTTTAAGCCCTTAGATTAACCCAAGAATCAATCCGGACCATCAAAACACGTCTCAAGCTTCAAAAATGGGTTGTGGGTCAAAACAGGACGACCAGGTCGACCTGTGGGGGGGGGGGGGGGAGGTCGACCACATGGTCGACCTGGGGGGGGGGTATGTCGACCCTTAGGTCGACCTGGCCCCAGGTCGACCCCCAGGTCGACCTACCTGGTCCTGTGTTGCCTAAAATCTGCTGAATCTTCTACATGCCATAACATCTTCATCCGGACTCCGATTTTCGAAAACTCGGACTCTATTTTATGTATAATTTCGAGACGAACGCAATGAAGCAACCCATTTCCCTTGATTCTTATTTTAAAAATTAATTCTGCCTTGATTTCTGGCTTCAACATGTTACTAAAATTCGGGTTGTTACACCTAGCTGTCTTCATAGGTGCCACCTGCCCCTATCTCCACTAGTTGTACCCACTACCCCCATGTGATCGGCTTCCTAACTCGTAGATACTCGTGCTGGTCCCATAGTGGGGTATGTCACTCCCCAAAGTGGCAACCCGATACCACTAAAGATGCATGGCTTATATCCACACGATGCAACAACATCTTACCTACCATCCTGAGCCCACGCACCAACATGACCCTGTTGGACTTGCGTTGCCATCGTTAACTCGTTTTGACCTCTTATAATCAAACCCAGTAAGCGTATCCCGTCCTCGATCTAACTCGAGCTCACAAAGATACTTAATGGGTTACTGGTTTGAAAAGGGCCCCTATACTTGACACAAGCTTTCCACCTATGCTTGGTCCCCACTAAGATTTCCCACTTAACCCCTTCTTATTCATGTCTTCTTACATGTTTCAATTTGGTTAAGTGTTTCTAATGGTATTTCACATGTCACCCACTTAACCCCCATGTCCCACCACATGTTTATCTTGGTTAAGTGTTACTTAATTCATTATAACTGTAACCTTGTAAGACCTCCCACATTAGACTACCGTTTGCGGTTGCTGGATTTGCCGGTGGGTCCGGCAGTCTTATACAGCAAACGAGTCTAACCTCGTGTCTTTACAATTGTTACGCATTTAATTTATGCCTTCGACCTCTCACATTAGACTACTATTTGTGGTTGCTGGATTTGCCGGGCGGGTTCGGGCAGTCTTATACCACAAACGAGTCTAACCTCATGTCTTAGGCGCTTATTATTGCACATAATTATTTCACCCCAATATGAATTAATTATCCCTATTCAAATTGTCAATAATTTCCAAATTAATCTGTGCCATAATTGTCACCTAAATTATGTCCATACTTTTCAGGTATATAAATTATACCAATTAGTGTCTCAAATTAATTATATGCCTTTTAAGCCATTTTATGCCAATTCACCATATGTATATTTTGTATTTTGCCATTGTCCCCACGTCGTTCGTACGTTTAATATGAAGTATGTTAGACTCGCAAATAGTCTAACTTATAAGAAAAGAAACATCACAACTTGCATAACACATAAAATAGATCTAATTTGAAAATAAGAATTATAACATAAATTTGCGTAGCCAATAACTTGCATAGGCAATGAACATATAGAACATAAATTTGCATAAACTATGTACTGCCATGGATCTAAATATAGATCTAAACATAAAATTGTGAACATGCATATATGAATATGGTTTTTCACCTAAACTTGCATATGTGAATATAGTTTTCACCTAAACTTGCATATGTGAATATAGTTTTTCACCTAAACTTGCATATGGATTCCTACAAACTTGCCTATGAATTAAAACATGTAAACTAATATCACATGCTTTTCATATAAACTAGCATATGTATATACTTGATCCACATATAAACTTGTGCATAATTCGCATACATACTTGCATAAGATTCACATACAAACTAGCATATGTAAAAACAGACTTGCATAGGATTCACATACAAACTAGCATATCCTAAACTTGCATATAAACTGATGTCATAAAATGAATCAAGTTAAACATATGTGATTGGACATATGAAATAGATCTACCAACATAAGTTAACAAAATTGTCATATGTTCACCAACAGACGATAACAAAGTTAAGTAACATCACATGATTCAACAGACATGTTCTCATAATCCCAATTATAACTCATCATAATTAATTTATTAATAATTTTGTGAAAGAAATTGTACTCACAAAGACGGATTAGAGAAGAGAATAATTCGTTCGTCTTTTATATTAGAATTCTGACTTGTAATTCCTAAGCTTTAAGAAGAAGAAGGAGAACAATTCCAGCAACAGCATGGAGGCTAAGAGACTAATTTAGTTTAGGTTTAGAGCTTGAGTCTATGCGTGCTTTTATAGAAGTTTAAATCAATATAAGTCGTTATATTATCAAAGGAGCAAATCAGAACCATTCAGACAAGATAGAATTATCCAGAATTGCCACCTATGCCCTAGTGACTTAGCAATAGGTCAGAAAGGACTCAGCAACAAGTCAGAATCATCACAGTTCAAATCTACCCGAGGGGGTAGGTCGACCCCCTGGTCGACCTGTATAGGGGAGGTCGACCCCTGGTCGACCTGTATAGGGGAGGTCGACCTGGCTTGGGGCGGGAAAAATCCTGCCCTGCCCGCTTCTCTGTTTGAATTTGAATTTTGAATTTCATTCTGATTTTTTTTTATTTTTTTTTTTAATTTCTGAAACTTCTGAGGGCCATAACTTCCTCATACGAAGTCCGATTTATGAAAACTTATACTCTGTTCCAAGCAGAATTTCGAGACGAACGCAATGGCATAACCCGTTTCCCTTAATTCTGACTTTAACAATTAAGTATTCTTTAATTCGTTCTTTTAATAGTCACAGAAAATTCAGGGTGTTACAATTCTGCAGTGGTCATGTTTTCACCAAAACTTGGTTCAAACACCAATGGTACGAAAATCATACTTCACCAACAAGGTTAGAAAGTAAATAGAGCTACACTCAACAATAATTGAAAGTAATAATGTAAAGGAAACAAAATGGAGACGAGATTTTAGAGTGGTTCAGCCTTAAACTAGGCCTACATCCACTATGAAGGCGATTTGCATTAACATAATGATGATTACAAGGTACACCAACTCTCGTTTTTTATACATATCCTTATTCTCTCAATATATTCTCACTTTTACATACAAATCTCGCTTAGATTCACGAGATTCAATGAAAGAATGGAGGAATCTATGGAGGAGAAGGATGGATGAGTAGTCGAGGAGGTGGATGTCTTCGATCTTTTGCACTTATAGAATTTTAATGGACGCCATGGCCAAGTGGATGAAAGATCTTGGATAGAGATGAGGATCATGGTTCTAATGTTTTAGGAATGGTTGAGGATGGAATTTAGCAGCACTTTGTGGTGGCCAAAAGTTCCCCCTTTCCTGGTGGAAGACATGACCTATTTATAGTTGAGCCCTCACGGAGGTTTGAACTGGAATTCATACGAGTCGCTCGTCCTATTAATTACTAAAATGTCACTGCCTTGTTGTAGCCAACTATCAGCAACCGTTTCTAGTTGTCCAGCATAAGTGACTTTACAAAAGTGAACGACTTTGTGAGAGTGAGCGACTGCTTAGGTCCAAACAGTTTAGGCGAGCGATTCCGAGCATGTGAGTGGGCTGGTTGGAGCGGACGTGCTTGATTGTATATGAATGGGCAGCCAACACCATTATTGGAGGAAAGTGTCTGGTTGAAATAGTAATGACAGATTGAGGAGCGAGCGACTAGGGCTGTAATTTGTCAGCAGGCATAGAGCGTGTGCGCGATCCCTGGTATCTTTGGATTCTCGGCTAACTAGTCGGGAGTGGAATGTGTGACCGAACTCTCTGATATGGGGGGAGTGGAGCAACCCTTCCAAGATGTGTGAGTCTTGCTGTTATTGTGTCATGTGTGGTTGGTCATGACCTTTCACTGACTATTTGAGTGTATTGAATAGTTCTTTGCACGACCGAGCCTAATGACGCTCGACTCATAGTGCTCAAACTTAATAGACCAATATACGTATGGTTTTTAAGGGATAAACATTTTCCCCTCGAAGTTTGTAATTTTGATTTTTCAAAAATTACTGGCTTTGAAATAACTGAATACAACATAGTTTGGTAGGCTAAATCTGGTTTATCAAGGATCGATCGCGCAAGACTTAGGGTCATCTTAGGGAAAAATGGCTGAGCTCATTTCTTTTTGTGAGTGGAAAGTCTAAGTCATTCACATTATTCAGGTCATTCATATTGCGGGAAGGCAAGCGAGACAGCTGGATTTTGGTGGGCCATGCGCAATTAAGTACTAAGCTGACATGGCGGGAAAGGTATGGATGCATGTCCTTTAGTCTTCCTTGTCGTTTTCTTTCTCCTTTTTATTATTCTCAATTTCCCATATAAACACAATGATAGCATCTACTTAAGTTTCTAAAACCCCAATTTCTGCTTGGCTTCACTGCGATTGAATTCTCCCATTAAGAATCCCCGTACTCCTTCAATCTGTGAAACACAGGTTTGACATTCTTGCTTATGCTTGTTCTTCCTCTGAATCGATAACATATGCTTTTTGGTAAAAATAAGCCCTTTTTATGCCCTCCTGAGCTTCTTTCTGAAATCTTCTATGATCATTAGATATGATTTGTGTTGTTGTTGATCTTTCGCGATGAGAATAGTCAAAAATTTGGAATGGATTCGCTTCATTTTGTTCACTTACTTATCTAAGAACTTTGATACACCGCTTCATTTGGTTTTAAACTTCACATATATGATATGCTTGTCAAAATGTTTTAGACAAATTAAAATGCTTTAAGACATGCTGTCTCGGTATTGTCACTTCTGGTTTGATGGTCGCTCGTGTGTACTTGACGTAAGATCGTTCCTTCTTTGCCCTTAAATCAATTCTGAATAACCCTGATATGCGAGGAAAATATGCGATCAGGATTGGAGGAGTTAGTCGTTCATAATTCTTCTCTTGATCACTTTACTTGTCTTGACCCTTAATTGACCCTTTGAATCCCTGATTTGCACAATTATTCACTAGTTCTCTTTATAGGATGGATTCATCTCCGGAACGACGTCGGGTGGAGAGGTTTGTTGATTTGGATGTTCAGATAGCTGACGTTCAATCGATGGGGTCAGCCGTCTGTGGATTCTCCTCTCAGTCCTTCTTACTTAGAACTTCAAACTATTGTGAGTAGGCCATTCTATGACATGCAATCCCAAGCTTGCTAAACGGCTTAAAAGCTGAGGCTTGCAGGATATATCTTCCAATGTGTACATATCTCCGTCTGACCATCAGACTTTTTCTTGCGACATGATTGCTGCGAAGACTCATATGCTGGCCCGTTTCGAGGCTGCTATGTACCAATTCGGGAAACAGATGGACCTGCTCAAAGATCATTCCGCAAAACAAATGGGCAGTTGGCACTCCCTATCCTGTGACCTTCAAAAGCTTAATAATAATCTCGAATGTATTTCTGCTTTAGAGCACGAGAAGGCGAAGCTGATTCCGGCTCTGGGGTCTAGAGATAGTGTGGTTGCCTCCTTTGTTCTGGGAGATGTCGAGTTGGTAGCTTCAAAGCGTGCTGATGAGCCTCCATCCTGCTCTGCTCTAGGTAAGAGGAAGGTTGACAGGCCTAGGAAGAACAGAGGTCTGTAGCTTTCCTGCCTTGCTTTTGGCTGTTCCTTTTGCAAATTGTGTTCTCAGATCGGTTGTATAAGCGGGTCCCGATCCCCATATTTGACTTTCTGTTGGTCTGCTTTGTGACTTGTGCTCATTTTATTGTTTTGGTGGCATGGTGGATGACTTGTGATGTTGTGATGCTTCTGTATTTTGTTTTGTTGGTGTGAGTCAGTGCTCGTACTTATCTCACTATGGTCCTCCACCCTGTTTAATAACATTTTTATTTGTGTCTTTGTATTACAATTTTCTATTACGATTGCGCGTTAGTATCGCATTTACGATGTGTAGCTTTAGTGCTACTGGCTTGCTTTTTGATTTCATAGCGGTTTACTATAGTTTTTATTGAATTAGAAGCGGTCACCTTCTTTAAAATTTAATTTGGTTAGTTGACCTTGTGCCACTTTTCCTTTTTCACGCATTTATTAGTACGTTTACTGACTCGGTGGCACAAGGTCTTTAGACTTGACTATATGTTGTTGTTGATTAGGATGTACACAACTCCGCATCTCACCAGCTTGGTGACCCAAATTCTTCGGAGACTGGTTTTGAGTACGTGCCCCCGTGGGAGGGCTTGGGTTTCAGATTTCAATCCTGTTTTGGTCTTATTTGATCTAGTTATCAAAAAAGGCCTAAATTGGATACCACCTTTCGGCTAGGATTTCTGTTACCCCCTTTCGGCTAGGATTTCTGCTTGCGCTGGTCCTTCCAACATGTTTTGCTGGTCATTCCTGCACTAAGACTGGTGCTTCCAGCCTTGGTTTTTTTATCTTTATGCTTCATCTCGGGAGGTGGACACTAGTTACTCTTATCGAGTTTTTTTTCGATTCGATAAATTCATGTCCTGCACCTAACAAGGTGCCTCTTTTGGTATTGGCAAAAAGAAATTTTAAATCTGTGGGACATATTGAGTTGTCTTTGACTTGGTGCTTCATCTCAGGAGGTGGACACTAGCTCTCCTCATCGAGTTTTTGTTCAACTCAAAGAATTTGCATCCTGCACTTAAGAAGGTGCCTCTTTAATGGGACTTAGAAATCCTTTATACATGGGACATATTGAGTTGTTTTTGCCGTCGCATAGTTTGATACCAATCCTTTTGCCGATTGCTTACAAAGGGTGCTGGTGTTTTCGCGATAAAAGGCGGAATTTTCTGACTCAGTGCCCACTTGTTACACGCTTGCCTAAACAAAGAGATCACTTTTAGCAGAAGTCTACAAATATATGATTCATGCATGCAAATGGAGTTTCTTACTCATTTGTTTTTTTATGTACATAGCTCAAATGCGAAGTTTTTGCAAATAACTACAACTTTTTTCAATAAATTGGTACAATGCATTAAAGAAAAAAATGTCGGATGTGGTCGCTATTCCAAGCTCGTGGAATTTGGACCCCATCCGTGGTGGTCAATTTGAAAGTTCTTTCTCGAAGTTTTTGGTTTATAATATATGGCCCTTCCCAATTTGGTCCAAAACCCCTAGTTACGGTCATTACTTTTCTCAGCACAAGATCTCCAATCTCGAAAGTCCTGTGTCTGAATTTTGAATTAAAATGTCTGGCTACTCTCATTTGATGTGCCGCTATTCTAAGTTTGGATTCCTTTCTTTTTTCCTCTATTTGGTCGAGGGCCTCAAGTTGTAACCTCTAATTTTCCTTCTGGTTAAAGTGAGTCCTCCTATGAGTGGGAACTTCCAATTCCACAGGGATCATGGCTTCAGAGCCGAAGCTAAGGCAAAGGGGGTGTGCCGAGTCGTAATTTTATGAGTGGTACAATATGCCCTTAATGCTAGTGGAAGCTCATTTGCCCAACCACCTTTGGATTTCTCTAACCGTTTCTTAATAGTTGTTTTAATGATTTTGTTTACTGCTTCCACTTGCCTGTTTGCTTGCGGATGGGCGACCGCTGAAAAGCTTTTCTGGATTTTATACTTGGCATAGAAATTTTGAAGCTCTTCGCTCTCAAATTGGGTTCCGTTGTCTATGACTATCTTTTGTAGCACCCCAAACCTGCATATGATATTTTTCAAGACAAATTTAATAACTTTCTTTGAGGTTATGGCTGCCAATGGTTCTGCTTCAACCCACTTTGTAAAATAATCAACAACGACAATGGCATATTTGAAACCAGATTTTGCGGTGGGAAATGCCCCTATAAGATCACTGCCCCAGATAGCGAATGGCCACGGGCTGACCATGTGGGTTATATATGTGGATGGCATCCTTGGAATCTTAGCGAACCTTTGACATCTGTTGCACTTCTTAGTGTAAGCTACGGAGTTTTTATTTATATCTGGCCAAAAATAACCATATTGCATAATTTTCTTAGCCTAGGTCTGACCACCAGTATGACCCCCGCATTCACCTTCATGTAATTCTGTCATGATTGCTTTCGATTCTCTTTTTGTAACACAACGAAGCAGAGGGTAGAAAATCCTCGTCTGTATAGTCGCCCATCCTAAATGAGGTACATAGGAGCCTTTCGCAGGACTTTCCTTCACTACTTAATTTCAATTAGGAGCGCACCAGTCTTGAGGTATTCTTTGATTGGTGTCATCCATGAGTCTGGCTCGTCGGTCGCTTCCATGATCAAATCCATCTCAATCTGTTCCATGCTGGGGTTGGAAATGACTTCCACTATAACTAATCCTATAAGTTATGCGTCTCCTGTGCTTGCATATTTCTCCAGTGAATCTGCCTTGGTATTTTCTTCCCTTGGAATATGAGATATGGTATAATGTTCGAAATTTCCAGTAGTTCCAAGGCCTTAGTTAGATAAGTTGGCAAATTACCCATTTTGGCCTGGAACTCTCCTCTGATTTGACACACCACTAGCTGGGAATTACTGAAAATTTGTATGGTCTTTATCTGTAATTCTTTTGCTAGCTTTATCCATGCAATGAGGCTTCATATTCAACTTCATTATATGTTGACGGAAATTCTAATCTTATCGCGTAACATATAGATCTTCCTTCCGGAGTTTCCAGGACTACTTCTGCCCCAGAACAGTAATCGTTTGATGCTCCATCAATAAACAATTTCTAGCGGATGTTAGTTTCGGTATTAGGCTCCTCTTTTATCTCTCCTTAGTTGGTAAACTCTGCGATAAAATCAGCAAGTGCTTGTCTGTTGATTGCCTTTCGGGGGTGGTTTGTAATGCCATATTGACTAAGCTGAATATTCAATTTTAACAACCTCACGGAAGTCTCTGGTCAGAACAAAACTTGCCTTAAAGGCTGATCTATGAGAACCTTAATTGGGTGAGCCTGAAAGTAAGGCCGGAGCTTCTTTGAGGAAATAAGTAAACAATAAGCGAGTTTTTCGAGCTTTGGGTAATTCAGTTCTGCCCAAGTTAATCTTTTACTGATGTAGTAGACTGGGCTCTGAACCTTCAAGTCCTCCCTTACCAATGCCGCGCTTAAAGCATGGGTAGACACTGCTAGATACACGAACAAATCCACTCCGTCGCTAGGCTTTGACAACATTGGATGTGTTGGATTAATTCTTCGAAAGCTTTCTGACATTCAGAAGTCCAATGTATTTCTTTCTTTCCTTTCCTATGAGCATCAAAGAAGGGAAGACATCTGTCCGTTGCCCTGGATATGAAATGATTTAAGGTTGCGATCTTTCCATTTAAACGCTGAAGCTCTTTCTTGGTTCCTGAGGCATGCATTTCTCTTAAAGCTGATATTTTAGCTGGATTGGATTCTATGCCTCTAGCGTTGACCATAAACCCTAGGAACTTTCCTGACCCGACCCCGAAAGAACACTTTAAATGATTCAGCTTCATTCCATATTGGCGTAGAATATTGAACATTAGGGCCAGATTTTCCAAGTAATCTTCTGCTTTTTTGATTTTACCAACATATCATCGACATAGACTTCCATTGTCATGCCAATCTATTTTTTGAGCATAGTTTTTACTAATCACTGGTAAGTTTCCCTGGTGTTCTTTAGGCCAAATGGCATCACCTTGTAGCAATATAATCCAAGATCAGCAATGAAACTTGTGTCCTTTTGGTTCGGTCCATACATCATGATTTGGTTGTAACCAGACTACACATCCATGAAAGACAACAACTCATGCCCAGCCGTAGAATCCACTAGTTGATCTATCCTTGGAAGAGGGAAACTATCTTTTGGGCAAGCTTTATTAAGATCTGAATAGTCTACGCAAACTCGCCATCTGTCGTTTTCTTTCTTTACAAGCACAGGATTGGAGACTCATTTTGGATAAGTAGATTCTCTGATTAAGCCATTTTCCATTAGCCTATCGACTTCCTCTTTTAAGGCATGCGATCTCTCTGGCTCCTAGGTCTCCTTTTCTGCTTTACAGAAGGAACATGCTGATCAATGTTAAGTTTATGGACTGTGATATCTGGAGATATGCCGCACATGTCAGAATGGTTCCATGCGAACACATCTAAATTAGCTTTCAAAAAGACAACCAATTGACTTTTTAGTTCAGGGATCAATTGAGATCCTATATTCAACACACTGTTTGGATCTTTTGGATTGACAGCTATGGAAAATGTTATCTCAGCCGAGGCCGCTCTTTCGTCCTCTGTACTAGCCTTCCTGGGGTCAATTTCCTTTCGCTCTCCGCTATGATCGCCAGTGCAAGGACCCTCCTTTAGTTGCTATAAATGAAGTTTGTGAATGCGGAGCGGAGCCTCCGCATCCTTTCCCAAGTATTTTCTCCTAGCCTCGCACAACTCTGTCACGATAGAAATCCCTTGCAGTGATCTAGTCACCTTTAATTACACCAATTCCCCTTTTAGTTGGAAACTTCATGGTCAAGCATGGAGCTAGCGCGATCCTAAAGCCTGCGAGAGTCGATCTTCCAAGGAATGCATTATAGGATGAAAACTCATCTATCAGGATAAAGGTCTGCACCATAGAGACTTTGCGTTCCCCATCTGCCAGTTCCATGAGCAGGTCTGTCTTACCAATAGGTTGTGTAGGTTGTCCAGTAAACCCGAGGATTTTATTCGGATAGGCCCGCACTTATGTCATAGAAAGGTTCATTTTTTGGAACGTGTTTATGAAGATCACATTAATGGATGCCTCGTGTCAACTAGGACTCTTTTCACAACTGCAGGTCCAAGACCAATTGTAATTACCATGGCATCGATAGTTGGTGTAACCAGTTCGTCAGCATCTCTATCTTTGAATACCACGTCATCGGTCGAGGTTCTAGACATCTTCATTGGCAACTCATTACTTAGGATCATGCATCTTTCTTCTTTTGAAGCTCCCTTCAACTCGTTAGCATACTTTTCCGTGTCCTCCCAGCTGCTTCCAGCCGGGTGAGGCCCCCCAAATATCATGTTGATTACTGGTATCAAATCAACAGATACTTGAGCTTTCTCACTTGAGTCAGGTTGGCTAATGGTATTATTGTGTCCTTATGCAGCTGGAGCGTTTTGAGGATTCTTCACATACTATTGGAGTTGATTCTTTCTGATGAGTTCTTCGATTAAACTCTTTCAGGTGTCGACACTCATTGGTGCTGTGCCCTGGTTGGTTATGAAACCAGCAAAATTTGCTGGAATTTGCTTGTTGCTCAGTAATCTTATAAGGCTTCATCTGGGGAAAGATGCCTGAATCCTTAGTGGTGAAGTAAATCCTTTCTGGGGTTTCCTTTAAAATAGTCTATTCTGAAAGCTTGTAAAGCCATGACTTCTTATGAGCTTTGTTGTCATTCTCATCACCCCACCTTTTTTGCCTAGAGTCATTTTTCTGCTCCGTTCGGAACTCGTTGTTTTTTCCTTCTTTGGCGGCGCTGTTTTCTATGACCTTCTGAACATTTGGGGCATCATCTTCCATGCTCATGTACTCCTCAGCTTTCTTATAGAACCTCTTTAGATTTTTAGGTTTCTTCATTTTGTGCCATTTCCCAAATTCCGATTTCTTATCAATAGCACCCTTTAGGCTGATAACAAATACCAAGGTTCTGGATCTATGACTTCAGTTGCTGTGGCATGGAACCATGTAAGGAAAGCTCTTATGGTTTCTCCAGACTTTTGCTCCATCTCGTTGAGCGACATTACATCTCTCGCTTTGGTAGCTTGTAGGCGGAATTGTCTTGAAATCTTCTTGCCAAATCGGCAAATTGATCAACGCACTTAGGTGGGAGTCCGGTGAACCACAACGAGGCCACACCTTCTAGGCATACGGGAAAGTACAAGCACTTTATCTCGTCGGTCGCCCTGGCCCCATTCATGTGTTGGTCATATTTGAACAGGAAGATATTTAGATCCCCAGTTCCACCATAAGGCGCTATTGTTGGAGGTATGAATTTCATGGGAAACTTCGCTTGACGAATCTTTTCTGTAAATGGTTTTTACTGGGTGAAAAATCCCATTCTTTTTCTTCATCCTCACGGGTTGTTTTTTCTTTCATTATCCATTGGATCATATCTTCAATGCGTCTCTCATCGTTCGCTCGTTCCACTGGACTGGCATCGAGATTTTTATTTGTGCGGTCACGGTTCGAGCTCCGATGCCTTTCGTTTCTTCTGGGAAGTGTCCTTTTGGTGGGACTTGCAATACTTTGAGCCACACGCTTCTCTTTGTGTTGTGGGGATTTGACCTTAGAGTTCTCAACGCCAGCCTCCCCCTTATCTTCCCCTAAGAAGTGGGATCGATTAGGGTCTGAGGCTGATGAGTCCTCTTTTTCGTCAACATTATTTACAGCCTATGGTGGTGGAAGATTGGTTTGAACATCAATCAAGACATCAAGCCTCTCCCACATTATTTTGGTTGCAGCATCCATTTTTTCGTTTAAGCCAGTCACAGCCACATTTAATTCATCTCGTGTTACAGATGGCCTAGAGGATTCCTTAACTTCTCAATTCAGAGTCTGCGGTGTAGCCTCGTCACCGTGAACATCCTCAACGGTCGTTGTAGCTCTAATGGACTTGATACTTTTCTTTAAACCGGCCATGGCTTTGAGGAAAAGGGTAGTTCAGGATTTTGATGGTAGGTGGTTGGAGTTAGAGGAAAGTGTGAATGAAGAAACATGAATGGGCCCCACGATGGGTGCCAAAATGTTTTCACCAAAACTTGGTTTAAACACCAATGGTACGAAAATCGTATGTAATAACCCGGAAATCTGAGCCAATTTAAAAATTTTATTTTGGCAATTTTAGCAAATTTTGATTATTTAAAATGAATTATTTTAAATAATAACGACGAAAAATTTATTTTCAATAGAATTCGAACGGATATATTTATATAGATCGTCGTTAGAATATAAATATTTATTTATAATTATAAAAGGAATTGAAAATGGCGCGGTAGTTCGATAATTCGATTTCAAACTTCAAATGAATGTACCGGGTGCAATATAAACCGAATTTTAGTGAAACCAAAAATATTTGAATCCATTTGACAATATCTTTCCAACAAACCCGAGAAATCAAAATTTCATAGCGGGAATCAAAAGATATGTCCAGTTGAAAATTCAGAATAGTCGCTAAGGAATTCGGGCCCTTAAAAATGGAAATTTTGCAAATGACCTCGGATTTCGACGAAACCACTTTTGTTGGATCCGTGATGTCAAGTTATTGCTAGGTTCAAATTTCATAATTTTTCGAATCAATATGTGAGCGTGGTAAAGGAAAACGCGTTTGACCAATTTCAGTTGATTTTAATCGACTGGAAAATGGCCATTTTCCAAACGGTCTCAGAATTCGACGAAATTAGTTTTGTTAGGACCGTATCGTCAATACAAAGTTAGAAAATATTTTTCGGGAATTTTTAGAGCTCGTATGTGGCCCCGGTAAATTGAAATGTGCGTTCAAATTCAATATATAGAGTTATATGTTGATTTTGACGAAGACTGATCGAAACAGCCTACAACACATATCCCATTGCGTTTGGAATGGGGGTAATTAGCTATGGACGACAGGCGGTGGGTCCCGTTTCGAGTTCGAAATAAAAAGTTACTTTTCGATGGAAAAATAAATTAAATATATATAATTATACCTACCCCCTCCCTTCACTTTCATTTCCACGAGCAGAATAAAAAAAAGAAAAAAAAACCTGATCTGCTCAGATTGAGCCTCCTCCGCCACCGTCGATATCCGCCGCCGCCCACCCTCCACAGCGCGCCGCCTCCGCTCATCTTCCCCCCCCATCGACCGCCTCCCTCTCCTCTTCAGTCGACGTACCCCAAACCCCCCCTCGACATGGAAAAAGCCCTAGCCGCGCACCACCCTAACCCCCTGGGTACCGCTGCGCCCAAGCCGCCTCCCCTCGATGACAACACCACCACCTGCGCACCCCTTTTTCCTCCAAAACGCCACAGTGAGTATTTATATTTTCCTTTATATTTTCTTATGCTATTGTTTTATAAAATAAACAAATCAGTTTGTAAAACTATAAAAGATTTCATTTTTAAACTATAAAAGATTTCATTTTTAAACTATAAAAGATTTCATTTTTTTAAACTATAAAAGATTTCATTTTTAAACTATAAAAGATTTCATTTTTAAACTATAAAAGATTTCATTTTTTAAACTATAAAAGATTTGATTTTTAAACTATAAAGGATTTGATTTTTAAACAATATAAAGATATGAATTTTTATAATATGAGAATATGATTTTTTGTAGTTAGAAAAGTATGATTTCTATATATAGATATAGCGAAGTAAAAACGAGATCTTTTATAATATAAAGATGAGATCTTTATAGGAAGCGATATAAAAATATACTCTTTGCAACGTAGGAAGAGCGAAAATATAAATAGCTGTGAAAATGAAAAATAGAATTTGAATTGTTTTGAAATATAGAATTTGCTCTGATTTGAAAATATACAATACTTTGATTTGAAAATATAAAATAGCGAGGATAAAAATATGACCTTTTAAGATATATAGAACAGATTAAAAATGTGATTTTTATCGATAGCGTTGTCAAGATAAAAACGTGTTTTTAATAATCAACTGCATGAAACAAATGGCGAACGATTAGACTGAAAACCTGAACCGTTCAGAAATAAAGAGCAGGAGGAGTGGATCCCTCGGTGAGAACTTCTCACCTTTTAATTTTGTTTTCTAGTTAATAGTATATACTAGGATGCAGACGGTGTTTAGTAGCACCCGACACCCGTCGTCCGCAGAACATGGACGACTTGTATGCTTGTTTGTTTGATTTTGATGTGTAGTTGATTGTGTGATGTGATGTGAAATGAAATAAAATATTTTATAGTGGAAAATATTTTATAGTTAAAAATAGAATTTTTAATGTGTATTTAAAATAAATATTTATAAACATATCGAAGATTTGTTTATATACACTGATTTGATTGATATTGATTGGGACGATAAATTTTACACATCGCCCAACTGCACAAATAAAATCTGTGTTTGATTGTTTGAAACCCCACACGGGTATTGGGATGATAGATGACATACACCAATCCCAATAATTAGTTGTATGTCGATCGATTGATTGATAGACTGTTATGAGCGTTGAATATTTATATTTGATGCTTATACAGTGTAGAACGCACTCTGGATGATGGTTGATTATTTATCGTTGTTATTTTGTACATGTGTTGTAGAAAATCCATATAATTAACATTATATGGTAATTGATTGGGCCTCATTCCAGTTTTGAAATAGAAATATTTGAAAAAGAAATATTTGAAATAGAATATTTGAAAATAGAAATATATGAAGCCGTGTTGATTAGATTGACGCCATTTTGACGTGAACGATATTTATATCGATTTTATTCAATTTTCAATGTATATTGAAAGTGATTTCGAAATTTGATGTATATTGAAAGTGATTTCGAAATTTGAATTATATTGAAAGTGATTTTGAAATTTGAATTATATTGAAAGTGATTTCGACATTTGAATTATATTGAAACTGATTTCGAAATTTGAATCATATTGAAAGTGATTTCGAAATTTGAATTATATTGAAAATAACCGAAATTCGAATTAAATTGAATTCGAATTGAAATTGAAAGGAATTGAATTCAAATTGAAATTGAAAAGAATTGAATTCAAATTGAAATTGAAATTCGAGTTAAATTGAAATTCGAATTAAATTGAAATTGAAATCGATTTGAAGTGAATTTAAAACGAATTTATATTGGAATATTCAATTTTGATTTGAAATTGAATATGAAGTTGAAACCGTTTTAAAAATGAATTTAAAACGATTTACAAAGCACGTTTTGAATTGAAATCGATGAAGTATATATTATATATATATATAATATAATGGCCTGAAAAGAACGCGCCGCGCCGCGGCAGTTCGCGAATTTCGACCATTGACTTCGAATGGATATTGCGGGAGATCCGACCGTCGGATTCTCCTAAAATCGGAACCGTTGGGTTCGTATCGAAAAGAGCTTTCTAAAGAATTTTAGAAATTTGAAATCTAACGGTTGGATTTGGAATTATGTCCAAATCAAATTTGAAAAAGGTCGCTGTAAGTGCAGTTCGATGGCTGTTGATGGAAATTGACTATACGGGCCTTGATAAAATTATTAAAAATAATAATAATTTGTGTAAAATCATAAGAAATGATTTGTTAAGAATTGGGATGAAAAACTCCATATTTGAAAAGATAAAAATAGATTTTTATCGAAATGAACTAGTTTTGAATTAGAATAATAATTTGTTTATTTTTAAAATAAGTAAATTGGATTTGAAATGGTTTTAAAAATAACCAGAATTTCCAATAATTGCATTGGAATGGATTTGAATCGAAATTGTCTTCGGAATATTTCGATGTTGGATTTCGTGATTATACATATGTTGTTATGGAAATTTGAAAGATATATGTATATCGTTATTTCCAATACGATATTTGTTGGTCGGAGAATTTGATATTGAATATAAGCCGATATATTTTCTATTTAGAGCCTTGTATTTAATATCAAATGTGATATGGGTTTGTCGTGAATGGTGTCTTCATTAACACTGTTCTTAAACCCAGTTGAGAAAAAGATTAAATCTTTTTATTTAGATTTAATGAAGTGTGACAATTAAATAATATTTAATTGGAATTAAATTGGGATTGATTTTTGGGTTTATCGTGAATGGTGTTTTAAATAACACTGATTCTTTAACCCGATAATTAATGGAATGTGATTTTGGGTTTATCGTGAACCGTGTTTTAAATGACATTGGTTCTTTAACCCAGTTAAAGACAGGATATTGATTTCTGTAAAGATTAAAACTAAGTGGGGATTTAATGAATCTTTAATTAGATTGAAATGGTCGAGAATGGAGTATCACCAGTTTTGCTCCAGGCGATAGTTAAATCTTTAATTAGATTTGAACGTGAAATGGTAATTGAATTTACCGATAACACTGTGGTGTTAGATATGAAGTATTACTAGTTTTACTTCATGGGATGAATAGGTTGTGATTGGGAAATAAAATAAATGATTACTTCGGTGTGGTTCGCTAATCCCGACTAGTTTGAATTGATATTCAAAGGAGATTAGAGAATAAACTTAAAGAATTTATCTTTGATAAAATTAATGGGAACCTTTCCCAAAATATAAGAATATTTGAATAAAAGAATATTCTGAATTGGAATGAGACGTATGTTGTGTTTGTGTAACACGTGTTTATTATATATATACGCGAGTTGTTCAGAAAGACCGGGTTTATCCCATTCTGAATAACTGATTCGACGTGGTGTCGAAGATGAAGATGGTGGTTGAAGGCCGGAGATCTTCACGTCGTTTGGATAATTACTGATGATCTTGATTGGGCCGTACACCCAAGAGGAGGGAATCAGTTGGTGATCGTCCAGACGTACTTGGAGATCGATGTATATGCGGGGTACTAGGTGCCTCCGGTTTCGTTCAGACCCAGAACAAATGTGAAAATGGATTGTGTGTCTGACATTGGATTTTAGTCTGTGTGGTTGATTTCTATTAAATATATATCTGTTTGGCGGTGGAGAATTTATTCTCTTGCTTAACGCCCTTCTCTGAGACGTACGAGCTCAGAGGTTATATATTGATGGATATCAAACGCATGGAGTGAATTCCTGTGTGGCGTGCCTAAGTGGAAATATGATCAAGGCTTCTGTTGAAAAGCAAAGTCTTGTGGGTAATGATCAAAGCACAGCCTGTGTGGCACAGCTTTGTGTAACGTGAATTCGCGAGCCTCACACCCCGGTTGTGAACCAAAAACGGGAGAGGACATCAGGGAGGGCATGCGTTTCCTTCTAGCTAGAAGTGGCGTCTGTGGTTTTACACTCCCTGACGAGTTTGACTTATGTGGTTGTTGCTGTTGCGAGGCGCCTCGGTTATATCGGTCGATCCGGGACCGATGGAGTCATTCGTTGGCTCATTGACACCCCATAGGGTGGGGAAACGCAGAGTTCAGGCATTTTAATCCACATCGGTGGACCAGCCCTGACGATCTAAAGGCTTGCCTGCGCGCTTGCCTGAGACACGGGCTAGAGCGTCTCGAATTCGGTGGAGGACAATCCCTTGCCTCGGTTCACAGATGGAAATCCAACTTTCAAATACATGACATTTGCGGTTTTGATTGTAGAGCCTAGTATGACGACATGATATATGGTACCCATGCCGTCTATGATTGATATTTATGATTGAAATTTATTTATCACTATACATTTATAGTAATAATAAAACATGAAATTTAGCGTATCAAGCATGCTTTGGCTATTATAAGGGAAAAACCTATCCCCCGGCTTGCGTTGCATTGTGTGATAGGACCTGGGTCTTATAATAACTTCATTTTTCTTTATTTAGCATTGCGTTGTTTGTTCTATGCACTGGTATTCTTGGGAGTAAACCCGTTCCATGTTATACGGCGTGGTCCCTTGATTTACCTAACTTTAAAATAAAGATTAATAACTGTTTTAGTTCTCACACCAGTCACATGACTGACCTGGAGTTTATTGTTTTTACCTAAACTCTGGGTGCCCCTATTTTCCACACGGGCAGCTAGTAGTTTTGGTTTTGCAGATATATATTCACAGGATCCTGGTTTACAGCTGAAACGATATCCGGAAAGCTTTGTATCCATGTATCTTCTTCAGTCGTATTTTGCATTATTTTCCGCTGCTATGTAATGTTTTGTAATCTTTGATATTTTTCTGTGGTGTTATATTTACTTATACTCTGTATATTCTTGTATCTGGTGGAATTGTTGTAATTAACAATGAAATGTTCTTCTGTTTGCATTCTAATTTGTCGTGTTCTCAAATCAATCAGGCATTTCGTACGGTCTGGGTCGGTTTAGCGACTGATCAGGATCGAGCGAAATTCCTTTTTGTTACGGTTGGTATCAGAGCTTTGGTTTACAAAGCTCAGAGAACAAGGCACATTAGAACCAAACGAAAGAATTCATCAGATATTGGATTAGTAATATCCAACGGAAAGACTCGTTAGAGATGGGATCAGTAGTATCCTAGAACGAGTGTGAAGAGTATATTTTTGAAGATGAAAACAAATTTTGTTTTGAAATATAAATCAATTATACGTATTTGACTATTTATTTATATTGATTTGGGCAATCAAATATATAGAGATTTTAGTATATGTCCGATCCACGTGTATTGAAGCCTCAAATATATTCGATAGATATAGAATCGCACTCTAGTCGCTCGGACATGATTCTAATGATTGACGCGTCATCATTAGAATTTATTTTCGTGTTTCGAAAGTGAGATTTCTATATATTTCCTATTGACTGGTGTGAGAACCGAAATTAGATAGGGCCTATTGTTGTGATTTGGCATCAAAAATCTGATTTTTAGACTATATATCAAAGTTATGAATTTGAAAAGCTAATCAACTAATTAATTGCTGATTGTGTTGTTTGATTATTGGTTGAGTAATTAAAATGTTGAACCATATAGTCAAATTGATCAAATAGTGAGTTGTATTGAAAATTTGTCGCATTTGCATGCATATACACGTGCTTACATTGAACAGGTCACAGCAAGGGGGCTAGAGCAGAAGAATAAAATTGTTTGCCCGACAAATAGGTACATGTTTACTATAATTTACTGTTTTGTTTGGGTGATGATGATTTTATGAGCCGATTGGCTAGCCTCTTGGCTTTTTCTTTTTCTTTTGAGTTGAAGAAGACCATGGGAGGCTATATGAAATATCCCGAAGTCCCCGGTGCAGGGGAGGTTATGGCGAAATTTTTCGAAAATTTAGGGTGTTAGCCAAATTTTTGAAAAATTTGAAAAGTTCTTAGAAACTGAAAAGTTGAAGAACTTAAGCCGTAGTGAAAATACTGGAAGTTGAGTTGAATTGTTAAACAACTTTCGGCTTCGTTCCTTTTCGGGGACGAAAAGTTTTAAGTGGGGGAGATTGTAATAACCCGGAAATCTAAGCCAATTTAGAATTTTTATTTTGGCAATTTTAGCGAATTTTGATTATTTAAAATGAATTATTTTAAGTAACAATGACGAAAAATTTATTTTCAATAGAATTCAAACGTATATATTTATATAGATCGTCGTTAGAATATAAATATTTATTTATAATTATAAAAGGAATTGAAAATGGTGCGGTAGTTCGATAATTCGATTTCAAACTTCAAATGAATGTACCGGGTGCAATATAAACCGGATTTTAGTGAAACCAAAAATATTTGAATCCATTTGACAATATCTTTCCAACGAACCCGAGAAATCAAAATTTCATAGCGGGAATCAAAAGATATGTCCAGTTGAAAATTCAGAATAGTCGCTATGGAATTCGGGCCCTTAAAAATGGAAATTTTGTAAACGACCTCGGATTTTGACGAAACCACTTTTGTTGGATCTGTGATGTCAAGTTATTGCTAGGTTTCAAATTTCATAATTTTTCGAATCAATATGTGAGCGTGGTAAAGGAAAACGCATTTGACCAGTTTTAGTTGATTTTAATCGACTGGAAAATGGCCATTTTTCAAACGGTCTCAGAATTCGACGAAATTAGTTTTGTTAGGACCATATCGTCAATACAAAGTTAGAAAATATTTTTTGGGAATTTTTAGAGCTCGTATGTGGCCCCGGTAAATTGAAATGTGCGTTCAAATTCAATATATAGAGTTATATGTTGATTTTGACGAAGACTGATCGAAACGATTGAATCAGCCTACGACACATATCCCATTGCGTTCGGAATGGGGGTAATTAGCTATGGACGACAGGCAGTGAGTCCCGTTTCGAGTTCGAAATAAAAAGTTACTTTTCGATGGAAAAATAAAATTAAATATATATAATTATACCTACCCCCTCCCTTCACTTTCATTTCCACGAGCAGAATAAAAAAGAAGAAGAAAAAAAAACCCTGATCTGCTCAGATCGAGCCTCCTCCGCCACCGTCGATATCCACCGCCGCCCAACCTCCACAGCGCGTCGCCTCCGCTCATCTTCCCCCCATCGACCGCCTCCCTCTCCTCTTCAATCGACGTACCCCAAACCCCCCCTTGACGTGGAAAAAGCCCTAGCCGCGCACCACCCTAACCCCTTGAGCACCGCCGCGCCCAAGCCGCCTCCCCTCGATGATAACACCACCACCTGCGCATCCCTTTTCCTCCAGAACGCCATAGTGAGTATTTATATTTTCCTGTATATTTTCTTATGCTATTGTTTTATAAAATAAATAAATCAGTTTGTAAAACTATAAAAGATTTCATTTTTAAACTATAAAAGATTTCATTTTTAAACTATAAAAGATTTCATTTTTAAACTATAAAAGATTTCATTTTTTTAAACTATAAAAGATTTCATTTTTAAACTATAAAAGATTTCATTTTTAAACTATAAAAGATTTCATTTTTGAACTATAAAATATTTCATTTTTTAAACTACAAAAGATTTCATTTTTAAACTATAGAAGAATTGATTTTTAAACTATAAAGGATTTGATTTTTAAACAATATAAAGATATGAATTTTTATAATATGAGAATATGAATTTTTTGTAGTTAGAAAAGTATGATTTCTATATATAGATATAGAGAAGTAAAAACGAGATCTTTTATAATATAAAGATGAGATCTTTATAGGAACCGATATAAAAATATACTCTTTACAACGTAGGAAGAGGGAAAATATAAATAGCTGTGAAAATGAAAAATAGAATTTGAATTGTTTTGAAATATAGAATTTGCTCTGATTAGAAAATATACAATACTTTGATTTGAGAATATAAAATAGCGAGGATAAAAATATGACCTTTTATGATATATAGAACATAATAAAAATGTGATTTTTATCGATAGCGTTGTCAAGATAAAAATGTGTTTTTAATAATCAACTACGTGAAACAGATGGCAAACGATTAGACTGAAAACCCGAACCGTTCAGAAATAAAGAGCTGGAGGAGTGGATCCCTCGGTGAGAACTTCTCACCTTTTAATTTTGTTTTCTAGTTAATAATATATACTAGGATGCAGACGGTGTTTAGCAGCACCCGACACCCGTCGTCCACAGACCATGGACGGCTTGTATGCTTGTTTGTTTGATTTTGATGTGTAGTTGATTGTGTGATGTGAAATGAAATACAATATTTTATAGTTAAAAATAGAATTTTTAATGTGTATTTAAAATAAATATTTATAAACAAATCGGAGATTTTTTTATGTAAACTGATTTGATTGATATTGATTGGGACGATAAATTTTACACATCGCCCAACTACACAAATAAAATCTGTGTTTGATTGTTTGAAACCCCACACGGGTATTGGGATGATAGATGACATACACTAATCTCAATAATTAGTTGTATGTCGATCGATTGATTGACAGACTGTTATGAGCGTTGAATATTTATATTTGATGCTTATACAGTGTAGAACGCACTCTGGATGATGGTTGATTATTTATCGTTGTTATTTTGTACATGTGTTGTAGAAAATCCATATAATTAACATTATATGGTAATTGATTGGGCCTCATTCCAGTTTTGAAATAGAAATATTTGAAAAAGAAATATTTGAAATAGAATATTTGAAAATAGAAATATATGAAGCCGTGTTGATTAGATTGACGCCATTTTGACGTGAACGATATTTATATCGATTTTATTCAATTTTCAATGTATATTGAAAGTGATTTCGAAATTTGATGTATATTGAAAGTGATTTCGAAATTTGAATTATATTGAAAGTGATTTCGAAATTTGAATTATATTGAAAGTGATTTTGAAATTTGAATTATATTGAAAGTTATTTCGAAATTTGAATTATATTGAAAATGATTTCGAAATTTGAATTATATTGAAAATAATCGAAATTCGAATTAAATTGAATAGAATTGAATTCGAATTGAAATTGAAATGAATTGAATTCAAATTGAAAAGAATTGAATTCAGATTGAAATTCGAATTAAATTGAAATTGAATTGAAATCGATTTGAAGTGAATTTAAAACGAATTTATATTGGAATATTCAATTTTGATTTGAAATTGAATATGAAGTTGAAACCGTTTTAAAAATGAATATAAAACGATTTATAAAGCACGTTTTGAATTGAAATCGACGAAGTATATATTATATATATAATATAATGACCTGAATAGAACGCGCCGCGGCAGTTCGCGAATTTCGACTTCGAATGGATATTGCGGGAGATCCGACCGTCGGATTCTCCTAAAACCGGAACTGTTGGGTTCGTATCGAAAAGAGCTTTCTAACGAATATTAGAAATTTGAAATCTAACGGTTGGATTTGGAATTATGTCCAAATCAAATTTGAAAAAGGTCGCTGTAAGTGCAGTTCGATGGCCGTTGATGGAAATCGACTTTACGGGCCTTGATAAAATTATTAAAAATAATAATAATTTGTGTAAAATCATAAGAAATGATTTGTGAAGAATTGGGATGAAAAACTCCATATTTGAAAAGATAAATATAGATTTTTATCGAAATTAACTAGTTTTGAACTAGAATAATAATTTATTTATTTTTAAAATAAATAAATTGGATTTGAAATGGTTTTGAAAATAACCAGAATTTCCAATAATTGCATTGGAATGGATTTGAATCGAAATTGTCTTCGGAATATTTCGATGTTGGATTTCGTGATTATACAGATGTTGTTATGGAAATTTGAAAGATATATATATATATATATATATATATATATATATCAATATTTCCAATACGATATTTGTTGGTCGTAGAATTTGATATTGAATATAAGCCGATATATTTTCTATTTAGAGCCTTGTATTTAATATCAAATGTGATATGGGTTTGTCGTGAATGGTGTCTTCATTAACACTGTTCATAAACCCAGTTGATAAAAAGATTAAATATTTTTATTTAGATTTAATGAAGTGTGCCAATTAAATAATATTTAATTGTAACTGAATTAGGATTGATTTTTGGGTTTATAGTGAACGGTGTTTTAAATAACACTGGTTCTTTAACCTGATAATTAATGGAATGTTATTTTGGATTTATCGTGAACCGTGTTTTAAATGACATTGGTTCTTTAACCCAGTTAAAGACAGGATATTGATTTCTGTAAAGATTAAAACTAAGTGGGGTTTTAATGAATCTTTAATTAGATTGAAATGGTCGAGAATGGAGTATCACCAGTTTTGCTCCAGGCGATAGTTAAATCTTTAATTAGATTTGAACGTGAAATGGTAATTGAATTTACCGATAACACTGTGGTGTTAGATATGCAGTATTACTAGTTTTACTTCATGGGATGAATAGGTTGTGATTAGGAAATAAAATAAATGATTACTTCGGTGTGGTTCGCTAATCCCGACTAGTTTGAATTGATATTCAAAGGAGATTAAAGAATAAATTTAAAGAATTTATCTTTGATAAAATTAATGGGAACCTTTCCCAAAATATAAGAATATTTGAATAAAAGAATATTCTGAATTGGAATGAGGCGTATGTTGTGTTTGTGTAACACGTGTTTATTATATATATACGCGAGTTGTTCAGAAAGACCGGGTTTATCCCATTCTGAATAACTGATTCGACGTGGTGTCGAAGATGAAGTCGGTGGTTGAAGACCGGAGATCTTCACGTCGTTTGGATAATTACTGATGATCTTGATTGGGCCGTACACCCAAGAGGAGGGAATCAGTTGGTGATCGTCCATACGTACTTGGAGATCGATGGATATGTGGGGTACTAGGTGCCTCCGGTTTCGTTCAGACCCAGAACGAACGTGAAAATGGATTGTGTGTCTGACATTGGATTTTAGTCTGTGTGGTTGATTTCTATTAAATATATATCTGTTTGGCGGCGGAGAATTTATTCTCTTGCTTAACGCCTTCTCTGAGACGTACGAGCTCAGAGGTTATATATTGATGGATATCAAACGCATGGAGTGAATTGTCTGTGTGGCGTGCCTAAGTGGCAATATGATCAAGGCTTCTGTTGAAAAGCAAAGTCTTGTGGGTGATGATCAAAGCACAGCCTGTGTGGCACATCTTTGTGTAACGTGAATTCGCGAGCCTCACACCCCGGTTGTGAACCAGAAACGGGAGAGGACATCAGGGAGGGCATGCGTTTCCTTCTAGCTAGAAGTGGCGTCAGTGGTTTTACACGCCCTGACGAGATTGACTTATGTGGTTGTTGCTGTTGCGAGGCGCCTCGGTTATATCGGTCGATCCGGGACCGATGGAGTCATTCGTTGGCTCATTGACACCCCATAGGGTGGGGAAACGCTGTGTTCAGGCATTTTAATCCACATCGGTGGACCGGCCCTGACGATCTAAAGGCTTGCCTGCGCGCTTGCCTGAGACACGGGCTAGAGCGTCTCGAATTCGGTGGAGGACGATCCCTTACCTCGGTTCACAGATGGAAATCCAACTTCCAAATACGTGACATTTTTGGTTTTGATTGTAGAGCCTAGTATGTCGACATGATATATGGTAACCATGCCGTCTATGATTGATATTTATTATTGAAATTGTTTTATGACTATACACTTATAGTAATAATAAAACATGAAATTTAGCGTATCAAGCATGCTTTGGCTATTATAAGGGAAAACCCTATCCCCCGGCTTGCGTTGCATTGTGTGATAGGACCTGGGTCTTATAATAGCTTCATTTTTCTTTATTTAGCATTGCACTGTTTGTTCTATGCACTGGTATTCATGGGAGGAAACCCATTCCGTGTTATACGGCGTGGTCCCTTGATTTACCTAACTTTAAAATAAAGATTAATAACTGTTTTAGTTCTCACACCAGTCACATGACTGACCTGGAGTTTATTGTTTTAACCTAAACTCTAGGTGCCCCTATTTTCCACACGGGCAGCTAGTAGTTTTGGTTTTGTAGATATATATTCACAGGATCCTGGTTTACAGCTGGAACGATATCCAGAAAGCTTTGTATCCGTGTATCTTCTTCAGTTGTATTTTGTATTATTTTCCGCTGCTATGTAATGTATTGTAATCTCTGATATTTTTCTGTGGTGTAATATTTACTTATACTCTGTATATTCTTGTAATCTGGTGGAATTGTTATAATTAACAATGAAATGTTCTTCTGTCTGCATTCTAATTTGTCGTGTTCTCAAATCAATCAGGCGTTTCGTACGGTCTGGGGCGATTTAGCGACTGATCAGGATCGAGCGAAATTCCTTTTTGTTACATCGTACTTCACCAACAAGGTTAGAAAGTAAATGGTGCCGCACTCAACAACAATTGAATGTAATAATTTGAAGTAAACAAAATGGAGACGAGATTTTAGTGTGGTTCAGTCTTAAACTAGGCCTACATCCATTGTGAAGGCGGTTTGCATTATCATGATGATGATTACAAGATACATCAACTCTCGTTTTTTATACATCTCCTTATTCTCTCAATATATTCTCACTTTTACATACAAATCTCGCTTAGATTCACGAGATTCAATAAAAGAATGGCGGAATCTATGGAGGAGAAGGATGGATGAGCAGTCGTGGAGGAGGATGTCTTTAATCTTTTGCACTTATAGAATTTTAATGGACGCAATGGCTAAGTGGATGAAAGATCTTAGGACGGAGATGAGGATCATGGTTCCAATGTTTTAGGAATGGCTGAGGACGAAATTTAGCAGCACTTCGTGTTGGCCAGAAGTTCCCCCTTTCCTGGTGGAGGACATGCCCTATTTATAGTTGAGCCCTCACGGAGGTTTGTAACTGGAATTCATACGAGTCGCTGATCCCATTAATTACTAAAATGCCGCTGCCTTGTTGTAGCCAGCTGTCAGCAACCATTTCTAGCGGTCCAGTATAAGTGACTTTACAAAAGCGAGTGACTTTGTGAGAGTGAGCGACTGCTCAGGTCCTAACAGTTTAGATGAGCGATTCCGAGCATGCGAGCGGGCTAGTTGGAGCGGACGTGCTTGATTTAGATGAATGGGCAACCAACACCATTATTGGAGGAAAGCACCTGGTTGAAATAGTAATGACAGATTGAGGAGCGAGTAGGGCAGTAATTTGTCAGCAGACATAGAGCGTGTGCGCAATCCCTGGTATCTTTGGATTCTCGGCTGACTAGTCAGGAGTGGAATGTGCGACCGAACTCTCTGATATGGGGGTGAGCGGAGCGACCCTTCCAGGATGTACGAGTCTTGTTGTTATTGTGTCATGTGTGGTTGGCCATGACCTTTCACTGACTGTTTGAGTGTATTAAATAGTTCTTTGCACGACCGAGCCTAATGATGCTCAACCCATAATGCTAGCGCAAACTTAAATACGTATGGTTTTTAAGGGATAAACAGGTCATTTTCATGTCCATTCATTATGTGGTAATGACAATAGGGTCCTCCTATTTTCCTTTTGTATTTGGGTTTTTTCTTTGTAATCGACCAATAGTTGAGTTCGTGTTTAGTTAGGAAGTGGATATTTTCCATCTAAGTGGTGAGGTAGTATTCCTTAGGTAATCCTAGCGTAAAACTCTCTTCTTGCCGCTACGACTTAACCCTTTTGTGACCCAGTCTTGTTGTTTTACCTACATCTTTGTTCTTACTTTCCAAAATATACCGAGGTTGGGGTGTTATCCTTTTAGACCATTTGTTGGTGAAGAGGTCAAAATCATTCATTATTTCTTGTTCAAGCATCGTTCCTCCGATTTTCTTATGGAGGGTTTTCCTTCGGTGGGAGAAGATGTTAATGTCCTTTGATGTAGAGCCATGTGGAGGAGGTGCTAGGGTTTGTCCTATGTGGGAAAGGCTATAATCCCCGGTGTCGGAAGCATATTGTTCTGTTTCTCTTTTCCACTTTATTATCCACAAGGCATTCACTCTCAACCTTCGTTCTTCTATCACTCTTGGGTCAGTGATTTTTGACTTATCCATTCGAGATCCAGAAGGCTTTTGTTGGGTCCTCTTACCCATAACTTTGCTTCTTCAAAGCCTTAGTCCAATCCGGGATGGAACAATACAGGTAGATATGTGGTAAGTTTAACCAAAGGATCGGAAATTCAGGTCCTCCTTCTAGCGCCAAAATGTTAATGATATTTCTCATCAGCATCGGAGATAGGTCTATGGAAGTGGACCTAAGAGAAAAATAGGTTGTTTAGCCTCTGCAAGTCTGAGTTAGCTCACCGTTTCCTAGGTATCAAGGTCTAGAATCTGAAAGAATAGTTACTCTTACCTCGATGGGGTGAGTATAACGCTTAAGCGATTCAAAAACCAACAGTTATCCCAGGAGGATGAATTTCTAAATACAACCCTTGATAAGGACTTAAGGGATGGTAGGAAGGGGTTCTGCGCTAAGCTTGTTGAAGGGTCTAAGCTTGTAGGAAGGGCTTAAACTTGTGGGAAGGGGTGTTTCACTTGACCTACGGAAAGGCTTGATCGAAGGTTCATGTATGTGTAGGAAACAAATAGAAAGCCGCGACAACAATGACTAAGGAATATCATAGTAAATTCATAAAGAAATATCACAAAGTATCAACTCACACTTTATTGATCTTTGATTTAGAATACAAGAATAGAATAAGAGAAGTCCCCAAATTGATTTAAGGATTAGGGTTTACTCTAGAGAAAAGAGTACAAGAACCAGAATGAGAAAATCATCCTCAAAATGTGACCCCTGGGGTCTTATTTATATAGGATTTAGGGCCCCTTCTGCTATTGGCCCGTTGGGCCTGCAGGGGCCTCTATCGGCCGCTTTTCTCCTTGGTTTCGGATGTTTTGGCTTTCGGCCGTTTTGCGGTGCTGATTATAGCTTCCGGAGGGAAGGTCCCGGTCAGTTTAGGCTTCTTTGAGATTGATATGAGCTCTCGGTTACATGCTTTCAGATGTAGGCTTCCGATTTTCTCATGGGTACTTGGAGGAGCTTGCACTCATGATGTATGTAGATAGTTGCCAGTTCGGAACCACTATCGGTATCTGTATCAAGTAGACTAGTATGTATAGCCTGTATCCCTTTTAGGGTTCCTGTTCGCCTTCCTGTGGAGTCCTTGGGTATGGCCTGAACTTCCGGGAGGTTGTTCCAGGTGATTTTCCTATTGTCTATCAATATGACCTTTCATTGTTTATGTAGTAGATGTTTCAGAAGCTGGTTCTGGATAATCTATATGTACTTCTAGCTTGATACTCTAGATACCTTCGCCTCATGATGCATCAGTATTAAGCAGATTAATATCGATATGCCTTCCGTCTTTCTGGGTTTCAATTAACAGAGCTCTTGCCTTCCTTCTTTCTTAGCTTCTGACTTAGATGACCTTTCGCTATAAGATCACCCTGTCGGGTATATCCTGTCAGATATACTCTGTCGATATGCTATAGATTTTGAGCTCCTTCTTCCCAAGAAGGTGTCGGTTGATGCGGTTCTCAGATCATTCCTTCCTGCTTTTGGTTCTTTCTAATGTTTGACTCTTGCTTTTGGAGAACTCCTACGTGCTTGCGGTCATCCGATACCCCTTCACTGTCAGCTTGTGTAACGACTCAGATTTTGCCCGGACCTAATCGATCGCAAAATCGACTTAGACCGTTCAAAAACCTGAATACGCTAACTTTGGGCATACAACACATCAGAAAAAATAATAGAAGACTTTTATAAATATCATAATAATGTTACATCAGAGTACAGAATATATCAGAGTACATCGATAAATAATAAGACAGCGGAAGATAATTTACAATAAATGTAATCCAATGCAGCGGAAATGGATAAACTAGCACAACGGAAGACTATCAATGCTCTGGACACAGCTTTAGGCTTCGATCCAGAATCCTGCTCGATATATCTGCAAAATAAGCTACTCGACTGTTCGTGTGGAAAAGAGGGCACCCGAGTTTGCAAAGTGAAAAAAACTACGGGTCAGTCATGGGACTGATATGAGAAATCTTTACTTAACTTAACTAGTAATAAGGCTAATCACAGGACCACGCCGCTAACGCGAAACGGGTTTACTCCATTGGATTTCCAGTGCATAAATAAAGTAAATCATTAAACAACGCAATGTTTTTAGAAAAATGAAGCCATTATAAGACTCAAGTCCCATCACACAATGCAACGCAAACCGAAGGATAGAGTTTTACCTTATAATGGTCAAAAATGCTTGATATGATAAAAACAGATTTGATATTATTATTAGTGTATATATGTTTCAAAAACATTTCAATCATAATGTATCAATCATAGACGGCATAGCTACCATATACTATGTCGTCATACTAGTTCTACTATCAAAACCGCATGGTATCATATTGGAAGTTGGATTTCCATCATGAGTCAAGGCTAGGAACGATCTCCTTACCGATTCGAGACACTCTAGCAATGTCTCAGGATTCGGACGCTGGCGAACCCTTGGATCCTGCAGAGCCGGTCCATAAATACTTTAGTGGATTAGTTATTCCTGAACACACGCTTCCCGGTACTATTGAACCTATAAATTGGTCATTATCGACCAATATAACCGAGGCCTCATAATCCATCATCCACATAAGTAAAATGTTAGGGCTTGTTAAACCTTGATACCACTTCTACGTAGAAAGAAACGTGTGCACTCCCTGCGGTCGCTTGTCTGTTTTTGACTCATACCGAGGTGTGAGGCTCGCGAAGTAACGCTATACACAAAACTACGCCTAAACAGGCCGTACTTTGATCATCAACCACAAGGCCCTGGTTTTCAACAAAAGCCTCGATCATTTGCATCTTGCCATGCCACATTGACAATTCATGCCATGCGATCGATAGCTACCAATATATAACCTCTGAGCTCGTGCTTATCAGAGAAGGGTGTTAAGCAAGAGAATAAATTCTCCGCCACCAAAAAGAAATGTATTGAATTGTAATAACCCGGAAATCTGAGCCAATTTAAAATTTTTATTTTGGCAATTTTAGCGAATTTTGATTATTTAAAATGAATTATTTTAAATAATAACGACGAGAAATTTATTTTGAATAGAATTAGAATGTATATATTTATTTGAATCGTCGTTAGAATATAAATATTTATTTAAATTATAAAAGGAATTGAAAATGGCGCGGTAGTTCGATAATTCGATTTCAAAATTCAAATGAATGTACCGGGTGCAAAATAAACCGAATTTTAGTGAAACCAAAAATATTTGAATCTAATTGAGAACACCTTTCCAACAAATCCGAAAAATCGAAATTTCGTAGCGGGGATAAAAAGTTATGCCCAGTTGAAAATTCAGAATAGTCGCTATGGAATTCTAGCCCTTAAAAATGGGAATTTTGCAAACGACCTCGGTTTTCGACGAAACCACTTTTGTTGGATCCATGATGTCAAATTATTGCTAGAATCCAAAATTCGTAATTTTTCGAATCAATATGTGAGCGTGGAAAAGGAAAACGTGTTTTGACAGTTTCAGTTGATTTTAATCGACTGGAAAATGGCCATTTTTCAAACGGGCTCATAATCTGACGAAATTAGTCTTGTTAGAACCGTATCGTTAATATGAAGCTAGAAAATATTTTTTTTTGGAATTTATTAAGTCAGTATGTGGCCTTGGTAAATTGAAATGTGCGTTCAAATTGAATATATAGAGTTATATTTTGATTTTGACGAAAACTGATCGAAACGATCGAATTAGCCTGTGATACATATCCCATTGTGTTCGGAATGGGGGTAATTAGCTATGAACGACAGTCAGTGGGTTCGATTCTGAGTTCGAAAGAAAAAGTTACTTTTTAGTGGATTAATAAATTAAATAAATAATATAATTCCCTCCACTCCCTTTATCCCTTCCCGTTGGTCAAACCCCACTCTTCTATCGTCTTACAAAAAAAGCCCTAGACCTATCGTGCCCCCCGTCTGCGATCGCGCCACCGCGCCTCAGGCACGGCCACCCCCTCCGACCTCCGTCTGCCGTCGCCCCCCTCTTCTTCCTCCCCTCTCGCTCTTCCCCTGCTCCCCCATGAAACCGCCCACCTCGAAGACAACGAAGCACCCCAGCGGCTCCACTGTCGACTGCAGCGAAGCCTCCCCCCTCGTCACTCTCCTCCTTCGATTTTACCCCCTCCGAACCCTAAACCCCCAAAACTCGCCCTCATTCCTCTGACCCTCCACCTCCAGCGAAAAGGAAAAAACAGCCCCCCCTCTTCTAGGTCCTGTAAGTGATTTTAGTTCCTTTTATTTTATTAAAACATTTTTTTATGTTAATTCTTTACATGAATGCGTAGGAAAGCTCGGATTTTTATATTCGAAATACTCGGATCTTTATCATATAAAAAGATAAGATTTTTTAAGTGAAAAAGGGGGATTCTCAATCACATGATAGTTGGATTTTTAATAGAAGAAAGGTATGATTTTTATATAGCAGAAATAATAAAGATGCGATTTTTATATAGTAGAAATAATAAAGATGCGATTTTTATATAGTAGAAATAATAAAGATGTGATCTTTATCGAAGCAGCAATGTAAAAATATGATTTTTATAGTATAGAAAGAATAAAAATACGATTTTTATATTATATAGATAGTAAAAATTTGATCTTTATGTGTGTAGCGAAATAAAAATCGGATTTTTGTTATATATATGTTGAGATAGAAATGTGATTTTTATAGCGATGATATAAAAATTCGATCTTTATATTAGAAGTAGATATAAAAATATAATTTTTATATAGGAAGAAGCGTTGTAAAAATATAGGAAGAAAATATAAAAATATGATTTTTATTTATTGAAATAGCGTGATAAAAATATAATTTTTATTATATTACTAACGAGGTAAAAATAGAATTTTTATCTATATGGTAGTGGTATAAAAATAGAATTTTTTTATACATATAGAGCGATTATAAAAATGTGATTTTTATATACATGGCTACAATATAAAAATATGATTTTTATATATGTAGTGGCTACGGACGACGAAAGTGACAAAAGGCGAGCACGACGAAGATTTCCTACGTATGAAGACTCGTTGTGTTTGGTTTAGCTTGTCGGTGAGAACTCCTCACTTTTATTTTGATTTTTAGTTTGAAATATATACTAGGATGCAGACGGTGCTTAGTAGCACCCGACACCCGTCGTCCACAGACCATGGATGACTTGTTTGTTTGATTGCTGTGTTGTGAAATTTGATTGTGTGATGTGGAACGAAACAAAATATTTTATAGTGGAAAATATTTTATAGTTAAAAATATGATTTTTAACGTGTATATAAAATCAATAGTAATAAACAAATCGGATGATTTGTTTATATACACTGATTTGACTGATATTGATTGGGACGATAAATTTTATACATCGCATAACTGCACAAATAAAAATCTGTGTTTGTTGATTTGAAACCCCACACAGGTATTGGGATGATATTTGACTTACACTAATCCCGATTGTTTAGTTGTATGTCAATCGATGGGTTGACAGACTGTGTAAGCGTTAATTATTTATATTTAATGCTTATGCAGTTATGTGGTGCACTCTGGATGATGGTTGATTATTTATCGTTGCTATTATATACATGTATTGTAGAAAATCCATACAACTAACATTATATGGTAATTGATTGGGCCTCATTCCAATATAGAAAATAAATTCATGTGTTGAATAGAAAATAAATTCATGTGTTGAATAGAAAATAAATTCATGTGTTGAATTGGAAAATATTCATGTGTTGAATAGAATAAACATTCATGTGTTGAATAAAAGCCATGTTGATTAGATTGATGCCATTTTGACGTGAACGATATTTATATCGATTTTATTCATTTTTCAATGAATATTGAAAGTGATTTCAAAATTCGAATTAAATTGAAATGAATTGAAATTCGAATTAAATTGAATAGATTTGAAATTCGAATTAAATTGAAATGAATTGAAATTCGAATTAAATTGAATAGATTTGAAATTCAAATTAAATTGAAATGAATTGAAATTCTAATTAAATTGAAATCGATTTGAAATGAAATTAAAATGAATTTATATTGAAAAATTCGATTTTGATTTGAATTTGAAAAGAAGTTGAAATCGTTTTGAAAACGAATTTAAACGATTTATAAAATACGTTTTGAAAGGAAATCGACGAAATATATAATATATATATATTATATATATAGAATGGCCTGAATAGAACGCGCCGCACCGCGGCTGTTCGTGAATTTCGACCATTGACTTCGAGTGGACATTTCGGGAGATCCGACCGTCGGATTCTCCTAAAACCGGAACCTTGGGTTCGTATCGAAAAGAGCTTTCTAACGAATATTAGAAATTAGAAATCTAACGGTTGGATTTGGAATTATGTCCAAATCAAATTTGGAAAAGATCGCTGTAAGTGCAGTTCGATGGCCGTTGATGGAAATCGACTGTAGGGGCCTTGATAAAATTATTAAAAATAATAGTAATTTGTGTAAAATCATAAGAAATTATTTGTTAAGAATTGGGGCGAAAAATTCCATATTTGAAAAGACAAAAGTAGATTTTTATCGAAATGAACTAGTTTTGAACTAGAATTTTAATTCTATTTATTTTTAAAATAAATAAAGTGGATTTGAAATGGTTTTGAAAATAACCAGAATTTCCAATAATTGAATTGGAAGGATGTGAATCGAAATTGTCTTTGGAATATTTCGATGTTGGATTTCATGATTATACAAATATTGGTATGGAAATTTGAAAGATATATTTATATCGTTATTTCCAATACGATATTTGTTGGTCGTAGAATTTGATATTGAATATAAGCCGATATATTTTCTATTCAGAGCCTTGTATTTAATATCAAATGTGATTTGGGTTTGTCGTGAATGGCGTCTTCATTAACACTGTTCTTAAACCCAGTGGAGAGAAAGATTAAATCTTTTTATTTAGATTTAATGAAGTGTACCGATTAAATGGTATTTAATTGGAATTGAATTTGATTTGATTTTTGGGTTTATCGTGAACGGTGTTTTAAATAACACTTGTTCTTTAACCCGATAATTAATGGAATGTGATTTTGGGTTTATATTGAACCGTGTTTTAAATGACATTGGTTCTTTAACCCAGTTAAAGCCAGGATGTGATTTTCCCAAGTTAAATAATCATGGATATTGATTTTTGGGAAGATTAAAACTAAGTGGAGTTTTAATGAATCTTTAATTAGATTGAAATGTGAGACGACCCCAAACCCCGTACTGACGGCTGCAAGGGCAATCCGTGGAATATAACACAAAAACGGATAATAGTAGAACAGAATTAATAAATACACCAGAAAATGAACAATAAAATATACTGGATAAAAGTAATCATCAGAGTTACAAAGTATACAGGATCATACTTAGTACAAATACAGTTCAACTATACATATATGTCTACAGCGGAAAACAAACAAAATATGTACAATAGGAGCTGAACAGCATAAAAAGAGATAAATGATAGAATCCACCTTCAGCTCCAACTATCCAGAAAGAACCAGCTAAACCGGAATACAAGGCTGCCCGTGTAGAAAAAGGGGCACCCGAGTTTGAAAGTGAAACAAACTACGAGTCAGTCATGGGACTGGTATGAGAAATCTACTCAACACATTTCAAATATGGCTAATCACAGGACCACGCCACTTTCGTGGAACGGGTTGACTCCATTGGATTGCCAGTGCTTTAAAACAAATCATTCTTTTAAACATCGCAATGCTTTTTATAAAAATGAAGCCATTATAAGACTCAGTTCCCATCACACAATGCAACGCAAACCGGAGGATAGAGTTTTTACCTTATAACGGCCAAAATATGCTTGATACGAATAAAACAAAGACATTTGATATTATTACTAATGTTTATATGTTTTGAAAACATTTCAAATCATAACTATCAATCATAGACGGCATTAATGCCCCATACCACTATGTCGCCATATATAGGTATACAATCAAAACAGCACGGTCACGTATTTGGAAATTGGATTTCCGTCATGAACCAAGGCAAAAGATAGTCCTTACCGAATTCGAGACAATCTAGCCCATGTCTCAGGCCAGTACTCAGTCAAGCCTTTGGAGCGACAGGGCCGGTCCACCGATGTGGATTAAAATGCCTGAACAATACGTTTCCCCGCCCTTTGGGGCGTAAACGAGCCAATGAATGACTCCATCAGACCCGGATCGTCCGATCAAACCGCGGCGCCTCGCAACAGCAACAACCACACAGGTGAAAAGTATATAAATGTCAGGGATGGTAGGTCACTAACACCATCCTAGCTAGAAAGAAACGCATGCCCTCCCTGAGGTCCTTTCTCCCGTTTCTGGTTCATACCGGGGTGTGAGGCTCGCGAATTCACATTATACACAAAGCTACGCCACACAGGCGGTGCTTTGATCATCACCACAAGACTTTGCTTTTCAACAGAAGCCCTGATCATTTGCCACTTTGGCATGCCACACTAGCAATTCATGCCATGCGACTGATGTCCATCGATATACAACCTCTGAGCTCGTACGTTCCAGAGAAGGGCGTTAAGCAAAAGAATAAATTCTCCGTCGCCAAACAGATGTATATTTAATAGAGATCAATCAACACAGAATAAAATCCAATGTCAGACACACAGTCCATTTACAAATCCGTTCTGGGTCTGAACGAAACCGGAGGCACTAAATACCTCGCAAACCCATCGATCACCACGTACGTCTAGACGATCACCACTCATTATCCATATTTCGGGATGCCTCCCAATCAGGACCTCGGTTACCACACAAACGAGGTGAAGATCTCCGGTCTTCGACCACCGTCTTCATCTTCGACTTTCAATCGTCGATCAATTATTTGAAATGAGAATTAACTCGGCCTTTTCAAATAATTCACGTATATTTAGAATTTCAAATCAATTTATTTCAATGGTTAAATCATTCGACAACACCAATTTTGTTCTTCAATTGTACTTTTCACACCAAACACATTCAACCATCAAAAACCACCTAAATCGAGCAAATTCAGTTTATTTCCATTCCATATCGTTTATGATATTTTATAACAATTTATCGCTATTTTTATTTACTTTAAAATAGCCAATTTATTCAAAACGACGCTTCGGGCCATAACACGGCCGTGGCGCTGTTTTGCTTCAGATTTGATTTACACATATCTGAAAATCTAACCGCTGGATCTTCACAAAATTTACATCATTAGAAAGATCTTTTCAAAACGAATCCAACGGTCCCAGTTTCGGGAAAATCCGACGGTCGGATCTCCCGGTACAATCGTTTGAAGTTTCGATTTCAAAATACGAACTGCAGCGTCGTTATTCAATTAAATATAATTATATATATATATAAATATAATCGATTCTGTCGCTGTTTTTCTTTAGATTTGAATTAAACATTCCAGACAATCCAACCGTTGGATTTTTACAAAGTTGGTGCCGTTGGAAAGATATTTCCAAGGCGAACCCAACGGTTGCGGTTTCGGGAAAATCCAATGGTCGGATTTCCCGCACTAGTTGTTTGAAATCACGGTTTCAAAACACGAACTGCACGGCCACGTTTCGTTTTAATTTTATTTATATCTATATATTTATATAAATATAGTTCATTCAACAATTTCAATATCGTTTTCACTTCAAATATTTCACTAACGCCTTTAAATTTCGGAAAATTTCGCCATAACCTCCTTTGTACAGGAGGGGCTGGGAAAATTCCCAAATAGCCACACGGGCGTCTCATGTCAAAAAGAAAAAGAAAAAGCCAAGCGGCTAGCCAACAGGCTCATAAAATCATCACCCAAACAAAACAGTAAATGTGTACCTATTTGTCGGGCACAAAATTTTATTCCTCTTCTCTAGCCCCTTTGCTATAACCTGTTCAATAAATATGCACGTACATATATACAATTTTTATCACTTATCATTTTCCATTCAACTTCATATTTGATTTACTTTGGTTTAAAAACACCATTCATTCTAATGTTGCATGCATAGGCTAAAATCATATCATTAGCTAATTAATGTATATTTCAACTCATGCATATTTTATTTGAACAAGTGGCTATTTTTAACACTTCACATTTCAAAGATGATAATTTTGGCGAACTAAAACACATTTCAACACATGACTATTTTCTTTAGTTCCTATGCATGTTGAAAATAATATTTCTTCACAAATATTTATTTCAACGTCCGCATATCTATAGCATATCACATAGATGATAAAAATGATATTTTTATCATTTAAAATATTTATTCGATAAATAGATGTTTTCAACTCTTCATAGTTTCAATAAAAATGTAATTTTTATTGTTCGATCTTTTTATTCAACACATGAACTTTTCCACTACACACACTTCTCAACACATGAGCATTTCCATACATGGATATTTCATTTATGTTGTTCATATAAGGAAGATAGAATTTTTGTTGTTGAAACTATTTATATATAAGGCGAATATTTTACATACTTCATATATATTATAAAAATGTGATTTTTATTGTTTAGACACTTCATTCATTCATAAATGAATTTAATTTTCACACATCACTTTTCAACACATGAACATTTCCGCACATGGATATAGTTTCAACATATGATTTTAATTTCAACGCATGAAAATAATTTCAACATATGAAAATTATTCTAACACATAAAGATTATTCAAAATTTCGGTAGCATAACGGCAGGGTAGTTAAAACCGGCACCGTCCCTAGTACGGCTCCTCGCTCTACCTTAAAACCTCACGGTTTTTGACAATGGGGATTCATGCATCTAATTCGCACGCAGGCGGCATGTTTTATTTTTATTTCCACAAATATTTCCAATTCATTTCAATCACCAATGGGTATTTTTTTCAACCACAACCAATCAATATCAACCACAAACAATTCCAATTAACCATTCGCTATCAATCAATTTTCACACCAATCACAACCAATAAATATCGTCCATGGTTTGTGGACGAGGGGCGTATATATATATATATATATATTTATATATAGAAATTCACTTCTATTTCAACACATATATAAATTTTACAATGCATATATAACTTATACATCGAACGTACAACTTATACAATGCTTATACATGAGGTGTACAACGCTTATATAACTCATACATCGACTATATAATTTATACATCGTCGTTTTCCATATCGTTTATAAATTAGAAATCTCACATTGGGTTCCACTCCACCAAAAACAGCAGAAGGCTCAGAAAAATATGCGGTCTCTTCTAGAATGTAGAAGACGTCCATACGGTCACGATGTTTCCTGTTTCATCGAATTTCGTCAAGAATCGAAAAAGATATGATTTTTCAAAGTTCAGATGTAATAAAAGACGCACCTTTCACGATGGTTCAAAACTAGGTTTTGATCTTTCGATCAAACCGTTGCGCGATAGGAGAATCTACTCACACAGCGTCGAAGAGCTTCGAAAGACCTTCGCGTGCGTGGTGGTGAGGTGCAGTTCGGTGGTCCCTACCGATGGTGGCGGCGGTCGAAAGGGCGCAACTTCCAGGGCTCGGTTCTCTCGAACGACGCAACGATGGAGAGGGTAATGGGTATGGATTTAAAGAGGAGGAAGAGGGCTTTAAAATGGATCCAAGAACACTTGATTTCGTTAAGAAACGAGAGACTAATCGAAGAAAGAAGATTCGAGTGCTTTTCCGTCGTGCGCCAGGTATAGATCGGGGAGAGAGAAAATACTTTGACCAATGAAATATTTTTATTAATTTATATATTTTCAAATTCCCAAAATACCCCCTTTCACATACGAACACCAATCCAAGCCCAATGACTATCGTCCCTAGCGTTTTACCCCCATTCCGAACACAATGGGATATGTTTCGTAGGCCCATTCGACTGTTTCAGTCAGTTTTCCTTCAAATTAAAATATATAATCTTCAATATTCAATTTGAACGTACATTTCAATTTGCCAGGGCCACAAACTGATTCGAAAAATTCCAGAAAAATAAACCTGGCTATGTTTTGATGATACGGTCCCAACAAAACAAGTTTTGGCGAATTCTGAGACCGTTTGCGAAAAGGCCCATTTCTGGTCGATCCAATTTAACTGTAATTGACCAAAACACGTTTTCCTTTGCCACGCTCACATACTAGCTTCAAAAATTATGAAATTTGAAACCTAGCAATAACTTCACATCCCGGATCCAACAAAAGTGGTTTCGTCGAATTCCGAGGTCGTATGCAAAATGGCCAATTTCACGGGCTATATAAATTCCATAGCGACCTTTCTGAAAATTCATTTGGCCATAACTTTTGCTTTCCGCTATGAAAATTCGATTTTTCAGATTCGTTAGAAAGGTATTTACTAACAGATTTAAATATTTTTGGTTTCACTCAAATCCGTTTTGTTTTTCACCCGGTACAGTCCGACAAAGTTTGAATTCAATTTTTGAAACTGCAGCGCCATTTCAGGCCTTGTTTATAATTAGAATTAATTATATTCATTTTCAATTGTCGATTCAAACTCACTTTTCATCGCTATTATTTAAAATATTTATTTTAAATATTTAAAATCCATTATTTTAGCCAATTTAAAATTTTCAAATTGGTTCAGATTTTCTGGGTCGTTACAAAATGGTCGAGAATGGAGTATCAAAAGTTTTGCTCCAGACGATAGTTGAATCTTTAATTAGATTTGAACGTGGAATGGAAATTGAATTTACCGATAACACCGTGGTGTTAGATATGAAGTATGACCAGTTTTACTTCATAGGATGAATAGGTTGGGATTGGGAAATAAAATAAATAATTACTTCGGTGTGGTTCGCTAGTCCCGACTAGTTTGAATTGATATTCAAAAGAAGATTAAAGAATAAATTTAAAGAATTTATCTTTGATAAAATTAATGGTAACCTTTCCCAAAGTATAAGAATATTTTAATAAAAGAATATTCTGGATTGGAATGAGGCGTATGTTGTGTTTGTGTAACACTTGTTTATTATATAGGCGAGTTATTCAGAAAGACCGAGTTTATCCCATTCTGAATAGCTGATTCGACGTGGTATCGAGGATGAAGACGGTGGTCGAAGACCGGAGGTCTTCACATCGTTTGGGTGATTACTGATGATCTTGATTGGGTCGTACACCCAAGAGGAGGGAATCAGTTAGTGATCGTCCAAACGTACTTGGAGATCAATGGATATGCAGGGTCCGGTTTCGTTCAGACCCAGAACGAACTTGTAAATGGACTGTGTGTCTGACATTGGATTTTATTCTGTGTGATTGATTTATATTAAATATATATCTGTTTGGCGGCGGAGAATTTATTCTCTTGCTTAACGCCCTTCTCTGAGACGTACGAGCTCAGAGGTTATATATTGATGGATATCAAACGCATGGAGTGAATTGCCTGTGTGGCATGCCTAAGTGGCAATATGATCAAGGCTTTTGTTGAAAAGCAAAGTCTTGTGGTTGATGATCAAAGCACAGCCTGTGTGGCACAGCTTTGTGTAGCGTTGATTCGCGAGCCTCACACCCCGGTTGTGAGCCAGAAACGGGAGAGGACCTCAGGGAGGGCATGCGTTTCCTTCTAGCCAGAATTGCGTCCGTGGTTTTACATACCCTGACGAGTTTGACTTATGTGGTTGTTGCTGTTGTGAGGCGCCTCGGATATATCGGTGATTGTGTGGAGCCGATGGAATCATTTGGCTCATTTATGCCCTAAAGGGCGGGGAAACGCAGTGTTCAGGCATTTTAATCCACATCGGTGGACCGACCCTGACGATCCAAGGGTCACTCGAGCTCTGATTCTGAGACTCGGGCTAGACAGTCTCGAATCGGTAGAGGACTATCTTTTGCCTCGGTTCATAGATGGAAATCCAACTTCCAATACGTGACTTTGCGGTTTTGATTGTAGAGTCTAGTATGGCGACATAGTGGGATGGGGCACTTGTGCCGTCTATGATTGATACTTATGATTGAAATTGTTTTGACATTATAACTTATAGTAATAAAAGATGAAATTTAGCGTATCAAGCATTCTTTGGCTATTATAAGGTAGAACCCTATCCTCCGGCTTGTGTTGCATTGTGTGATGGGACCTAGGTCTTATAATAGCTTCATTTTTCTTTATTTAGCATTGTGCTGTTTGTTTTATGCACTAGTATTCTTGGGAGGAAACCCGTTCCGTGTTATACGGCGTGGTCCCTTGATTTACCTAACTTTAAAATAAAGATTAATAACTGTTTTAGTTCTCACACCAGTCCCATGACTGACCTGGAGTTTATTGTTTTAACCTAAACTCTGAGTGCCCCTATTTTGACATGGGCAGCTAGTAGTTTTGGTTTTGCAGATTTATATTCACAGGAACCTGGTTTACAGCTGGAGCGATATCCGGAAAGCTTTGTATCCGTATATCTCTTTCAGTTGTGCATTGTATTATTTTTCCGCCGCAGTAATGTAATTTAAATCTCTGATATTTATCGAATGTATTTTATTCATTCATACTCTGTATATTCTTGTATTCTGATGAATTGTTGTAATTAACAATGAAATGTTCTTCTGTCTGCGTTCTTTGGTGTGTTTTTCTCGAAGTATCCGCTCTTTCCTTACCGAGGAAGTTACGGGTCTTTACATGAATAGAAATCAATTTACATAGAAGTAAATCCAATGTTAAACACACATCCATTTACAAGTCCGTTCTGTGTCTGAACGAAACCGGAGACACCTTATTCCTCGTCCCGTATGTCCAATACGGAAGAGAGTTGCTCGCTTGTCCAAACAATCAACAAGTACGTCCAGACAACTACCACTGTAACCCTTTCCTGGGAGCAAATCAGTCCAGGGCATCAGTAGTCATCCATTCGATGTGAAGATCGCCGGTCTTCACTCACCGTCTTCAATGTCTTCGACTTTAAATCGTCGTATAATTATTTGAAATGAGATTGAACTCGGTCTTTTAAAATAGTTCTGGCATAATTATAATTTAAAATCATTTCATATCGTTAATATTGTTTTATAGCAATTTATCGATATTTTTATTTATATAAAAATAGCCCAATTTAATTTAACGACGCTTCGGGTCAATAGGCGGCCCTGGCGCTGTTTTTATCAAAATTTGATTTATACATTTCTCGAAATCTAACCGTTGGATTTTGATGAATTTTGTATCGTTGGAAAGATGTTCCCAAAGCGGACCTAATGGTTCCAGTTTTAGGCAAATTCGATGGTCGAATCTTTTGGTATCATCATTTAAAGTTACAATTTCAAAACACGAACTACCGTGCGCGATTCGTTTAATTTTAATTTATATATATATATATATATATAATTATATATAAATATAAACTATTTTATGATTCCTCTAACGTATTTAACACGCCAAATAAAAGAATGTTTTATTGGCATATCATATCTACATGTTTAGAATGTCAAATAAATATGTATTTTATTTGCATTCATTCCTACATTTTTCTAATGGCAAACAAGTATGTATTTTACTCACATGACATCTTTGTTAATGACAAATAAAAAGATAATTTTTATCTTCATTATCTTTATGCAATTTCTATTTTTAACTTTAACAAATAAAAAGAAATATTTTATTTGAACATATAGTTTCAATGTATGGCCTGACACACACAAAAATGTTTATTTTAATTTACATACAAAGTCTAATATATAATTTATACACAGATTCTAATGTGTGTATTTGCAACAGAAATGCATCTTTAATATATACATAAATTCTAATGTGTATATTGACAATAAAAACGATATTCTAACTTGCAAACAAATTCTAATGTATGCATTTCACAAAAATTGATATTTTATCTTGCATGCAAATCCTAATGTGTGCATTTTCAAAAAATGATTCTTTGAATTGCATACAAATTCTAATGTATGCAATTTCCATAAAAATGATATTTTCACTTTTGTTGACGATTCTATTTCAACAAAATGAAAAAAAATGATTCATTCATTTTGTGGACAGTTCTAGTTTAACCAAATGAATAAAAAGTGACAATTTCATATTGTTAACAATTCTAATTTAACAAAATGAATATTTTTGTTGTAACACAAACCTATGTAACAAAAATGCTATTTGTGTTTTGGCACAAACCTATTTAACAAAAATGTTACTTTGTGTTTTGACACAAACCTATTAAACAAAAATGTTATTTCGACAAAAGTGTATATTTTGACAAAAATATATGTTTTGATTCAGCTAATCTATTTCAACAAAACAATAAAGATGATGACTTTAGTTTGCCGATAAATCTATTTCAACAAAACAATAAAAATGATAACTTTGTTTTGTCGACGATTCTAATTCAACAAAACAAATAAAAGTGATATGTTTGTTTTATCGACAATTCTAATTCAACAAAACAAATAAAGTGATATGTTTGTTTTGTCGACAATTCTAATTTAACAAAACAAATAAAATGATATTTTTGTTTTGTCGACAATTCTAATTCAACAAACAAATAAAATGATATGTTTGTTTTGTCGACAATTCTAATTCAACAAAACAAATAAAAGTGACATGTTTATTTGTTTACATTTTTCTATTCAACCTAACAAATAAAAATGATAATTTTATTTGTTTACAATTTCAAATTCAACTTAACAAATAAAAATGATAATTTTATTTGTTTACAATTTCTAATTCAACTTAACAAATAAAAATGATAATTTTATTTGTTTACAATTTCTATTTAACAAAAATGATATTATTGTTTCAACACAAATCTATTGGACAAAAATGTAATTTTTGTTCTAACTCAATTCTAATTTACAAAAATGTAAAATTTGTTCTAACCATTATATTTTGACAAAAATGCCAATTTTGTTTCAACTGTTACATTTTGACAAAAGTGGCAAATTTGATTTCAACTTTTATAATTTGACAAAAGTGATAAATTAGTTTCAACTATTATAATTTGACAAAAGCGACAAATATTGTTCAACTATTATAATTTGACAAAAGTGTATATTTTGTTTTAACTAATGTGTTTTGACAAAAATGTACACTTTGTTTTAACTATACTAATTGGCAAAAATGAATGTTTTTGTTGATGACTGAATTGGCAAAAATGAATATTTTTATTTAACTAAACTATATTAACAAAAGTGAATATTTTTATTCAACTAAACTATATTAACAAAAGTGAATATTTTTATTCAACTGAAATATATTAACAAAAGTGAATATTTTTATTTAACTAAACCATATTGACAAAAATGAATATTTTTGTTTAACTAAACCATATTGACAAAAATGAATATTTTTAATGATCATTCTTTACATTCAATAAAAATGTAAATTTTCAATGTTGAACTTTTCTATTTCAAATAATGATCATTTCTCATTATTTCTTACATACCATAAAAATGTAAATTTTTATTGTTAAACTTTTCTATTTCAACAAGACACATAAAAACGATTCTTTTGTTTTGTTAACTATTCTAATTCAACAAACATGACACTTTTATATTTGACATTTCTAATCGAACAAAAATGACATGTTTATTTTGTCCATTCTAATTCAAAAAAAAGTAACACATTTATTTTGTCAATCCTAATTCAACATAAATGACAATTTATATCCTAACTAAAAAAAATGACATTTTATATTCTAACTAAAAATGACATTTCATATTCTAACTAAAAAAATGACACTCTATATTTTAACTTAAAATGACATTTTATATTTAAACATAACATTATCTAAATAAATGGACAATTCTATTTCACATAACATTTTTGAGGATATTTTTAATCTAACATAACATTTTTAATAAAATGATATTTTTTTATCTAACATAACATGTTTCCAACATAAATGACCTTTTTATTTACACAATATGTTTCTAACCAAAATGATATTTATGATTTCATACAAATCTATTTTAAACAAAATGACATCTATGTTTTCATACAAATCTAATTTAACCAAAATGATATTTTTAGATGACAATTCTAATTCACATAAAAAGGATATATTTTATATGACATGACAAAGCTTAAATTCTTAGCTCACATAAATACAATTCAACAAATCACCACAACCAGAATCAGTCAATCAATCTCAATTATATACAACGCCTATATTTAATATCACAATCAATATAAATAGGTGTGTATATATATATATATTCTAGATATATATATTTAAATTTTAAATTTTTAAATCGAGAAATCTCACTTTGCTTTTTGTCTGAATTTTCAAAGTGCTCCATTTTAGATCTGGTCTGTTTCATGCTGTAGATCTTGGAAAGACGATTCCAACGCAACTGATTTTGTCGAATTTGGATCTCGTATGCAGAAGATAAGGTATTATAAACATTGGATAATTTTAATTAAATAATTTATTACAATAATTAAGGTTTTAAATTAATTTAAACCTTCTCTGTATTGTCCCTCTTTATCATCGAACAAAGGAACCCAACATTGAATTGAACCTCCTCCCATCGCACCGCCACCCGAGGCCTTGACCGCCGATCAGACCTCGCCACCTCGACCGCCATCGTCCAATGCCCCAGTCCGCCACCATCGTGGAACTCGCACCACCACAGCACCAGGAACTGCCTCCAAACGCGCCGCCTTTGTGACCAGAAATCCGCCTCCTCGTTTACCAAAAACCCATCACCACCATTGATATTATAGATCTCACTTCGCTGATTGTTTTTTCCATTGAAAGAGTTGAGTAATTCTTCATGATTTGAAGTTAGAATCGAATAAGAGCTGGAGCTTCGCGGCCAATGAAAATTGAAGCGACCCGAACTTCCCTGATAAGGAAAGCCCGGATGATCTAGAGAACACGACAAAATAGAACGCAGACAGAAGAACATTTCATTGTATATTACAACAATTCATCAGATTACAATAATATACAGAGTATAAATGAATATTACATTCGATAAATATCAGAGATTACAATACATTGCATAGCAGCGGAAAATTATACAAAATACAACTGAAGAAGATACACGGATACAATGCTTTCCGGATATCGTTCCAGCTGTAAACCAGGTTCCTGTGAATATAAATCTGCAAAACCAAAACTACTAGCTGCCCGTGTCAAAATAAGGGAACCCAGAGTTTAGGTTAAAACAATAAACTCTAGGTCAGTCATGGGATAGGTATGAGAACTAACAGTTATTAATCTTTATTTTAAAGTTCGGTAAATCAAGGGACCACGCCGTATAACACGGAACGGGTTTCCTCCCAAGAATACCAGTGCATAAAACAACAGTGCAATGCTAAGTAAAGGAAAATGAAGCTATTATAAGACCCAGGTCCCATCACACAATGCAACGCAAGCCGGAGGATAGGGTTTTTACCTTAATAGCCAAGAATGCTTGATACGTTTAAAACAAATCATTTGATACTATAATAAGTGTATAGTGTATAAAACGACTTCAAATCATAAGTATCAATCATAGACGGCATAAGCGCCTCATCCCACTATGTCGCCATATATAGGATTACAATCAAAACCGCAACGTCACGTATTGGAAGTTGGATTTCCGTCTGCGAACCGAGGCAAAAGATAGTCCTCACCGACTTCGAGACTCTCTAGCCCGAGCCTCAGGGTCAGAGCGCATTGACCCTTGGAGCGACATGGCCGGTCCACCGATGTGGATTAAAATTCCTGAACACTACGTTTCCCCGCCCTATGGGGCGTAAATGAGCCAACGAATGACTCCATCGGACCCGGATCGTCCGATTTAACCGAGGCGCCTCGCAACAGCAACAACCACATAAGTCAAACTCGTCAGGGTGTGTAAAACCACTGACGCCACTTCTAACTAGAAAGAAACGCATGTCCTCCCCGAGGTCCTCTCCCGTTTTTGGTTCACAACCAGGGTGTGAGGCTCGCGAATCAACGCTACACAAAGTTACGCCACAAAGGTCGTGCTTTGATCATCAACCACAAGGCTCTGCTTTTCAACAAGAGCCTTGATCATATTGCCACTTAGGCATGCCACACAGGCAATTCACTCCATGCGTTTGATATCCATCAATATATAACCCCTGAGCTCGTACCTCTCAGAGAAGGGCGTTAAGCAAGAGAATAAATTCTCCACCGCCAAACAGATATATATTTAATAGAAATCAATCACACAGACTAAAATCCAATGTTAGACACACAGTCCATTTACAAGTTCGTTCTGGGTCTGAACGAAACCGGAGGCACCTAGTACCCCGCATATCCATCGATCTCCAAGTACGTCTGGACGACCGCTAACTGATTCCCTCTTCTTGGGTGTACGACCCAATCAAGATCATCAGTAACCACCCAAACGACGTGAAGACCTCCGGTCTTCGACCACCGTCTTCATCCTCGACACCACGTCGAATCAGTTATTCAGAATGGGATAAACCGGTCTTTCTGAACAACTCGCGTACATAATAAACAAGTATTACACAAACACAACATACGCCTCATTCCAATTCAGAATATTCTTTTGTTCAAATATTCTTATACTTTGGGAAAGGTTCCCATTAATTTTATCAAAGATAAATTCTTTAAATTTATTCTTTAATCTCCTTTGAATATCAATTCAAACTAGTCTGGATTAGCGAACCACACCGAAGTAATCATTTATTTTAATTTCCCAATCCCAACCTATTCATCCCATGAAGTAAAACTGATAATACTTCATATCTAACACCACGGTGTTATCGGTAAATTCAATTACCATTTCACGTTCAAATCTAATTAAAGATTTGACTATCGCCTGGAGTAAAACTGGTGATACTCCATTCTCGATCTTTTCCATCTAATTAAAGATTCATTAAAACTCCACTTAGTTTTAATCTTTAACTGGGTTAAAGAATCAGTGTCATTTAAAACACGGTTCACGATAAACCCAAAATCACATTCCATTAATTATCGGGTTAAAGAACAAGTGTTATTTTAAACACGGTTCACGATAAACCCAAAAATCAATACCAATTCAATTCCAATTAAATATTACACTTCATTAAATCTAAATAAAAAGATTTAATCTTTTTCTCAACTGGGCTTAAGAACAGTGTTAATGAAGACACCATTCACGACAAGCCCAAATCACATTTGATATTAAATACAAGGATCTGAATAGAAAATATATCGGCTTATATTCAATATCCAATTCTACGACCAACAAATATTGTATTGGAAATAACGATATATATATATATATATATATATATATATATCTTTCAAATTTCCACAACAATATCTGTATAATCACGAAATCCCACATCGAAATATTTCGAAGATAATTTCGATTCAAATCCATTCCCATTCAATTATTGGAAATTCTGGTTATTTTCAAAACCATTTCAAATCCAATTTATTTATTTTAAAAATAAATAAATTATTATTCTAGTTCAAAACTAGTTCATTTCGATAAAAATCTATTTTTATCTTTTCAAATATGAAATTTTCCATCCCAATTCTTCACAAATCATTTCTTATGATTTTACACTAATTATTAATATTTTTAATAATTTTATCAAGGCCCGTACAGTCGATTTCCACCAACGGCCATCGACCTACACTTACATCGACCTTTTTCAAATTTGATTTGGACATAATTCCAAATCCAACCGTTAGATTTCAAATTTCTAATATTCGTTAGAAAGCTCTTTTCGATACGAACCCAACGGTTCCGGTTTTAGGAGAATCCGACGGTCGGATCTCCCGCAATATCCATTCGAAATCAATGGTCGAAATTCGCGAACTACCGCAGCGCGGCGCGTTTATTCAGGCCATTATATTATATATAATATATATATATATAATATATACTTCGTCGATTTCCTTTTAAAGCGTATTTTATAAATCGTTTTAAATTCGTTTTCAAAACGATTTCAACTTCTTTTTCAAATTCAAATCAAAATTGATTTTTCCTTTTCAAATTCGTCTTAAATTCATTTCAAATCGATTTCAATTCAATTCGATTTCAATTCAATTCGAATTTCAAATCATTCCAATCTATTTCGAATTTCTATTCATTTCAATTTAATTCGAATTTCAAATCATTTCAATTTATTTCGAATTTCAATTCATTTCAATTTAATTCGAATTTCAAATCATTTCAATTTATTTCGAATTTCAATTCATTTAATTTGAATTTTAGATCATTTCAATTTAATTCGAATTTCAAATCTATTCAATTTCAAATCTATTCAATTTAATTCAAATTTCAAATCTATTCAATTTAATTCGAATTTCAAATCTATTTCAATATTCATTGAAAAATGAATAAAATCGATATAAATATCGTTCACGTCAAAATGGCATCAGTCTAATCAACACGGCTTCATATATTTCTATTTTCAAATATTCTATTTCAAATATTTCTTTTCAAATATTTCTATTCAGGTATTCTATTTCAAAACTGGAATGAGGCCCAATCAATTACCATATAATGTGAATTATATGGATTTTCTACAACATATGTATAAAATAACAACGATAGATAATCAACCATCATCCAGAGTGCACCACACAACTGCATAAGCATTAAATATAAATAATTAACGCTTACACAATCTGTCGACCAATCGATCGACATACAGCTAAATAATTGGGATTAGTGTATGCCAAATATCATCCCAATACCCGTGTGGGGTTTCAAACAATCTAACACAGATTTTATTTGTGCAGTTGGGCGATGTGTAAAATTTATCGTCCCAATCAATATCAATCAAATGTGTGTATATAAACAAATCGTTCGATTTGTTTATATTAATTTATTTCATTTCATATACACGTTAAAAATTCTATTTTTAACTATAGAATACTTTCCACTATAAAATATTTTATTTCATTTCACATCACATCACACAATCAACTACACAACAAAATCAAACAAACAAGCATACAAGCCGTCCATGGTCTGTGGACGACGTGTGTCGGGTGCTACTAAACACCGTCTGCATCCTAGTATATAATTTAACTAGAAAATTAAATGAAAGTGAGAAGTTCTCACTGAGGGTTCCACTCCGCCGTGCTTTGCTTCTGAACTGCTGAACATCTGGATTTGTTTGAAATTCCAATGTAGTTCTTTTCACCCTGTTCAAATATAAAAATCATATTTTTATTATCGCCACTATATAAAAAACATATTTTTATTATCGCCACTATATAAAAATCATATTTTTATTATCGCCACTATATAAAAATCATATTTTTATTATCGCCACTATATAAAAATCATATTTTTATTATCGCCACTATATAAAAATCATATTTTTACCTCACTATATGTATAAAAATATCGTCTTTACATGTTTAAACATCTCGTCCATAACACGAAGTTATATATATATAAATTAGATTTTTATAACATTAAAAATCGAATCTTTATTCAAATAAAGACCAAACCTTTGTTCAAATAAAAATCATACTTTTGTTTATATAAAAATTCAAACTTTGTTTATATAAAAATCAAAACTTTATTTATATAAAAATCAAAACTTTATGTTATAAAAATTCTCCTTTCCAAGCTTAATCCAATGTGATACATATATGAAAATCTTTTCTAATTATCATAACAAGAAAAATAGAAAAGTAAATAAATTAAATTAAAAAGCTCACATTTTTATTGGAAGGAGGGGGGTTTCAGTGCTGCAATCACCGGAGGTGGGCCTGTCAGGGCGGCGTCGGTTAGATGGTTGTCGGCTAGGGGAGGTACGGTTTTGGGGGTGGTTGCGGGTCCAGGGATTCACGCACTGGGTTCCGTCCTTGGGCGGGGAGGGAGAGAACGAGGAGTCAGGAGGGGGGGGTCGTGGCCTAGGGAGGCGGTGGAGGCAGTGGGCGGTGGTGGTTGTCTTGAGTTTTGGGGGGGGGGGGGGAGGGGGGCGCGTTGTTGATTGGAAAGAGGGGAGGAAGGGGGGTCACGTCATTCAGAGAAGGGAGGAGCGACTGCGCCTGAGGAGGGGGAGGCGCGACCAACGCGGGGGAGGGTGGCGCTCCGCCATCGACGGTGAGGGGACTGGAGCGGCGGGCGGCTCCTCCTTTTTTTTTCTTTTTCAGGTTGGATCTGAAAAGTATAGGAGAGAGGAGGGAAAGGTAAGGTATGGTTATTTTATAATTAATTATTTAATTAATTTACTTCCCTAAGAGTTGACTTTTTGTTCGAACACCAAACAAGACCCAACGACTGTCGTCCCTAGATAATTACCCCCATTCCGAACACAATGGGACATGTATCGTAGGCTGATTCGACCTTTACGATCAGTTCCCGTCAAAATCAACATATAACTCTATATATTGAATTTGAACGCGCATTTTAATCTACCGGGGCCACATACAGACTCTAAAAATTCCCGAAAAATATTTTCTAGCTTCGTATTAACAATACGGTCCTAACTAAACTAATTTCGTCAAATTCTGAGACTGTTTGAAAATGGCCATTTTTCAGTCGATTAAAATCAACTAAAACTGGTCAAACGCGTTTTCCTTTGCCACGCTCACATACTGATTCGAAAAATTATGAAATTTGAAACCTAGCAATAACTTGACATCACAGATCCAACAAAAGTGGTTTCGTCTAAATCCGAGGTCGTTTGCAAAATGGCTATTTTTAAGGGCCGAAATTCCGTAGCGACTATTCTGAAATTTCAACTGGACATAACTTTTTATCCCGCTATGAAATTTTGATTTTTCGGATTCATTGGAAAGATATTCTCAATTAGATTCTAATATTTTTGGTTTCGCTAAATTCCGGTTTATTTTGCACCCGGTACATTCATTTGAAGTTTGAAATCGAATTATCGAACTACCGCGCCACTTTCAATCCCTTTTATATATATAAATAAATATTTATATTCTAACGACGATCTATATAAATATATACGTTTGAATTCTATTCAAAATAAATTTTCGTCATTATTATTTAAAATAATTCGTTTTAAATATTCAAAATTCACTAAAATTGCAAAAATAAAAATTTTAAATTGGCTCAGATTTCCGGGTTATTACAAAAATGGTAGATGGCGGCTCTGAAATATTAAAGATTTAATTATTTAATTTGATCGTACATTTAAATTTACCGGAGCCACATACTGACTCTAAAAATTACAGAAAAATTATTTCTAGTTATGTTTTGACGATACGGTCTTAACAAAATTAATTTTGTCGAATTTGAAAACCGTTTGTAAAATGGCCATTTTAAAGTCGATTAAATTTGACTGAAATTAACAAAATACGTTTTCTATTGCCACGCTCTCATATTGATTACAAAAATTATGAAAATTGGAATCTAGCAATAATTTGACATTCCGGTTCAAACAAAAGTGGTTTCGTCGAAAACAGAGGTCGTATGTAAAATGGCTATATATGGGCTATATATTATATTAAATTCCATAGCGACTATTCTGAAATTTAAACTGGGCATAACTTTTGATTACCGTTATGAAATTTCAATTTTTCGGATTTGTTGGAAAGATATTATTAAACAGATTTAAATATTTTTGGTTTCACTAAAATCCGATTTATTTTGAATCATGTACATTCAGTCAAAGTTCGAATACAAAATTTCAAACTACCGCGTTATTTCTAACTCCTTTTAAAATTAAATTAAAAAAATTCGTTCTAACTTGGATTAAAATAAATTTTTAGTCGTTATTATTTTAAATAAATTATTTTAGATATTCAAAATCCATTAAAATTTCTTTAAATAGAAATTTTAAATTGGTTCCAAAATCCCGGGTTGTTACAACTTGTTTTAGAGTTAATTATGGTAGTAACATCTTAGTTAAGGGAACTACATTAATAAGTATAAAACAACAATAGGTTGTGATGACAATACAAGACGAGGTTATGATTAAATAAGAAAGGATGAGGTAGACTTATGGAATGAAATAAGTTGTACTTAATTATATATATCAAGTAACAGAAAACATGTGGATTGGGATAAGACATACTTAACTATACATTAAGTAGAAAATGTTATTGTAACTTGTAAACATGAAATTGCACAATGAATAACATGGTAATAATGTAAAAAGATTATAAATTACTTTCATTAATTACAATCTAGGGAATAACATGTTAGGAGCTTATTAATGAACTTAAAACATGATTAAGTTAAATTTGTGCGGTTAAAAAGCAAGAAGAGTCCATTCCTTAGGGATATAAAGGGCTAAGGAAAACACCTTGTAACTTGAATAAAATGGGAATATTTGGGTAATCAAGTTACCTGGTAATCTGATAAGATAAAGTAAGCGCTTGACTAAAAAAATAGATATAGAGTCGAATAGCATGTTTGCATGATGCGCTTGGACCAATCCGCCCATACGGAGGTGAAGAACCCAATAGGGTATATCATCGTAGTGTATGGAGACACGAGAGGAGCACGTCCATTCGATTCTTCTTCTTGATATTCTGCATGATTGCTCTGCTGGACTGGAGGAAAGCACATGGCTTCTGAGGGACGTGGTACGGTACTCCATGGTGGTCTTCTGTTGCGGTACATGCTCAGGTTGTACTCGTAGAGGTTTGGTCCGGGCGGTACCACCCGGTAAGTATTGACCAACTTTTTGGCAAAAGCTGTCACAGTTCAACGGATCGAAGCCCAACATCCAGAAACTTTCTTTAATGACGGTCGATCGGTTGAAAGAATGATACACACTCCAGAAAGCCCGGGCAAGGTTCAGCCCAAACTAGCTTCCTTTAAAGCCACCAAAGCTGACTCGAGTTAAACTCCTTCAAGCAATGACTCATCGAGTTCGGAAGAATCACTCATCTCAACTGAGCTAGTTCGTCGTTTCCATCCAAATCGGATTGACCAAATATCTCGGATTCACCTAGAAGTATCCAGCTGAGTTATTCAATACTCAGCCCGACTCTCAAGGCATTAAAAGCGGTTAACCATTTCTGGACAAAGCTATACTTTTGATACACCTCATCTTGGTTGCCATGTAAGCCACAATTCTTGAGGATACTATTAATCAGTAGTGGACCGAGTCCTACTGCCGCAACTACTTCCAATAATCGAGCTCCACGTGTCCAAGCTTTGAAAAAGAGGAAAGCTGCATGGTGGCTCACTCAGCCCACTTCTTCACCTATAAATACATCCAAGCTCAAAATGGAAAGGGACCCTTTTTTCGGCTACTTCAACTTTTGGCTGAACTTCTCCTCCTAAATCTAAACTTCTCCACGGCTAAGTATCAAAAGAGCCAATTCTTCTTCTTTCACAAGATAGAAAAAGCATTGTACTTGTAATCAAAAGTAAATCAATACATATAAAGTGGACGTAGGCAAAATCTTTGCCGAACCACTATAAAAAGTCTTGCATGTTCCCTATTTTCTTTACTTTACCGTATTCTATAATCATTATTCATGTGATCTCCACACGATTGAGGGTTGACTGTCACTAGTGACCAACTTTTGATGTCAGCACTTTGGTGCGCAGGTAAGGGTACACACCGACATACTCTACGACCTTCAGCTAGTTCCAATCCATGGCGGACAAGCGGAAGAAAGATGCAACATCTTCTCACCCTACAAATGCTGATGCAGCCGAGACAAATGCTGCAAAAGCAAGTCGGGAAACCTCCTCTCATGAAGATGTGTCCCGATATCTTACCCGGGATGACATGGACAAAATTATGGTCGAGTTCAGAGGCCATATGACATCTCAGGATAAACTCCTCGAACGACAACAACAGTTGATGGATCACCTTCTTGCTCGAATGGAAAAGGAATTTAACGCTTCAACATTAATTCCTCCACCGGGCGAGGCTGGGGCAATAACTGATCTTCAATCTACGGAAATCCAAGCCCCAAATCGGGTCACGACTTTGCTTCCTTCTGGCTTGGCTCTACGTCCCAACCAATCACAACCAGGAGTATCGCTTCCAGCAACCAGCGCAGTCGCAGTTGCAGACTCACAGGAGGCCCACGATCAAGATCTAGGTCATTCGGCCACTTTGCCTCCACTCTTGGGGACAGCTCGACCCCCTGAACCAATCAAGCAACCACTGGGTTAGTCAGAATCAATTCCATTCCCATTACAATCCAGTATCTTACTGTAGACTCGTCTTATGCCACCTCTTCTTCAACGAAGAGCCAGTGGAGCCTTCCCTTCGAGCCAAGGAGACCACTCTACCATACCGGTTCCCAGATTGGCAGAGGAAAACGTAACCGTAGACCCTTCTAACATCAACTTGGGCGGGGGCATCGAAGAGCCCGAAAATTACATGCTATGTTGGGTCAGCCCGAACCTTCCGTCATGCGTACGACGTGGTCCAATACTCAGCAGGTTCAGGAGTCCTCCCGAATGTAGAGCTGCATTCATGGCAGCGACTCCTTGGAGATGGAAGCCAGCTTGCAAGCATCGTTTGATGTTTCACCCGGGGCAATTCTTCTCAGTTGGATATAGACAATATCTAGCGCAGCCCCTTCACCAGGGAAATCAGGAACTCCCACAATCCTCCAGACTTCAAGTTTCTGGCCATTGAACACTACAAAGGTCGGACTGACCCGACCATACATCTCATGCGATACATGCGTCATATGGAAGTGCTTGGTGCATCGACCAATTTTATGGCCAAGTGCTTCCCACTTTTCCTCACAGATATAGCCGGCATATGGTTTTGGCAGCTAAAAACGTAGTCGATCAGCAGGTGGAACACGCTGGTCACCCGTTCCATTGAACAGTTCAGAGTTCACGTCTCCTGACCGAAGAGTGTCATGTTCTTGACCTCCATCAAGCAAAGGTCGGGAGAGACACTTTGATCCTTCCTCGAGAGATTCAATGCGACCATAGAATCAGTCGATCTACCCGATCCATTGATGGTGCTTATGGCCGCCATTGCAGGTGTTCAGAACCGATCCGAATTCTTAATCTCTTTGACCAGAGATCCTCCCAAGGACGTATAAGATTTCTATGTAGAGGCCGAGCGATTCCTCCGACAAGAAGACGCCAGCATTGAGATGGAGAGCCTTGAGGTCCTCGCCACCAAACAAGGAGGTCCATCCAACACCAATGTCCAGAATAAAGGAAGAGGAAAGGCCCCTAACGAATGAACGCAACGTACGACCTCGGAGAGAGAATAAGTATGATCAATGTACCGAGCCTAACTCTTCCTTGCTCGACATCTACCTTGATGTACGAGGATCCATACCTTTCCCAAAACCTCCTCGAAGAGAGCCGACCCAGAAAGAGCTCGACTCTGGAATGTACTGCATGTTTTATAACATTGCCGGTCACAACACCAATGAATGCGGGAACCTACGTGATCTCATTGAGGATAAGGTTAGGCAAGGTGAGCTTCACGAATATGTCAAGAGGAACACACAAGCTAAGCCGCCACAATCTTTTGCCCATGTTCCTTAAGCCGATCCTCGAGCTCCTAGAAACGGAGAGGACCCTGAGCCCATAAATCACAGCATCATCATAAATCAATGAGATTTAGATTTTTTATTTTCACTGTATTTTCATTTATTTCAATAAAAAAGGATATGTTGATGTACACATGTATAGGGTTAGGAATTATCTCCTAGGCATGCTTTGGAATCAACGTTAATCTTTTTAGAATTTGTTTTTATCTTCTTGTAATAGTTCTTTAGTATACAGTGATCTTTCTTTTGCAAACATGGATTATGTTTGAATGATATAGATCGAGCGTGACTAATGCTGACCAACCCGAATATGGTCAGTCCATCGTCCGTAAAGCACGATCAAAAGCCTGCCACCATAACTAAACCTACTCCTTAAGCCAAGTATGGTCAGATTTCTTTAAGCCGAGTATGGATTATACTCGCCCTTTCTTTAAACTGAGTGCACTCTTCACTCATTAAGACTTAGCAAATGACATTATATAAGTCGAGCATGGTTAACACTTTCCATAAGCCGAGTATTGCACTCGCCATTTCCATAAGCCGAATATGGTTAATACTCGCCACCTCTATGAGCCGAGTATGGTTAATACTTGCCATCCCTCTAAGCCAAGTGTAGTTACTGCTCGCCCTTATCTTTAAGCCGAGTATGGTTAATACTCGCCTAAGCGAGACCAAAGCCTTCTCTAGACTGAGAATGTCCTGCAAAATCATTGCACGTGATGGCTGTTACGTCCGAATATAGTTCTGGTCTTAATATAACCACCGGGATCGTCGGACTTCTGGCCTTAATATGGTTCAACGCAACCATCGCTACCCGCATATCGGACTTCAACGCAAGGATCAGAACACCTCATTTACCAAGGAAGATGTATTCTGAGGGGCAAAGTGTTGACCAACTTTCTGGCAAAAGCTGTCACGGTTCAATGGATCGAAGCCCAACATCCAGAAACTTTCTTTAACGACGATCGATTTGTTGAAATAATGATACACACTCTAGAAATCCCAGGCAAGGTTCGGCCCAAACCAGCTTCCTTTAAAACCAGCCCGAACCAAAGCTAACTTGAGTTAAACTCCTTCAAGAAATGGCTCATCGAGTCTAGGAGAATCGCTCATCTCAACTGAGCTAGTTCGCCGTTTCCATCTAAATCGGATTGACCGAATATCTCAGATTCACCTAGAAGTATCCAGCTGAGTCATTCAATACTTAGCCTGACTCTCAAGGCGTTAAAAGCGGTCAACCATTTATAGACAAAGCTCTACTTTTGATACACCTCATCTCGGTTGCCACGTAAGCCACAATTCTCGAGGATACTATTAATCAGCAGTGGATCGGGTCCCACTGCCGCAACTACTTCCAATAATCAAGCTCCATATGTCCAAGCTTCGAAAAAGAGGAAAGCCACGTGGCGGCCCGATCATCCCACTTCTTCACCTATAAATACATCCAAGCTAAAAATGGAAAGAGACCCTTTTTCGGCTACTTCAACTTTTGGCTGAACTTCTCCTCCTAAATCTAAACTTCTCCATGGCTAAGTCTTAAAATAGCCAATTCTTCTTCTTTCTTAAGATAGAAAAAGCATTGTACTTGTAATTAAAAGTAAATCAATACATATAAAGTGGACGTAGGCACCATCTTTGCCGAACCACTATAAAAAGTCTTGCGTGTTCCCTGTTTTCTTTAATTTGCCGTATTCTATAATCATTATTCGTGTGCTATCCACACGATTGGGGATTGACTATCACTGGTGACCCACTTTTGACTTCAACCGTAAGTATATCTTTACTGTAACTGTAGCCCGACAGTCAGAAGGCTGTGGCGGTTGACGTTGGGTAATTCGGCGATTGCCTCGAGAAGAGGCTAGGTCAGTACCAATACAGGAAAGTAATCGTCGGGTACCTTTCATTGGAAGTTAGTGGTATGCAGAAAGACTAGAACTAAAGCCATAGACCATCGATCTTTCACAATCGAGATGTTGGTTGAGGGACACGCCAAATTGGATGATTAGATTGCTTACTTGGGGCATGTCACTTACCTCTTGATGTAGTATTTCACTAGTTGAGGGAGAGGTCAGATAGGACTATAGCCACCGGGAAAATGTAGAGCATGTTCTAGATAATTGTATTGTAGGCCTTTTTCGGTGGACCTTTACAGATATGGAAAGCTCCCGATCGAGTTCCGTACATTCGGATAAATCCCAATTACGGGACTCAGTGTACACTAGGCAATACATTCGTGTGAGGGTCTAGATACATGCACTGGGTGGTGTATCATAGATGAGTGGGCATTACTCCATGTTGAGGCTTGATTCGACCAAGGAGTTTGGATACGACGATCCGTACGCTTTCATGACATAGCGATGATGGTTCTGTGTGATAACATGGCGCAATGATTAAGATTTTCGTACGTCGTTCGACGTAAGATATGCTTCCGTGGCATGACTGTGGAGACCGTGCGAGGAGAGTATAACTTGATATGTTAGGGGTAACTACATATATATTATATTTGGTTAATCTACAGGAAAGTAGATGAGTACGACGTGGGTATAGAGCCTTGAGTGCTGTTAACCCAAACAACCTATAAATAAGAAAACATAACTGAACTTTATATGTAGGGTTGTTTCAGAATATATAATTTGTCCCGTCTTTAGACCTTTGTGTTTTGACCCCCTCCTCGTAACACATTCGTATGTTAGGTTTGTGGTAATGATATGATAGCTTTGGATATTGGTTAGACAGTATTATTGTTTCAATAAAGCTATATTTTATTATATTATATTTTATCCTTTCCGCTGTGAGAAGTTTACTGGTCTCTGGTATTTATTATCTCTGTCTTTTATGCAGGATACCAGACAAGCCGACTCAAGCTTTGATATTTTGGGATTTTTGAAAAAAATTCGGTCTATCGAAACTTGAGTTGATATAATATCACTTGATTTCATGGGCCACAAGCTTACCCACTTGACTTGAACGGGCTACAAGCTTACCCACCTTATTTGAACGGGCTACAAGCTCACGCACTTGGTTTGAACTTGCTACAAGCTCATCGAAACTTCTAATACAAAACAAGAAGATTGACATTATATTGTGTCTTCCATACATGAATAGTCACAATGTAATACAACATCCATAACCTTCAACAATGATGATGTAAACTGAGTGCATAGTGGTTAGGATGTGAGTTTGGACCAGATCTGAATATTTATGAAGTGAAGTGTCGCTTGTCTAACATTTTCTTTGAAATAAATATGGAATTTGGAATCATTACGAAAGTGAATTAGACAAGAGAATTGTATATGCTTTTGATGATGATGTGATGCTTATATAAGAGTGATTACATGCCGTTAAATAGTAGTAGCCCTTTAGAAAATTGCTTTGGAAAAGATGCATCCAATTGAAAGTTTGTGATTCTTCAAAATTTGCACCAAAAGGCACTTGATTTCTTCTTTTATAAATGTTGGTTCCATTTCCAAAGTGTTGCATGGTTCAACTAATAGAGGCATGCACATGCTAACATGGAGATCTTGAGTTTGAGTCCCACATACTTCTATTTTTTACAATTGCTCCTTCAGTTTTGTATCATAGGAAATGTAATATTGGCTTTACACAATTGTCCATGTAGTGGAGTGGAAGAGGTGTGTTTCTTCTATGCAGGTGTTTCTGGGTTCACTTCCCAGTAAGGACATCTTTTTACATACTTCCACAATGCAACTTTTAATTTGACTATGTAACTTGTACACTAACCCTTGACCAAATGTGGTAATAGCTTGGTTGGTTGAGAAGTTTGTGTTCCTTGTGTTCGGTCATAAGTTCAAGCGCTGCCTCCTTCCTTTTTTTTTATCACAATTTGCTTTAATTTATTATGATGGATATACGATTTGGTGCAATGTGCATCTTTATTCATGCTTGTATGTATTCCACATCTTACTTCCTTTCTTTTTTCCTTCTTTCCTTCATTCATTTTTTGTATTGTAGTTCACATGAATTTTATTTATAATCTTAGTTGATCTAAAATAACTCTCAATAAACATGTTAATAGCATTGTCATACTGTTTTTATCGTCAAAACACTCATATCGTATTTTCAACAGGTTATGGCGCTTCTGGAGGGAGGAGGGATAAGCCGCCAGTTCTGCATATAAGGCCTGACTGATGCACCTATAAGCCTTTATTTCCAGAACTAACATGGCTTGTTCGATGCGCCTCCTGCAGGAGGGACAGGTAAGCCCAAGGACAAGCGCCTGACTCCAATGAAGCACACTATGTTCTTTTTAGAACAAGCCTTTCCTCTGCTTAGCTAAGCATGTCTTTCCTCTGCTCCAAAGAATAAGCATGCCATGCCTCTGCTTATGACCTGTCCCATAGAAGGGAATGAAAGCTTTAAAGGAGCGAAATTAAAGCACGTCCTATCTCTATTCAAAAGAAGAACATGCCCTACTTCTACTATAAGGAAAGAAAAAATGGCCTTAAATGGGCTCCGAATTTCTACAATTACTAAAATAGGGCTTTTCGATTTTTCTACTATTTCTAAAAGTAGATTTTGGGTCTTCCATGGTTAAGATAGCCAAATTTGGATTTTAGGTCTTCTAATTATTACCGGAAGAGGTTTTGGGTCTTCTATTATTTTCAAAAGTGGATTTATGAACTTCTATTATTGAAGCACCAAAATGTTAGTTTTAGTTTTTCTAATTATTATCAAAAATATTTTAGGTCTTCTATTGTTTCAAGAAGTAGATTTCGGTACTTCTGTTATTATAAATACCCGAATCTGGTTTTTGAGTATTGTGATTATTACCAAAAAAGGGTTCCAAGTTTTCTACTTTTTTGAAGCTAGGAAAGGCTTTCGCAATTCTTAATATTGGAAAAAGGCTTTGACATTCGATTGATTTCGCATCGTTCATAATATACCCAAATCAAGGTTTCAAAATAGTTACGTCAATCATTAATGCCCTAATGCAGGTTGATTAATTAAACTATCGGGTATCAGAGTTGGTAAAACAATAGTTTATGAATATGCTTATCGAAAACCTAAATAAGGTTTGAATATTTGACTAACATGATTATTGTAAAATTTAAGGAGCTTGTATGCAGGAAAGATAAGCTAATAGAAGGATGCAAACGTATAAATTCAAATACGTGAATTAATGGGAGACAAAAGTTCCAACTAAGTTTTATTTATACATTTTATCGAGTTATTTTACAAAAAATTATTTTAGATTTAAAAGCATGGAAAAAGGGTTAAAAAAATGTAAAGGTTTTGAAGCCTTTTCATTAAACCTTTTGACATTATTAGATCCGAAAGGCATTCGAGAACAATACAAAATATATCTTTAAGCTTCTTCTCTTTTCACCTAATTTCATTAGCTTTATCAATGGACTCAATTCAAGCATTGAGAGCATGATTGAAGGATCTATTTGTATTTGAAAGAAGTTTTTGTTGTTTCATATTCGGCGTTATGCTTCTTGAGGAAGTGCAATGCCATGTTTAACAACTTTTCCCCAATTAACATTTGCTACAAATGTGACGGGAGATGTCATATTTCCTTTTATTCTTGTAAAATCTCCAAATCTCATGCATCACCTTTTTGGCCCATCCTCTCACCAAATTTTCATCCTAATCCTACATAAATAAGGATATCTCTCGGCAACTACCTTCTTAAGTCTGTTAGACTCAGATGGACTAGATGAAGCCGCAAAAGGCGAAATGGGAAAATTAGAAATACCCCTACTCAAAGAAAATTCTAGTGATCTGCAGGTGGCTCGACTATTTTCCAATTGATATTCTAGATCACAAATTTGATGATAGGGTTTAATCATCTCAGTATTGAAGTTAGTCGATGGATTTTCTTTCACTAAACATTTTTCTTCGATAAGGGCTTCCTCTTGTTGTCTCAATTTACTCTCTAAATCCCTCCTTTGCTTCTTAAGACTTTGGACTAGAAAATGTTGTTCTTGAATTTTTATGAACCACTTTATTGCTGGGGATTATACACAAATTTTGGAGGAGTGGAATAACGAAAGCTCTTCGTTGTTTATAATCAACTATAACTTTATCTTTGATTTTTGAAAGTGTAGAAGAAAGGAATTTTGAGAAAGTCATTATTGCTAGTTGATAAGCATATATAGAACATCATAAATAGAATAAATATTTGAATGGTAAATTCTTTTATTTCATAAAGAGGTTAAAAGTGAATAAGGAAATACATTTTTTTTCAAATCAAACAATATGCAAATTTCCGAAACAACATCTTTAGCTTTATCTAGTGAATTAATAGATAGGCCGACTATTGAGTCAAAAGTCCTTTTGATATCATCTGGAGTAAGAACCGAAGGGAAATAGCTATAATCCCAACCTTCGGAAAGATGGGTGTCATGTACATTGATTATTTTTGAAATAGACATCCTTTTGTCTCTTAGAAGTCCATCTTTCTCTTTTGCAAGGAAGTCAAAATGGAAACAAGGGCATTAGCATATGTAGTTTGTGTAATTCTTTCAAAAACAATATCTTGCTAATTTTGAAGTTTTAATCAACGAAGTATTTTCTCGATAATCCCTTCGCAACTTAACAAATTTTGATAAAAAGTCCCAAATAATTGTAATATTTGGAAATAAGTTTACTGAAATAACATAATAGAATAATACTAAGAAATAAAACATACCATGATAAAATTTTCATATTAACCTCATTTAAGCATTTACAAAAATCTAATATAACCCATATAATAGGGAGTTTTTAAACATTTCAGGATTACATTTATCTTTGTAATATGTGGGTTTCTCAATAAGCATGTTAACTAGAAATAATAGGTCTTCGGAAATTTAAGGTTTCTCTCGGGTAAGGATCCCTTCCTACCTCATTCAAATATCCTCGGTGGAAGCACCTAAGCCAGCCACCATTGAACTCTCCAAAATATGAATAATCCATTGTCGAGTATCGGCGATAGGCCTTCCATAGAACCCCCTAGAGGTTTCCTTCCTTTTTTCACCATCTATAAGAGGGCCATTAATTCCTCGTTCTCCTTTTTGTTAATACCCTAGGTATTTATTTTGATGACAACAACCTTATAAACATTACTACTAGCTAATCTTCGAGCTTTGTAGATACATCAAATATATTAAGGAGATATATAAAGATAAACAAGAGTATAAAAGAATAATTATAATAGAAGGTAAATCATAGTAACTGAAGAATTACAAAGGAAGGATAATTACAGCAATTGAAGACCAAAACTTATCAGAGAAGAATACTGAAGGATAAAGGTGTTTGAAGTGATAAGGAGTTGGTTGAAACTTAGAATATATTGTTAAATATATTGTGGAAATTACACTTGAAGCTCATCAACCATTGACCTCAACCGAATCACCAATATCATAAAATATAAGGAAATTTTAATAGCTGAAAATTTTCAACACTTAATAGTGTTGTTGTTCATTTTTGCAACACATGCATGTCGACATGGGGTATCCTTCCATGTCGACATACTAGCCATTTTTTAGAATTTTAAATGAAGAGATATTTCCCTCCACCTCTTCAGCAAAAGGCAGGTATCTTCAATCACAATGTAAAGGCCTCTGAAAACGAATTTTGACATCAAGAATACTCGTTTTCTCCTACTCCTTCTTCTCCTAACATTTGCAATAGAAATCCATTGAATGCTTTCCAATTATCTTTGCAAATCCACTATCTTTCACTCCAATTCTTCAAAAATTTGCAAACCACACATTATGAGAGAGTTGTACTTGAATTTTCATTATTCTCTCTCTGATTTCATCCTATTTCCTCAAAAAATTCAAAGATGCATTGCCATTAGAGTCTATTGGTTCATTGTACTAAATCTGAAAAATCTTTCAATACGATAACTTGCCATAGTTTATTGTTGGTGATGAAAAGAAGTTGTTCTTATAGCCGGTAAAATCAAGAGGGTGTGCCTTGTAGCCCGTGAAACCAAGATTGTAAAACTGTTCTTGCTATCCATGGAAAGCAAGCGATTGTGGTGGGATTTTGCACGATAGAGTGCAGGACGGGATGTAGGACTGGTTAATCCGAACCAGTATAAAAATATATGTGTTTTTACTTTACTTTTCTTTAATTTAATTTATTTTTTATTATCTGATTACTTGTTTCTAATTGCAATTTGAGTAAATACCATTTCATATTCATAAGTAAATAGTCAATACGCACTTCACCTGAAACACCCCACCTCCGTTAAGGTCACTCGCAAAGGGAATGCCTTAACTTCGGTGGAGCGTTATAGGTAAAAGACACAGATAATTTACAAGACAATATATATATATATATAAGCAGCGGAAAAGAAACTAACTTTATTTTAAAAGTTGTTCATAACAAAACATTTCAGCAAACTGTTTCAAAACCAACTTCCAAACCATTACATCATAATCTCTGTCTTGATTATTACATAAAGAAGCATAAAACACAATAAAACTGCATAAATCCCCAAGTAGTAGTGTGTCCAAAGCAATAGCCAAATATAAGAAGTTCCAAGCTATACATCACAGAGTCTTCAAGCTTGGAAAGACGAACGGTCCAAATTAAGCTGAGTTATTCCCTCCCTGACTACCTGATGGGGCGGAGGGGGGAAACGGAAGATAAGAAGACGAAAGAAAAATGGGTCAGACATAAGTCTAGTGATTTTTCAGTGTGTGAATAAGGAAAAGGTCATGATAGGAATAAACAGAAAATAGGACAGTACCAGAACAGCAAACTATCATAAAACTATATACATCGCACCCTTGTCTAATTCTCTGCACCTACTTATACTTGTCCAACTAGCACCACGTGTTCATGGTGAAATGATCCCCTTATATCGATCGGCTCCTACTCGCATGCATTTATCACGTGTGTCATTCGGCCACCGCTTGACTATAGGTACCTGTGCTGGTCCCACCATGGGGTGTATAAAATCCTATGGTGGCAACCCGACATGATTCATGATGCACAGTGTATAACTACTAATGCCCAGTGCCTGCTTTTTCCACCCCGAAGTACGTTCACGCCCGTACTCCATCGGAACCTACACTGACGCACCACCCGCCGACGTTTTGACTGCTTACAATTCAGCCCAGTAATCGTGCCCCACCCTGCCTAGTTCAAGGTTCCATGATACATCTGTGTGGGTTACTGCTGAAATGGGTCCCTGCTACTAGGGTTTTCTAGACAACATGTTAAATTGGTTAAGTGTCCTAACCCCACCCATCAGTTTAGTTAACATGTTGAATTGGTTAAGTGTTTCCTTAATTTACTTAACCCTACCAATCTTGACTTAGCTTTATTAAAGCACCAACCACTCACATTAGACAGGTATTGTTGTGGTCACTGGATGTACCGGTCGGTTCCGGGAAGTTTTACACCAAAACTCAGTCTAACCTCGGGTCCCTTTTGGGCTCAATGCACTAACCGACCACATTAGACAGGTATTGTTGTGGTCACTGGATGTGCCGGTCGGTTCCGGGCAGTTTTACACCACAACTCAGTCTGACCTCGGGTTAGGCATATTCGTCTTTTCTAAGTTTACATATTTATCCTTTTATGCTTATATGCAAATTTGTCAACAATTTATTGCCATGACCCACTTTCCTTCTAAATCAAATTCATAATTTTTGGTATGTAAATTATACCATTTCAATGCCATACCATTTACATGGTTATGAGCCAAATATGTCAATTACATGTAGTTTCATGTTTTCCCCCAATGTTACCCCCGTTGTACGTTGGCAAAGTTTCATATAATGTTAGGCTTGACATTTTAGCCTAATTATAAACTAAAATTGAAAATGAGGAACTTGCAACATTCCAACATCATACAATAATATGGATCTCACTACAGATGTGTCACATGAACTTGGCACAATATACTTTTAATTATGAACTTGCAAACTAGATCTATGCAACAGGAATCATAAAATAATAGTTTTACACAGAGCTACCAAAACTTAATTAGCCATGTAGTGGTGAACTTGCATAGGGGTTGAATCATTCTAACATAGATCTAACATAGAGGCATATGGATCTAACATATAAAGTGTAGGTCTAAACATATAGGTTTACATAATCATGTTTTTAACCTATAAACTTGCATGTATTCATAACATGATAGCATCACCTAACTTGCATAAACATGGCATAATTTCCAAATTGACATACAACATATAGATGTCATCAACAAATTATACAAGGTCGTAGATCTAAACATGTATGCATAATGGATCTAAACAGTTAGGCATAAACGACATGACTTAGCCTAAAACTTGTATGTATCATAATATCACCAAACTTACATATGATAATTTCATTCCCAAATTCCTATTCGACATCATAGGTTTATTCACCAATTTCCACATAACATGATATGTTCGATAGACCACAGTAGTTCATAGGCATATATGATAGAATAGACATGAATAAACATGAATCAGCATCACATACAACTTGATACAATTCAATTTTACAATTCATTACAAACCATGTCTTTAATTTATTCACATCTGAAAGATAACTACACTTACAACCAAAAAGGAACTCTTGAGTTCTGGGATCTGTATTCTGAAACTGAATTTCTCGCCTTTGATGTAGATTGTTGAATTCTCTTAGTTGAATTAGATTAGATTTGATTTGATTTTGATGTAGCTTCTATCTTGCCTTTGAGTTGAAAGAGATGACGGCTATTCTAGGTTCACCATTGACGGCATAGCGGCTCTTGGAATATTTTTGTGTGGCTTAGGGTTTAGATATAGGTTGATTATATAGAAGTTTGATTAATTTAGAGCCGTCAGATCAACCTAGAAGCGATAAAGACCATCCAGACAAGATAGAACAGCCAAATCAGCCCTAATGACCCAACAGGGAGTCAGAACACATCAGTTTTCAGATCTGCCCGAGGGGGTAGGTCGACCCCCAGGTCGACCTTTATGGAGGGAGGTCGACCCCCTGGTCGACCTCCTGGTCGACCCCCTGGTCGACCTCCTGGTCGACCCCCTGGTCGACCTCCTGGTCGACCCCCTGGTCGACATGGCCTTGGGCGGGAAGTTTCCCGCCCAGCCCGCTTCTACTTCAGATTTTGAATTTTGAATTTCTGAACTGTTTATTTAAATTCTGAATTTTCTGAAGGTCATAACTCCTTCATATGGATTCCGATTTATGCAAATTCGGACTTTATCTCAAGCAGAATTCCGAGACAAACACAAAAGCGTATACCGTTTCCGTTAATTTTTACATTTGTAATTAATTATTCTTTAATTCGTAACTTTAATGTGTACAGAAAATACAGGGTGTTACATTCTCCCCTCCTTAAAAGATTTCATCCCCGAAATCTTCAAGTCAAGAAGAACGTATATCCTACCATCCAATCGTCCATCTACCCATCCATCAAATACAGGTATCCATTGTCCTTAAAAGACTTCTAATGCTTCATGATCATATGCATCGTGTGTGTACATGTCCTTATCTAATGCAAAAATCAGGCGCCCCACTGATTTAGTTGACCTCCTTAATGCAAGTCATGTCGGTGTCATGCGCCCATAATGTATGCAATCTTCCCTAATCATACTTTCTACATGAGTGCACAATCATTCATACAAATGCAACATCCACATGATAACACATCAAGCTTCAATCATATACAAGTACATATATGCATATGCAATATGAAAGTGACTAAGCCGGTCTAATACCTAATGTGTGTGTATATGCATCCACGAGCAACCACTAGCAATCACTTGCAACCACTTGCAACCACTTGCAACCAGCAACCATAACATGTTTCAAATACATGTTTACATCCATTGGTTTCTACCTAAGGATCGAGAATAGTACTGAGGAAAATACTAAAAAGATAGATATGAGCATGAACAAATTTAATGAAAAAGATATCAAAGATGTACCCACAAAAAGAAAAGGGTAGACTGCGCGTATCTTGGCCTCAATCTCCCAAGTCGCGTCTTCCTCAACGTCACTCCATTGAACTTTTACAAGTTTGACTTTGCGGTTGCGTAGATTTTTGACTTCTGTACCCAAGATACGAGTTGGAACTCTTCTCACAGTCGCCTCTCATTCTACTTTTACGTCCTCTAATATGCTTGGTTCCACCACTTCCGCAGACTCATGTAGGCACTTTCGTAAGTGAGAAACGTGAAAGACATTATGAACTCAAACCAATCTTTTGGGCAGCTCTACTCTGTAAGCCATCTTCCCAATCCTTTCAATGATAGGAAACGGCCTTACAAATCTTGGTGCCAACTTTCCTGCGGATCCAAAGTGAACGGCGTTCCTCAAAGGAGATACTTTAAGGAAAACCCTATCCCCAACTTCAAACTCAAGGTCGGCCCTTCTCTTATCTGTGTAAGACTTCTGTCTATCTTAGGCAGTCTTCATTCTTTTTCGTATCAAGTCCACTTTCTCTGAAGTTTCTCTAATCACATCTGGTCCAAGTATGAGCTTATCTGTAGACTCCCACCAACAAGTTGGTGATTGGCACGGTCTTCCATATAAAGCTTCGAAGGGTGTCATGCCTATGGTGGATTGGTAGCTATTGTTGTAGGCAAACTCCACCAAAGGAAGATGATCCTCCCATGTTCCTCCGAAGTCAAGAATGCATAATCTCAAGAGGTCTCCTAATACTTTGTTCACCCTTTCCGTCTGACCATCGGTTTGGGGGTGATAGGTCGTGCTTAAGCATAGCTGTGTGCCTACCGCCTCTTGCAAGCTCTTCCAAAACTTGCTCGTAAAGATAGGATCTCGGTCGCTAACAATGCTGGAGGGTATCCCATGGAGTCGAACTATCTCCTTAAGGTAAATGGATGCTAAAGATGAGGCAGTCCTCCTACTTTTAACGAGTATAAAGTGAGCGCTTTTTGTGAGCTTGTCCACTATTACCCAAATACCGGTATTGCCCCTTCTTGATCTAGGCAGCCCATCAATAAAGTCCATTGAAATGTTATCCCATTTCCACTGTGGGACTTCTAGAGGATGAAGCAAACCACCAGGCTTCTTTTGCTCTGCCTTGACTTGCTGGCATACTAAGCACATCGAGACGAATTCAGCTACATCCCTCTTCATGCCATCCTAAAAGAAATCCTTTTTACGTCTTTGTACATCTTGTCTCCACCGGGGTGTATGGTCAACTTGGAATGGTGCGCCTCTTCGAGAACCTTCTTCACCAAATCCCTTGCTTGTGGGACGCATAGCCTTCCATCCTGTCTCCATAAGCTACTACCTTCCCTTCTTGCATCAAGACAACATCTAATCCCGTACCACATGCATCCGTGTATACGGTAAACATCTTGCTTATACGGTAAACATCTTGCTCCCATCCGGCAATGTCAGAACTGGAGCTGTTGTTAGAGCTCTCTTTAATCGTTGGAAAGCAATATCGCAATCCAAATCCCAATTGTAAGTAAGGTTCTTCTTCGTCAACTTTGTAAGAGGAGCTGAGATTTTCACGAAGTCTTTGATGAACTTTCGGTAAAAACCCGCTAGCCCGAGGAAGCTCCGGACCTCGGTCGCATTCCGTGGAACCTTCCAGTCTTGCACTGCAATTACTTTTGCGGGGTCCACGGCTAAACCTTCCTTGGATACCACGAGTCCAAGAAATCTTACTTCCTCTCTCCAGAAGTGGCATTTGGAGAATTTGGCTTTCAACTGATGTGCTCGAAGAATATCCATGACTTCTTTTAAATGCCGAGCATGCTCTTCCTTACTCTTTGAGAAAATCAAAATGTCATCTACGAAGACCACCACAAACTTATTGAGGAACTCCCTGAACACCTTTCTCATCAAATCAACGAAGTAAGCGGGTGCGTTTGTCAGGCCGAAAGGCATGACAAGACACTCGAAGAAACCATCCGGAGTTCTGAACGCGGTCTTATCAATGCTGTCTTCAGCCACTCTTAGCTGATGAAACCCGGGTGCTAAATCTAGTTGGGAGAAAACCGATGCACCTACAAGCTGATCGAACAATTCATTTATTCTTGGAAGTGGGTGCCTATTCTTCTTGGTCAGCTTGTTTAGCTCCCTATAATCAACGCATAGGCGAAGCGAAACATCCGCTTTAGTTGAGAACACGACTAGAGCACCCCATTCAGAAATACTCCGCCTTATAAACCCTTTCTCAAGCAACTCTTTAACTTGCTTGTTGAGTTCTTTCCTCTCCCTTGGAGCCATGTGTCTAACGAGTAAAGCGACGAGTTTTGCATTATCAACGAGGTATATGCGGAAGTCTATCTCCCGCTTCGAAGGTAACCCTTTAACCTCTTCAAAGACATCCGAGTATTCACAGACTACTCTAACAGACCGCAAATCCTCAATAGATGCGTCAAGAGATTCTAGATAGCTAAGCATAACAGAGTTCATGGGATTACAAGAAATTTCGAGAGTGTTACCGAGGCGAGTCATGAGTCTAACCACTCTCCTTTCACAATCTAGGATGGCACCATTATTGGATAGCCAATCCATGCGTAGAATCAACCCATAGCCCGTGAAGCCCAAAACATAGTCATTGCATCTAAACCCCACACTTAGTATAGAAATTTCCAAATCCAAACAAATCATCGACAAATAATTTGAGCTCCCAATTAGATTTGAAACAACCAAGGGATCCTCTACTAAACTGGTGTCTAGGTGCAGAGATTCAACTAAACCAGTAGATATAAAAGAGTGTGATGCACCAGAATCAAAGAGTGTACGAACAGGTTGATCAAAAAGATAAACTAAACTCTCAACAGAAACATTTCTTCCTCGTTCTTGCGGAGGTGCCATGAGAGCGTGAACCTACCCTCCCGAAGTAGATCCATCTCACTGCCCTTTCCTTGCTTTCTTGGGCAGTCCCTGGCCATGTGTCCCACCTTGCTGTAATGGAAACAGCCACCCATCTTCCTTTTCTTCTTCCTGCAGTCCTTAACTAGATGCCCAGGAATGCCACAAAAATTACACTTCCTCTTGTCATGGGTTTTGTTGTTCTTCCCTCCCTTCTTGGAATTTGTCTTCTTGCTCTGTGATCCTTGCCCTTTCTTATCTTGAGATGCTTCCACCTTTGTCTTCTTCTTACCAACCTTATCTTCTTCTTGCAACAGTGCCATGTCCACCAGTCTCTCATAAGTCGCACTCATAGGTATATGGGACATAGCTACACTATGTAGTGGCTCACTCAATCCTTTAACAAAGCGGAGAGACTTCTTACGTGGAGTGTTCACTAACTCCAATCCGAACCTAGCTGTAACAACCCTGATTTTTGGGGCCAATTTAAAATTTATTTTAACTAATTTTAATGAGTTTATGATATTTAAAATAATTTATTTAGAATAATAATGATTAAAAATTGATTTAAATCGAAGTTAGGATGAATAATTTAATTTTAAATATAAAAAGTGTTAGAAACAACGCGGTAGTTTGAAAAGTCAAACTTAAACTTTGACTGAACGTACAGGATGCAAAATTTAACGGATTTTAGTGAAACCAAAAATATTAGAATCTATTTAAAAATATCTTTCTAACGAATGTGAAAAATTGAAATTTCATATCGGGAATCAAAAGTTATGCCCAGTTTAAAATTTAGAAAGGCCGTTAGGAAATATAAAGGTCAAAATGCTACTTTTTGCATACGAAGGAATTTGAACTCGAAACCACTTCCATTGAGTTCAGAATGATGTTTCTGCATTTGAATACAGTAAACACTTAAATATTTTGAGTTTCAGAAATTATTTGTTTAAAAATGTATTTTTAATGTTTAATATATACGCCTTGAAAATAGCCATTTTACAAACGACCTCTGTTTTCGAAGAAACCACTTTTTTTGGATTTGGAATGTCAAAATATAGTTAAGTTTAATTTTTCATAATTTTTAGAATTAAATTGTAGCCGTGGCAAAAAGATTTCAGTTTTGTCAATTTCGGTCAATTTTAATCGACTTAGAAATAGTCATTTTTCAAACGGGCTCAGAATTGAATGAAATTAATTTTCCTAGGTCCGCAGCGTCAAAACATAGCTAAATATATTTTTTGGGAATTTTTGAAGTTAATTTGTGACCTCGGTGAATTTTCATGTACGGTTGAATTAAAAATTAAGTGATTTATATTAAAGATAAAGTAAACCTGTTGTAGACTTCGAAATTGGGCCTTTCCACTAGTGTCATTGCGTTCAGAAGATGTCAAAACATTAAGATAGACAGTAAGCATGCCTAATTCTGAGCTCGGGCCAAATCGGGCCTTTATTGGGTAATTAAGAATTAAATAATAATTAGATAAACCTAATATTATATTATAAATAACGTACCTTCTTCTTTCCCGTCGATGCTTTCAGCAGCACAAAACCCACTACACTTCAAATTTTCATTCTTTGATTTCTCCTTCGTTTCTCAACGAAATCCTTCGCCGTAAATCACGTTTCGAAGAGATTTTCGAGCTCTCCGAATACATACCGATAACATCCCGTCCGTTGCCTGAAATCGCTGCACCATCCACCCAAAGCCACCGCCGTTCGGCCTCCCCCATCCCCTCCTCGGCGAACCGCACCCCACCCCCCTCTGGCCGAAGATCCCCCTCTCCTAGCACTCGAACCTCCAACAAACCGTTCTGCAAACCGTGGCCTGTAGCTCTAGAAAATCAAAATCAAAGTTTTGAACATTTAAGGTATGAAATTCATTTCAGAATTTGCCACGCTTTTGGCCATGGCAACTGCAGTTGTTAAAAGTAAATTTTATTCAAAAATTGATAATTAACTCATACGAACTCCAAACTGGAAATTTTTAGATTTTGCGAGACCATGACGACAAATAGAGGTTGCTGAAATCAAGTGCAACCATTTTATGAATTTATTTGGATTTTTCATTCCGCTTTAATCAGGGTGAGATTCTATTTTAAATAATTAAATCTAATTCAGTTGAATAGCGGATATATTAGATCTATGACATGATAAAATTATTGTCGTTGTTTTGTTTGATTGGTCATGTTTGCTGTAGACCTGTGGTTGTGTATACGGATCTGTATAAATCCAATAATTTCATCATGTTGTATTTATTTTATGATATCAAATTGCAAGTCAGAATCACATGGTTATTTTTTTATGTGCAAATATGAAATGAAATTGTTAGCGGTATGAAAAGATCAAATCTTTTTATTATAAATAAAAAGTGGAATATGGCGTAAGATTAAAATTACATTTTTATATGTAATTTATATATGAATTTACACCGTATGAATAAAGTTTACATTTTTATATGTAAATATAAGATAGGAATTTGCGATGGAGTAAAGTTTACATTTTTATATGTAAATATAAGATAGGAATTTGCGATGAAATAAAGATTACATTTTTATAATGTAAATTTAGACATGAATTTGCATTGAAATAAAAATTACATTTTTATATGTAGTTTAGATGTAAATTAGAACGGTAAAATAAAAATGATCTTTTTATATGTTATTTAGATGTGAATTAGGACCGTAAGATTAAAATTACATTTTTATATGTATTTTATATATGAATTTACACCGTATGAATAATGTTTACATTTTTATATGTAAATATAAGATAGGAATTTGCGATGAAATAAAGATTACATTTTTATAATGTAAATATAGACATGAATTTGCATTGAAATAAAAATTACATTTTTATATGTAGTTTAGATGTAAATTAGAACGGTAAAATAAAAATAACCTTTTTATATGCTATTTAGATGTGAATTAGGACCGTATGTTAAAAATTACATTTTTATATGTAATATATATATACAATTTACACCGTATGATAAAAATTACATTTTTCTATGTAATCAAAATGTGAATTTACAACGTATGTTAAAACTTACATTTTTCTATGTAATTAAAATGTGAATTTACACTGTATGATAAAAATTACATTTTTATATGTAATTTATATATGAATTTACACCGCGTGATAAAAATTACATTTTTATATGTAATTAAGGTATGAACTTGCATTGTAATAAGATCACATTTTGTTTATTTAGAAAGAATTGACAACAAGATCACATTTTGTTTATTTAGAAAGAATTGACAACATTATCACATTTTGTTTATTTAGAAAGAATTGACAAAATTATCACATTTTGTTTATTTAGAAAGAATTGACAAAATTATCACATTTTGTTTATTTAGAAAGAATTGACAACATTATCACATTTTGTTTATTTACAAAGAATTGACAAAATTATCACATTTTGTTTAATTAGAAAGAATTGACAAAATTATCACATTTTGTTTATTTAGAAAGAATTGACAAAATTATCACATTTTGTTTATTTAGAAAGAATTGACAAAATTATCACATTTTGTTTATTAAAAAGGATTAGACAAAATCATCACATTTTGTTTACATCAAAAGAATTAGACAAATTCGTCATTTTGTTTACACTAAAAGAATTAGGCAAATTTATCAGTTTTGGTCATTTTAAAAGAATGAATCTTTGTTTGAGAACTTGTTAACATGTTATTTTCATTTTTAATGATAACTTGAATTCATTAAAAAGAATGTATATTTGTTTAAAACCTTGAATAGAATGTGTTAACATGTAAAATTACATTTTTATGTAATTAGTATTCATCAAAAAGAATTAAACAAAAATGTACATTTTATTCATTTAAAAGGAATGTAATCAGAGTTAAAAATGAAAACTACATTTTCATGTAATAAGAGTTAAGATAAAAAAAATTACATTTTTGTGTAATTAAGATTCAAAGAAAATTTCATTTTATTACACAATTAAAAAGATTCTGTCTTTACTGTCAATATGTTAAGATAAGAAGATTAGATTCAGAATTAGACATTTGAAAGGTTTATTATTATTAATATAATAGTTGAGGGAGTCCCAAGTTTTATTAAGATTTGAAAAGGTAAGTTATAGTATTTGAAATCAAGTTATTTTGGAAAGATATTTTGAAATGTGAAACATTTTAAAATAATATTTTTAGTAGAACAATTATAATGATTAATTAAAATTGTACTTGGACACAAGGTTAGGTCACATTTGTGGTGGAAGTCTGCCCGGACCCGACCGGCATATCCAGCAGCCACAAATGTTGGGCCTAATGTGAGAGGTCCAAGTGCACAAATACAAATTGGGCCAAGACACGAGGTTAAGCCCAACTTGTGGGATAAGTCTGCCCGGAGCCGACCGGCCTATCCAGCATCCTCAAGTTGCAGGCCTAACGTGAGTGGTCTGGCCCATATTAAAATATAAATGGTTAAATAGAAAATGGACATTATTTACACCGCCATGAGAATAAGTAAAGTTACATTTTTTTAATGTAATAAGAATTAGTAAAGTTACATTTTTCTTAATGTAAATAAAAGGAAAATAGGAAGTTACATTTTTTGGGTGTAATATAGAAACCGACATTTTTCAATGTAAATAAGGATGAAATAGAAATTATATTTTTATATGCAAATAAAAAAGTTTACGTTTTTCAATGTAAACAAAAGAATGATTATGAATTTATATTTTCCAATGTAAATAGAGTATGAAATAAAAGTTACATTTTCAATATTATAATATATTGAAGTATAAGTTTACATTTCTCAATGTAAATAAAATAGGAATAGAAATTTACATTTTTCAATGTAAATAATAAGATTAGAAATTTACATTTCTAAGGAATGGATTTTTATTAGAAAAATAATGAAACCAAATATACATTTGGTGTAAATTGAAAAATGGAAGAGTAAATTATACATTGTTATGTTTAGAATGTGTATGTAAAGTAAAAATAGTGATAGATCGTTATAAATTATTAACAACGATATGAAATGGTTTTCAAATTTATATATGCGAGAGTTATTTGGAAAGTACGAGTTTACTCTCATTCCAAATAATGATACGATGTTCGAAGAATTGAAGACGGCGATTGAAGACCGACGATCTTCACATCGAATGGGTAACTAGTGTTGAGGCCCTTGATTGATTTGCTCCCAAGACGGGGCTAAAATGGTAGTTATCCGGACGTTGTGTTGATTTGTACGGAACTGGCTTTCGCTCAGACCCAGAGCATAAGCTTATAAATGGAATGTGTGTCTGACATTGTACTCCTTTATATTGTATTTATTGATTTTCTGTCGAATGTATGAATGTTTGGTGGCGGAGAATTTATTCTCTTGCTTAACACCCTTTCATATATTTCGGCAAAGGATTGGTAGTGTGATATGGAGTGACAGTGTGGCATGCTAAGATGCATATGATCAAGGCTTTGTTGAAAAGCAGGCCTTGTGGGATGATCAAAGCATAGTCTGTTTAGGCATAGCTTTGTGTATAGCGTGACTTCGCGAGCCTCACACACCGGTGGAGTCTAAAACGGGAGAAGGGAACGCAGGGAGAGCAGCACGTTTCTTTCTAGCTAGAAGTGGTGTTTGTGCTTTAACACGGCCCGACATTTTACTTATGTGGATGATGGAATGAGGCACCTCGGATGATAGGTCCTATAGGACCGGGAAACGTGTGTTCAGGAATTGCCAATCCGCAAAATCGTATGTGCGGGCCGGCCCTGCAGCTATCCAAGGGTTCACTGCGGGGGATCCTGAGACATTAGCTAGAGTGTCTCGAATCGGTAAGGAGCTCCTCCCTAGCCTTGACTTATGATGGAAACCCAATTTCCAATACGACCTCATGCAGTTTTGATTGTATTACTAGTATGGAGGCATAGTAGTATGGTATCTATGCTTCCTAGGATTGATACGTTATGATTGAAAGTGTTTTTGAAACATATATACACTAATAATAATATCAAATCCATTTCTATCGTATCAAGCATCTTTTGACCATTATAAGGTAAAACCCTATCCTCCGGTTTGCGTTGCATTGTGTGATGGGACTTGGGTCTTATGATGGTTTCATTTTTCTAAAAAGCATCGCGTTGTTTTACGATTTACTTATTGTTTGTTCTGTCACTTTAAATTATGCACGGCAATCCATTGGAGTAAACCCGTTCCGCGTTAGCGGCGTGGTCCTTGGATTTGCCTTATTACTATTAGTTAGATTAGTTAAGAATTCTCACACCAGTCCCATGACTGACCCGTTGTTTGTTTCCACCTTTGCAAACTCGGTTGCCCTCTTTTCCACACGGGCAGTCGAGTAGCTTTTTGTAGATTTTTATCTTTTGAGCAGGATTCTGGATCGAAGCTTAAAGCTGTGTCCAGAGCATAGTTGTCTTCCGCTGCATCTATTTTATTGTTTCCATTGTACTGTATTAAAATATTGTAATTTATCTTCCGCTGTAATTTATCGATGTACTCTGATATTCTGTACTCTGATGTAACATTACTATAATGTTTATAAAAGTCTGCTGTTATTGTTCTGATGTTGTTGTATTCCCAAAGTTAATGTATTCGTAGATTTCCAACCATTTGGGTCAGACTTGTGTGGTTTATGGTCGATCCAAAGACCAGGAATTTACGGGTTGTTACAGTTGGTATCAGAGCTTTGGTTAGCTCAAATCTTTGGGGTACAACTCGTTAGAACTGAACAAAAGACTCATCAGAGATTGGATTAGTAATATCCAATAAGAATACTCATTAGAGATAGGATCAGCAGTAACCTAGAATGAGAAAACTCATTAGAGATGGGGTCAGTAATGCCCTAGAATGAGTTGAGAGTAGCAAGCCTATAATATACGTATTTGTAATTATAATCTAGTTTAGAAAATATGATTTTTGAATATACAAAAGTTATACATTTTAAAAGTTAATCAACTAATTGATTGATGGTTGTGTAGTGTAATTATTAGTTCAACTAATAAAATTATAGAAATGAATTAAAGAATGAAAGATGAGATAGGATACTTAAACAACTTTAGCTTCGTTCCTTTTCGAGGACGAAAAGTTTTTAAGTGGGGGAGACTGTAACAACCCTGATTTTTAGGGCCAATTTAAAATTTATTTTAACTAATTTTAATGAGTTTATGATATTTAAAATAATTTATTTAGAATAATAATGATTAAAAATTGATTTAAATCGAAGTTAGGATGAATAATTTAATTTTAATTATAAAAAGTGTTAGAAACAACGCGGTAGTTTGAAAAGTCAAACTTAAACTTTGACTGAACGTACAGGATGCAAAATTTAACGGATTTTAGTGAAACCAAAAATATTAGAATCTATTTAAAAATATCTTTCTAAAGAATGTGAAAAATTGAAATTTCATAGCGGGAATCAAAAGTTATGCCCAGTTTAAAATTTAGAAAGGCCGCAAGGAAATATAAAGGTCAAAATGCTACTTTTTGCATACGAAGGAATTTGAACTCGAAACCACTTCCATTGAGTTCAGAATGATGTTTCTGCATTTAAAAATAGTAAACACTTATATATTTTTAGTTTCAGAAATTATTTGTTTAAAAATGTATTTTTAATGTTTAATATATACGCCTTGAAAATAGCCATTTTACAAACGACCTCTGTTTTCAACGAAACCACTTTTTTCGATTCGGAATGTCAAAATATAGTTAAGTTTAATTTTTCATAATTTTTAGAATTTAAATTGTAGCCGTGGCAAAAAGATTTCAATTTTGTCAATTTCGGTCAATTTTAATCGACTTAGAAATAGTCATTTTTCATACGGGCTTAGAATTGAATGAAATTAATTTTCCTAGGTCCGCAACATCAAAACATAGCTAAATATATTTTTTGGGAATTTTTGAAGTTAATTTGTGACCTCGGTGAATTTTCATGTACGGTTGAATTAAAAATTAAGTGATTTATATTAAAAATAAAGTAAACCTGTTGTAGACTTCGAAATTGGGCCTTGCCACTAGCGCCATTGCGTTCAGAAGATGTCAAAACATTAAGATAGACAGTAAGCATGCCTAATTCTGAGCTCGGGCCAAATCGGGCCTTTATTGCCTAATTCTCAGAAGGGTTTATCCTCGATTATATCGGGTCACTGCCCTATTTTGCTGGATACTGGAGACTTGGTCAATACAAATTTTTTTTTTCAGATTTGAAAAGATGTGGTGTCTGGAAAACAATTTTGATGAAATGCTTGTGGGTAAATGGGATGGTTTTGGTGATCGTGGCGATGCTGCCAGCAACTTATGTAGGAAATTGAAGATGTTACGTAAATTCTTGATTAAATGGAACAAAGAGGTGTTTGGCAATATCAAGATCAAAAAGGCAGCGCTTGAAAAAGAAATCCTGGAATTCAACATTCTGGAAGAGAGAGGATTTTTGAATGAAGAAGAGAAGTCTGTGCTTTTGAAGAAAGAAAAGGAACTGTTGAAGGTGATCGATCAAGAGGAGATTTATTGGCGTCAAAGATCTAGAACTCAATGGCTCAAAGAAGGAGATAGCAATACAAGTTACTTTCATACAATTGCAAATGGAAGACGCAGAACAAATTTGATCAGTAGTATTTGGAAAGATGGTGAAGAAATTGGGGACCAGAAGACACTTAGCGAAATTTTCACTGAGTTTTATAAAAGCATTTTTGCGGAGAGGATTGAAAACAGATGCACGGTGGACTGGAGCAAACTTTATCCTTCTGATATTAAACTTGATGATCTTGAAAACGCTTTTACAGAGGAAGAGATTTTGTCTGCTCTTGATGAGATGCCTGGTGACAAGGCGCCAGGGCCTGATGGGTTTCCTAACTTCTTTATCAAAAGATATTGGAAAATTGTGAGAAAGGATATTTTAAGACTGTTTGAAGAACTGTATGATGGCTCTATTAGACTTGAGCTGTTGAGCTTCACAAATGTTGTTTTGATACCCAAGAAAGAGGGAAATGTTACGGCGACAGATTTCCGACCTATTAGTCTCTTAAATACCACTTTTAAGTTGATCACGAAGGTGTTGGCGAATAGGTTGAAAAGGAAGTTGGACGATTTAATTGACCACTCTCAAACGGCTTTTATTAGGGGCAGATTTATTTTGGATGGTGCTGTTCTGGTTCAGGAGGTAATCTCATATTGCGACAGGTATAATGTCCCATGTGCTATCATCAAACTGGACTTTGCTAAGGCTTTTGACACAGTGGATTGGAGATTCTTAATTGACATTCTTACTGCAAGGGGCTTTCCTATGAGGTGGATTAACTGGATTCTTATGATCTTGACTTCGAGCAGATCCAACATTTGTGTGAACGGTATTGCTGGCAGTACTATCTATTCGAAGAGGGGTTTAAGGCAAGGGGATCCTTTATCCCCCCTCCTCTTTGACCTGGTGGCTGATGTTTTCTCTCGTATTCTGAAGGTTAGTTCTGCTAGTAGGATGTTACAGAGCTTTGGGGATGAGCATGTGGTGGGCGGTATCAATTCTTTACACTATGCAGATGACACTATCATCTTTAGTAAACCTGATTGTAAATACATTGCTACACTCAAATTTTTGTTGTATGCTTTTGAGAGTTTATCAGGTTTGAAAATTAACTTTCATAAGAGCAGCGTCTACACTCTGGGTTGCAATGTTGAGCTGTCAAAGAACTGTGCAATGATGCTCAACTGCAAGGAGGACAACTTCCCTTTAAACTATCTGGGTATGTGCATTAGACCAAAGAAGCTTTTCAAAAAGGACTGGATCCATCTCATCGAGAAAGTTGATGTGAGGCTGGCTAGATGGAAAGGCCGATCCCTCTCTAGAGCAGGCAGACTGGTGCTGGTAAACTCAGTTCTCTCCTCCTTGCCTCTTTACTGGCTCTCCTTTTTCAGGTGTCCGGGATGGGTCATAGACATGATTGATACATTGCGAAGGAATTTTTTCTGGACGGGTGAGAAGGAGACTAAGAAATTAAGTTGTCTCGTTTCTTGGGGGCAGGTTTGTAAAGCTAAAGATCAAGGAGGATTAGGTGTGCTTAATTTGAAAGACATGAATGCTGCACTTCTTTGCAAATGGTTGTGGTTGATGCTTGGCGAAAAGAAAGCCCTTTGGAAAGAATGGATTATAAATGTTTATTATGGGGGTGTTTTTGACTGGAATAGGGACTGCTCATGTTGCTCTGTTTTCTGGAAAGGGGTTATGAGTTTTTCGCAGTGGATTAAGATTGGCACTAAAGTGGTGGTTCGTAATGGGTTTAACATATCATTCTGGCATGACCCTTGGCTACTGCCTATACCTTTGAAAGAGGAATTGAAGGAGCTATTTGAAATTGCATTTAACACACATTGTTCTGTTGGAGATTTGTATAACTCTGAGGCTACTGATTTTAAGTGGAGACTATCTTTCTGCCGACTTGTCTTTGGTGATACTCTTCAACAACTTTGCCAGCTATATTTGTGGTTGGCGAATGTCCATTTAACTGAAGGAAAAGATGAGTTTGTGTGGATGGGTGATGATAGTAAGGAGGTGTTTCGGGTTAGAAGTGTTTATAAACTGACTACCTTCTCGGGAAGACTGGAGTTTGATCGAATGTGGAAGACAAAAAAGGTGCCGCTGAAAGTTAAGATTCATATGTGGATTGTGCTTCATGATCGACTAAATACCGGTCGCAGACTAAGGCGTAAGGGTTTTGTTGTCAATACCGGTTGCGCTTTTTGTGATGAACCTTGTTTTCTGGAGATGTGATTTTGCGTTTTATGTATGGACGAAGTGTATCGTGTACCTTGATTTAAACTTAGGCTGGAGGGACTCAATCAAAGACCAGCAACATTTTAGGTTAACCTTTTTACCAAATTTAGACAACACACATAAAAAGAGTCTTTTTATTCTACTTAACTTCGCTTATACTTGGATATTATGGCATGAGAGAAACTCTAGAAAGTTCAAATTCAAGATGAAATCGCCTGATAAAACTGTCTTCATCATTCTTAAGTATGTTTTATTGTGGGCAGGGATGGGCAAGGAGAAGTTCGTAGACACCATCGCTGCAAGAGTTCATGATCGCAAATGCAGGCGCATTAGTGGTTAGCTTCGTGTCGCTGTTTATGTATGATGCTTCTTATGTTTAAGTTTGCTTATGTACCTGCTGCGTCAGGCTATGATGATTGTCATTTTGTTGCTGGTTTGTAAATGATGTACATATACTATGTTTCCTGTACTGTACTGAACTCTATATATATGGTATCTCTAGGCGTGAATCATTAGATTCACTACCTTTTGCTATAAAAAAAAAGAATTAAATAATAATTAGATAAACCTAATATTATATTATAAATAGCGTACCTTCTTCTTCCCCGTCGATGCTTTCAGCCGTACAAAACCCACTACACTTCAAATTTTCATTCTTTGATTTCTCCTTCGTTTCTCAACGAAATCCTTCGCCGTAAATCACGTTTCGAAGAGATTTTCGAGCTCTTCGAATACATACCGATCACATCCCGTCCCGTTGCCTGAAATCGCCGCACCATCCACCCAAAGCCGCCGCCGTTCGGCCTCCCCCATCCCCTCCTTGGCGAACCACACCCCGACCCCTCTGGCCGAAGATCCCCCTCTCCTAGCACTCCAACCTCCAACAAACCGTTCTGCAAACCGTGGCCTGTAGCTCTAGAAAATCAAAATCAAAGTTTTGAACATTTAAGGTATGAAATTCATTTTAGAATTTGCCACGCTTTTGGCCGTGGCAACTGCAGTTGTTAAAAGTAAATTTTATTCAAAAATTGATAATTAACTCATACGAACTCCAAACTGAAAATTTTCAGATTTTGTGAGACCGTGACGACAAATAGAGGTTGCTGAAATCAAGTGCGACCATTTTCTGAATTTATTTGAATTTTTCATTTCGCTTTAATCAGGGTGAGATTCTATTTTAAATAATTAAATCTAATTCAGTTGAATAGCGGATATATTAGATCTATGACATGATAAAATTATTGTCGTTGTTTTGTTTGATTGGTCATGTTTGTTGTAGATCTGTGGTTGTGTGTACGGATCTGTATAGATCCAATAATTCTCATCATGTTGTATTTATTTTATGATATCAAATTGCAAGTCCGAATCACATGGTTATTTTTTTTATGTGCAAATATGAAATGAAATTGTTAGCGGTATGAAAAGATCAAATCTTTTTATTATAATTAAAAAGTGGAATATGGCGTAAGATTAAAATTACATTTTTATATGTAATTTATATATGAATTTACACCGTATGAATAAAGTTTACATTTTTATATGTAAATATAAGATAGGAATTTGCGATGGAATAAAGTTTACATTTTTATATGTAAATATAAGATAGGAATTTGCGATGAAATAAAGATTACATTTTTATAATGTAAATTTAGACATGAATTTGCATTGAAATAAAAACTACATTTTTATATGTAGTTTAGATGTAAATTAGAACGGTAAAATAAAAATGACCTTTTTATATGTTATTTAGATGTGAATTAGGACCGTAAGATTAAAATTACAATTTTATATGTAATTTATATATGAATTTACACCGTATGAATAAAATTTACATTTTTATATGTAAATATAAGATAGGAATTTGCGATGAAATAAAGATTACATTTTTATAATGTAAATTTAGACATGAATTTGCATTGAAATAAAAATTACATTTTTATATGTAGTTTAGATGTAAATTAGAATGGTAAAATGAAAATGACCTTTTTATATGCTATTTAGATGTGAATTAGGACCGTATGTTAAAAGTTACATTTTTATATGTAATTTATATATACAATTTACATTGTATGATAAAAATTACATTTTTCTATGTAATTAAAATGTGAATTTACACCGTATGTCAAAACTTACATTTTTCTATGTAATTAAAATGTGAATTTACACTGTATGATAAAAAATTACATTTTTATATGTAATTTATATATGAATTTACACCGCATGATAAAAATTACATTTTTATATGTAATTAAGGTATGAACTTGCATTGTAATAAAGATCACATTTTGTTTATTTAGAAAGAATTGACAACAAGATCACATTTTGTTTATTTAGAAAGAATTGACAACATTATCACATTTTGTTTATTTAGAAAGAATTGACAAAATTATCACATTTTGTTTATTTAGAAAGAATTGACAACATTATCACATTTTGTTTATTTAGAAAGAATTGACAAAATTATCACATTTTGTTTAATTAGAAAGAATTGACAAAATTATCACATTTTGTTTATTTAGAAAGAATTGACAAAATTAACACATTTTTTTTATTAAAAAGGATTAGACAAAATCATCACATTTTGTTTACATCAAAAGAATTAGACAAATTCGTCATTTTGTTTACACTAAAAGAATTAGGCAAATTTATCAGTTTTGGTCATTTTAAAAGAATGAATCTTTGTTTGAGAACTTGTTAACATGTTATTTTCATTTTTAATGATAATTAGAATTCATTAAAAAAATGTATATTTGTTTAAAACCTTGAATAGAATGTGTTAACATGCAAAATTACATTTCTATGTAATTAGTATTCATCAAAAAAAATTAAACAAAAATGTACATTTTATTCATTTAAAAGGAATGTAATTAGAGTTAAAAATGAAAACTACATTTTCATGTAATAAGAGTAAAGATAAGAAAATTTTCATTTTTGTGTAATTAAGATTTAAAGAAAATTTCATTTTATTACACAATTAAAAAGATTTTATCTTTACTGTCAATATGTTAAGATAAGAAGATTAGATTCAGAATTAGACATTTGAAAGGTTTATTATTATTAATATAATAGTTGAGGGAGTCCCAAGTTTTATTAAGATTTGAAAAGGTAAGTTATAGTATTTGAAATCAAGTTATTTTGGAAATATAGAATATTCCAAAATCAAGATATTTTGAAATGTGAAACATTTTAAAATAATATTTTTAGTAGAACAATTATAATGATTAATTAAAATTGTACTTGGACACAAGGTTAGGTCACATTTGTGGTGGAAGTCTGCTCGGACCCGACCGGCATATCCAGCAGCCACAAATATTGGGCCTAATGTGAGAGGTCCAAGTGCACAAATACAAATTGGGCCAAGACACGAGGTTAAGCCCAACTTGTGGGATAAGTCTGCCCGGAGCCGACCGGTCTATCCAGCATCCACAAGTTGCAGGCCTAATATGAGAGGTCTGGCCCATATTAAAATATAAATGGTTAAATAGAAAATGGACATTATTTACACCGCCATGAGAATAAGTAAAGTTAAATTTTTTTTAATGTAATAAGAATTAGTAAAGTTACATTTTTCTTAATGGAAATAAAAGGAAAATAGGAAGTTACATTTTTTTGGTGTAATATAGAAACCGACATTTTTCAATGTAAATAAGGATGAAATAGAAATTATATTTTTATATGCAAATAAAAGAGTTTACGTTTTTCAATGTAAACAAAAGAATGATTATGAATTTATATTTTCCAATGTAAAAAGAATATGAAATAAAAGTTACATTTTCAATATAATAATATATTGAAGTATAAGTTTACATTTCTCAATGTAAATAAAATAGGAATAGAAATTTATATTTTTCAAGGTAAATAACAAGATTAGAAATTTACATTTCTAAGGAATGGATTTTCGTTAGAAAAATAATGAAACCAAATATACATTTGGTGTAAATTGAAAAATGGAAGAGTAAAATATACATTGTTATGTTTAGAATGTGTATGTAAAGTAAAAATAGCGATAGATCGTTATAAATTATTAACAACGATATGAAATGGTTTTCAAATTTATATATGCGAGAGTTATTTGGAAAGTCCGAGTTTACTCTCATTCCAAATAATGATACGACGTTCGAAGAATTGAAGACGGCGATTGAAGACCGACGATCTTCACATCGAATGGGTAACTAGTGTTGAGACCCTTGATTTATTTGCTCCCCAGACGGGGCTAAAATGGTAGTTATCCGGACGTAGTGTTGATTTGTACGGATTTGGCTTTTTCTCAGACCTAGAGCATAAGCTTATAAATGGAATGTGTGTCTGACATTGTACTCCTTTATATTGTATTTATTGATTTTCTGTCGAATGTATGAATGTTTGGTGGCGGAGAATTTATTCTCCTGCTTAACACCATTTCATATATTTCGGCAAAGGATTGGTAGTGTGATATGGAGGGATAGTGTGGCATGCTAAGATGCATATGATCAAGGCTTTGTTTAAAAGAAGGCCTTGTGGGATGATCAAAGCATAGCCTGTTTAGGCATAGCTTTGTGTATAGCGTGACTTCGCGAGCCTCACACACCGGTGGAGTCTAAAACGGGAGAAGGGAACGCAGGGAGAGCAACATGTTTCTTTCTAGCTAGAAGTGGTGTTTGGGCTTTAACACGGCCTGGCATTTTACTTATGTGGATGATGGAATGAGGCGCCTCGGATGATAGGTCCTATAGGACCGGGAAACGTGTGTTCAGGAATTGCCAATCCGCAAAATCGTATGTGCGGACCGGCCCTGAAGTTATCCAAGGGTTCACTGCGGGGGACCCTGAGACATTAGCTAGAGTGTCTCGAATCGGTTAGGAGCTCCTCCCTAGCCTTGACTCATGATGGAAACCCAATTTCCAATACGACCTCATGCGGTTTTGATTGTATTACTAGTATGGAGGCATAGTATTATGGTATCTATGCTTCCTAGGATTGATACGTTATGATTGAAAGTGTTTTTGAAACATATATACACTAATAATAATATCAAATCCGTTTCTATCGTATCAAGCATCTTTTGACCATTATAAGGTAAAACCCTATCCTCCGGTTTGCGTTGCATTGTGTGATGGGACTTGGGACTTATGATGGTTTCATTTTTATAAAAAGCATCGCGTTGTTTTACGATTTACTTATTGTTTGTTCTGTCACTTTAAATTATGCACGGCAATCCATTGGAGTAAACTCGTTCCGCATTAGTGGCGTGGTCCTTGGATTTGCCTTATTACTGTTAGTTAGATTAGTTAAGAATTCTCACACCAGTCCCATGACTGACCCGTTGTTTGTTTCCACCTTTGCAAACTCAGGTGCCCTCTTTTCCACACGGGCAGTCGAGTAGCTTTTTGTAGATATTTATCTTTTCAGCTGGATTCTGGATCGAAGCTTAAAGCTGTGTCCAGAGCATAGTTGTCTTCCGCTGAATCTATTTTATTGTTTCCACTGTACTGTATTAAAATATTGTAATTTATCTTCCACTGTAATTTATCGATGTACTCTGATATTCTGTACTCTGATGTAACATTACTATAATGTTTATAAAAGTCTGCTGTTATTGTTCTGTTGTTGTTGTATTCCCAAAGTTAACGTATTCGTAGATTTCCAACCTTTGGGTCAGACTTGTGGGGTTTATGGTCGATCCAAAGAGCGGGAATTTACGGGTTGTTACACTAGCCAGCTGATTGAATTGGTTAACGTATTCCTTGACTGACATACTTCCCTGTTTGAAAGCTATTGACTTCTCCATCTGTAAGCTTCGTTCATCTTGTGAGAGGAGTTTCATTTCAAACCTCATTCTAAAATCCATCCAAGCTTCAATTAGTCTTTCAGCGTTAGTGACTTCCAACCAATAGGAGGCTTCGTCTTTGAGCAACCATACCGCCAACTGTATCTTCTTCCTATCATCCACTTCGAAGATATCGAACAAATCCTCAGTATCTTTGAGCCAGTTTCTTGCTTCCACGAAGGATTCATTTCCATTGAAGTTCTTTCCACCCATGGCTCGATAGTCTCTACATATTTTTGAGAAACCATTTGCACGAGGAGGAGGAGGAACCGCAACAGCTGGGGGAGGAGGAACGTTTGTTGGGCCTGCAGCATTAGCCCTAGCCTCTAGGTACCTTCTGAACTAGCCAGGTACCGGCACACCCTTTGGAAGGTTAAGATCCCCAGACATGCTGAAACGAAAAAGGAAAGATTCAAAACAAAGGATAGAAAGATAGTGCATATGGCTTTAGGGGATTATGCCTTTTTAAAATAAAATACTTTTTCTTGAAAACTGCTTCTTTAAACTTCTTTTTGAAAAACAGTTTTAAAATTTTTATCTGATCTGGTAAACCTTTGCTCTGATACCAAGCGAAACACCCCACCTCCGTTAACGTCACTCACAAAGGGAATGCCTTAACTTCGGTGGAGCATTATAGGTAAAAGACACAGATAATTTACAAGACATATATATATATATATAAGCAGCGGAAAAGAAACTAACTTTATTTCAAAGGTTGTCCATAACAAAACATTTCAACAAACTGTTTCAAAACCAATTTCCAAATCATTACATCATAATCTCTGTCTTGATTATTACATAAATAAGCATAAAACACAATAAAACTGCATAGATCCCCAAGTAGTAGTGTGTCCAAAGCCATAGCCAAAGATAAGACGTTCCAAGCTATACATCACAGAGTCTTCATGCTTGGAAAGACGAACGGTCCAAATTAAGCTGAACTATTCCCTCCTTGACTACCTGAGGGGGATGGGGGAAGGAAGAAAAGAAGACGAAAGAAAAATGGGTCAGACATAAGTCTGAGTAAGTCTAGTGATTTTTCAGTGTGTGAATAAGGAAAAGGTCATGATAGGAATAAACTGAAAATAGGACAGTACCAGAACAGCAAACTAACATAAAACTATATAAGGCAGGATAAACCGAACATACATCGCACCCATGTCTAATTCTCTACACCTACTTATACTTGTCTAACTAGCACCACGTGTTCATGGTGAAATGATCCCCTTATATTGAACGGCTACTACTCGCATGCATTTATCACGTGTGTCGTTCGGCCCCCGCTTGACTGTAGATATCTGTGCTGGTCCCACCACAGGGTGTATCAAATCCTATGGTGGCAACCCGACATGATTCAAGATGAACAGTGTATAACTACTAATGCCCAGTGCCTGCTTTTTCCACTTCTGAGTACGTGCACGCCCGTACTCCGTCTGAACCTACACTAACGCACCACCCACCTACGTTTTGACCGCTTACAATTCAGCCCAGTAATCGTGCACCACCCTGCCTAGTTCAGGGTTCCATGATACATCTATGTGGGTTACTGCTGAAATGGGTCCCCGTTACTAGGGTTTTCTAGGCAACATGTTAAATTGGTTAAGTGTCCTAACCCCACCCATCAGTTTAGTTAACATGTTGAATTGGTTAAGTGTTTCCTTAATTGATTTAACCCTACCAATCTTAACTTAGCTTTATTAAAGCACCAACCACTCACATTAGAAAGGTATTGTTGGGGTCACTAGATGTGCCGCTCGGTTCCGGGCAGTTTTACACCACAACTTAGTCTAACCTCGGGTCCATTTTGGGCTCAATGCACTAACCACCCACATTAGACAGGTATTGTTGTGGTCACTGGATATGCCGGTCGGTTCCGGGCACTTTTACACCACAACTTAGTCTAACCCCGGGTTAGGCATATTCGTCTTTTCTAAATTTACATATTTATCCTTTTATGCTTATATGCAAATTTTTCAATAATTTATTGTCATGCCCCACTTTCCTTTTAAATCAAATTCATAATTTTTGGTATGTAAATTATACCATTTCAATGCCATACCATTTACATGGTTATGAGCCAAATATGTCAATTACATGCTGTTTCATGTTTTCCCCCAACGTTACCCCCGTTGTACGTTGGCAAAGTTTCATAGAATGTTAGGCTTGACATTTTAGCCTAACTTATAAACTAAAAGGGAAAAAGAGACAAAAATATGGATCTCGCTACAGATGTGTCACATGAACTGGGCATAATATATTTTTAATTATGAACTTGTAAACTAGATCTATGCAACATGAATCATAAAATAATAGTTTTACATAGAGCTACCAAAACTTAATTAGCCATGTAGTAGTGAACTTGCATTGGGGTTGAATTATGCTAACATAGATCTAACATAGAGGCATATGGACCTAACATATAAACTGTAGGTCTAAACATATAGGTTTACATAATCATGTTTTTAACCTATAAACTTGCATGTATTCATAACATGATAGCATCACCTAACTTGCATAAACATGGCATAATTTCCAAATTGACATACAACATATAGATGTCATCACCAAATTATACAAGGTCGTAGATCTAAACATGTATGCATAATGGATCGAAACAGTTAGGCATAAACGACATGACTTAGCCTAAAACTTGTATGTATCATAATATCACCAAACTTACATATGATAATTTCATTCCCAAATTCCTATACGACATCATAGGTTTATTCACCAATTTCCACATAACATGATAGGTTCGATAGACCACAATAGTTCATAGGCATATATGATAGAATAGACATGAATAAACATGAATCAGCATCACATACAACTTGATTCAATTCTATTTTACAATTCATTACAAGACATGTCTTTAATTTATTCACATCTGAAAGATAACTACACTTACAACCAAAAAGGAATTCTTGAGTTCTGGGATCTGTATTCTGAAACTGAATTGCTCGCCTTTGATGTAGATCGTTGAATTCTCTTAGTTGAATTAGATTTGATTTTGATGTAGCTTCTATCTTGCCTTTGAGTTGAAAGAGATGACGGCTATTCTAGGTTCACCAATGACGGCATGGCGGCTCTTGGAATATTTTTGTGTGGCTTAGGGTTTAGATTTAGATTGCTTATATAGAAGTTTGATTAATTTTGAGCCGTTAGATCAACCTAGAAGCGATCAAGACCATCCAGACAAGATAGAACAGCCAAATCAGCCCTAATGACCCAGCAGGGAGTCAGAACACATTAGTTTTCAGATATGCCTGAGGAGGTAGGTCGACCCCCAGGTCAACCTGTATGGGGGGAGATCGACCCCCTGGTCGACCTACTGGTCGACCTGGCCTTGGGTGGGAAGTTTCCCGCCCAACCCGATTCTACTTCAGATTTTGAATTTTAAATTTTTGAACTTTAGTCTGAACTGTTTATTTAAATTTTGAATCTTCTGAAGGTCATAACTCCATCATACGGATTCCGATTTACGCAAACTCGGACTTTATCTCAAGAAAAATTCCGAGCCGAACGCAATGACGTGACCCGTTTCCCTTAATTTTTACAATTTTAATTAATTATTATTTAATTCGTAATTTTAATGTTTACAGAAAATACGGGGTGTTACATTCTCCCCTCCTTAAGGGATTTCGTCCCCGAAATCTTCAAGTCAAGAAGAACGTATATCCTACCATCCAATCGTCCATCTACTCATCCATCAAACACAGACGTCCATTGTCCTTAAAAGACTTCTAATGCTTCATGATCATATGCATAGTGTGTGTACATGTCCTTATCTAATGCAAAAATCAGGCGGTCCACTGATTTAGTTGACCTCCTTAATGCAAGCCATGTCGGTGTCATTCGTCCATAATGTATGCAATCTTCTCTAATCATACTTTCTACATGAGTGCACAATCATTCATACAAATGCAACATCCATATGATAACACATCAATCTTCAATCATATACAAGTACATATATGCATATGCAATATGAAAGTGACTGAGCCGATCTAATACCTAATGTGTGTGTATATGCATCCACGAGCAACCACTAGCAATCACTTACAACCACTTGCAACCATCAACCATAACATGTTTCAAATACATGTTTACATCCATTGGTTTCTACCTAAGGATCGAGAATAGTACTGAGGAAAAATACTAAAAAGATAGATACGAGCATGAACAAATTTAATGAAAAAGATATCAAAGATGTACCCTCAAAAGGAAAAGGGTAGGCTGCGCGTATCTTGGCCTCAGTCTCCCAAGTCGCGTCTTCCTCAGCGTCACTCGATTGAACTTTTACAAGTTTGACTTCGCGGTTGCATAGCTTTTTGACTTCTGTACCCAAGATACGAGTTGGAACTCTTCTCACAGTCGCCTCTCGTTCTACTTCTACATCCTCTAATATGCTTGGTTCCACCACTTCCACAGACTCATGTAGGCACTTTCGTAAGTGACAAATGTGAAAGACATTATGAACTCCAGCCAATCTTTTGGGCAACTCTACTCTGTAAGCCATCTTCCCAATACTTTCAATGATAGGAAACGACCCTTCAAATCTTGGTGCCAACTTTCCTGTGGATCCGAAACGAACAACGTTCCTCAAAGGAGATACTTTAAGGAAAACCCTGTCCCCAACTTCAAGCTCAAGGTCGGTCCTTCTCTTATCTGCGTAGGACTTCTATCTATCTTGGGCAGTCTTCATTCTTTTTCGTATCAAGTCCACTTTCTCTGAAGTTTCTCTAATCACATCTGGTCTAAGTATGAGCTTATCTGTAGACTCCTACCAACAAGTTGGTGATCGACACGGTCTTCCATATAAAGCTTCGAAGGGTGCCATGCCTATGGTGGCTTGGTAGCTATTGTTGTAGGCAAACTCCACCAAAGGAAGATGATCCTCCCATGTTCCTCCGAAGTCAAGAATGCATAATCTCAAGAGGTCTTCTAATACTCTGTTCACCCTTTCCTTCTGACCATCGGTTTGGGGGTGATAGGCCGTGCTTAAGCTTAGTTGTGTGCCTACCGCCTCTTGCAAGCTCTTCCAAAACTCGCTCGTAAAGATAGGATGTCGGTCGCTAACAATGCTTGAGGGTATCCCATGGGGTCGAACTATCTCTTTAAGGTAAATGGATGCTAAAGATGAGGCAGTCCTCCTACTTTTAACGGGTATAAAGTGAGCGCTTTTTGTGAGCCTGTCCACTATTAACCAAATACTGGTATTGCCTCTTCTTGATCTAGGCAGCCCTTCAATAAAGTCCATTGAAATGCTATCCTATTTCCACTATAGGACATCTAGAGGATGATGCAAACCACCAGGCTTCTTTTGCTCCGCCTTGACTTGCTGGCATACAAAGCACTTCGAGATGAATTCAGCTACATCCCTCTTCATGCCATCCCAAAAGAAACCCTTTTTACGTCTTTATACATCTTGTCTCCACCAGGGTGTATGGTCAACTAAGAATGGTGCGCCTCTTCGAGAACCTTCTTCACCAAATCCCTTGCTTGTGGGATGCATAGCCTTCCATCCCGCCTCAACCATCCCTTATCATCGATGTAGTATCTATTGAGGTGACTAGAAGTCTCACCCCTACTCAGCTTATCTATCACATCAACTAGCTGAGGGTCTTCATGTTGTGCAGTCCCTATTGAGTCCGAAAGAGTAGGCCGCACCTCTAGCGATGCTAACAAACCAGCCACATGATCAACAGAGGGTCTAAAATCAAAGTTGGCTATGTACTCCAAGCTTTGCCTTTCTACAAAGAGAGGGCTTAAGGTCAGCTTCTTTCTACTCAAGGCATCTGCTACTACATTGCCCTTGCCAGGAGTATAGGAAATCTCAAAATCATATGAGGCAAGAAACTCCATCCATCTTTGTTGCCTCAAGTTGAGATCTTTCTACGAGAAAAGATACTTCAACGATTTATGGTCAGTATATAATTCAAACATCTCACCTAGGAGATAATGGCACCAAGACTTAAGCGCAAAGACGATGGCAGCCAACTCTAGGTCGTGGGTTGGGTAGTTTTTCTCGTGTGCTTTCAAATGTCTACCTCCATAAGCTACTACCTTCCCTTCTTGCATCAAGACAACATCTAATCTCGTAGCACATGCATCCGTGTATACGATAAACATCTTGGACCCATCCGGCAATGTCAGAACTGGAGTTGTTGTTAGAGCTCTCTTTAATCGTTGGAAAGCAATATCGCAATCCAAATCCCAATTGAAAGTAAGGTTCTTCTTCGTCAACTTTGTAAGCGGAGCTGAGATTTTCTTAAAGTCTTTGATGAACTTTTGGTAAAAGCCCGCTAGCCCGAGGAAGCTCCGGACCTCGGTCGCATTCCGTGGAACCTTCCAGTCTTGCACTGCAACTACTTTTGCGGGGTCCACGGCTAACCCTTCCTTGGATACCACGTGTCCAAGAAATCTTACTTCCTCTCTCCAGAAGTGGCATTTGGAGAATTTGGCTTTCAACTGATGTGCTCGAAGAGTATCCATGACTTCTTTTAAATGCTGAGCATGCTCTTCCTTACTCTTTGAGAAAATCAAAATGTCATCTACGAAGACAACCACAAACATATTGAGGAACTCCCTGAACACCTTGCTCATCAAATCAACGAAGTAAGAGGGTGCGTTTGTCAGACCGAAAGGAATGACAAGACACTCGAAGAAACCATCCGGAGTTCTGAACGTGGTCATATCAATGCTGTCTTCAGCCACTCTTAGCTGATGAAACCCGGGAGCTAAATCTAGTTAGGAGAAAACCGATGCACCTACAAGCTGATCAAACAAGTCATCTATTCTTGGAAGTGGGTGCCTATTCTTCTTGGTCAGCTTGTTTAGCTCCCTATAATCAACGCATAGGCAAAGCGAAACGTCCGCTTTAGTTGTAAACACGACTGGAGCACCCCATTCAGAAATACTCCGCCTTATAAACCCTTTCTCAAGCAACTCTTTAACTTGCTTGTTGAGTTCTTTCCTCTCCCTTGGAGCCATGTGTCTAACGGGTAAAGCGACGAGTTTTGCATTATCAACGAGGTATATGCGGAAGTCTATCTCCAGCTTCTGAGGTAACCCTTTAACCTCTTCAAAGACATTCAAGTATTCACGGACTACTCTGACAGACCGCAAATCCTCAATAGATGGTTCAAGAGATTCTAGATAGCTAAGCATAACAGAGTTCATGGGATTTCAAGAAATTTCGAGAGTATTACCGAGGCGAGTCATGAGTCTAACCACTCTCCTTTCACAATCAAGGATGGCACCATTATTGGATAGCCAATCCATGCCTAGAATCAACCCATAGCCCGTGAAGCCCAAAACATAGGCATTGCATCTAAACCCCACACTTAGTATAGAAATTTCCAAATCCAAACAAATCATCGATAAATTAGTTGAGCCCCTAATTGGATTTGAAACAACCAAGGGATCCTCTACTAAACTGGTGTCTAGGTGTAGAGATTCAACTAAAGCAGTAGATATAAAAGAGTGCGATGCACCAGAATCAAAGAGTGTACGAATAAGATGATCAAAAAGATAAATTAAACTCTCAACAGAAACATTTCTTCCTCGTTCTTGCGAAGGTTCCATGAGAGCGTGAACCTACCCTCCCGAAGTAGATCTAGCTCTCTGCCATTTCCCTTGCTTTCTTGGGCAGTCCCTAGCCATGTGTCCTGCCTTGCCGCAATGGAAACAGCCACCCATCTTCCTTTTCTTCTTCCTGCAGTCCTTAACCAGATGTCCAGGAATGCCACAAAAATTACACTTCCTCTTGTCATGGGTTTTGTTGTTCTTCCCGCCCTTCTTGGAATCTGTCTTCTTGCTCTGTGATCCTTCCCCTTTCTTATCTTGAGATGCTTCCACCTTTGTCTTCTTCTTGCCAACCTTATCTTCTTCTTGTAACAGTGCCATGTCCACCAGTCTCTCATAAGTCGCACCCATAGGTATATGGGACATAGCTACACTATGTAGTGGCTCATTCAATCCTTTAACAAAGCGGAGAGACTTCTTATGTGGAGTGTTCACTAACTCCAATCTGAACCTAGCCAGCTGATTGAATTGGTTAACGTATTCCTTGACTGACATACTTCCCTGTTTGGGAGCTATGAACTTCTCCATCTGTAGGCTTCGTTCAGCTTGTGAAAGGAATTTCATTTCAAACCTCATTCTAAAATCCATCTGAGCTTCAATTAGTCTTTCAGCGTTAGTGACTTCCCACCAATAGGAGGCTTCGTCTTTGAGCAACCATACCACCAACTGTATCTTCTTCCTATCATCCACTTCGAAGATATCGAACAAATCCTCAGTTTCTTTGAGCCAGTTTCTTGCTTCCACGAAGGATTCATTTCCATTGAAGTTCTTTCCACCCATGGCTCGAAAGTCTCTACATATTTTTGAGAAAGCATTTGCACGAGGAGGAACCGCAACAGCTGGGGGAGGAGGAACGTTTGTTGGGCCTGCAGCATTAGCCCTAGCCTCTAGGTACCTTCTGAACTAGTCAGGTACCGGCACGCTCTCTGGAAGGTTAAGATCCCCAGACATGCTGAAACGAAAAAGGAAAGATTCAAAACAAAGGATAGAAAGATAGTGCATATGGCTTTAGGGGATTATGCCTTTTTAAAATAAAATACTTTTTCTTGAAAACTGCTTCTTTAAACTTCTTTTTGAAAAACAGTTTTAAAATTTTTATCTGATCTGGTAAACCTTTGCTCTGATACCAAGTGAAACACCCCACCTCCGTTAACGTCATCACAAAGGGAATGCCTCAACTTCGGTGGAGCGTTATAGGTAAAAGACACAGATAATTTACAAGACATATATATATATAAGCAGCGGAAAAGAAACTAACTTTATTTCAAAGGTTGTCCATAACAAAACATTTCAACAAACTATTTCAAAACCAATTTCCAAATCATTACATCATAATCTCTGTCTTGATTATTACATAAATAAGCATAAAACACAATAAAACTGCATAAATCCCCAAGTAGTAGTGTGTCCAAAGCCATAGCCAAAGATAAGACGTTCCAAGCTATACATCACAGAGTCTTCATGCTTGGAAAGACGAACGGTTCAAATTAAGCTGAACTATTCCCTCCCTGACTACCTGAGGGGGATGGGGGAAGGAAGAAAAGAAGACGAAAGAAAAATGGGTCAGACATAAGTCTGAGTAAGTCTAGTGATTTTTCAGTGTGTGAATAAGGAAAAGGTCATGATAGGAATAAACAGAAAATAGGACAGTACCAGAACAGCAAACTAACATAAAACTATATAAGGAAGGATAAACCGAATATACATCGCACCCATGTCTAATTCTCTGCACCTACTTATTCTTGTCCAACTAGCACCACGTGTTCATGGTGAAATGATCCCCTTATATCGATCGGCTCCTACTCGCATGCATTTATCACGTGTGTCATTCGGCCCCTGCTTGACTGTAGATACCTATGCTGGTCCCACCACGGGGTGTATCAAATCCTATGGTGGCAACCCGACACGATTCAAGATGCACAGTGTATAACTACTGATGCCCAGTGCCTGCTTTTTCCACTTCGGAGTACGTGCACGCCCGTACTCCGTCGGAACCTACACTGACGCACCACCCGCCGATGTTTTGACCGCTTACAATTCGACCCAGTAATCGTGCCACACCCTGCCTAGTTCAGGGTTCCATGATACATCTATGTGGGTTACTACTGAAATGGGTCCCCGTTACTAGGGTTTTCTATGCAACATGTTAAATTGGTTAAGTGTCCTAACCCCACCCATCAGTTTAGTTAACATGTTGAATTGGTTATGTGTTTCCTTAATTGATTTAACCCTACCAATCTTGACTTAGCTTTATTAAAGCACCAACCACTCACATTAGACAGGTATCGTTGCAGTCACTGGATGTGCCGGTCGGTTCCTGGCAGTGTTACACCATAACTCAGTCTAACCTCGGGTCCTTTTTGGGCTCAATGCACTAACCACCCACATTAGACAGGTATTGTTGTGGTCACCGGATGTGCCGGTCGGTTCCGGGCAGTTTTACACCACAACTCAGTCTAACCTTGGGTTAGGCATATTCGTCTTTTCTAAGTTTACATATTTATCCTTTTATGCTTATATGCAAATTTGTCAACAATTTATTGTCATGGCCCACTTTCCTTCTAAATCAAATTTATAATTTTTGGTATGTAAATTATACCATTTCAATGCCATACCATTTACATGGTTATGAGCCAAATATTTCAATTACATGTAGTTTCATGTTTTCCCCCAACGTTACCCCCGTTGTACGTTGGCAAAGTTTCATAGAATGTTGGGCTCGACATTTTAGCCTAACTTATAAACTAAAAGGGAAAAAGAGGAACTTGCAACATTCCAACATCATACAAAAATATGGATCTCACTACAGATGTGTCACATGAACTTAGCATAATATACTTCTAATTATGAACATGCAAACTAGATCTATGCAACATGAATCATAAAGTAATAGTTTTACATAGAGATACCAAAACTTAATTAGCCATGTAGTGGTGAACTTGTATAGGGGTTGAATCATGCTAACATAGAGGCATATGGATCTAACATATAAAGTGTAGGTCTAAACATATAGGTTTACATAATCATGTTTTTAACCTATAAACTTGCATGTATTCATAACATGATAGCATCACCTAACTTGCATAAATATGGCATAAATTCCAAATTGACATACAACATATAGATGTCTTCACCAAATTATACAAGGTCGTAGATCTAAACATGTATGCATAATGGATCTAAACAGTTAGGCATAAACGACATGACTTAGCCTAAAACTTGTATGTATCATAATATCACTAAACTTACATATGATAATTTCATTCCTAAATTCCTATACGACATCATAGGTTTATTCACCAATTTCCACATAACATGATAGGTTTGATAGACCATAATAGTTCATAGGCATATATGATAGAATAGACATGAATAAACATGAATCAGCATCACATACAACTTGATACAATTCTATTTTACAATTCATTACAAACCATGTCTTTAATTTATTCACATCTGAAAGATAACTACACTGACAACCAAAAAGGAATTCTTGAGTTCTGGGATCTGTATTCTGAAACTGAATTGCTCGCCTTTGATGTAGATCATTGAATTCTCTTAGTTGAATTAGATTAGATTTGATTTGATTTTGATGTAGCTTCTATCTTGCCTTTGAGTTGAAAGAGATGACGGCTATTCTAGGTTCACCATTGACGGCATGGCGGCTCTTGGAATATTTTTGTGTGGCTTAGGGTTTAGATTTAGGTTGTTTATATAGAAGTTTGATTAATATAGAGCCGTTAGATCAACCTAGAAGCGATTAAGACCATCCAGACAAGAATGAACCGCCAAATCAGCCCCAATGACTCAACAGGGAGTCAGAACATATCAGTTTTCAGATCTGCCCAAGGAGGTAGGTCGACCCCCAGGTCGACCTATATGGGGGGAGGTCGGCCCCCTGGTCGACCTTCTGGTCGACCTGACCTTGGGCGGGAAGTTTCCCGCCTAACCCGCTTCTACTTCAGATTTTGAATTTTGAATTTCTGAACTTTAGTCTGAACTGTTTATTTAAATTCTGAATCTTTTGAAGGTCATAACTCCTTCATATGGATTCCGATTTACGCAAACTCGGACTCTATCTCAAGCAGAATTCAAAGATAAACTCAATGGCGTAACCCGTTTCCCTTAATTTTTAAATTTGTAATGAATTATTCTTTAATTCGTAACTTTAATGTTTATAGAAAATACGGGGTGTTACATCACCACTTCTACCGTTTTAATAGCCTTAAGATCCATCCAACACTATGTTGTAGACACACCTGTTTCTGACAATTATTATCAGAGCACTGGTTTTCAAAAATTCATAACTTGGCTTTAAAAAAGTATAAATGGCTGATGACACCAGTAACACATTTTTTAACACTTTTATAGAGGGGCAATCTACCACCATACCCCCTCTATTTGATGGCAACAATTATGCTTATTGGGCTTGTAGGATGAAATTTTATTTGCAGTCTACTGGTTTAGTATTCAGAACATTACCCAAATAGAATACATAGAGCCTCAAACTGAATATTCATAATGGATACTAAACTAAAAGACATAAGCACTTGGTAATTCTAAGGCTATGAACATTTTATTTTTCTCCTTAGATAGAACTGAATTTAATCGAGTGTCTATTTGTAATTCTGTATATGAAATTGGGAGAACAATGCAAGTCACACATGAAGGCACCGGTAAAGTTAAAATAGAGGAAGATATCTATGCTAACCAACCAGTTTCAACTCTTTTAAATGAAACTGTAACACCCTTTATTTTATATAAATAATAAATGAAAATTTCGATAATTTATATTTTTATAATTTATCCCCGAAACATACCGTTGTGTTCGTGGCAAGTTTTTGTTTCAGTTTGATATATGACATGTTCAAAATGGATCTCATATGGGAAAGTTATTAATGAATTAATAATAAAAAGATTGTATGCGTATATATGTATATGCATAAATTCAAAATTGAAACTTAAAGATGTTATAACTTGAATATTATAATTCAGATGTGCTATATTAAGTAAAAAATAAAACGTTAGTAATTAACGATAAGCATAATTTAAGCAAGATAGAAAATACACGTTCAAACCCAGGATGGGTCGACTCAGGCCTCACATGTGTCGACCTATCGGTCGACCCACCTCCAAGGTGGGTGGACACAGGGGTCGACCCACTCGGGTCAGATGCGCTCTGGGCTATGACGTGTCTTTTTGAATCATATGGTTCATATTTTATTTTATAGAATCCGATGGACCAGAAATTCTTGCATGCCTATAAATAGACTAGTAGGGCCTAGCCTTCAACTCATATTTTCTTAGACGATGCCAATTCTCTGCCATTTTCTTTCCTCTCCAAATCTTTTAAAAATTAGAAAATTTGTTTTAGGGTTCTGATTCAGGATTTGAAAATAAAGAATGTAAATGTACAACATAACCGTTCATATTTCTGATTAACATAAGGTAAGTCATGTGAATCTAATTTATTTAGGTTTCTTTCCTTCTTCTTTTAGTATCAGATTTGTAAATCCGTGGTTGTTTCAATACTAGATTCAATTAGGAAGACCATAGAATCACAGATATGAATCAGATTCAAGGATTGGAAAGATGTCAGGTAAGTGGATTTAGAATTATACCTTTTGAATAATGGTATATATACATTTTACATTCCCTGTTATTCTTAACTTATTAAATAACTGCAAATTGTGGTAATTGCGATATCATTTATTTTCAGTTATGTTAAGAATATTACTATTGTACATATCTATTCTATGAATCTGCTAATTGGATTAAGAGCTACTGTAAAACTAAAAATTGTGGAATTTACAATAAATATGAATATGTTACAGAGAATGTTGTTAATGACAAATTGGATATTGTAAATCAAATTACAGTGAAATTGGGGATAATGGAAAAAGAATAGGTATGCCTAATTTGTATCGAAAATTTACAGTGAATTGGAAATGGTAAATAACATTTAACTTAGAAAATAAAAAGGGAAAATTTGTAGTGGACTGAGTTAGATGGATTTGGGAAAATGGATACATTACCATAATGATAAAATTACTAAGAATGTAGTTGCAAGAAAAGAAAGGAAAAAAGGGTTAGTGTGAAATAAGGGTTCTTTTACAGTATTGCACACCAATCAAATGAAAAGATATATGCGTGGCCAAGACAAAAATAAAAGAAATAACTTACAACTATGAATCTTGATTTCTGTGCGTTATGGAAATGGATCTTCGTATCTTTCCACTAATCAATCTAATTGGGTGTGTGAAATATTTTCTTTAAATAATGGAATAAAACCAATTATAATTAATTATATGAATGAGAATGTAATATAATAGGTAGGCTTGTTCTAAGGATAAAAGGAATTATAACATGGGTTATAATAAATGAAGAAGATAACTTATTAATAAATCCTAGTTAAGAGAACTAAGTTAATAAGTAAACAACAATAGGTTATGATGACAACATAAGACAAGGTTATGATTAAATAAGAAAGAATAAAAGTAGACTTATGGAATGAAACAATTTGTACTTAATCGAATATTAAGCAGACATTTCATAAGAAAACATGAGAACTGGGAAAAGATACACTTAATTATACATTAAGTAAAACATGTTATTAAACTTGTAAACATGTAATTTGATAGTAAATGACATAGTAATAATGTAGAAAGATTGTAGATTACTTTCGTTAATTACAATCTAGGGAATGACATGTTAATGGCTTATTAATGAACTTAAAACATGATTAAGTTAAACCTATATGATTAATAAGCGAGTGGGTCCATTCCTCAAGGATATAAGGAGCTTGGAAAAACCTTGTAGCTTGAATAAAAAGGGAATATTTAGGTAATCAAGTTAATTAATAATCTGTTAAGATAAAGCAAGATTGAGGGTAAACGATTAGACATAGGGCCTAATGAAACGATTGTGTGATGCGCTTGGACCAGTCCGCATGTACGAAGGTGAAGAAGCCAACGGGGTAGATCATCGAGGTGTCTTGAGACACAGGAGGAGAACGCCCATCTGATTATTCTGCTTGGTTATTCTGCTTGCTTGCTATAAGGGACTGGAGGGAAGCACGCGGCTTATGAGGGATGTGGTAGGGTACTCTGTGGTGGTCCTCTGTTGCGGTGCTCGCTCAGAATATACTTGCAGAGGTTTGGTCTGCACGTTACCACCTGGTACCACCTGGTGAATATACCTTGACTACAACTGTAGCTTGGCAGTTAGAAGGCCGTGGCGGATGTTGTTGGGTGATTCAGCATTTGGCCTCAGGAGAGGTTGGTCAGGACCAAATTAAGGATAGTAATCGTCAGGTACAGTTCATCGGCAGTCAGTGGGACGTTGAAAGACTAGAGCTAAACCAAGAGACCATTGATCTTTCACTATCGAGAAGTTGGTTGAGGGACACACCAAATAGATGATAGATTGTTTTCTATGGGCATGTCACTTATCTCTTGATGTAATCTTTCACTAGTTGGGGGATGAGTTAGGGTGGGACCATAACCACTGTGAAAATGCATACCATACTTATATATCTGTATAATAGGCCCTTTGAGCGTACCTATACAAATATGGAAAGCTTCCAACCGAGTTTTGTGCATTGGATGCAGTCCTATTACGGGACTCGGGGTACAGTAGACAATACATAAGTGTGAGGGTCTGGATACATGCACCGGGTGGTGTATCGTAGACATTAGGGAACTACTCCATATTGAGGCTTGATTCGACCGAGGAGTTTGGATATGATGATCCATACGCTTTCATGGCATAGCGATGATGGTTCTGTGTGCTAACGTGGCGTAATGATTCGGATTTTCGTACGTTGTTCGGCATAGGATATGGGGTACTATGGGGAGTACCTTGATATGTTGGTGGTAGCTACATATATATACAATATTAGGTTAATCTATTGGGAAGTAGAAGAGTTCGACGTGAGTATAAAGCCTTGAGTGTTGTTAACCCAAACAACCTAATAAATATGAAAACATAACTGAACAGTTTATGTAGGGTTATTTCAGAATGTATAATTTATCCAGTCACCAGAACTTTGTATTATGTCCCCTCCTCATAACACACTCGCATGTTAGGTTTATGGAAGAGATATGATAGCTTTATGTGCTGGTTAGACAGTATTGTTACTTCGATATGGCTATATTTGATTATATTATATTTTATCCATTCCGCTGTTATATGTTTACTGAGCTCTGATATATTTATTACCTCTGTCTTTTCTGCAGGATACCATACAAGCCAACTCGAGCTTCGATAGATTAGGATTTTGAAAAAAAAAATTGGTCTGTCAAAATTCGGGTTGTTACAGAAACCAAATGAGTCTATTTTTAATATGTATTCTAGATTTCAAGATATAGTACATGCCTTAATAATCTTAGAAAGGAAAAATTACTTAAGAATACCAAGTCATAAAGATCTTGAATTCACTTTCTAGTGAATGGGATCAGAAGACTCTGACAATCGAAGAAGCTAATAATATTAATGCTATGGAAATAGAAGAATTAATTGGTAATATAATGTCCTATAAAGTAAAATTGTAGGTTGGAAAAGAGAATCATGGAAATGAGAAGAAATCGCTAGTAGTTAATGCTATGATCTACATTGACTAACTAGATGATGATGCTATTGATGATGATATCGAGTTTGTTACCAAGAAGATTAAAAAATTCTTGAAGTATTGGATAGCGAACAAACTTTGAAAAACTAACAATGATAATTCCAGAAATGAAAATATTGTTAAATATTTCGAATGTGACAAACAAAGCCATTTGAAAAGAGACCATCCCAACTTGAAAAAATCAAAGTACTTTTCCAATACTTTTAGTAAGGAGAGGAAACACACATTCAATGCAACATGGGATGATTCTGATAAATTATCAAGTGACAGTGATTCAAAAACAAAAAAGACCAACATGTGCTTCATGGCAATGAATGACTAGGTATGGAATTTTCAATAAAGAAATTACTAATGTTGTGAATGATATGCATTAGGGATATAAAATACTTAGGAAATAGCTCAACAATAGTTCAATAGAAGTAGATAGAATAAAAATAATTAATGCAAGGTTAACTGAAGAAAAATAATGTTTAGAAGTTGAAATTGAAAGACTTAAGGGTATAGTGATGAAAAGGATTAACACTTGGAAGTTTTGAAAAACTAAAAAGCAAAAATGAATTCTTAAAATCAAAAAAATCTTTCAGTGAAGTCACAAATCACTAATCTTAATGACAAGATTACATCTCTAGACAATATTATTCTTAACCATAGTAAGGATTTTAACTAAGTGAAAACTGATATTGATAAATTTAACAAAGTGAAAGATAATCCTAAAAAATTATTATCTGCATCTAAACGCACATGGATTTAGATACACCCTTAAGTCTAAATTAAAGAAAAATAGTACTCAAAGTACTAAGTTTGTTAAGGCTACCAAGTTCAAACCAAAACCTAGGGAATTATGGTTAAAACCTCCAAATAGGTTCATTAACTTTTGGATTCCAAAAAGATTGGATAATAATGAAAAAGAAAAATATATTGATAATTTTATTAATATGGTTCATTCATCTAATGATTATATTTTTAAGCGGCATTCAAACAATTTATGAGTTTGGCATCCCAAAACTTCACCCCATAGACCCTAAAATAAAAAGGGTATCAATGTGCATATTTTATAATTTAGGTACCAAAGAGTGGATGCTCAAAGAATATGACAAGAATCTGTTGAACCTTAGATAAATATGAAAAGGATTTGCATCGGAATCGGCAAAGTCAGTAACTCTAAAACTCATCTAATTACTTGATAAAGTTTATTTCATGTTTTGAATTTATTTGGTTTCCCCTCTTGTGTTTTATTTATATGCATTCATCTCTATATACCAACTTTACATATTGTCTAGTAGTAAGTTAAACGACTCTCTTTTCCCTTTTTGTTGATGACAAAAGGGGAGAAAAGGTATAAATATACTAGACAAAATGATAGGAGAGTGCATAGAGTTAGGGGGAGTTAAATAGAAAAGTATTGTATTTTGTCTCTCAAATATTTATATGGTTGTCATCATTAAAAATGGGAAGATTGTTAATACCATAGGTATTGATTTTGATGACAAAAACAATACAAACATTACTAGTAACGTATCTTCGAGCTTTTCAGTTACATAAAATATATTATGGAGACATTTATAAAGATAAATAAGAGTACAAAAGAAATATAATAGAAGAAGGTTAATTAGAGCAATGGAAGAATTACATAGGAAGGATAATCAGAGCACTTGAAGACCAAAATCTATTAAAGAAGAATGCGGAAGGCCAAAGGTATTTGAAGTGATGAGGAGTTGGTTAAACCTTATAATATCTTATTAAAGATCCCATTGCAATTATACTTGAATCTCATCAACCATTGACCTCCACCGAATCACCGAAACCAAATAATATAAGGAAATTTGAATAGCGGAAAATTTGCAACACTTATTAGTGTTGTTGTTCATTTTTGCAACACACCTATGTCGACATGGGGTATTTTACCATGTCGACATACGATTAGTTTTTCAAAATTCAAATTTTAAATAAAGAGACATTTCCTCTATCTCTTCACAAAAAGTCAGTCTCTTTAACCACTATATAACGACCTTTGAAAATGATTTTTAACATCAAGAATTCTCATTTTCTCCTACTTCTTCTCCAAACATTTGAAATAGAAATCCATTGAATACTTTCCAATTATCTTTGCAAATCCACTCTCTTTCACTCCAATTCTTCAAAGATTTACAAACCACAATTATTAGAGAGTTATACTTGAATTCAAATCATTTTCTCTCTGATTTCATCCTATTCAAATAATTCATAGATATATTGCCATTGGAGATCCATACGATCATTGTACCGAATCTGCAAGAATCTGTATTGGAGATGTGACAACTTTCCATAGTTTGTTGTTGGTAAGAAGGAGAAGGTGTTCTTGCAGCCTGGAAAATCAAGAGGGTGTGTCATGTAGCCCATGAAACCAAGATTGTAAAGATGTTCTCGCCAACCATGGAAGGCAAGCGATTATAGTGGAATTCTGCATGATAGAGTGCAGAACTAGATGTAGGATTGGTTAATCGAAACCAGTATAAAAATCCCGAGTGTTATTTATTTTTCTGCATTTTACTTTATTACTTACTTATTCTTTGATCACTTGTTTCTTGTTACAATTTGAGTAAATATTGTTTTATATTAATAAGTAAGCAGTTAACACAAAATTCATCGCTTCTAATATCTTAATAGCCTTAAGATCCACCCAACATTTTGTTGTAGACACATCAGTTTCCAATGCTTTCTTAGCCTCTCATTTCTAAGACGTGCAATTTTCAAGCATAGGCCTGTTTCGTCACTCCTAAAATTCATTAAGGATATGGTACTTTTATCAAGCCTATAGAATTTGTCAGATAAGACATTATACTATCTGACTTTTTTAGCAATATATTTATCTTTAACTGGTTATTATTAAGTTGTCTTTAGGTAAGGACGAAGGCTTCCTCCTTATCTAATAATCATTTGAAGTGATTATCTAACCTTCTACCAACGTAAAGGTTTATTTTGAATGAAAGATTATATTTGAGAAGCAGTAGTCGAAAGGTAGAGCAATAGACACTTCTCCTTTGGATCAGCAGCATTAAAAGCTACTTGGGGTTCAGGAAAGAAACAAACTTCTTGCCGCACTGGATCCTTCAGAGGAGAATTAAGTCTATTTTTCTGTGTATCTTCATCCTCCGAAGGTTGAGAATATTTATCTTCCTTTCCCTCCAAATGGCCACTCTGATCACTTCCATTTCCTCCTACCAATTGATTCCCGATGCTTCCTCCAAAGCCTTTGTCGTTGTAATGATGATCGTCGTCATCATCTCCTTTATTCCTCCTTATATCATCGTCATTTGGGGCATTCCAATCATAATAATTCCCATCATCAAAATCATCCTCTTCGACAAAGGGGACTTCAAAAGCTTAAAGCTCTTCAGCATTAGCTCCTTTTTGTGCAACAACAATTCCTTTTTGAAGGTCTTTGATCTTTGCTTTGAATCTTTCAACTATCAATGAATCTAAGGAAATGAAGCTCAAGTCAGGACATTTCTTTATGTTATCATAATATGTGACCAATAGTGCATTTTTGAAGGTGTTAGCTAAGATTTCATCAAAACAATTTTTTACAAAGTCGTCAACTTTCCTTTTCACTTCAGAAAAAGTATCAAGGACTTTTGTGGGAGCGTTCCATTTATTTTTTTGAAGCTCTTCTTGAAGTTCGAGCTAAGTGAAGCATATTTAAAGGAAAGATTTACTTTCTTCGAACGACTCTTTTACTGATAAATTTAATCCCATATTTTGGTTAGAAAGAGCCAACATGGCTTTCTCTTTCTCAGAAAAACAGTTTTCACAGAAGAAATTCATCTAGTGCTTGGTTTCTCGAAGCGATTAACGTCGATACCTAGCCCTTGAAGGCCTGGTTCTCTTCCTTGATTTTTGAAATTTTAGAAGTGTAATCTTATGAAGAGAACCAACTCTTGATAAGCTGAAAAAAGAAAACGTATAAAGTAATCCACTACGAAAATAATAATGAAAAAGAAACAAAGAAAATTAATATACCAAAAGCTATTGCTCAATGATAGCTTCCCGGCAGAAGAAGAGCTAGGTGAAATTTTGGAAGAAGCAAATCAAGGTGAGTCAATATATAACAGACTTCACCAATTCAGAAAAGTCTATCGCCGGAGGTGGTGAAGCCAAGGAACAAGAAATATTGGAAACAAAAGGAAGAAGAGAAGAAGAACCTAATGCCCTTTGTATTTGATCCAGGGAAGCAAGTGAACCTGAGAGGTTAATATATGGTGTTGGATCTTCCCTAGTACAGGGAACTGCCATCAGAACCTTTCCTTCGATGGTCAGCTGAGTACCAGCAGTAGATGTTTTTGAAGCCATGGTAACTAGTGTGGTACCGTTTCCCTCTCCTTTGGAGATAACGAAAACTAAAGAATCAATCATTAACCTTCTTATCAACATGCCCTTTGTAGAAAGCACCGCTCATTCTTTTTTGGGCCACAATTCCTAAACTGAAAATAGCTTGTGCCAAGCCGAATTTCGAAGGCAAAGTGGGTGGAAAACTAGATGTTGGCGCAACAGAGATGTCAACTAAAATCAGCGAGCAAATGGTTAAGTAATAAAGTAAGTGTCATTCCTAAATATTAAAACTCGATACTTACCAATTCAGTCAAGGCCAATAGGGTACATAGAAGAGAAATTATGTGGGTGACCACGCGTCTAGGTACAAATTTCTTTTGAAGAACACTACATCATTTGGGTTTCGCAAGAATCCTTCGATCAAGAGGAAATATAGCATTATTATTAGAGTACTAGAGGTCAGCAGGGTAGTCCTCTTCCCAAGGCTTATTAAAGTTATCCTCACTTTATCAATAACCTCTTCGTTTCTTTACTAGTACACTTTAAAATAGTGCCTAACAAAACAAATAGTCACATAACAATAAGATATAGTGAGGAAAGAAATTGTGAAAGATATGCAAGGACGAAAAGAATCAAGGAAATTACCAAGTTCACAGAATGCATCTATAATGTTGGGAGCATTGAATCTAGACGATCTACTTTTCCCAGTCCTTGGGCTTGTTAATACCTACGTAGATCAGCTTTGTAGGGAGTTCACTCTAAAAATCAAGGTTTTACATTGTTTACTTTCGCCAAGTGAATCAATTTTTTGAAAGTAAGGGCATTCAAAGATGGGCCACCTGATTCCAAAGTCAAATCCTCTAGTCTAAGTAAATAAGTGTATGCATTGGGCGAGAGCTGAATTAGAGCAATGTTAAGACGTTTGAGAAATCGAGAAATGAATTTGGGAATGGAAAGAAGCCCCCATTCCAAATATAAATGGTGGTGTAAGCAAAGAACCCTTCGACAGGGTTAGCTATAGCGTCTTCTGCTTTGGAGGGAATAGCTTTGATTCTTATTATATTAAAATTTATTAATATCTTATCAACCTCCTCTTGAGTAGTGATGAAAGATTGTTTCAAAATAGCAGTAGTTTTTTTTTACACTCCTTCCGGTTAGCAGAAGAAGGTGCATGGTGAAAAAAAGACATCCAGACCTGATTTATTCATTGTTTATATCATTTATTATACTATCAAGTGATACTATCTCATTAGCGTTAAAACAATACGGAAGTTAAAAACATTTCCTTAAGGAAAGTCCAAATCCAATTCCCATTAAAAGAACTGAAGGTCAGAAGACAACTAATAAGTGCAAGCTATGTGGCTAATTTCTCGTTTTTGAATGGAGGAAAAAGATGAAGGTAAAGAATCTTTTATAGAATCGAAGCCATCAAAATTCTTATAGAAGCTGGAATACCTTCCAGCCATCTCGAAACCCTTTGAATACCTTCGTTAATCATTCCATTATAAGAAGACCTTAAAAATTCTTTCAAAACAAAGTGTGTAAATGGGTTTTGAATAGGACAAAAATGGTTCTATTTTCAAATTATTTTGTCGTTTCCTTATTATTGCACCCGGTTTTATTATGTTGTGGATATCGGGTCTAAACCTGTTATCCAATAAATCAAGGTGTCAACTAAAATTCAAACTAGATGAATCAAATCTCAATCCTAAAGCCCTAATAAACAAAAAAATTCAAATTTTTAGGGAAATCATATTGAAATCCAGAATCAAGCCTAATTTCAATTAGATAATGAACATTTAAAGCATTCATGGAAGATTTTTTAGTTGACAAAAGGGCGTTCTTTCTGCAGTTAATGGCGACTAGGCTGTCTCCTTTCTTCTCGTTCTTCAATTTCCTCTCCATATCTATCTCATTCCTTCTCTCTCCGCTTAAAATCGACCCTACTACTTCTCTTCCTTTCCCTTTTTCCTGTATTTTGACTGCGTGGAAGAAGCTTACGTATCTGATTTACAGATCTGGTTTCATCAGACCAGACATTTAGATCTCTCTAAAGCCCCCTTTTTCAATCCTCTTGACCAACAACTCACCTTGTACCCGCGCTTCTGGTAGCTTTCACATACTTCCTAATGCAGTGTCTTAATCTAGATCAAGCATTATCCTCAACATAGGTTATGCTGGTTTGCATCGCGACCTCATTGTCTTCTTTCTCCTTGTAGATGCTTCATCTACAACGCATGGTACCTACACGAGTAGGTCTAAGTCATGGCTTGGTGAATTTATGTCCTGCGTAGTCTGACCTCATCAGGAGGAGATGGGTTTGCCTAGTGCTTGTTGAAACTTTCTGGTATTAGGTTGCTGCTGTGGGTTTCGGATGTTTCTTTGGTTGAGGTCGGCTTGTTAGGCTATTAACGTCTTGAAGCCTACTCGAAGTGCATGGTTCTTCTGGGTGTTGTTTTGTTCCTCGAATAGGTTCGCAACTTATTCACCCTACCACACTAGTCTGCCGTGCTTCTTCTCTCCTTATCCTACCTAGTAAGCCCGGGAAAGCTGTTTAATGTCTCTATCTTGATGAGCAAAAGGTGAGATAACTTGTTTTCTAGTTGTACTTGGGGTTGTCCTTTGTTGGTGTTGTTTGATATTTACGACCATCTGATCTGAACTGGGTGTCGTCTTGTGGGTTTTTATTTGTCGGTTGGTTATTTGTGTGGTGTATAAGGCTGCTGTGTTTGTGTTTTGGTTATCTTTTGGGCTTTGGAGTTGATGTGTTTGAATGTATCTTATGATGAACTCTGACTATGCTGTTGTTGTTGGTGGTCGTTGGTTGGAGTTTGCTATGTTGCTGGTTATAGTTTTATTTGTATGTGTCGCAGGCAACTCACTTTGTTGGTCTGGCTGTGGTGATGTTCAGATGGGTGTCCATTGATGGAATGTAGCACTTTTGTGCTCTTTGTTATTTGGTTGTGTAGATACGATGTTGTACCTATGCATTGTGTCTAGTGCAATGTCTTGGTCATTTAACAATGTTATTCAATTGTATATGCAATGTTAGCTCTCCTTGCATGGAGTTCGGTATATGTAGTCTAGAAACAGTGTCTTGCTCCAGTTTTGTAATCTAGATAGGTTGTAGTGGCTGGACCACTTTAAAAATCATATGTCATGGATAATCCACCTTAAAAACCGAGTAGTAGTTAGCTAGTATGTCTACCTCCTGTAATAATGTATTTATTATTTGTTATAATAAAGTATTTGCGATCACTTTAAAAACTGGATGACTTTGCCATTTTTTTGTGTTGGGTAAAATCAAATAGACTTAAAATTCCTAAATGAAACATAAATTTTAAAGCCCTATAATTTAAAAACTAGGGATTAATTGTGAAATCAGGATGAAAATCAAATGCAGATGCTTACCTTAAATGAAATTGGAATAGATTAGAACGATCTGAAGTTTTTGAAAACTTTAATTATGTTCCATTTTTTTTTTACAAATTCACGTGAAAGAGGGAGATGAAAGGAACAAGCCATTTATCGAGAAAAGTGAAACAAAGGCAACCGTTGGCTCAAATTTGATCATCCAGATAGAAATACTGAAAGACAAGAAAATTAAATGGACTCCTGGAGAAGCTACGAGTAAGAACTATTAGTTGAAATGTCCAGAACACCCCAAGGGTAAAATGTTTGTACCATAAAATCATTATAACATTAGCGAAAGCAAGGTTACGGTGAAGAATATTAAATGTAAAGAGATTCAAAGGAAACTAGAGACATTCCATTAGTATTATACTTTTAGGGGAATAGTAACAACAAAAGACTTCTTTCACAAAAAATGATCCACTTCAATAGTGTCATATGGCACACCTACTTTTATCACGATAAAGTAGCAACCTTAAAAAAAGTTAGAGAGAGAGAGCTAGATCATGATCTTTTAATCAAATGCACCCTTTATTCATTCAAAGGGGAGATTTTGACTGTATGATCTAGCAGGGAATTCCTACAGTATAAGGAGAGGTTCATCCTAGTAAGAGCAGCCCTTTGGGATCCCTATGGTAAAATAACTTCGAAGATGTATTTCTCGGTGCAAGCACTAACCATCCGTTCGGATCAGACAGTATCTTTCGATGGACTTGTAACGACCCAAGGATTTCCGACCTTGGAAATCGACATAACTCAATGTCGGTTATCCAAGCATCAGAAATACCAGATAGTTAATAGAAAGAAGTTAGAGGATGAGAATAAATAAGATAGGAAATTAGAATAGAAGAAGAATAAGAACATAGATACAACATCAGAGTAACACGAATCTCACAACGGAACGAATAAAATATATTATACAACATAACTTGAAATCAGAATAGTATATGTATACAATACCATTATCAGAGTACATCGCTTACAACTCAGCAGAAATAAACAATAGCTATAATCCTGAAGCCTCCTGCTCCAGCTTTTCAAGTACCTATAAATCCCGACTACTTGATTGCCCGTACAAAATTGGGCACCCAAGAGTTTAGGGAAAGCAAAACAAAATAAACTCTGGGTCAGTCATGTGACTGGTGTGAGTAAACTCCAACCATTTGTTTAACTTTTAAAATCCTTTTAAAAGAAAGAATAATCATAAGACCAATCCACATATAAACACGGATGGTTTTTACCTTACGATACCCAAAACATTCTTTTAAAATCCATACTCTTCTGATATTATAATAATGTCTAAATCAAGTAAATAGCAATCTAGTAAAACGCTTTCATCTCACGCTCTACATATATAATATACAATCAAAAACCGTGGGCTCTTATTGGGTAATGGATTCCAACTATGATAAGGTATGGAATAACCTTACGATCAGTGTACTCTAGAACCGATACACTGGAGTTCAACAAGTACATCTTGTAACTTAGCCACACATAACCGGCCATCCATTTCGCTTGAATGTTCCAAATATATTGTCACCTTACGGTTGGTTTATCAACATAACCATTCCCGGGAGATACAGAATTGAAAGAAGTAATAAATATGAATGTTCTCTAGACGGTGACAATATACCCCACTTGGGTGCGACCCACTTAGCCATGTTGCCTGCCCGATTTTTGTCATTTCCCAGTTGATGAGGCTTGAGGTCATAACGTATCTTTTAACAGATCACTCCTTCATTTACTTTGAATGCCACATCGTCATACCCGTCAAATCACAAATTGATTTCCCCAAAAATCCCACGGGTATAAGCTAAGAGAAACGAGTTCCTCCGCCACCAACGTAAATACGTTTGAAACGATCAATTTACGCGATCTACCAGATATACTCTGTCAGGCATTTGTCCATTCAAGTTGTCCTGGGACTGGACAACCCGAAGGCACTATTCTGTAAATCCATCTTAAGCAATTTCTGTCTAGGATTCACTGAACAGCCCTTGCATAACTCTGTCTTCAATTATCTTCATTATAATAGATTCGCAACGCTGATGCCATATGGAGTCGTTTTCAGATAATATGTCCGATCCCGATCTCTCCGTATTGACAACGGAAATGGTCAAAATCTTTGATAGTCGATGATTTAACTATCAAAGGAAAACATGTGTACAAACAATAGTCGTATTCCCAAATGGAAATCTTACCGATCAATCATCATTTCATTTCCCAGTTATTATTTCCTTACGTTCATAAATTCCTTATTTTCTAAAATTAGAAAATATATGTTATTAACTTTGGAAAACGTTTCCATTTCTGATTCACGCATCAATATTTTCCATCTTTATCAGTCTCTAACTGTAAACTAGTAAGAGAATAACTTCCCAAGTATAAACCCCGAAGGTCGAAACCAACATCAGATCGATACCCAAAAAGCCATTCAACTCAACTAATTTCCAATCAGTTTCTAATTTCAGTAATTCCATTTAAATTCCTAACTCAAACCCCAAATACCTTTATAATATTTTATTTGCAAAATATTTACTTTAATCTAGTTTTTTCACATAGAATGTGAATAATATTTCTTTATATAATCAAAACAATTTGATTTCATATTTAAAAACAATATCTCGAACCCAAATTCTATTTATATTTTAATTTGTAGAATTATTCATACAAAACTTATTTCATTTCCAACATTTACAATCTCATTGCAAATTTCCTTTATAACTACTACGTTCACATTCCATTTCAATTATCGGTGTTAAAACCGATTTTACTTCTCTATATAAATTCAAATTTATATATATTCAATTTATCAAATGATAAATATTTCCTTAATTTATAAACATCGTTTATAAATTGTTCTCCTCAATTTATCTGTTAAAACAGATTTCTATTAAATATTTACTTTAAATCAATATCATGTTACACCCATGTGCGAAGCACGGTCTAAACCTTCCTAATGTAAATTTCTCTTTTTATAAAATTCTATTCGTTTTCCAAATATTTCCATTTATAATTCTATTTACTTTCCAAATAAATATTCCTTTTATAATTATATTTATTTTCTAAATAAATATTCCTTTTATAATTATATTTATTTTCCAAATAAATATTCCTTTTATAATTATATTTATTTCCTATAAATATTTCATTTTCAAAATACACTTTGAAAATTCCCTTTTTACATTCCAGTATTTCTTATGGTATTTAAAATACAAATTAAATAGACCAGTGTCATCATAATCAATCACATCTTTTATATCACATCATATATCACAATATATGAAAACAAATAGTATTATAAATATTGAGAAATCCAATTAGATCCCTCCAACCTGTTTCCCTGCATCCGCAGATGTTAAACAAAATAAATAACATCAATTTCATTTCAATATGAAATATTCTGTCAAATGGAATCAATATTTGATTAACGATTTATATATATCGTTATCTATAATTTCAACCAATAAATCGGCAATTCAACCAAACAATCAACACACAGCAATTAATCATCATTTATCAATACTAGATTATATTTATAAAAATATAAACTGTACAGAGTTAGTGAGATTTACTCACATTGGATGATCATCGTTAAATAACAAATAACGATCATTGATTTGGATCCAGCAATTTATTTAGCTGTAAATTGTAACGAGCTCCAATTCACTTCCAATCAGTTCCATTGCGTAGCTTTCATCCATACGATCCCAACGAATCCAAATTTTCGAATTACTGATAATGTATGAATAAGATGTGATCATTATAATCTAACACACTTATTAAATGTTAAATTAAACTTATATTTATTTTCACTTCGGGACTTACCATTTATTTCTTGGAACATCCCCATTCTTAAAGCCCGCCTGACCATTTGCTGTGTCAAACATCCGGCTCCTCCCCAAACCATACTACGGCATGTTATTCCCTAAGTCTTCTACCCCGATACAAAAATACACCACTGCTTCTCTTTTACTTTATTTTTTCATGGTCAATCCCTTTATCCTTCATTCCAATATATATACTTTTAATTGGGCTTCACAAATGTTCTCAGCCCAATGCCCAAACATAAATCACCCAGACTCGCTCCTCCTTCTTCCAAAAATTATCTGCTCCTCATATTCACAATAAACCGCTCAGTCCTCATCTCTCCTCGTTATCCCCATCTTCACACTCATCTCGTTCAACTCGCAACCCATAGAAGAGATCCGACGTTGAAATCGATACTGTGCTGATCGAAATAAAAACTGCGAATTCATTCATCACCATACTTCCTTCCCATCCTTGTTCAACTGACCACCACCGTGGTTACTGCGACTTCGTCGTTCACTTCGTTGTCTATAGTGAGACCAGCGAATTCATTTTGCACCGAATCCCTACTGCACACTCTCTTCTAAGAGCTGCGTGCTCTTCTACAGCACAAACGAGTTCCTGAACTTATATCGGAAACTCGACCAGCGGTACCAAACTTAGATGGGTTCGAAGCCGTCCCTGGGTGCTAACGGATCAAGAATACATGGATTCCAATTAGTTTTGTATTTCTAATGATTTGCTGAAATCGTTTGGAAGCACTTCATTTATTCACGCAGCTGCTGTGCTTTATCCAATTTCCGTTCGATATATATCCTCCCTTGTTCTTAACACCCAACGAACTCTACCAAGGCCGTCAATAGCTCCTCTTCCAGCTCACACTCGGCTTCCTCGATCGGGTTCCAGACCTTCCTCCCAACATACAACCAATGGCAGCGACAAGAAAATTCTCTATTCTTTGCAACTTCCACCCTTGGTGTCACAATCGCGAATTTCACTCGATCTGAATCGATTGCTAAACTGACCAAGACCATTCGAAACCCCTGATTGTTTTGAGAACACGACAAATTAGAACACAAACAGAAGAACATTTCATTGTATATTACAACAATTCATCAGAATACAAGAATATACAAAGTATGCATAAATATTATACATCATAAAATATCAGAGATTTAAATACATTACTGCAGCAGAAAAATAATACAAAACACAACTGAAAGTAATACACGGATACAGAGCTTTTGGAGTATCGTTCTAGCTGTAAACCAAGATCCAGTGAATATAAATCTGTAAAACCAAAACTACTAGCTGCCCGTGTCGAAAATAGGGGCACCCAGAGTTTAGGTTAAAACAATAAACTCCAGGTCAGTCATGTGACTTGTGTGAGAACTAAAACAATTATTTATCTTTATTTTAAAGTTAGGTAAATCAAGGGACCACGCCGTATAACACGAAATGGGTTTCCTCCTAAGAATACCAGTGCATAAAACAACAGCGCAATGCTAAATAAAGAAAAATGAAGCTACTATAAGACCCAGGTCCCATCACACAATGCAACGCAAGCCGGAGGATAGGGTTTTTACCTTATAATAGCCAAAGAATGCTTGATATGCTAAAAAAATCATTTGATACTATTATAAGTGCATAGTGTATAAAACAATTTCAATCATAAGTCTCAATCATAGACGGCATAAGAACCCCATACCCCTATGTCGCTATACTAGGCTCTACAAATAAAACCGCAAAGTCACGCATTGGACGCTGGATTTCCAACTGTGAACCGAGGCAAAAGATAGTCCTCACCGAATTCGAGAGCCTCTAGTCCGCCCCCCAGGCAAGTACTCAGTCAAGCATTTGGATCGTCAGGGTCGGTCCACCGATGTGGATTAAAATACCTGAACACTGCATTTCCCCGCCCTTTGGGGCGTAAATGAGTCCAATGACTCCATCGGCTCCACATAGTCACCGATATATCTGAGGCGCCTCGCAACCCAACAACCCCATAAGTCAAACTCATCAGGGCGTGTCAAACCACTGACGCCACTTCTAACTAGAAATAAACGCATGTCCTCCCTGATGTCCTCTCCCGTTTATGGTTCACAACCGGGGTGTGAGGCTCGCGAATTAACGCTACCCAAAGCTATGCCACAAAGGCCGTGCTTTGATCATCAACCACAAGACTCTGCTTTTCAACAGAAGCCTTGATCATATTTCCACTTAGGCATGCCATACAGGCAATTCACTCAATGCGTTTGATATCCATCAATATATAACCTCTGACCCCGTACGTCTCTGAGAAGGGCGTTAAGCAAGAGAATAAATTCTCCGCCGCCAAACAGATATATATTTAATACAAATCAATCACACAGAATAAAATCCAATGTCAGACACACAGTCCATTTACAAGTCCGTTCTGGGTCTGAACGAAACTGGAGGCACCTTGTACCTCACATATCCATCAATCTCCAAGTACGTCTGGACAATTACCAACTGATTCCCTCCTCTTGGGTGTACATCCCAATCAAGATCATCAGTAATCACCCAAACGATGTGAAGACCTCCGGTCTTCAAACACCGTCTTCATCCTCGACACCATGTCGAATCAGTTATTCAGAATGGGATAAACCCAGTCTTTCTGAATAACTCGCCTATATAATAAACAAGTGTTACACAAACACAACATACGCCTCATTCCAATTCAGAATATTCCTTTATTCAAATATTCTCATACTTTGGGAAAGGTCCCCATTAATTTTATCAAAGATAAATTCTTTAAATTTATTCTTTAATCTTCTTTTGAATATTAATTCAAATTAGTCGGGATTAGCGAACCACACCGCAGTAATCATTTATTTTATTTCCCAATTCCAACCTATTCATCCCATGAAGTAAAACTGGTCATACTTCATATCTAACACCACAGTGTTATCGGTAGATTTAATTACCGTTTCTCGTTGAAATCTAATTAAAGATTTAACTATCGCCTGGAGCAAAACTGGTGGTACTCCATTCTCTATCACTTTAATCTAATTAAAGATTCATTAAAACTCCACTTAGTTTTAATCTTCCCAAAAATCAATATCCTGTCTTTAACTGGGTTAAAGAACCAATGTCATCTAAAACATGGTTCACGATAAACCCAAAATCACATTCCATTAATTATCGGGTTAAAGAACAAGTGTTATTTAAAACACCGTTCGCGATAAACCCAAAAATCAATTCCAATTCAATTCCAATTAAATATCATTTAATTGGTATACTTCATTAAATCTAAATAAAAAGATTTAATGTAATAACCCGGAAATTCTGGGCCAGTTTAATTTTTTTTATTTTGGCAATTTTAGCAAATTTCGAATATTTAAGATGAATTATTTTAAATAATATCGACGAGAAGATTTATTTTGAATAGAATTCGAACGTATATATTATATACGCCGTCGTTAGAATATAAATATTTATATATAATTATAAAGAGAATTGAAAATGGCGCGGTAGTTCGATAATTCGATTTCAAACTTCAATTGAATGTACCGGGTACAAAACAATCCGGATTTTAGTGAAACCAAAATAATAGGATCTAATTGATGATATCTTTCCAACGAATCTGAAAAATCAAATTTTCATAGTGGGAATCAAAAGATATGTCCTGTTGAAAATTCTGAATAGTCGCTATGGAATTCAGGCCCTTAAAAATGGAAATTTTGCAAGCGGCCTCGGATTTCGACGAAACCACTTTTGTTGGATCCGTGATGTCAAATAATTGCTAGGTTCCAAATTTCATAATTTTTCGAGTCAATATGTGAGCGTGGCGAAGGAAAACGCGTTTGACCAGTTTTAGTTGATTTTAATCGACTGGAAATTGGCCATTTTTCAAACGGTCTCAGAATTCGACGAAACTAGTTTTGTTAGGACCGTATCGTCAATACGAAGCTAGAAAATATTTTTCTGGAATTTTTCGAGTTCGTATGTGACCCCGGTAATTTGAAATGTACGTCTAAAATTCAATATTGTGATTTGAATGTAAATTCAAAGGAAACTAATCGAAACGATCAAATCAGCTTGCGATACATATCCCATTGTGTTCGGAATGGGGGTAAAACGCTATGGACGACAGGTGGTGGACCTCGTTTAGAGGTCGTATGTAAAAGTAAACTTTTTTATAATTAAAATAAATTAAAAATTAAATCCTCTCTCCTCTCCCCCTATTTCTCTCTGCCCCCCCCCCCCCCCCCACGTTCATTCTTCAGAATCGAATAAAAGAAAGAAAAAAAACGAACGAAACCCATCGTTCGAGACCGCCACCGCCCTCCGATCTCGCGGCCCCCTTCTCCGCCCTCGTCGATCTCCACCCCCCTCCTCTGCTCGCCTCGAACCCTAAAACACCCATTGTCCAAACCCTAAATCGAGCAGCCACCGTACCCCCCCTTTCGAGCCCACCGCCTTGGTCTGCCGCCACCACCAGAACGGCCGCGCCAGCCCCCTCCGACTCCAGCGTGCGACCCCCCTTCCCCCTGTGTCGAACTGTAAGTTTTTTTTTATTATTATAATTTTTGTATATATAAATTCTAATTTATTTTGTTTGTAAATAATCAAGTTTAGATTTTTAAGGGTATAAAAATAGGATTTTTAAGGAATAAAAATATGATTTTTATATTTTTAAAGGATTAAAAATATGATTTTTATATTTTTAAAGTATTAAAAATATAATCTTTACTATGTAGAAGGTGTAAAAATATGATTTTTGTTTGTGTAGAGAATTAAAAATATAATTTTTACATAGTAGAAAATATAAAAATGTAATCTTTTATAAGATAGAGAATATAAAAAAATATCATCTTTGTGTATGTAGTAAAATAAAAATCTGATTTTTATTTTATATACGTTGAAATAAAGTGGTGATTTTTATAATGATGAAATCTATAGTTTTGAAAAGGCGAAATCTTTATATGAAGAATGGCGTGATAAAAATAGAATTTTTACCTATATAGTTGCGGTATAAAAATTCGATTTTTATATACTGAATAACAAAGTAAAAATTCGATTTTTATATATTGAATAACAAAGTAAAAATTCGATTTTTATATATTGAATAACAAAGTAAAAATTCGATTTTTATATATTGAATAACAAAGTAAAAATTCGATTTTTATATATTTAATAGCAAAGTAAAAATTCGATTTTTACATATGTAGTGGCTACAGCAACGAAGATGACAAAAATGCGATAAAGATGAAGATTTCTATCAAAGAAGAGTCAAGATGATTGGATAGTTATTTGTGAGAATTTCTCATCTTTCAATTTCTTTTTCTAGTTATATATATATATTAGGATGCAGACGGTGTTTAGTAGCACCCGACACAATCGTCCACAGACCATGGACTTGTTTGTTTGATTGCAAAAATTAGTTAGATTATTTGATTGAAATTGAATTGTTTGGTGAAATGAATGGATTTGATTGATGTGTGAATGGCGTGGGCCTTCACTAGACCGGGGATAAGGCTAGGCCTTGTCCCGTTTCTAGTATCGTGCCGTTATGCCGCCGAAATTTTCTAAGATAAGTTAGAAAATAAAAATATCATTTTATTTAAAGAATGAACTGAATAGAAATTCATGTGTTAAAATAAAATGTTTTATCGTTAAAAATATAATTTTTAACGTGAATATGAATATAGTGAATGTGAATAAATAAATATTCATTTACAAACCGGACGGTTTGTTTATGTACACTGATTTGACTGACATTGATTGGGACGATAAATTTTACACATCGCCCAACTGCACAACTAAAATCTGTGTTTGATTGTTTGAAACCCCACACGGGTGTTGGGATGAAATTTGAAGTTCACTAATCCTGATTGATTAAATATGTCGATCGATTGATTGACAGGCTGTTATAAGCGTTAGATATCTATATTTGATGCTTATACAGTGTAGTGCACTTTGGTTGATGGTTGATTATTTTTCAATGCTATTATATACGTGTGATGTATGAAAATCCATATAATTAACATTATATGGTGATTGATTGGGCCTCATTCCAATTTAGAAAATAAAGAACATTATAAAGTAAAGGTTCATGTGTTGACTGTACTCATCCGTTGAGATTAGTCATGTGTTGAACGAAATATTTTAACAATAAAATTTACTTCTTTATCATTATAAAGTAAAGGTTCATGTGTTGACTGTACTCATCCGTTGAGATTAGTCATGTGTTGAACAAAATATTTTAACAATAAAATTTACTTCTTTAACATTATAAAGTAAAGGTTCATGTATTGACTGTACTCATCCGTTGAGATTAGTCATGTGTTGAACGAAATATTTTAACAATAAAATTTACTTCTTTAACATTATAAAGTAAAGGTTCATGTGTTGACTGTACTCATCCGTTGAGATTAGTCATGTGTTGAACGAAATATTTTAACAATAAAATTTACTTCTTTAACATTATAAAGTAAAGGTTCATGTGTTGACTGTACTCATCCGTTGAGATTAGTCATGTGTTGAACGAAATATTTTAACAATAAAATTTACTTCTTTATCATTATAAAGTAAAGATTCATGTGTTGACTGTACTCATCCGTTGAGATTAGTCATGTGTTGAACGAAATATTTTAACAATAAAATTTACTTCTTTATCATTATAAAGTAAAGGTTCATGTGTTGACTGTACTCATCCGTTGAGATTAGTCATGTGTTAAACGAAATATTTTAACAATAAATTTTACTTCTTTAACATTATAAAGTAAAGGTTCATGTGTTGACTGTACTCATCCATTGAGATTAGTCATGTGTTGAACGAAATATTTTAACAATAAAATTTACTTCTTTAACATTATAAAGTAAAGGTTCATGTGTTGACTGTACTCATCCGTTGAGATTAGTCATGTGTTGAACGAAATATTTTAACAATAAAATCTACATCTTTATCATATATAAAATTAGAAATCAACTGGAAAATAGATGAGATGAGTGGTCTCCTGGATATTAATCTGATGTTGGTTTCGGCCTTCGGGGTTAATATTCAGGGAATCGTTCTCTTACTAAATTACGGTTGGAGTCTGATTCAATATCAAACGATAGATACCTTAATTTTTATAAAATATATTAAATAACAAAATAGTCACACGTGAACGGTACTCATTCGTTGAGATTAGTCGTGTGTTGACAAAGAGATAGAGTCGTGTATTGAAATAGAAATATTTTGAAATAGAAATATTTGAAATAGAAATGTTTTGAAATAGAAATATTTTGAAATAGAAATATTTGAAATAGAATATTTGAAAATAGAAATATATGAAACCGTGTTGATTAGATTGACGCCATTTTGACGTGAACGATATTTATATCGATTTTATTCATTTTAAAATGATATTGAAAAGTGATTTCGAAATCGAATATTTTGAAATGAAATTTGAATCAAATCGAATAGGAGACGAATTCGAATTGAATATATAAGAAATTGAATTTGAATTGAATATAAAACGATTTCGAAATGAATTGAATATATAACGAATTTGATTCGAATAGAAAACAAATTTGAATTGAATCGAATAGGAAACCACTTTGAATTGAATCGAATTGAAAACGAATTCGAATTGAATTTAAACGAAGTGAAATGAATTCAAATTGAATTGAACTTGAATTGAATAGAAATGAATTTTAAAACGAATTTATAAGGAAAAAATCAATTTTGATTTGAATTGAAATGGGAGTTGAAATTGCTTTTGAAACGAATTTTAAAACTATTTATATAATTCGTTTTAAATAGAAATCGACGAAATATATATTATATATATTATATATATAATATAATGGCCTGAATAGAACGCGCCGCGCCGCGGCAGTTCGTGAATTTCGACCATTTACGGATATTACGGGAGATCCGACCGTCGGATTCTCCTAAAACCGGAACCGTTGGGTTCGTATTGAAAAGATCGTTCTAACGAATATTTGAAATTCAAAATCTAACGGTTGGATTTGGAGATACGTCCAAATCAAATTCGAAAAAGGTCGCTGTAAGTGCAATTCGATGGCCATTGTTGGAAATCGACTGTACGGGCCTTGATAAAATTATTAAAAATATCAATAATTTGTGTAAAGTCATAAGAAATGATTTGGGAAAGTTTGGGATGAAAAACTCCATATTTGAAAAGATAAAAATAGATTTTTATCGAAATGAACTAGTTTTGAACTAAATTTAAAACCCAATTATTTTTAAATAAATAAATTACATTTAAAAAGGGGTTTTAAATAATCGGAATTTCTAATATATTTAATTGGATTTGAAATGGGTTTATCGTGAACGGTGTTTTAAATAACACTAGTTCTTTAACCCGATAACAAATAGAATGTGATTTGGGTTTGTCGTGAACTGTGTTTTAAATAACACCTAGTTCTTTAACCCAGTAAAAGGAGTTTTAACGAATCTGCAATTAGGTTGAAATGTAAACCTGTAATCTAAATTATCAAATTTAGAAAACGAGCGAGAATGGAGTATCACCAGTTTTGCTCCAAAGCGATAGTTAAATCTTTAATTAGATTTGAACGTGAAATGGTAATTAATTTTACCGATAACACCGTGGTATTAGATATGGAGTATCACCAGTTTTGCTTCATGGGATGAATAGGTTGGGATTGGGAAATAAAATAAATAATTACTTCGGTGTGGTTCGCTAATCTCGACTAGTTCAGAAAACCATACTTTGGTTTGAAACGACATCCAAAGGAAGATTAAAGGATAAATTTTAAAGAATTTATCTTGGATAAAATTAATGGGAACCTTTCCCTAAAAATGTGATTTTGTGAATAAAAGAATATTCTGAATTGGAATGAGGCGTATGTTGTGTTTGTGTAACATTTGTTTTAATATACGCGGGTTGTTCGGAAAGTCCGGGTTTATACCCATTCTGAATAATCGATTCGACGATAAGTCGAAGATGAAGACGGTGGTCGAAGACCGGAAGTCTTCACATCGTTTGGGTAATTACTGACGATCCTGATTGGGCTGTACACCCAAGAGGATGGAAATAGTCGGTGGTCGTCCAGGCGTACTTGGAGATGGATGGATATGCGAGGAAAGTGCCTCCGGTTTCGTTCAGACCCAGAACGAACTTGTAAATGAATTGTGTGTCTGACATTGGATTTTATTCTGTGTTGATTGATTTCTGTTAAATATATATCTGTTTGGCGGCGGTGAATTTATTCTCGTGCTTAACGCCCTTCTCTGAGACGTACGAGCTTAGAGGTTATATATCGATAGATATCAATCGCATGGCATGAACTGCCAGTGTGGCATGCTGAGTTGCATAGATCAAGGCTTCTGTTGAAAAGCAAAGTCTTGTGGTTGATGATCAAAGCACGCCTACGTGGCATCTTTGTGTATAACGTGAATTCGCGAGCCTCACACCTCGGTATGAGTTAAAAACGGGATACGGACCGCTGGGAGAGCACGACGTTTCTTTCTAGCTATGGTGGTGTCAGTGACTTACCAGCCCTGACATTTATATACTTTTCACCTTTGTGGTTGTTGGAATGAGGCGCCTCGATTATAGGTCTGTAAGGACCGGGAAACGTGTGTTCAGGCATAATTAATCCTCTAACGTAAGTGAGGACCGGCCCAGCCGCATCCAGGGTTGCCCAGAGTGCGTAGCCCTGAGGCATTTGCTAGAGTGTCTCGAGCGCGGAGAGGATCTTGCCCCTTGCCTCGACTCATGACGGAAATCCCATTTCCAATACGTGTATTGCGGTTTTAATTGTAGAACTAGTATGGCGACATGATATATGGTACCCATGCCGTCTATGATTTATATTTATGATTGAAATTGTTTTGACACTATACACTTATTATAGTATCAAATGATTTGTTTTAAACGTACTAAGCATGTTTGGCTATTATAAGGGAAAACCCTATCCTCCGGCTTGCGTTGCATTTTGTGATGGGACCTGGGTCTTATAATAGCTTCATTTTTCGAAAAAGCATTGCGTTGTTTATTCTATGCACTGGTATTCTTGGGAGGAAACCCGTTCCGTGTTATACGGCGTGGTCCCTTGAATTACTCTCTTTTAAAGTAAAGTTTAAATAACTGTTTTAGTTCTCACACCAGTCACATGACTGACCTGGAGTTTATTGTTTTAACCTAAACTCTGGGTGCCCTTATTTTCCGCACGGGCAGCTAGTAGTTTTGGTTTTGCAGGTTTATATTCACAGGATCCTGGTTTACAGCTGGAATGATATCCGGAAAGCTCTGTATCCGTATATCACCTTCAGTTGTGCTTTGTATTATTTTCCGCTGCTATGTATTTAAATGTAATTTAAATCTCTGATATTTCTGTGTAATATTTATTCATTTATACTCTGTATGTTCTTGTATCTGATGGAATTGTTGTAATAACAATGAAATGTTCTTCCGTCTGCGTTCTATTTTGTACTGTTCTCAAAGGATCAGGGGTTTCAAACGGTCTAGATCGGTTTAACGACTGATTCAGATCGAGCGAAATTCCAGGACGTCACATTTGGTATCAGAGCTTTGGTTTACAGAGCTCGAGAACAAGACACATTAGAACCATACGAAAGAATTCATCAGATATTGGATTAGCAATATCCAATTAGAATGACTCGTTAGAGATAGGATCAGTAGTATCCTAGAACGAGTGTGAAGAGTATATTTTTCAAATGAAAACAATTTTGTTTTAAAATTTAAACCATTTTATACGTATTTGATTATTTATTTATTTTGAATATGGACAATCTAGTATATAAAGAATTTGCATATACGCGTCATGAACGTATATTCGAAGTTTTAATATATTGGATAGATATGGAATCACATTCTAGACGCCCGGAGATGATTCTGATGATTGTAGCTACATCATCAGAATTTATGTTCGTGTTTCGAAGGTGTGATATCTATATATTTCCATTAGACTGGTGTGAGAACCAAAACTTACGTAGTTAGAACACATTGTTGTGAATTGGCATCAAAAACATGATTTTTTGTATATATATCAAAATTATGAATTTGAAACGTTAAATTCACTAATTGATTGATGTTTGTGTTGTTTGCTTATTTGTTTGATAATTTTGAACCATTATGCCTAATTGAACCAAATATTTAACGGTATTGAAAATTGGTCGCATTTGCTTGCATATACATGTACTTACATTGAACAGGTCATAGCAAGGAGGCTAGAGCAGAGAATAAAATTTGTTTGCCCGACAAATAGGTACATGTTTACTACATAATTTACCGTTTTGTTTGGGTGATGATGATTTTATGAGCCTATTGGCTAGCCGCTTGGCTTTTTCTTTTTCTTTTTGAGATTAGAAGGACCGGGGAAGCTATTTGAAATTCCCCGATGCTCCCGGTGCAGGGGAGGTTATGGCGAAATTTTTCGAAAATTTAGGGTGTTAGCCAAATTTTTGAAAATTTGAAAATTCTCAGAAACTGAAAAGTTAGAGAATGCAAGCCAAATCGAGCGTAGAGCTGATTTATCAAACCACTTTCGACTTTGTTCCTTTTCGGGGACGAAAAGTTTTAAGTGGGGGAGATTGTAATAACCCGGAAATTCTGGGCTAGTTTAAAATTTTTTATTTTGGCAATTTTAGCGAATTTCCAATATTTAAGATGAATTATTTTAAATAATATCGACGAGAAGATTTATTTTGAATAGAATTCGAACGTATATATTATATACGCCGTCGTTAGAATATAAATATTTATATATAATTATAAAGAGAATTGAAAATGGCGCGGTAGTTCGATAATTCGATTTCAAACTTCAATTGAATGTACCGGGTGCAAAACAATCCGGATTTTAGTGAAACCAAAAATAATAGGATCTAATTGATGATATCTTTCCAACGAATCTGAAAAATCAAATTTTCATAGCGGGAATCAAAAGATATGTCCAGTTGAAAATTCTGAATAGTCGCTATGGAATTCAGGCCCTTAAAAATGGAAATTTTGCAAGCGGCCTCGGATTTCGACGAAACCACTTTTGTTGGATCCGTGATGTCAAATAATTGCTAGGTTCCAAATTTCATAATTTTTCGAGTCAATATGTGAGCGTGGCGAAGGAAAACGCGTTTGACCAGTTTTAGTTGATTTTAATCGACTGGAAATTGGCCATTTTTCAAACGGTCTCAGAATTCGACGAAACTAGTTTTGTTAGGACCGTATCGTCAATACGAAGCTAGAAAATATTTTTCTGGAATTTTTCGAGTTCGTATGTGACCCCGGTAATTTGAAATGTACGTCTAAAATTCAATATTGTGATTTGAATGTAAATTCAAAGGAAACTAATCGAAACGATCAAATCAGCTTGCGATACATATCCCATTGTGTTCGGAATGGGGGTAAAACGCTATGGACGACAGGTGGTGGACCTCGTTTAGAGGTCGTATGTAAAAGTCAACTTTTTTATAATTAAAATAAATTAAAAATTAAATCCTCTCTCCTCTCCCCCTATTTGTCTCTGCCCCCCCCCCCCCCCCACGTTCATTCTTCAGAATCGAATAAAAGAAGAAAAAAAAAACGAACGAAACCCGTCGTTCGAGACCGCCACCCCTCCTCCAGGCGGAGCGCCACCGCCCTCCGATCTCGCGGCCCCCTTCTCCGCCCTCGTCGATCTCCACCCCCCTCCTCTGCTCGCCTCGAACCCTAAAACCCCCATTGTCCAAACCCTAAATCGAGCAGCCACCGTACCCCCCCTTTCGAGCCCACCGCCTTGGTCTGCCGCCACCACCAGAACGGCCGCGCCAGCCCCCTCCGACTCCAGCGTGCGACCCCCCTTCCCCCTGTGTCGAACTGTAAGTTTTTTTTATTATTATAATTTTTGTTTATATAAATTCTGATTTATTTTGTTTGTAAATAATCAAGTTTAGATTTTTAAGGGTATAAAAATAGGATTTTTAAGGAATAAAAATATGATTTTTATATTTTTAAAGGATTAAAAATATGATTTTTATATTTTTAAAGTATTAAAAATATAATCTTTACTATGTAGAAGGTGTAAAAATATGATTTTTGTTTGTGTAGAGAATTAAAAATATAATTTTTACATAGTAGAAAATATAAAAATGTAATCTTTTATAAGATAAAGAATATAAAAAAATATCATCTTTGTGTATGTAGTAAAATAAAAATCTGATTTTTATTTTATATATGTTGAAATAAAGTGGTGATTTTTATAATGATGAAATCTATATTTTTGAAAAGGCGAAATCTTTATATGAAGAATGGCGTGATAAAAATAGAATTTTTACCTATATAGTTGCGGTATAAAAATTCGATTTTTATATATTGAATAACAAAGTAAAATTTTGATTTTTATATATTGAATAACAAAGTAAAAATTCGATTTTAATATATTGAATAACAAAGTAAAAATTCAATTTTTATATATTGAATAACAAAGTAAAAATTCGATTTTTATATATTGAATAACAAAGTAAAAATTCGATTTTTATATATTGAATAGCAAAGTAAAAATTCGATTTTTACATATGTAGTGGCTACAGCAACGAAGATGACAAAAATGCGATAAAGATGAAGATTTCTATCAAAGAAGAGTCAAGATGATTGGATAGCTATTTGTGAGAATTTCTCACCTTTCAATTTCTTTTTCTAGTTATATATATATACTAGGATGCAGACGATGTTTACTAGCACCCGACACAATCGTCCACAGACCATGGACTTGTTTGTTTGATTGCAAAAATTAGTTAGATTATTTGATTGAAATTGAATTGTTTGGTGAAATGAATGGATTTGATTGATGTGTGAATGGCGTGGGCCTTCACTCCCCGGGGATAAGGCTAGGCCTTGTCCCGTTTCTAGTATCGTGCTGTTATGCCGCCGAAATTTTCTAAGATAAGTTAGAAAATAAAAATATCATTTTATTTAAAGAATGAACTGAATAGAAATTCATATGTTAAAATAAAATGTTTTATCGTTAAAAATATAATTTTTAACGTGAATATGAATATAGTGAATGTGAATAAATAAATATTCATTTACAAACCGGACGGTTTGTTTATGTACACTGATTTGACTGACATTGATTGGGACGATAAATTTTACACATCGCCCAACTGCACAACTAAAATCTGTGTTTGATTGTTTGAAACCCCACACGGGTGTTGGGATGAAATTTGAAGTTCACTCATCCTGATTGATTAAATATGTCGATCGATTGATTGACAGGCTGTTATAAGCGTTAGATATCTATATTTGATGCTTATACAGTGTAGTGCACTTTGGTTGATGGTTGATTATTTTTCAATGCTATTATATACGTGTGATGTATGAAAATCCATATAATTAACATTATATGGTGATTGATTGGGCCTCATTCCAATTTAGAAAATAAAGAACATTATAAAGTAAAGGTTCATGTGTTGACTGTACTCATCCGTTGAGATTAGTCATGTGTTGAACGAAATATTTTAACAATAAAATTTACTTCTTTATCATTATAAAGTAAAGGTTCATGTGTTGACTGTACTCATCCGTTGAGATTAGTCATGTGTTGAACGAAATATTTTAACAATAAAAATTACTTCTTTAACATTATAAAGTAAAGGTTCATGTGTTGATTGTACTCATCCGTTGAGATTAGTCATGTGTTGAACGAAATATTTTAACAATAAAATTTACTTCTTTAACATTATAAAGTAAAGGTTCATGTGTTGACTGTACTCATCCGTTGAGATTAGTCATGTGTTGAACGAAATATTTTAAAAATAAAATTTACTTCTTTAACATTATAAAGTAAAGGTTCATGTGTTGACTCTACTCATCCGTTGAGATTAGTCATGTGTTGAACGAAATATTTTAACAATAAAATTTACTTCTTTATCATTATAAAGTAAAGGTTCATGTGTTGACTGTACTCATCCGTTGAGATTAGTCATGTGTTGAACGAAATATTTTAACAATAAAATTTACTTCTTTATCATTATAAAGTAAAGGTTCATGTGTTGACTGTACTCATCCGTTGAGATTAGTCATGTGTTAAACGAAATATTTTAACAATAAAATTTACTTCTTTAACATTATAAAGTAAAGGTTCATGTGTTGACTGTACTCATCCGTTGAGATTAGTCATGTGTTGAACGAAATATTTTAACAATAAAATTTACTTCTTTAACATTATAAAGTAAAGGTTCATGTGTTGACTGTACTCATCCATTGAGATTAGTCATGTGTTGAACGAAATATTTTAACAATAAGATCTACATCTTTATCATATATAAAATTAGAAATCAACTGGAAAATAGATGAGATGAGTGGTCTCCTGGAATTAATCTGATGTTGGTTTCGGCCTTCGGGGTTAATAATCAGGGAATCGTTCTCTTACTAAATTACGGTTGGAGTCTGATTCAATATCAAACGATAGATACCTTAATTTTTATAAAATATATTAAATAACAAAATAGTCACATGTGAACGGTACTCATTCGTTGAGATTAGTCGTGTGTTGACAAAGAGATAGAGTCGTGTATTGAAATAGAAATATTTTGAAATAGAAATATTTGAAATAGAAATGTTTTGAAATAGAAATATTTTGAAATAGAAATATTTGAAATAGAATATTTGAAAATAGAAATATATGAAACCGTGTTGATTAGATTGACGCCATTTTGACGTGAACGATATTTATATCGATTTTATTCATTTTAAAATGATATTGAAAAGTGATTTCGAAATCGAATATTTTGAAATGAAATTTGAATCAAATTGAATAGGAGACGAATTCGAATTGAATATATAAGAAATTGAATTTGAATTGAATATAAAACGATTTCGAAATGAATTGAATATATAACGAATTTGATTCGAATAGAAAACAAATTTGAATTGAATCGAATAGGAAACCACTTTGAATTGAATCGAATTGAAAACGAATTCGAATTGAATTTAAACGAAGTGAAATGAATTCAAATTGAATTGAACTTGAATTGAATAGAAATGAATTTTAAAACGAATTTATAAGGAAAAATTCAATTTTGATTTGAATTGAAATGGGAGTTGAAATTGCTTTTGAAACGAATTTTAAAACTATTTATATAATTCGTTTTAAATAGAAATCGACGAAATATATATTATATATATTATATATATAATATAATGGCCTGAATAGAACGCGCCGCGCCGCGGCAGTTCGTGAATTTCGACCTTTATTTCAACGGATATTACGGGAGATCCGACCGTCGGATTCTCCTAAAACCGGAACCGTTGGGTTCGTATCGAAAAGATCGTTCTAACGAATATTTGAAATTCAAAATCTAACGGTTGGATTTGGAGATACGTCCAAATCAAATTCGAAAAAGGTCGCTGTAAGTGCAATTCGATGGCCATTGTTGGAAATCGACTGTACGGGCCTTGATAAAATTATTAAAAATATCAATAATTTGTGTAAAGTCATAAGAAATGATTTGGGAAAGTTTGGGATGAAAAACTCCATATTTGAAAAGATAAAAATAGATTTTTATCGAAATGAACTAGTTTTGAACTAAATTTAAAACCCAATTATTTTTAAATAAATAAATTACATTTAAAAAGGGGTTTTAAATAATCGGAATTTCTAATATATTTAATTGGATTTGAAATGGGTTTATCGTGAACGGTGTTTTAAATAACACTAGTTCTTTAACCCGATAACAAATAGAATGTGATTTGGGTTTGTCGTGAACTGTGTTTTAAATAACACCTAGTTCTTTAACCCAGTAAAAGGAGTTTTAACGAATCTGCAATTAGGTTGAAATGTAAACCTGTAATCTAAATTATCAAATTTAGAAAACGAGCGAGAATGGAGTATCACCAGTTTTGCTCCAAAGCGATAGTTAAATCTTTAATTAGATTTGAACGTGAAATGGTAATTAATTTTACCGATAACACCGTGGTATTAGATATGGAGTATCACCAGTTTTGCTTCATGGGATGAATAGGTTGGGATTGGGAAATAAAATAAATAATTACTTCGGTGTGGTTCGCTAATCTCGACTAGTTCAGAAAACCATACTTTGGTTTGAAACGACATCCAAAGGAAGATTAAAGGATAAATTTTAAAGAATTTATCTTGGATAAAATTAATGGGAACCTTTCCCTAAAAATGTGATTTTGTGAATAAAAGAATATTCTGAATTGGAATGAGGCGTATGTTGTGTTTGTGTAACATTTGTTTTAATATACGCGGGTTGTTCGGAAAGTCCGGGTTTATACCCATTCTGAATAATCGATTCGACGATAAGTCGAAGATGAAGACGGTGGTCGAAGACCGGAAGTCTTCACATCGTTTGGGTAATTACTGACGATCCTGATTGGGCTGTACACCCAAGAGGATGGAAATAGTCGGTGGTCGTCCAGGCGTACTTGGAGATGGATGGATATGCGAGGAAAGTGCCTCCGGTTTCGTTCAGACCCAGAACGAACTTGTAAATGAATTGTGTGTCTGACATTGGATTTTATTCTGTGTTGATTGATTTCTGTTAAATATATATCTGTTTGGCGGCGGAGAATTTATTCTCTTGCTTAACGCCCTTCTCTGAGACGTACGAGCTTAGAGGTTATATATCGATAGATATCAATCGCACGGCATGAACTGCCAGTGTGGCATGCTGAGTTGCATAGATCAAGGCTTCTGTTGAAAAGCAAAGTCTTGTGGTTGATGATCAAAGCACGCCTACGTGGCATCTTTGTGTATAACGTGAATTCGCGAGCCTCACACCTCGGTATGAGTTAAAAACGGGATACGGACCGCTGGGAGAGCACGACGTTTCTTTCTAGCTATGGTGGTGTCAGTGACTTACCAGCCCTGACATTTATATACTTTTCACCTTTGTGGTTGTTGGAATGAGGCGCCTCGATTATAGGTCTGTAAGGACCGGGAAACGTGTGTTCAGGCATAATTAATCCTCTAACGTAAGTGAGGACCGGCCCAGCCGCATCCAGGGTTGCCCAGAGTGCGTAGCCCTGAGGCATTTGCTAGAGTGTTTCGAGCGCGGAGAGGATCTTGCCCCTTGCCTCGACTCATGACGGAAATCCCATTTCCAATACGTGTATTGCGGTTTTAATTGTAGAACTAGTATGGCGACATGATATATGGTACCCATGCCGTCTATGATTTATATTTATGATTGAAATTGTTTTGACACTATACACTTATTATAGTATCAAATGATTTGTTTTAAACGTACTAAGCATGTTTGGCTATTATAAGGGAAAACCCTATCCTCCGGCTTGCGTTGCATTGTGTGATGGGACCTGGGTCTTATAATAGCTTCATTTTTCGAAAAAGCATTGCGTTGTTTATTCTATGCACTGGTATTCTTGGGAGGAAACCCGTTCCATGTTATACGGCGTGGTCCCTTGAATTACTCTCTTTTAAAGTAAAGTTTAAATAACTGTTTTAGTTCTCACACCAGTCACATGACTGACCTGGAGTTTATTGTTTTAACCTAAACTCTGGGTGCCCCTATTTTCCGCACGGGCAGCTAGTAGTTTTGGTTTTGCAGGTTTATATTCACAGGATCCTGGTTTACAGCTGGAATGATATCCGGAAAGCTCTGTATCCGTATATCACCTTCAGTTGTGCTTTGTATTATTTTCCGCTGCTATGTATTTAAATGTAATTTAAATCTCTGATATTTCTGTGTAATATTTATTCATTTATACTCTGTATATTCGTGTATCTGATGGAATTGTTGTAATAACAATGAAATGTTCTTCCGTCTGCGTTCTATTTTGTACTGTTCTCAAACGATCAGGGGTTTCGAACGGTCTAGATCGGTTTAACGACTGATTCAGATCGAGCGAAATTCCAGGACGTCACATTTAATCTTTTACTCAACTGGGTTTAAGAACAGTGTTAATGAAGACACCATTCACGACAAATCCAAATCCCATTTGATATTAAATACAAGGCTCTGAATAGAAAATATACCGGCTTATATTCAATATCAAATTCTACGACCAACAAATATCGTATTGGAAATAACAATATAAATATATCTTTCAAATTTCCATAACACTATCTGTATAATCACGAAATCCAACATCGAAATATTCCAAAGACAATTTCGATTCAAATCCATTTCCACTTTATATATTGGAAATTCTGGTTATTTTCAAAACCATTTCAAATCCACTTTATTTATTTTGAAAATAAATGGGATTATAATTCTAGTTAAAAACTAGTTCATTTCAATGAAAATCTATTTTTATCTTTTCAAATTTGGAATTTTTCTTCCCAATTCTTCACAAATCATTTCTTATGATTTTACACAAATTAATACTATTTTTAATAATTTTATCAAGGCCCGTACAGTCGATTTCCATCAACGGCCATCGAACTGCACTTACAACGACCTTTTCCAAATTTGATTTGGACATAATTCCAAATCCAACCGTTAGATTTCTAATTTCTAATATTCGTTAGAAAGCTCTTTTCGATACGAACCCAACGTTTCCGGTTTTAGGAGAATCCGATGGTCGGATTTCCCGTAATATCCATTCGAAGTCAATGGTCGAAATTCACGAACTGCCGCGGCGCGGCACGTTCTATTCAGGCCATTCTAAATATATATAATATATATATTATATATTTCGTCGATTTCCTTTTTAAAACTTATTTTATAAATAGTTTTAAATTCGTTTTCAAAATGATTTCAGCTTCGTATTCAATTTCTAGTCAAAATTGGATATTCCATATCATTAATCTATAAATGATAATATTTTCAAAACGTTATATTTTGAAATCACTTCCTTTTCAATATTCATTATAAAAATGAATAAAATCGATATAAATATCGTTCACGTCAAAATGACATAAATCTAATCAACACGGCTTTTATTCAACACATGAATGTTTTCTTCTATTCAACACATGAATATTTATTTTATTCAACACATGAATATTTATTCCATTCAACACATGAACTTATATTATTCAACACATGAATTTATATTATTCAACACATGAATTTATATTATTCAACACATGAATTTTCATTCTATTCAACACATGAATTTTCATTCTATTCAACACATGAATTTTCATTCTATTCAACACATGAATTTTTATTCTATTCAACACATGAATTTTTATTCTATTCAACAAATGAATTTATTTTTATAATATTCCTTATTTTCCAAATTGGAATGAGGCCCAATCAATTACCATATAATGTTAATTATATGGATTTTCCACAACACATGTATATAATAGCAACGATAAATCATCAACCATCATCCAGAGTGAACCACACAACTGCATAAGCATTAAATATCAATAATTAACGCTTACACAGTCTGTCAACCCATCGATTGACATACAACTAAACAATTGGGATTAGTGTACGTCAAATATCATCCCAATACCCGTGTGGGGTTTCAAATCAACAAACACAGATTTTTATTTGTGCAGTTGGGCGATGTGTAAAATTTATCGTCCCAATCAATATCAGTCAAATGGGTGACATAAACAAATCGTCCGATTTGTTTATAAATATTTATTTTATATACACGTTAAAAATCATATTTTTAACTATAAAATATTTTCCACTATAAAATATTTTATTCTATTCCACATCACACAATCAAATTTCATAAAATAGCAATCAAACAAACAAGTCATCCATGGTCTGTGGACGACGGACGTCGGGTGCTACTAAGCACCGTCTGCATCCTAGTATATATTTCAACTAGAAATCAAAATAAAAGTGAGGAGTTCTCACCTTGGGGATCCACTCCACCATTCTTTACTTTTGAACGGTTCGGATTTTGTTTTGATTTCAGTCCCTTACATCGCACTCCTTTTCACGATGTTCGTAGTAAAAACCATATTTTTATCGCTTCATTCAAATAAAAATCACATTTTTATTATGCTACTCATATCAAAATAATATTTTTATATTGCTACTCATTAAAAAATTATATTTTTATTACTCTACATACATAAAAATCATAGTTTTATATTCGTAAAAATCATATCTTTTCATAGACAAAGATCTAATCTCTTCATTTATAAAAATGTGACCATTTCATATAGAAAAATATAATCATTTCATTAGCTAAAAATCATATTTTTCTAATGCTAATATGATAAAAATCGAATCTTTATCACGAAGTTATATATATAAAAAGATCATACCTTTACAATACTTTTCATACAGTAAAGATCCAATTTTTAACGCTACTTCATATATGTAAAAATCGAAATTTTTTATCTAACTAAAGATCGTATTTTTATTCTTGCCATTCACACATAAAAATCAAATCTTTATTTTATGACATTCCTATAAAAATTTACATTTTTATAATGATGTTCTTTATATAAAAATCTTACCTTTTATAGTTATAAAAATCTAATTTTTATATTTATAAAAATCTAATTTTTATATAGTTAAAACCATATTTTTATAACGATGAGTATAAAAAAATCACATTTTTACAATGAAGACTATATTTTTAATATAAAAAAACTGATTTATATTTACATATAAAAACTGAGATTCAAAATAAAAATAAAATAACAAAAGAACTTACAGTTGAATTGGAAAGGGGGGCTGTCTGCGGCGCTCAGGCGAAGGATGCTCGCGGTGGAGGGCAGGTGGTCGGGCGTCGAACGATTGGGGGCTGAGGTGGCTTGCGGTTGGTTTTAGGGTTTGTAACGTGGGGGGAGGGTGGGTTTCAGAGGAGAAGTAAGGGAGAGGGAGGAGAAGGGCGCAGGCGATCAGAGGGAGGTGCGGCGTCCGGAATGGTGGCGCGGCGGAGATCCCGTCGCCCCCTTTTTTCTCTGAATATCATGGTAGGGAGAGAGAAAAGGGGAAGGGAGGGGTTATATAATAATGTTATATATTTAATTATTTAATTAATTCTAAAAAGTAACTTTTAAATCCGATCTCCAATCAAGACCCAACGACTATTGTCCCTAGCTAATTACGCTGATTCCGAACACAATGGGATATGTATCGTAAGCTGATTCGATCGTTTCGATCAGTTTCCATCAAAATCAAAATATAAATATATATATATTGAATTTGAACGCGCATTTCAATTTACCGGGACCACATACGGACCCTAAAAATCCCCGAAAAATATTTTCTGGCTTCGTATTGACGATACGGTTCTAACAAAACTAATTTCATCAAATTCTGAGATCGTTTGAAAAATGGCCAATTTCTGGTCGATCGAAATTGACTAAAACTGTTAAAACACGTTTTACTTCGCCATGCTCACATATTGATTCAGAAAATTATGCAAATTGGAATCTAGCAATAATTTGACATCCTGGATTCAACAAAATTGGTTTCGTCGAAAACGAAGGTCGTTTGCAAAATTTCCATTTTTAAGGGCCAAAATTCCATAGCGACTATTCTAAAATTTCAACTGGGCATAACTTTTTATCCCCGCTATGAAATTTAAATTTTTCGGATTCATTGGAAAGATATTCTCAAATAGATTCTAATATTTTTAGTTTCGCTAAAATCCGATTTATTTTGAATCACGTACATTCATTTGAACTTTGAAATCAAAATTTCAAACTACCGCGCCGTTTTCAATTCCTTTTATAATTAAAATAAAATATTTATATTCAAACGATGATCTATATAAATATATACGTTCTAATTCTATTCAAAATAAATTTTTGGTCGTTATTATTTAAAATAATTTATTTCAAATATTCAAAATTCACTAAAATTGCCAAAATAAAAATTTTAAATTGGCTCGGATTTCCGGGTTATTACAATCTCCCCCACTTAAAACTTTTCGTCCCTGAAAAGGAACGAAGTCGGAAGTTGTTTAACTAATCAACTCAACTTTCATTATTTTCTTTACGGCTTAAGTTCTTCAACTTTTCAGTTTATAATAACTTTTCAAATTTTTCAAAAATTTGGCTAACACCCTAAATTTTCGAAAAATTTCGCCATAACCTCCCCTGCACCGGCAGCTTCAGGATATTTCAAATAGCCTCTCATGGCCCTCACCAATTGTAACGTCCCGCATTTTGTCGGTCTGTATTTGAATATTTAAAACAGTTTAAATATTGAAATCGAAATATAAGTGGATTTAAATATTAATTAAAACGAAGTTGAACGTATATAAATATATATTAATTAAAATCGAGCTCAGAACGACCCTGCAGTTCATAAATTAACGTTCTGAACTTCAACTGAGTGTACCAGACTCGTTTTGAATCGGATTTCTTCGAAACGAGAAACGTTGGAATCTGTTGAACTGTATCTTTCTAATAGAAGTGAAAAATCAAGATTTCATCGTATATACTGCAAGATATGTCCAAATCAAATATTCGAAAAGTCGCTGTGAAATCATATATCGACCGTAACGGTTATTTGAATATAACTTGATATCTGTTGCAAATCGGGACAGGGTTCTTTTGAGGCGCAGCGATAATTTAATTTTTAGAATTTTACTGTAATTTTTAATTAATTAAATATGCAACTTTTTATTTGGAGTATTGTGTACCCTGTATCGGTATTTCGGGATTTCACAGAATGAGTTCATCTGCCGGTATTATTATATTTTTAGGACTGTTACACATCGTGTGACACGATGACGTCGATATCTCTGTCTATAACAGTGGGAAAATAAATAAAGTCCTTTGTAACCGGTACCACTTTAATGATAAATATACATATATAAGTAAAGAAATGAGAATATAAAATATACTTCCTTAGCCAAGAAGAAAACACAAATAAATGCCTAGTCACCGTAGCATGAATTGTTAGCATGAATTGTCCATCTCGCCTGTAGTATCAATAAGCAAAATATCTGTCCTATACTACAGACAAATGCCAACGAAGTATGGCTGTATGCTTAAGACTTAAGCTAACGGGTCCTTAGCCATAACCCTATTCTACGAAGACACGTTCCAATTAATGTCACCATACCCTATAACGTCAACATCATAAGCCTACAGTTCCTAATACTTAACTGCTAAGAAAAACACCGATATATATATAACTCGGCAAAAGCTTCATCTCTCTATCTTTCAACCCTCAGAACAAAACCCAGATCTATAAAAAACATCAATTTCTTCGCTATAATTTCCTCAAAACAAGGATCATTCGATTTCTTTTCTCAAATACTTCTCCTTATATTCTCACTGACGCGCGGTTCAGCATGGAAACCGGATACAGGAAATGCTGCGGGGTTCGTGCAGTGAGGCGATGTAGCAGCAAAGTAAGGGTGGCGCAACACGTCGGGTGGCGAGAAGTTTTAGTGGCGGAGTTGGGTTGAAGGGTGAGTTGAAGGCGGACTAGCGGGGTAAATAGGCACACGTGTGATGGTGAGAAGGGGTGTAGCGTGGAGGTAAATTGCATGGCCCCTTTGTTGGTGGCATAGGTTAAATTCTTGTGCCTGTTTCACTCTTGCTGCAGCCTTTTGTTAACTGTTATACGCATGGTAAGTAACTGGTCACAAACCAGCTGTTGTGACAGCATGCCGTAGGATATATGAGTTGCTTCATGGTGGTTTTGGCGTCCTTTGTATCATCAGTACACTTGAGAATTTCATGTACTGAAGTGGTCGAAGATTGCATGCATGAAAGGGGACGTTGGCAACCATTCAGTAAGCGGTGGAAGGTGTATAAAGATGGAGTGGATCATGCGTTTACATGGGAGGAAGGGACGTGAGCTCATGTACTTGGAAACTAGAGGGTGTAAGAGCATGGAAGGCAGTAGCTTGAAATGGTGCATCATCATAACGTGAGGAAGAGAGTTTGAGCTTGGGGTCTTAGGTTACTGGATGCATGGTGGTTTGCGGGATGGCCGAATGGTGCAAATGAAATTGTGGTAATGTTGAGGGTAGAATCTTGTTGAGTGAAGACAGGGCCGAGCTCGCATGAGGCACAACTGGGGTTGATGGCGCGGGTTCCGGCGAAAGAACAGGATCTGTGTGGGTTGACGTAAATCAAAACACGGCGAAATTTATATGAGCGAATATTGTGAGGTGCTGATGCAACATTTGTATAAGAGGGTTTAACGTGGACTTAAAGTTGTGCGTGGAAAGCATACTGGAGGGTGAGTCTCTGAACAGTAGAAGCCTGCGGATATTCACAGAATTGTACGTCAAATATGGTTTGCAAAAACTGAGAGTGGTCTTCACTTTCATTGATGCTACTTGTTCAACTTAGCTCTCATTGCTTAACAAAGAAATGGATCCAACTTTGTTGATTTCGTCTGACAAGTCAGGTATGCCACCAAGCGAAAATAGCCATGAAGACAATAAATAATGTTTATTATTGTTAGACCCAAAAGTGGTTCTAACACCCAAATTGATTAAAAGCAAAATGAAATAAGATAAAAATAAAAATGAACACACAGGATTTATAGTGGTTCGGCGAAGAAATGCCTACGTCCACTTATCTTTCACTATATTCAATAATTCGGTTTCAAATACAATGTAAGATTCACTCAATTCCACTCACAACTCACTTTTGTTCACTCAATTGACTAAAACAAAAAATGAAAGATGATTTGGATTTTCCGGGAGTAATGGAGTTCGGATTATGGAGGTGGTTGAATTCTCAAAAGTGCTCAAAAAAGATCCTTCTCTTTGTCTCCAGACGGGGTATTTATAGGTGTGAATTTGCTTGAAACTTGATCCGGGTCGGGGCCACATGTCGTCCATCCCACCATCTTCGGGTTCAGATGAAATATTATGTTGACAACGCATCAAAGGAACAGACGTTATGGGTAGGAACTGGTCATAGCCGATCCGGATATCCAGGCGCTTTTGCAGGAGAATAACAGGGAACATGGGTTCGGGTCGGAGACGCACAGACAAGAGGGTCGGATCGGGATATCCGATCCGAACCGAATTGGCTTGGATGCAACATTCTCTTCTTCTCTAATCTGCTCCGCTCCGATCCATTTTCGTGGCAAACAGGTGGCTTTCCGATCCAATTGAGATTTAGTTGCCCTCCGATCCGATTAGATATGCCTTACCGATTTACTCAATAGGAGTTCACCGATCCGAACAGGGGACTCTTTCCGACCCGAACCGATGGTTTGCTCTGACCCGATCCGAACAGCTGCTGCTATCTAATCTAGATTGTAGAGTCTTCTCCAATCCGAACCGAAGTCTTCTAATTAAAAATGCCCTTCAATGTTTGATTTCTTGACTTTGTGTTGCCTAGTTCACAAAGTAGGCTAACATTTTGCCCCTTCAAAGGATGCTTCTGTTGTATACGAAGCGTGCTTTGATGTCGTTTGAAATGCTAGTCCTTGAATCAGAACAGTCAGAAAGTCACTTCTGTTCGTTTGTGAAGATGCGTTGCTTCATGAAGACATGTCTCTTATTGCTTATATATATGTCGTAAAACACTTGATTCATTTTCTTTATTTTTGAGTCAAGTCCAGAAGTCCTTCTCAACATATAGTATTCTTCTTAAGTGTGTTCTTTCCTAGTTTTTCTTTTAAATCCAGTTTGAATGCTAGAGGAATGCACAGATTTCTACTCGGTTCGGATGCTAGAGGAACGTACAGATGTCTATCCGGTTCGGATGCTAGTGGAACGTACAGATGTCTATCCGGTTCGGTGTCTGACTCGAGCATCTTTTCTTCCTGTTTCGCTTTGCACTGGGTTGATGGACCAGAAGGTGTGGGCTAGCTTGGACTCGGTCCGAACAGAGTAAAACACGGGGAATACAAAGAGTCATCTCACGTCTTATATAAACTCGACCACCCAAACTCTTCTACCTTCTTTACTCCCACAATTCTTGTTCTCCCAGTTTTACACCGAAACCTCACTTCCTAAAAAATCTAAAAACTCCAAACTCCTCGTTTCAATCTTCGAATAAAACATCTAGGTATTTTGAATCTCCGATTATTTATGTAATAACTAACTTTAACTAGGATTTGCGGTTAAATCGAGCGGTTGGAGTGTGGTATTTGTTGAACTCCGACGCCTGGATCTCCTCCTCCGTTTATCATCGTCGTTGATGGCATCTTCGCCGTCTCGAGATAGCAACGGGGGTCATTTGGATCCAGCGTTAAACATTCAAGCACATAAACGCTTAATTTCGTTCGGGTCTAATGAAATTTGAAGACGAGAAAGGGGAGAATAGGAATTGGGTTCGGTTCGGGTTAGGAAGTGCTGAAGCAGCAGAGGAGAGGACAAGTTCATATGTTAGGACCGGGTCGGAATGAAATGCGTTGTGGAGAAAGCCATGCTTGTCCGACCAGGTCGGGTCGGGGGAAAAGATAGAGAAAGGGAATGGACGTATGGATCTTTTTGTTTGCTGAACCACTCCGAAGGCTTATTCCGATCCGGATTTAATCTGCCAAACATGAACGTTTTCTCCGAACCAAACAATACGCAGACCCGAACCGATCCCAGCTATATGCACATCCGATCCGAACCCAACAATGAACGCACCCTATCCGAACTGAATGATATACATATTCCAACTTCAAAGCACTAGACTTTATCCAACCAGGGTTAATCAATGCTTGACATAATCTTCAACTTAATGAACAGTTAGGATAGTGCCTTGCGGACACAAACGAACATTAAGAACAACTTTGACTATCACTTTTTCTTCAAAGCTTCGTCTTACATTGTTGTACTTTTATTTTGCATTTCCCACATTTGCTGCACACATTTTAGTTCACACACATACACAGGGGGGGCACGGAATAATTTACTCTAATCCGTGCTATTGCTTCTTCAATAGTTCTATGACAATGAGGCCCAGACGCTCTTCCCGCCTAGCTGAGAGGAAAGAAGCCCCGGAAACTTCTAACAAAATCACTCTTGAGGATATATCTTCTTCGTCTGATCCAGAATGGGACAGTGAGGGTCCTGACTACGGGGTTGGAGATCGAGAAAGCAACGAGGCGTCTTCGGAGAATGAGGCTTCTCTGGGTTTTGAAGAGGAAGGAGGGATTGGTGACAATCGAGCACCCGATGAATTTGAATCAGCCATCATATTGGAATCACCCTCGGACTCCGTTGAATCAACAATTGACAACGATCGACTTGTCCGAATTTGCCTAAAATACGGGATAATGAAAAGGGACACTCTAGTGCCTTCACGCTCTGACCGCCCCCACAACCCTCCAGAAGGATATATGACGGTCACTCGATTGATGTGCATGGTTGGTGCCATTCCTCCATTCTCTCCATTCATCGTTGATTTCTTAAGACAAATGCGGATTGCCCCCATGCAGTTGCATCCCAATTCTTATGCCTATTTGCACACCTTGTACATAGCATATCGTGAAATCCTAGGCATAGAGCTCACGTTCGATGACGTTCACTTCTTCTATAATTTCAAGCATCGGACCCGAGAAACTCCATCCTTCCGCTACTTTGAATCAGTTCCAAAGAGGAAGATAATCTCTGCACCATTTAGCAGTAAAGCTGGAGATTCCAGACTTGAATGGTTCTACGTGAAGCAACAGCCTGGATGCGCCAGGAGATGGACAAAATCAAGTAAAGCGTTGATTTTCTAAATCCGGACTCTATGCACTTGAATCATCACCCTGACCTGTTTTCCTTTTTATTTGCAGTCGACAATCCCAAACAGATATCAGATCAGGTGTTCTTTGATCGGATGCACCGACTTCTTAACGGCGATAAAAAATTCTTGACTATCGACGAGGTCCTTAAAGATGAATACCTTCACTTTCATGGGCTGCTATCTGTTTTTCGTAGCATTGGACATGGGACGGTTCCATACGCGTACATTCCTCCAGTGGAGGTAGTCCCAGAGATAGGAGAAGGCTCAGGAATTCCTACAGCGTCTCTTCACACTTCACCTTCTCCATCTTCTACGCAAGATGATGAATTGGCTAATCTGGCCGAAAAGCATCGTGAAGGGTACATTGCCCCCGAGGAAACTACTTCTCTAGACAAGTCAAAATCCTCTCAAGAGTCGCCACTTCATGCTTCCGAAGGGGAGATTCCTAGTACTGATGAGCACATATTTCAGGGTTTGGGGGATCTCCCCTTACCTGAGACTATATATACTTCGGAGGATTTCAGGAAGGATCCTCTAGTCTTCACCTCTTCTGAGGAAACCACTCCTGCTAAGGCCAAAGAGCCTGCCCGCACTAGTCTAGCTTCAGACTCGGGTTGGTTGGGGGGAAACACACCACTTAGGATACACTTTACACCACAGCATTAGCATTCATTGCACTTCTTTCTCCATGAATCCATTAATTCTAAACTTCGTTTATTTTATCGTGCAGGTACAATGTCTCGATCCTATTATGATATAAGAAAGCTTCGTCGCAGCATGTCCAATCCTCCTCAGGATGTCGAGTATGATCGCCGGGATGATCGTGGTAGGGAGGAGAGAAGACCTTATGATCCCTATCGATCTCGACCCTCACGCTCCCGCTCACCAGTTCGACCGGAACAAGAGAAATACAAGAGCTATCAAGGTCGCAGGGAGGAGGATAGACCACCATCTAAAGACTCCACTTCCTCCCATGAAAAGCGGAGTAGAGAGAAAACTCCTCCAAGAGAAACCGGGTCTCGAAGTAAGCAAAAGGTCCCTGCTACTAAACGACCTAGGACAGACAAAGAGACTACCGAATCCTCTTCAGGAAGGGACACTGAATTGACAATCCTCGCTCCTCCCCCACCAGATGCGGGAACCGCAATAAAACGGGCATATTTGAAAGAGCAATTTCCCGAACACTACTTCGAAACTCTGACTTTTCTACCTGCCCTTGAACCTGTTTCGTCCAATTGGGCAGACGAGGCCAAAGCAAAGATTGATTTGGTGGAAAAACAATATACCGAGATGTTCAAGTATTCCCGCAATCTTTCTAGAATCATCCACACTCTAATGACAAATACTGATTCAATGCAAAAGACCGCGGAGGAGGATGCCAAGGCTCTAAAAGCCCTAGGAAAAGATTTGGAAGACACTCAAGCTCAACTAGCTGTCGCTCAAAAGAACGCTTCTAATTTCAAACAACAGTTTGAGGACACACAAAAACGCTATCATGACTTGCTTGAATCCCACACTCAGGAGCGTTCTGAGTTGAAAAAGCAAGCTGACGAGGCCAAGTCAGAGGCTGCTAAGACACGCCTTGCTTATGCTGAGCTTGAACGGAAAAACGCCGAGTTAGCAAAAAGGAGTGCTGAATTAGAAAAGAAGAATGCTGACTTGGCTTCGAAGTTGTTGGAGGCAGAAAACAGGGCTGCTCTGGCCGAGGGCAATGTGGAGTGTGCTATTAAATCTGCAGAGGAGGCCCGCAAGCAATTATCTGAGGCGGAGGTTGAGATTCAGGGCTTCGGCGAGCTAATGATTGAATTCTTCGCACACATTATTCGTCGTCGAAACATCTCTTGGATCGAGGACTATCCATCCACCCTGGTTCAAGTATGGAATCAAATCGTTGAGTGGGAAAAAGAGGAACTTAAGGTCGATTCCCTCGATGAAGATAAATTAATGGAAAAATACTTGAGAGATGATGAACCAGAGCGCCTAGCTGAAGGGCGCCGCCTCATTGCTGAGGCCATGGAAGAAGAGAGACGGAAGTCTAAACAAAAAACCACTCTCGAAGCTGGTTCCTCTTCTTCTGCTCCTGCCACTCCCGAAGTAGAAGGGTATGATCCCGAAAATCTGGGAATTTCCCGAACATCTTTGCTATCTCCCATTCCTGAAGCAACACCAGAGGCAGTAGCCACCCCCGCAGAAAAGCCTTCGGAAGGTATCCCTATCTTTTCTCCTCCATTTGCCAAAGCTATTTCTACCTTTCGCCACGTGATTAAACAATCGATGAGAGACCCTTTGTTTTCGCCTGAGTTGATAACCGTTGCTTCTCATTCTGTAGGTGTTGAATCATCCAAAAAGACAGATGTAGCTCAAGGAGCTGCCGCTGGGACAAAGCCCGCTGATAGGGCCAAAGAAGGGGAAGACAAGGCTGCTTCTATAGACTCGGGAGAAGGAAGTGAGCCAACTAAGGTCACCACTCCTCATGATGAAGAAATGATAGCAGCTTTAAAGGACGACGGAGGAGACGGGGGGCATGAAGAGGAACCGGAAGTTGCAATAACTGGGGAGTCGAAAAGTGCTGATGACGTTACTTTGGCTGCAATGAAGGCTGATCAAGACAAGCGCCTGCAATCAAAGGCCGAAGAACTAGACCCTGAGGTCCTCAAGCCCCTCGCAGTTGTGGATGCGGGTTCAAGGTTAGTTGTTAAGCTCTCAACTAGATCTATTACCGAAGAACTTGCTAAAAAATCTTCTCTTGATTCCAGTGTCCCGCCCTCCGGGAAGAAGTCTACTGGCTCCAGTACCGCATCTTCAGGGAAAAAGAAATCAAAACGAATCTTGACTGAAGCCGAGAAGGAAGCAAAGGATGCGGAGAAAGCCGCCAAGAAATCTAAGGCTCATTCCAAACCTAAGTAGCGGGTTCCCCTGTATCTTTTTAGCATCTTTATGAACCAATAATTGCTGCTACAAAAGCAGCTCCTGCACTTTTTTTTTTTTTAGCTATTTCCCTGTACAAATTCATTCATTTGTGAATAAAAATAATTCACTTTTTGCAATGTTTATTTGTTAGTAGTTCTGCATTTATGTAAAAATGCATGTCTATAGTTATGAAACGAAGTTGTGGAGGGGGAAATATGTGTATGCATACGTGTCCCCGGTTAATTCCCACAAATTATTTAATGCTTAATCAAGCAATCTGAATGCTCCCAATTTTCTGACGGGATAGCACTTCCTGTGTCGTCAGTACCTGTCGTCTTTTCTGGCATTTCTTTTATACTCTCTCTCTTTCTCTTGAGAGTTAGAGTTCGAGCTTAGTCATCTATTCATTCCCCGGTCCCTCAACGGGGAAAGATTTCTTTCTCGGCGCTCAGTCGGAGACGCCTTTATACTCTCTTTCTCTCTGGAAAGTTAGAGTTAGGAGGAGAATCTCTTTTTCAGCGCTCAGTCGGAGACGCTTTTATACTCTCTCTCTTTCTCTGGAGAGTTAGAGTTAAGAATGTCGTTTTCTCATTCTTTTATGTCTTATTGCACAAATAATCGTTGTGCTTCTTTTTATGTCTAAACTGTTTTCAACCTTTTTAGGCTCTGAGTTATCCTGTATTTTATAATCACAACAGAATAACTGATGAATGTAAATGCATAAAAATAAATAACACACAATATTTTTATAGTGGTTCAGCTAAGTCGTAGCCTACATCCACTTTATAGTCCTTTATTCATATCATCGGATTTTCCCAAGGCAAGGCGTGCCTTATTACAGAGTTCACAGGAAAAATAACAAAAAGTACAGCATTTCTAATCCAAATATCGCATTAAGTGTTGGGCATTCCATGCTCGAGGGACTTCTTCGCCATCTACGGTCGTTAACTTGAAGGTTCCTTTTTCAAGTTTCCGTTGGATGACAAAGGGTCCTTCCCATTTTGGGCCGAGGTGAGGAAGGGATGGAAAAACTCTCTTTAGCACCAAATCTCCTGGTTCAAAAGTTCTGAGGCGAACTTTTTTGTCATAATAACGTGCCATCTGATGCCGATGTCTTGCTGCACGCAAGTCTGCTTCATCCCTTTTCTCTTCGATTTCATCAAGAGATTCAAGTAAGAGCGCCCGATTCGTCATCGGGTCATAATACGTCACCCTGTGGGAAGGAACTTCCAGTTCAACTGGAATTACTGCTTCTGAGCCAAAGGAGAGAGAGAAAGGGGTATGACCGGTGGCTGTCTTAAATGTTGTTCGATATGCCCACAAAGCTAGGGGCAATTCATCAACCCATCTTGCCTTTGCACGCTCTAACCGTTTCTTGAGGATGGATTTTATAACTTTGTTTATTGCCTCTACTTGCCCATTCGATTGCGGATAGGCAATTGCAGTATATCGCTTGTCTATCTTATACTTCTGACAGAAATTTCTGAATTCAGTACTATCAAACTGGGTTCCATTATCAGTTATGATCGTCCTTGGAATCCCGAATCGGCATATAATATTTCTGACCACAAAACTTATCACCTTTCTTGTTGTGATCTTAGTCAAGGGCTCAGCTTCCACCCACTTCGTAAAATAGTCCACGGCTACTATTGCATACTTAGCTCCTCCTTTTGCAATTGGTAAAACTCCAATGATATCAATTCCCCATGTGGCAAATGGCCAAGGACTCACCATCGATTTAAGCTGGGTTGACGGTGCCCTGGGGATTTTGGCGAATCTCTGGCACTTATCGCAGCGTCGTGAATAATCAGCTGCATCTTTGTTGATCGTAGGCCAGAAGTATCCGTATCGCAATATTTTCTTTGCTAAGGTTTGACCTCCTGTATGATCTCCACACTCACCTTCGTGTACTTCTCTTAGTACACGCTTGATGTCGTCGTGTGCGATACATCGTAACAGGGGCATAGAAAATCCTTGTCGATAGAGAGTATCATCTTGTATGACATATCTGGTAGCTTTGCGAACTACAGCTCTTTTCTCACTCTTCTTTGAAGGGAGTGTCCCATTCTTAAGGAAATTCTTAATTGGAGTCATCCATGACTCCTTCTCTGGTTCCGCTTCAAAAGCGAATTCAATTTCCATTGACTCAAAGCTTGGCGACTCCAATGTTTCAATTGGAATTACTTCAGTTTCGTCTGGATTGTCGGAACTAGCCAGTTTTGCCAGTCTATCCGCTTTCTGGTTTTCAACTCTGGGAATATGTGTTATGTTGTACCGCTCTAAGCTATTCAATAGCTCTTTCACTTTCTTGAGGTAGGAGATAAGTCGAGGTCCTCGAGCCACGAATTCCTCTCGCACTTGACAAACAACAATTTTAGAGTCACAAAATATGTCTAACATTTTTACTCCAAGGTCTTTAGCAAGTTTCAGCCTGGCAATCAGGGCTTCATATTCAGAGTCATTGTTAGTTGTCGAAAATTCTAATCGCAGGGCGTAATATAACGACCGTCCCTCGGGAGTGACTAAGACAATTCCAGCTCCGGACCTTCGATCATTCTTGGCTCCATCTGTATATAGTTTCCACTGATTCATCTTTAGTTCATCCTCGGATTTAACCACTCTGTCATTGATTACTTCCTCCTCTGGAATGGTGAATTCCGCAATAAAATCTGCTAGAGCTTGCCCCCTGATTGACTTTCATGGTTGAAAATTCAAATCAAATTGACTTAGTTCTATGTTCCATTTGATCAACCTTCCCGATGCCTCAGGCCTCTGTAACACCTGCCTTAACGGCTGGTCGGTGTATATGGTTATTGGATGGGCCTGGAAATAGTGACGAAGTTTTCGGGATGCAATCAGGAGGCTGTAAGCAAGCTTCTCAATCTTTGGGTAGTTGCGCTCTGCCGCTGCTAATTTCTTACTTACATAATACACCGGCCTTTGTACTTTGTCTTCTTCTCGAACCAGGGCTGTGCTGACAGCGTGAGCCGAGACTGCCAAATAAACAAATAATTCCTCGTGATCTACGGGCTTTGATAAAATCGGCGGTTTCTCTAGCAGTTCTAATAGATTTTGAAAGGCCTCAACACAATCCGGAGTCCACTGGAAGTTCTTCTTTCCCCTTTTAATCAAATCAAAAAACGGAACACATTTATCTGTGGCTTTGGAGAAGAATCTACTCAGCGCCGCTACTTTCCCTGCCAGACTTTGGACGTCTTTAATTCTCCTCGGTTCTTCGATGTTCCTAATCGCTGCTATTTGGCTAGGGTTGATTTCAATTCCTCGGGAACTCACAATAAAGCCAAGGAACTTTCCCGATGCCACTCCAAATGAGCATTTCAAAGGATTCAATTTCATCCGATACTTTCGCAAGATACCAAACATTTCCGCTAAGTCTTGCGTATGACTGGAAGACTGCTTTGATTTGACAAGCATATCATCCACATAAACTTCCATAGTTTTTCCTATTTGATCATAAAACATTCTATTTACCAAGCACTGATAAGTAGCTCCAGCGTTTTTTAACCCGAATGGCATTACAACATAACAATATAGCCCCAAATTCGTAATGAAACTCGTATGCTCTTGGTCTGGTATGTGCATAGGAATTTGGTTGTATCCAGAGTATGCGTCCACGAAAGAAAGAAGTTCATGACCTGCTGTCGAGTCTACAAGCTGGTCAATCCTGGGAAGTGGGAAACTATCTTTCGGGCAAGCTTTATTTAAATCTGAAAAGTCAATACAAGTCCGCCACTTTCCGTTTGGCTTCTTTACTAAGACGGGATTCGATATCCAGTCGGGATATGTCGAATCTCGAATAAATCCATTCTGCTTCAACTTCTCTACTTCCTCTTTGAGAGCAGCCGACCTCTCTGGGCCCAGCATGCGTCTCTTTTGCTTCACAGGTGGATGCTTCGGATTTACATTCAATTTGTGACTTATAATGGATGGTGATATCCCACACATGTCAGCATGGGTCCAGGCGAACACGTCTAAGTTTGCCTTCAAGAAGTCCGTTAGTTCTTCAGCACGACGTGGATCCAATTGAGAACCAATCTTCAAAACTTTAGTCGGATCAGCTTTATCAATGGGAATTTCCACTGTCGCTTCATTAGGAGTTGCATTCCTAGCCTCTGGTTCCTCGTCTTTTCTGGGATCCAGGTCTTCAGGCGTTCCTTTGGGCAACTCCCTCGGGGTCAATCTCTCTAATTGCTATGCCGAGTCCCCCTTTGAGGGAGACGAGGCATCCTTACTCTCAGCATTAAATCCTTTCATCAACATCTTTAGTTCGGCCACATAGCAGGCCCGTCCGGAAACTTGATCCCCTCTCATTACTCCAGTTCCGGCTTCGGTTGGGAACTTAAGTAGCAAGCACCAAGGGGCGATACAAACTCTAAATTCAGCGAGGGCAGGTCTCCCCAAAAATGCGTTATAAGGCGAATCTACGTCCAATACTACGAACTGAAGCATTCGCACTCTTCTACGTTCTCCTTGCCCCAGGGTCACGGGCAACTCTATGTATCCCATGGGAGCTGTCGACGCCCCGTTGAAGCCTCTAATCCATCCTTCACAAGGCTTCAGATCTTCGGGCTCAAGCTTCATCTGATCAAATGACTTCTTGAACATGATATTAACGGAACTTCCGTTGTCTACTAATACCTTATGGACCAAAGCTGGCCCAATGGTGGTAGTAATAACCAATGGATCATTGGTAGGTGATTGTATCCCAGTATTGTCTCGGCTTCGAAATACCACGTCGTCAAACATGGTCTTCTATTGTTTTATTGGAGTGACATCTTCCAAATCATCACCTTCATTCACATCTAGATGCTTGGCAGCATTCACATATTGATCCATTGATCTGAAACTTCGGATTGCCGGGTGAGGTCCGCCTACTATGGAGTTGATGACAATCCCTTTACCTTTCTGCTGCGCTGTAGGCTTGGGAGCAGGTAGGATCTGTTTTGGAGCCTGCTCTCCTTGCCCCTTGTCCCTCGGGGCAACCTTGTACTCATCCAACTTTCCTTCACGCAGCAGCTTCTCAATCACATCCCTCAAATGCCGACATTCATTGGTCGAATGTCCATGAGTTCCGTGAAACAAGCAAAATTTCCCTGTCGCCATTTCTTTCTCGGTCGAATCACGAGGTGGCGGTCTTTTGTACTGTAACACATTGTACGTATCCAGGTAAATATTTTCCAGGGTGTCGTTCAATGGTGTATAATTCTCGTAGTTCTGGAACCGGGGTCTTTTGTTAGGGTCACTTCCCCTATTTCTGTTTCTTCTGTTACCGTTGGGATTACGATTATTGTTGTTGTTACTCCCGCTTCCAGTATTGCTATTTCCACCCTTGTTTCCTACATTTACTTCAACCTTGCCATAATTCTCCCCCGACTGCTTCACGGCGATATTACTCTGCACATTCTCCTTTGAAGCCGTCTCAGACTTTCTCTTTCGGTTTGCCCTGGCCTCCTCTCGCCTTAAATAAATATCGGCTTTTTCGTAGAATATCTCCCTTGTGGGGGGTGTCTTCCCAGAAAGGTAGTCTCCAAACTTAGATTCGGGATCGACTCCTTCCTTCAATGCCATCAGAATAGTGGGCTCATGCGGGTCACTGACCTCAGTTACAGCTTGGTTAAAACGATCAAGATATGCCCTTAAAGATTCTCCTGGTGCCTGTTTGATTCTCGACAATTCAATAACACTTTTGGACTTTCGGGCATGTAGTCGGAACTGGTTCATGAAACGCTCGCTTAATTCCTTGTAATTAGAAATCGAACGAGGAGGAAGTCGGGTAAACCAGAACAACGCCACATCTTCTAGGTAGATTGGGAACGCTTTGCACTTCACTTCATCTGGGGCAGCAGCAGCATTCATGAGCCACGAATACCTCATCAAATGCTGTCCCGGATCAGTCCTTCCGTTGTACTTGTCCATTTGTGGCAAGTTAAAGCGTCGGGGAAATTGGAAGTCGAGGATATCGTCGGTGAAGGGAGTATGGCTTCGCTCAATGCCATAGTCTTCATTTGTATAATTCCGGCTCTCGGACATAATTTGGCGAACCATTGCCTGTACATCAGCATTAGTTAGGGGCCGCTCAGGTTCCCTGGCCCTAGTATCCGAGTTCCTTCTGGGCTCTTGCTCAGGAGATGCTCTTCTTCTTCGAGCTGCCTCTGTTCGGTTCCGTTCCCTGCGTTCCCGGTCGATCTCGGGAAGAGGGGACTGGAGTCTTTGCCCCCGAGTGGGGTCATTGTTTCCTAATGCTCGTGCGATATCCTCACGAGATCCCAAAGATCCAAATGTCAGCTGCTCCACGTTCTGAGGTCGTTCGAGTGGCCTTCGTTCACGGGGCCTCTCTTCCTCGGAAGATGAAGATTGATCTACTGGTGTGTGACGAACCGGTGATGGAGTTCTTTGCCGACGGAGTTCACTAATCTCCCGACTCATGAGCCTCATATTTTCCTGCATCATGAGATTAGTGCGCTCATGAACTTTCATAGCTTCCCTTGTGCTCTCAAGCATGTCAAGCAAGCGCGAAAAATCTCCTTGAGTGATGGGCGCAGATGGATTGACCTGATCACCAACCCTGGCAGCTGGAATTGGAGCATTCGTAGGGACTCAAGTAGAGGTTCCAGCTTCACCAAGCATCGGGTCGGGTCGGAGGTAAGAGGTCGGATCGGATCGGAGCTGGGGTGCCTGGTCGGATCGGTACGCAGCGAGCAGCTCGGGTCGGTTCAGATTGGGGGAATGCACTGCTTCAGAATCTCCTACCCGGATCGGATCGGAGCTCTCCCCCTGCTGGCGGCTCGGATTTCCTGCATTGATTCTTCATGCTGCTGAACTCTGCCCCCGAGACCTTGTTACAACAGCATTTTGCTGATCTTCGCCAGCTCCATTTCCTCGAACAGACTGAACTTCCTTGCCTTTTCCTTTGGCCATGAGTCTTTGACAATCACTTCAACGAATGTAAAAAAGCAGAGAAACTTAAGGATTCACTTCTTTGAACTCAACGGTCAAAAAAGTAGAAAGAGATCCCGTAAAATAGAGAATTTAGATGAGGATTCTCAGTGAAAGCACCAAAATGTTAGACCCAAAAGTGGTTCTAACACCCAAATTGATTAAAAGCAAAATGAAATAAGATAAAAATAAAAATGAACACACAGGATTTATAGTGGTTCGGCGAAGAAATGCCTACGTCCACTTATCTTTCACTATATTCAATAATTCGGTTTCAAATACAATGTAAGATTCACTCAATTCCACTCACAACTCACTTTTGTTCACTCAATTGACTAAAATAAAAAATGAAAGATGATTTGGATTTTCCGGGAGTAATGGAGTTCGGATTATGGAGGTGGTTGAATTCTCAAAAGTGCTCAAAAAAGATCCTTCTCTTTGTCTCCAGACGGGGTATTTATAGGTGTGAATTTGCTTGAAACTTGATCCGGGTCGGGGCCACATGTCGTCCATCCCACCATCTTCGGGTTCGGATGAAATATTATGTTGACAACGCATCAAAGGAACAGACGTTATGGGTAGGAACTGGTCATAGCCGATCCGGATATCCAAGCGCTTTTGCAGGAGAATAACAGGGAACATGGGTTCGGGTCGGAGACGCACAGACAAGAGGGTCGGATCGGGATATCCGACCCGAACCGGATTGGCTTGGATGCAACATTCTCTTCTTCTCTAATCTGCTCCGCTCCGATCCATTTTCGTGGCAAACAGGTGGCTTTCCGATCCAATTGAGATTTAGTTGCCCTCCGATCCGATTAGATATGCCTTACCGATTTACTCAATAGGAGTTCACCGATCCGAACAGGGGACTCTTTCCGACCCGAACTGATGGTTTGCTCTGACCCGATCCGAACAGCTGCTGCTATCTAATCTAGATTGTAGAGTCTTCTCCAATCCGAACCGAAGTCTTCTAATTAAAAATGCCCTTCAATGTTTGATTTCTTGACTTTGTGTTGCCTAGTTCACAAAGTAGGCTAACACTTATGGGTACACAGAAATATGGGAGAACGAAGCACACAAGTTTTGGAAAGTATCCGGAACGCAAGCCATTTAAGTAACGATGGAGTTTTGTTGGCATTCGGTATCGAAAAGGTAGATCTTGGATGGGTGAAGCAAAATGATGATGGGTTTTAGAAAGTAGTAAGTGGAAGATGAAGATTGTTCACATGCGGGTGGGCTTTGTTGAGGATGGACCAAATGAATGTGGTAAGCCATTAATTAAAAGAAAAGAAGAAAAGAAAATAAAGGACGTGAACAAATGAAGGAATTGCCGGAAACGAAATGGGTCCGAGCTGATGCGTGGAGCGGTGTTGACAAACGGTCCATTACATTGGAATCGTACGGAAGCTGGCGACGCTATGAAGTCGGTTTGAAGAGATTTAAAGCACGTTGGATTATGGCAGAATTAAATGCCTGGTTTAATCGACTGACGCAAATCGTTATTTAACGGTTAACGCGCCAAGGTGAGTAAAATCACTAACTCTGATCTATTTTTACAATTATATTTTAATGTTGTTTGGATGCTGTGTGATGGTCGATTAGTTAGATTACAATTAATTTGGTTAAATATTATATACCGTTACATATGTACACACCATCGGTTGGACACTGATTCCATCGATTTGAATACCCCCTAGTATAGAGTTAGTGTCAATTGTGTTGACTGACATATGTGGATGCGGAAACCGGTTGGAGGAATCCGACCGGATTCCTTGATAATTATATGTACTGTTTGTTTTGTATGAACCCGAATTATATTTAAAACCCCATGTGAATATTGATGTCAAACGGAAATTCAACATCTGTTTCGATAAATCAATAAACGATATCAATTTAGAAAGTGATAACAGTCGACCGTAAAACCATCGTTTTGTTAAGGAGTTGATTGGCCGTCAGGCAAATCAACGAGATTAATTATAAAAATTATATTTTATAATTAAACAGAAGATATAAATTTATAATAGAAGTTCTATTATAAATCAGTATGTTAGAGTTCGTTTTTATAAAATAAATAAAAACGATTGTTGACATTTAAATAAGTTTATAAAACAGAAATTATCCGACGATTAAATATTTGGATAATTATATTTAAGATAAACAATTTAGAAATATTTTTAGATGAATTATATTAATCTAATGTTGAGGAGTAATTAAAATCAGTTAACGAGTTTACTGATGGAATGAGGTTGGTTTAATCAACTGTTATTTGGAAAATGGTTATTAGATTAATAGTCTTTAATTAATCTAATGAAACGGTTTAGAAATAAATTAATCAAAGTTTAAGAGATTTAATTACCTTTTAGTTTAAGAAGTTATAAGTAGAACTGGGAAGTGGGAAAGCGAAGAGAAAATGTTTATAAATAAATAATCATAAACAACGGAGATTTCGAAATATGAATATGGTGTTATCAAACCATATTCCAAAATAAAATAAGAAAATACGGGTTAATTAATATTACTAGTAACAAGGAGTTTAGAGTTACGGACTTGTATCTGTTCTAAGGTAAGAACGTTGTCGATTAAGGTCTGAGAGGTAAATAGAATACCCCAACTTGAACGGCTTCACTATTATCGAGAAACGATATCGGCTTGTAACGGAAAAAGATGTCAAGATTAGTATAAAGGGAATAAGACAGCGTATTGCAAGTCTGAAAACTATAGCGATAAAATAAACGCTGTTGACTAGGCTTAAGCGTGACTGTTATGTCAAGATTAGTATAAAGGGAATATGGCAGCATACTGCAAGTCTTAGAACTATAGCGATAAAATAAATGCTGTTGATTAGGATTAAGCGTGACTGTTATGTCAAGATTAGTTATAAAGGAGAATATTACAGCGTATGACAAGTTTTGAACTGTAGCGATAAATTAACGCTGTTAACCAAACTTAAGCATGATTTTTATATATAGCAGCACTTCCTAGGAAATGAAACAGTTTAGTTGAAATCCACTTATTCGAAAGTAATAAGTAACGATATTGTAAGAAAATATAAGAATCAGTTTTACAAAGAGAAATTGGAGAATCGTGTTAGAAAACGATGACAGCATTTCGATGTTCGAAATGTGATTAGAATTAAACCGTTAGAATTTAGAACTAGAATTCGACGATGTCGAATGTATTAAAAGTAAACTATTTTTAGGGATTATAATCTGATAGAATAATTAACATTTAGTTTTAAACAAATAAATGTTAATAGGATAGGAGTCTATATTTAGTTACAACTTGATATTGATTTGATAAGAAGTTGACGTAGAAACAGAGTTTATAAAGTGAAAGGGGAATATAAATCAGGAAAGAGAATTCGGTAAACAAGATAATGGTAATTATTACCTGAATAATAAGTTATTTGATAAAGATGCTCAGATTTCTATAATAGAAATGATATTCACATTTTAAAGTGAATAATGTTTGAAAGTGAACGCTTGGCAGATTAAAATGTTTAAAATGAAATTGGAAATATTTTCCCAATGGAGTTAGGATATATTATCCAAGTATAGGAAATAAAGAACGTGAAAGGAATAGAAATATTTCGAACGTTAATAACGTATGTTTTATGGAACTTGAGAGAATAAGTGTTTATTATAAATAGGAAATGTTTTCCAAGAAATGTAAAAAGGGCTAAAGCGGAATTTGAGAAATATCTAGTAAGATATTTGAATGCGAATAATGAAAACGAATGTTAAATAAGTGCCCGTGGTTGTGTGTGTTTAGTTGATCATTTGAATGGATGTTGTTTTTACTTCGATAGTTAAATAACCAACTATCGAGGTGTTTTGACCATCGTTGTCGATATGGAGAGACCGGTTAGATATATTATCTGAAAACCACTCCGTATAGGCATAAGCGCTGCGAATTAGATATGCTGAAGATAATTGAAGACGGAGTTAAATGCAAGGGTCGTCCAGTTCTAGAATGGTGTTTTTGTTGTCCAGTCCCAGGACAACTTGTATGGACGAGTGTCTGACAGAGTATTTCCAACGGTCACGCCGTTGATTTTTACAAATATACCAAGTTGGTGGGGAGAAGATAACTTCTCTTTATTCTACACCCAGTGTGCATTTGTGTAGTCAATATGTGATTTCGGATTTGACAATGTGGCATTCAAAGTGAATGGTGATCAGATGTTCTGAAGATAGACGTAGCTTCTAGCCTCACAACCAGGAAGTAACAAAATTTGGGCTAGGCAGCATGGCTAGTTGGGTCATCCCCAAGCAGGGTGTATTGTCACCGATCTAGAGAAAATTCATATTTATACTTCTTTTCGATTTTGTATCTTCGGATGACGGTTGGATGGCCTACAACCGTGGTGGCAATATATTCGCGACACTCAAGCTAAATGAGTGAGCGGTCATGTGTGGCCGGGTTGCAAGACGTTCTTGTTGAACCCTGAGTGTATCCCCTCTAGAGTACACTATTCAGAAGGTGCTCCCATACCTTGTCTGTTGAAATCCATTCTCCAATAAGCGCCCTGCGGTTTATGATTTTATACTATATGTGGAACGTGAGATGCAAGCGTTCTTCTACTTGTATAATTATTTGTTTAGACATTATCATAATATCACTGGTTTTGATATCAAAGAAATTTTGGGTTATAGTAAGGTTTTTCAAAGTTAAACAGTATGGTTGGAATTTACTCACACCAGTCCCATGACTGACCCAGAGTTTATTTTGTTTGTTTTCCCTAAACTCTTGGGTGCCCAAATTTGTATGGGCAGTCAAGTGTTTCAGGCTTTGCAGATTCACTTGGAGGAGCTAAAAGCAGGAGGCTCCACTATTAATTATTAGAGATTATTTCCGCTGTGATGTATACCATGTATTATACTCTGATATGGTATGTATATTTATACAAACTCTGATTTGTATTTCAAACTTGATATATAATAAAGATTATTATTCCGCTGTGAGATTCGGGTTTACTCTGATTCTGTTCAGTGTGTTCTTCTTTTTCTTCTTTTCTATTAGTTCTATCTTTTCTATCTCATCTTCTAAATTCTTTCAATAATGACACGGTTTTCAAGGTATCGAAAATCGCGCCGTTACAGTTGGTATCAGAGCTGAAGGTTAAGTGATTACCTTGGCTCTGTGGCGTAACTCAATAGAAATGGAGTTAGTAATACTCTAGATTGAGTTTGAGTGTGTATATATATATGAGTGCGTATTTGTGAATTAATATAAAAACCATTTTATATTGTGTTGACTGGTCAGTCGAGTGGTTTATGAATTCTGGTCGAAACAGTAATGCAAACTGGGTCGATAGGTGTTTCTAAACTCTTGAACAGCGTAATTCAACATGATATTGTTTTGAAAGATGGGTAAATAAAATAATTTTACCCAAAATATATTTTGATATAAAAGGAGTATATATCTTGAGATTATTATAGTATTGATCGTTATTATGATCAAATAAGATTTGTAATTAAGTTGATTATATAAATAACCAATCGAAATATTATACAAGTATAATATACAGAATCAGATAGATAAATTCTGAGCTTAAAACCAGAATTTGGAAATAAAACTCCGAAAACTGGGAAAAGAGTTGCAAAAGAATTTTGAAGTAAATATATGGGAATTTTAAAATCCTTAGAGATTTGAAATTGTTTTCCAAGTGTTGTGAAAGATATTTTGAAATAAAATTCAAAATGGAAGTATTTTAAAATGAATTTTGAAAGTAATATAGTATTGAACTCACTTCGATTGCTGGAAAATAATTCTGATGATGCTGGCCACATCATCAGTGTCATTTTCGAGCTGGTAAGTGACGGATTACTACCAAAGATTTTGTTTTATATTGATTTGAGAAACAAGTGTCAGAAATTCAAATGTTTTGAATAATATGTGATTTCAAACTGATTTGAAATAAATCCCAGGAATTTGAATTCTGAAATAAAGATTTAACTTACGGAGTTAAAATGGTAAAAGTGGAATTTTAAACTAAGATAACAAAATTGGACTGAATTTGGACGATCCAGAATGGAAATGGTAAAAGAGAAATATTGGAGATTCGAGTTACAAATGAATCAATTCTGGGAGAATAAGGATCGAAATTGTGAATTGGGAGATAAAGAGATAACTGATTTGAGAGATAAATCAGTAAATAAAATTGGAGTTGAAATATAATTTGGTTGGGTAGAAAGTGAAAAAGATTGGTTTGATATTGGATTGATGGAAACCAACCAACGATGCTTAGATATATGTTAAATGGCAGAGATAGAGTTAAATGCCAACCAAAAAGGGTCATGTTTAAAATTTACACGAGTATGAGATTTTGATGAGGCTGTTTGGCAAGACGTTTGGCTGTTTGACTTTCTTTTGGATTGGAGAAGGCCCAGAATGGCAAGTTGTTGTAGTACCGAGTGAGCCGTGCAAAAGAGATGCTGGCGGGATTCTTTGAAAATTTAAGTTGTTAGGAAATTTTCAGAATTTTGAAAATATTTGAAATAATAAGGAATAAATATTTAATTAGAATTAATCAGTTCAGTTGAAACTGAAATAATGTAGTAAACCAAAAAGATTTTTAACCTGTTTACAACAGAGATTGTAGCATTTTCCCTATCTTAGCAATTTCGAGGACGAAATTATTTTAAGGGGGAAGGACTGTAACGTCCCGCATTTTGTCGGTCTGTATTTGAATATTTAAAACAGTTTAAATATTGAATTCGAAATATAAGTGGATTTAAATATTAATTAAAACGAAGTTGAACGTATATAAATATATATTAATTAAAATCGAGCTCAGAACGACCCTGTAGTTCGTAAATTAACGTTCTGAACTTCAACTGAGTGTACCAGACTCGTTTTGAATCGGATTTCTTCGAAATGAGAAATGTTGGAATCTGTTGAACTGTATCTTTCTAATAGAAGTGAAAAATCAAGATTTCGTCGTATATACTGCAAGATATGTCCAAATCAAATATTCGAAAAGTCGCTGTGAAATCATATATCGACCGTAACGGTTATTTGAATATAACTTGATATCGGTTGCAAATCGGGACAGGGTTCTTTTGAGGCGCAGCGATAATTTAATTTTTAGAATTTTACTGTAATTTTTAATTAATTAAATATGCAACTTTTTATTTGGAGTATTGTGTACCCTGTATCGGTATTTCGGGATTTCACAGAATGAGTTCATCTGCCGGTATTATTATATTTTTAGGACTGTTACACATCGTGTGACACGATGACGTCGATATCTCTGTCTATAACAGTGGGAAAATAAATAAAGTCCTTTGTAACCGGTACCACTTTAATGATAAATATACATATATAAGTAAAGAAATGAGAATATAAAATATACTTCCTTAGCCAAGAAGAAAACACAAATAAATGCCTAGTCACCGTAGCATGAATTGTCCATCTCGCCTGTAGTATCAATAAGCAAAATATCTGTCCTATACTACAGACAAATGCCAACGAAGTATGGCTGTATGCTTAAGACTTAAGCTAACGGGTCCTTAGCCATAACCCTATTCTACGAAGACACGTTCCAATTAATGTCACCATACCCTATAACGTCAACATCATAAGCCTACGGTTCCTAATACTTAACTACTAAGAAAAACACCGATATATATATAACTCGGCAAAAGCTTCATCTCTCTATCTTTCAACCCTCAGAACAAAACCCAGATCTATAAAAAACATCAATTTCTTCGCTATAATTTCCTCAAAACAAGGATCATTCGATTTCTTTTCTCAAATACTTCTCCTTATATTCTCACTGATGCGCGGTTCAGCATGGAAACCGGATACAGGAAATGCTGCGGGGTTCGTGCAGTGAGGCGATGTAGCAGCAAAGTAAGGGTGGCGCAACACGTCGGGTGGCGAGAAGTTTTAGTGGCGGAGTTGGGTTGAAGGGTGAGTTGAAGGCGGACTAGCGGGGTAAATAGGCACACGTGTGATGGTGAGAAGGGGTGTAGCGTGGAGGTAAATTGCATGCCCCCTTTGTTGGTGGCATAGGTTAAATTCTTGTGCCTGTTTCACTCTTGCTGCAGCCTTTTGTTAACTGTTATACGCATGGTAAGTAACTGGTCACAAACCAGCTGTTGTGACAGCATGCCGTAGGATATATGAGTTGCTTCATGGTGGTTTTGGCGTCCTTTGTATCATCAGTACACTTGAGAATTTCATGTACTGAAGTGGTCGAAGATTGCATGCATGAAAGGGGACGTTGGCAACCATTCAGTAAGCGGTGGAAGGTGTATAAAGATGGAGTGGATCATGCGTTTACATGGGAGGAAGGGACGTGAGCTCATGTACGTGGAAACTAGAGGGTGTAAGAGCATGGAAGGCAGTAGCTTGAAATGGTGCATCATCATAACGTGAGGAAGAGAGTTTGAGCTTGGGGTCTTAGGTTACTGGATGCATGGTGGTTTGCGGGATGGCCGAATGGTGCAAATGAAATTGTGGTAATGTCGAGGGTAGAATCTTGTTGAGTGAAGACAGGGCCGAGCTCGCATGAGGCACAACTGGGGTTGATGGCGCGGGTTCCGGCGAAAGAACAGGATCTGTGTGGGTTGACGTTAATCAAAACACGGCGAAATTTATATGAGCGAATATTGTGAGGTGCTGATGCAACATTTGTATAAGAGGGTTTAACGTGGACTTAAAGTTGTGCGTGGAAAGCATACTGGAGGGTGAGTCTCTGAACAGTAGAAGCCTGCGGATATTCACGGAATTGTACGTCAAATATGGTTTGCAAAAACTGAGAGTGGTCTTCACTTTCATTGATGCTGCTTGTTCAACTTAGCTCTCATTGCTTAACAAAGAAATGGATCCAACTTTGTTGATTTCGTCTGACAAGTCAGGTATGCCACCAAGCGAAAATAGCCATGAAGACAATAAATAATGTTTCTTATGGGTACACAGAAATATGGGAGAACGAAGCACACAAGTTTTGGAAAGTATCTGGAACGCAAGCCATTTAAGTAACGATGGAGTTTTGTTGGCATTCGGTATCGAAAAGGTAGATCTTGGATGAGTGAAGCAAAATGATGATGGGTTTTAGAAAGTAGTAAGTGGAAGATGAAGATTGTTCACATGCGGGTGGGCTTTGTTGAGGATGGACCAAATGAATGTGGTAAGCCATTAATTAAAAGAAAAGAAAATAAAGGACGTGAACAAATGAAGGAATTGCCGGAAACGAAATGGGTCCGAGCTGATGCGTGGAGCGGTGTTGACGAACGGTCCGTTACATTGGAATCGTACGGAAGCTGGCGACGCTATGAAGTCGGTTTGAAGAGATTTAAAGCACGTTGGATTATGGCAGAATTAAATGCCTGGTTTAATCGACTGACGCAAATCGTTATTTAACGGTTAACGCGCCAAGGTGAGTAAAATCACTAACTCTGATCTATTTTTACAATTATATTTTAATGTTGTTTGGATGCTGTGTGATGGTCGATTAGGTAGATTACAATTAATTTGGTTAAATATTATATACCGTTACATATGTACACACCATCGGTTGGACACTGATTCCATCGATTTGAATACCCCTTAGTATAGAGTTAGTGTCAATTGTGTTGACTGACATCTGTGGATGCGGAAACCGGTTGGAGGAATCCGACCGGATTCCTTGATAATTATATGTACTGTTTGTTTTGTATGAACCCGAATTATATTTAAAACCCCATGTGAATATTGATGTCAAACGGAAATTCAACATCTGTTTCGATAAATCAATAAACGATATCAATTTAGAAAGTGATAACAGTCGACCGTAAAACCATCGTTTTGTTAAGGAGTTGATTGGCCGTCAGGCAAATCAACGAGATTAATTATAAAAATTATATTTTATAATTAAAAAGAAGATATAAATTTATAATAGAAGTTCTATTATAAATCAGTATGTTAGAGTTCGTTTTTATAAAATAAATAAAAACGATTGTTGACATTTAAATAAGTTTATAAAACAGAAATTATCCGACGATTAAATATTTGGATAATTATATTTAAGATAAACAATTTAGAAATATTTTTAGATGAATTATATTAATCTAATGTTGAGGAGTAATTAAAATCAGTTAACGAGTTTACTGATGGAATGAGGTTGGTTTAATCAACTGTTATTTGGAAAATGGTTATTAGATTAATAGTCTTTAATTAATCTAATGAAACGGTTTAGAAATAAATTAATCAAAGTTTAAGAGATTTAATTACCTTTTAGTTTAAGAAGTTATAAGTAGAACTGGGAAGTGGGAAAGCGAAGAGAAAATGTTTATAAATAAATAATCATAAACAACGGAGATTTCGAAATATGAATATGGTGTTATCAAACCATATTCCAAAATAAAATAAGAAAATACGGGTTAATTAATATTACTAGTAACAAGGAGTTTAGAGTTACGGACTTGTATCTGTTCTAAGGTAAGAACGTTGTCGATTAAGGTCTGAGAGGTAAATAGAATACCCCAACTTGAACGGCTTCACTATTATCGAGAAACGATATCGGCTTGTAACGAAAAAAGATGTCAAGATTAGTATAAAGGGAATAAGACAGTGTATTGCAAGTCTGAAAACTATAGCGATAAAATAAACGCTGTTGACTAGGCTTAAGCGTGACTGTTATGTCAAGATTAGTATAAAGGGAATATGGCAGCATACTGCAAGTCTTAGAACTATAGCGATAAAATAAATGCTGTTGATTAGGATTAAGCGTGACTGTTATGTCAAGATTAGTTATAAAGGAGAATATTACAGCGTATGACAAGTTTTGAACTGTAGCGATAAATTAACGCTGTTAACGAAACTTAAGCATGATTTTTATATATAGCAGCACTTCCTAGGAAATGAAACAGTTTAGTTGAAATCCACTTATTTGAAAGTAATAAGTAACGATATTGTAAGAAAATATAAGAATCAGTTTTACAAAGAGAAATTGGAGAATCGTGTTAGAAAACGATGACAGCATTTCGATGTTCGAAATGTGATTAGAATTAAACCGTTAGAATTTAGAACTAGAATTCGACGATGTCGAATGTATTAAAAGTAAACTATTTTTAGGGATTATAATCTGATAGAATAATTAACATTTAGTTTTAAACAAATAAATGTTAATAGGATAGGAGTCTATATTTAGTTACAACTTGATATTGATTTGATAAGAAGTTGACGTAGAAACAGAGTTTATAAAGTGAAAGGGGAATATAAATCAGGAAAGAGAATTCGGTAAACAAGATAATGGTAATTACTACCTGAATAATAAGTTATTTGATAAAGATGCTCAGATTTCTATAATAGAAATGATATTCACATTTTAAAGTGAATAATGTTTGAAAGTGAACGCTTGGCAGATTAAAATGTTTAAAATGAAATTGGAAATATTTTCCCAATGGAGTTAGGATATATTATCCAAGTATAGGAAATAAAGAACGTGAAAGGAATAGAAATATTTCGAACGTTAATAACGTATGTTTTATGGAACTTGAGAGAATAAGTGTTTATTATAAATAGGAAATGTTTTTCCAAGAAATGTAAAAAGGGCTAAAGCGGAATTTGAGAAATATCTAGTAAGATATTTGAATGCGAATAATGAAAACGAATGTTAAATAAGTGCCCGTGGTTGTGTGTGTTTAGTTGATCATTTGAATGGATGTTGTTTTTACTTCGATAGTTAAATAACCAACTATCGAGGTGTTTTGACCATCGTTGTCGATATGGAGAGACCGGTTAGATATATTATCTGAAAACCACTCCGTATAGGCATAAGCGCTGCGAATTAGATATGCTGAAGATAATTGAAGACGGAGTTAAATGCAAGGGTCGTCCAGTTCTAGAATGGTGTTTTTGTTGTCCAGTCCCAGGACAACTTGTATGGACGAGTGTCTGACAGAGTATTTCCAACGGTCACGCCGTTGATTTTTACAAATATACCAAGTTGGTGGGGAGAAGATAACTTCTCTTTATTCTACACCCAGTGTGCATTTGTGTAGTCAATATGTGATTTCGGATTTGACAATGTGCCATTCAAAGTGAATGGTGATCAGATGTTCTGAAGATAGACGTAGCTTCTAGCCTCACAACCAGGAAGTAACAAAAGTTGGGCTAGGCAGCATGGCTAGTTGGGTCATCCCCAAGCAGGGTGTATTGTCACCGATCTAGAGAAAATTCATATTTATACTTCTTTTCGATTTTGTATCTTCGGATGACGGTTGGATGGCCTACAACCGTGGTGGCAATATATTCGCGACACTCAAGCTAAATGAGTGAGCGGTCATGTATGGCCGGGTTGCAAGACGTTCTTGTTGAACCCTGAGTGTATCCCCTCTAGAGTACACTATTCAGAAGGTGCTCCCATACCTTGTCTGTTGAAATCCATTCTCCAATAAGCGCCCTGCGGTTTATGATTTTATACTATATGTGGAACGTGAGATGCAAGCGTTCTTCTACTTGTATAATTATTTGTTTAGACATTATCATAATATCACTGGTTTTGATATCAAAGAAATTTTGGGTTATAGTAAGGTTTTTCAAAGTTAAACAGTATGGTTGGAATTTACTCACACCAGTCCCATGACTGACCCAGAGTTTATTTTGTTTGTTTTCCCTAAACTCTTGGGTGCCCAAATTTGTATGGGCAGTCAAGTGTTTCAGGCTTTGCAGATTCACTTGGAGGAGCTAAAAGCAGGAGGCTCCACTATTAATTATTAGAGATTATTTCCGCTGTGATGTATACCATGTATTATACTCTGATATGGTATGTATATTTATACAAACTCTGATTTGTATTTCAAACTTGATATATAATAAAGATTATTATTCCGCTGTGAGATTCGGGTTTACTCTGATTCTGTTCAGTGTGTTCTTCTTTTTCTTCTTTTCTGTTAGTTCTATCTTTTCTATCTCATCTTCTAAATTCTTTCAATAATGACACGGTTTTCAAGGTATCGAAAATCGCGCCGTTACACCAATCCAAAAGAAAAATCCAATCGGCTCATAAAATCATCCAAACCCAAAGAAATACAATAAACATGTACCTATTTGTCTGGCAAACAATTTTCTTCTCTAGCCTCCTTGCTATGACCTGTTCAATGTAAGTACATGTACATGCATGCATTTCCAAATAATTTTCAATACAATTCACTATTTGATACAATTTGGCTAAATGGTTCAAATTTTAATTAATCAACCAATAATCAAACAACACAATCAACAATCAATTGGTTGATTAGCTTTTCAAATTCATAACTTTGATACATAGTCCAAAAATCAGATTTTTGATGCCAAATCACAACAATAGGCCGTATCTAATTTTGGTTCTCACACCAGTCAATTGGAAATATATAGAAATCCCACTTTCGTCACTGGAACATAAATTCTGATGATGAAGCTTCAATCATGAGAACCATCTCCGGGCGACTAGAGCGTGATTCTATATTTATCCGGTATATTAAAACTTCAAATACACGCGGATCAGACGTATACGTAAAACCTTTATATACTGGATTGTCTGGATTCAATATAAAATAAATAATCAAATACGAATAATTGATTTAAATTACCAACACAAAACTTGTTTTCAATTTTACCTTAAAAACATAACTCTTCACACTCGTTCTATGATACTACTGTTCCCATCTATAACGAGCCATTCTTAATTGATATTACTAATCCAATATCTGATGAATCCTACCATTTGGTTCTAACGTGTCTTGTTCTCCGAGCTCTGTAAACCAAAGCTCTGATACTAAATGTCACGATCGCGAATTTCGCTCGATCCGAATCGATCGCTAAACCGACCAAGACCGTTCGAAACCCCTGATTGTTTTGAGAACACGACAAATTTGAACATAAACAGAAGAACATTTCGTTGTATATTACAACAATTCATTAGAATACAAGAATATACAGAGTATGAATAAATATTATACATCATAAAATATCAGAGATTTAAATACATTACTGCAGTGGAAAAATAATACAAAACACAATTGAAAGTAATACACGAATACAGAGCTTTTCGAGTATCGTTTCAGCTGTAAACCAGGATCCTGTGAATATAAATCTGCAAAACCAAAACAACTAGCTGCCCGTGTCGAAAATAGGGGCACCCAGAGTTTAGGTTAAAACAATAAACTCCAGGTCAGTCATGTGACTGGTGTGAGAACTAAAACAGTTATTTATCTTTATTTTAAAGTTAGGTAAATCGAGGGACAACGCCGTATAACACGGAACAGGTTTCCTCCCAAGAATACCAGTGCATAAAACAACAGTGCAATGCTAAATAAAGAAAAATGAAGCTATTATAAGACCCAGGTCCCATCACACAATGCAACGTAAGCCGGAGTATAGGGTTTTTACCTTATAATAGCCAAAGAATGCTTAATACGCTAAAAACAAATCATTTGATATTATTATAAGTGCATAGTGTATAAAACAATTTCAATCATAAGTATCAATCATAGACGGCATAAGTGCCCCATACCACTATGTCACCATACTAGGCTCTACAAATAAAACCGCAAAGTCATGTATTGGAAGCTGGATTTCCATCTGTGAACCGAGGCAAAAGATAGTCCTCACCGAATTCGAGAGCCTCTAGTCCTTCCTCAGGCAAGTACTCAGTCAAGCCTTTGGAATCGTCAGGGCCGGTCCACCGATGTGGATTAAAATGCCTGAACACTGCGTTTCCCCGCCCTTTGGGGCGTAAATGAGTCCAATGACTCCATCGGCTCCACACAGTCACCGATATATCCGAGGCGCCTCGCAACCCAACAACCACATAAGTCAAACTCGTCAGGGCATGTCAAACCACTGACGCCACTTCTAACTAGAAAGAAACGCATGTCCTCCCTGATGTCCTCTCCCGTTTCTGGTTCACAACCGAGGTGTGAGGCTCGCGAATCAACGCTGCACAAAGCTTTGCCGCACAGGCCGTGCTTTGATCATCAACAACAAGACTCTGCTTTTCAACAGAAGCCTTGATCATATTGCCACTTAAGCATGCCACACAGGAAATTCACTCCATGCGTTTGATATCCATCAATATATAACCTCTGAGCTCGTACGTCTCAGAGAAGGGCGTTAAGCAAGAGAATGAATTCTCCGCCACCAAACAGATATATATTTAATAGGAATCAATCACACATAATAAAATCCAATGTCAGACACACAGTCCATTTACAAGTCCGTTCTGGGTCTGAACGAAACCGGAGGCACCTTGTACCTCGCATATCCATCGATCTCCAAGTACGTCTGGACGACTAGCAACTGATTCCCTCCTCTTGGGTGTACAGCTCAATCAAGATCATCAGTAATCACCCAAACGATGTGAAGACCTCTGGTCTTCAACCACCGTCTTCATCCTCGACACCACGTCGAATCAATTTTTCAGAATGGGATAAACCCGGTCTTTCTGAATAACTCGCGTATATAATAAACAAGTGTTACACAAACACAACATACGCCTCATTCCAATTCAGAATATTCCTTTATTCAAATATTCTCATGCTTTGGGAAAGATCCCCATTAATTTTATCAAAGATAAATTCTTTAAATTTATTCTTTAATCTTCTTTTGAATATCAATTCAAATTAGTCGGGATTAGCAAACCATATCGCAGTAATCATTTATTTTATTTCCTAATCCTAACCTATTCATCCCATGAAGTAAAACTGGTCATACTTCATATCTAACACCACGGTGTTATCGGTAAATTTAAATACCGTTTCACGTTCAAATCTAATTAAAGATTTAACTACCGCTTGGAGCAAAACTGGTGATACTCCATTCTCGATCACTTCAATCTAATTAAAGATTCATTAAAACTCCACTTAGTTTTAATCTTCCCAAAAATCAATATCCTGTCTTTAACTGGGTTAAAGAACCAATGTCATCTAAAACACGGTTCACGATAAACCCAAAATCACATTCCATTCATTATCGGGTTAAAGAACAAGTGTTATTTAAAACACCGTTCACGATAAACCCAAAAATCAATTCCAATTCAATTCCAATTAAATATCATTTAATTGGTATACTTCATTAAATCTAAAAAAAAAAAGATTTAATCTTTTTCTCAACTGGGTTTAAGAACAGTGTTAATGAAGACACCATTCACGACAAACCCAAATCCCATTTGATATTAAATACAAGGCTCTGAATCGGCTTATATTCAATATCAAATTCTACGACCAACAAATATCGTATTGGAAATAACGATATAAATATATCTTTCAAATTTCCATAACACTATCTGTATAATCACGAAATCCAACATCGAAATATTCCAAAGACAATTTCGATTCAAATCCATTTCCACTTTATATATTGGAAATTCTGGTTATTTTCAAAACCATTTCAAATCCACTTTATTTATTTTAAAAATAAATGGGATTATAATTCTAGTTCAAAACTAGTTCATTTCGATAAAAATCTATTTTTATCTTTTCAAATTAGGAATTTTTCATCCCAATTCTTCACAAATCATTTCTTATGATTTTACACAAATTATTACTATTTTTAATAATTTTATCAAGGCCCGTACAGTCAATTTCCATCAACGGCCATCGAACTGCACTTACAGCGACCTTTTCCAAATTCGATTTGGACATAATTACAAATCCAACCATTAGATTTCTAGTTTCTAATATTCGTTAGAAACCTCTTTTCGATATGAACCCAACGGTTCTGGTTTTAGGAGAATCCGACGGTTGGATCTCCCGTAATATCCATTCGAAGTCAATGGTCGAAATTCGCGAACTGCCGCGGCGCGGCGCGTTCTATTCAGGCCATTCTATATATATAATATATATTATATATTTCTTCGATTTCCTTTTTAAAACGTATTTTATAAATTGTTTTAAATTCTTTTTCAAAATGATTTCAACTTCGTATTCAATTTCTAGTCAAAATTGAATATTCCATATCATTAATCTATAAATGATAATATTTTCAAAACGTTATATTTTGACATCACTTCCTTTTCAATACTCATTATAAAAATGAATAAAATCGATATAAATATCGTTCACGTCAAAATGGCGTAAATCTAATCAACACGGCTTTTATTCAACACATGAATGTTTTCTTCTATTCAACACATGAATATTTATTTTATTCAACACATGAATCTTTATTCCATTCAACACATGAATTTATATTATTCAACACATGAATTTATATTATACAACACATGAATTTATATTATTCAACACATGAATTTTCATTCTATTCAACACATTAATTTTCATTCTATTCAACACATGAATTTTCATTCTATTCAACACATGAATTTTCATTCTATTCAACACATGAATTTTTATTCTATTCAACACATGGATTTTTATTCTATTCAACACATGAATTTATTTTTATAATATTCCTTATTTTCCAAATTGGAATGAGGCCCAATCAATTACCATATAATGTTAATTATATGGATTTTCCACAAGACATGTATATAATAGCAACGATAAATCATCAACCATCATCCAGAGTGCACCACACAACTGCATAAGCATTAAATATCAATAATTAACACTTACACAGTCTGTCAACCCATCGATTGACATACAACTAAACAATCGGGATTAGTTGTAACACCCCACGTCCGTTAGTGTCGCTCACAAAGGGAATGCACTAAGTTCTGTGGAGCATTTTGGGTAAAAGATGCAGATAAATTACAAGACAGACAGAAATTGAACAGCGGAAAATAAAACTTTGCTTTATTGATAAAATAACTTGTACAATGGTCTCTTTACAATATCAGAGTATCATCTGTCTTATAAAATAAAGAAGCATAAAAATACATTTATATTCCCCGATCAAAAGCCAGCCATAGCATCTGAAAAGAGAATCCAAGCAAACTTCGACAATTCTTCAAGCTGGAAAGAGTGGCAGTCCAATTTAACCTGAGCTAAACTATTCCCTCCTTTACTACCTGGGGGGGGGGACGGAAGAAAAGAAGACGAAAGAAAAACAGAGTCAGACATAAAGCCTGAGTAAGCTCAGTAACTTCTAGCATATGAACATGGAACAACAACAAAACGACATGAATTAACTGAATACAAGATAACACCATGATGATAGGGTTGGCAAGATTAGACAAGATTAACACAAGATATGCTAAGCTAAGATAAACTGGATATGCTCTAATACTTTCGTCGTTTCGCTATCTCCTTGTTATACTGGTTTCTATATCTCTGCACCTCCTAACTAGTGTCCCAACTAGTAACGATAACGTGATCCCAATCCCTGTATCTTTCATTGCCTTCGGGCATCCGTTTATTATTTATTACCTAGATCTTAATCTAGGGTTTTCCATCAAATGCTTTCTAAATTAGAGTTTACGCTATCTGCTGAATGCTTCTCGGATTCAGGTTTTATGCCACCTAGTCCAACTAGGGATTATGCTACCTGTCGAACGATACCCCCAAGTCTAGGACACACTACCTAGAGTGGTATATGTTCCTATACTTCCCCACGCATGTATCGCGAACCGTTATCGCTTGTCTAGATGCACATGTCCCATAATGTGCGGTCCGAGTCCTGTGTCAGGGCAAATCAAGGAATACAGAACTCGGTCAGGAGCTTTCAGATATCTGCCGATGCAGATGCTAAGGTCTGTTTTTGTTCCAGTGGCTATGGTCCCACTTGACCCCTCCCTCAACTAATGAAAGGCACACCTTGTAAAATGAGAACTATACGCCGGCCCCTGGTGCCCCACTATCCTATGGCCATCCTCACCCATAACTAGATAGCAAGTATATGGTTTTTTGGAGTTCTCCGCCTTTCCGCTTCACGTACCTCGATTGACTCAAGATGGATGGTAGACGACGAGTCGCTATCACAGGGCTACCGTTTGCTCGCCGAATCACGCCGGTCCATCCTAATCTTTAGGTTGCCATGTATTGCAACCAAGGCATACCCCTGGTTCTTCTACGCAGACCTTAACCTCTGTGGGCCCAGGCGGATCATCTGCAGCCTCACAGAGGGATACCAAGAGTACCCTCACGTCCCCTCGAAGCCTCGGGCTTCGTAACCCAATTCGTTGGAGCCTTCTTTCTACTCAGACGGACATTCGCTCCTTCCCGCGTTATACTAAGAATTACTACTTAGTTTTATTAACTAAGATTTACCACTTAGTTTTCGTTGTTTCCTTAACTAAGGTTTACTACTTAGTTCTCTTTCCCGTCAATTTGGATTGGTTAAGTGTCATTAGTCTATTCAAGCCAACTTAACCCTCTTCACTCATCCTGTTAAACTAGTTAAGTGTTATCAGTTGACTTAACCCGACCACAAACCAAGTTATATTGGTTAAGTATTTATTACTTAACCCTACCCATTTACCCTGTATTGGTTAAGTGTTCCTTAAACTTAACCTTGCCCGTCTGTTTTAACTAACATGTTATCAATGGTTTAGTATTACCCCTTCATGTTTTAGACTTAGCCCTATTCCTTTATCACAATCTGATGGTTAAGTGTTCAAGTTTACTTAACCCTATGGTCTTGTCCAGCTAACATATCAAATTGGCTAAGTGTATTAACTTTACTTAACCCCACCTTCTAGTCTAGTTACCATGTGAAGTTGGTTAAGTGTCCCTATGGACTTAGCCCTCCCATCCTAGCTTAATTGTGTTAAATTGGTTAAGTGTTCCTATGGACTTAACCTTCCCATTCTAGCTTAACTGTATGGACCTAGCCCCACCCACTAGTCTGGTTATTATGTTGAATTGGTTAAGTTTCTTAGTGAACTTAACCCTAACATTCTTGTTCTAGCTTTAATTTAATAGATTAAAGCCACGACCACTCACATTAGACAGATATTGTTGCGATTACTGGATGTGCCGGTTGGTTCCGAGCAGATTTACATCGCAACTCAGTCTAACCTCGGGTTAGGCCTATTCGTGTTTTCTAGTTCAAGGGTTTTGACTAATTTTCAAATCAGGTTTTGAAAGTAACCATCCCGTTCATCGGATCAGTTAGGGATAGTCAGGGAGAGCAGGAAACTTGTATTTTCCAAACCCAAGCCTAGACACTATCCTCTCTGTCACCCTAGAACATTCTGGTGTGTCATTAAAAGAGATGTCGTTAATAAACCTTTAATTTGTCTAAATTCACATTTTCTCATTTAGGCCAGATTCAATAGGTAAATTATTCCTAATTTACTTATTTCCCAATTACTCTTTTAATGTAAATTGTCTACATTTATTTCTATGGCCCATTTCACTTCCTAAATCATATTTATACTTTTTGGTATGTAAACTATACCAAATTAAGTGTCACTAACCATGATTTTTCTAAACCTGACAGTTACTCTCAATTATGGCCAATTTCACATTTATGCCAATATACTTACCGTGCCAAACTAGCTAATCCAATTCTGATTCAACATTCTAATTCTAGACTTATTACTCTAGTTCACTATTCAGGTAAATGCTAGATTTACACGTCAATACTGGATTCAAATTATACATCCTATAATTCATGTCAAATTTATCCAATTTGCATTTTTATGAACATGCCATAATACATGTTCCCAATTTATGCCAATTTCCAAGTTAAACTATGTTTTTAGTACATTTCACATTATGCCCAAATCGTATTCCCACCGTTCGTATAATTGCGATTAAATCTAGATTATGGGTAAATCTAGACTCGTAGAAAATAGGGAATGAACCAAAGATGCTACGAAAAAGGATGGACATAATAACTGGCATAAAAGGTTTGAATAACGATGTAGGTTCAAGAACATGGGTAGACCTAACTTAATAGGTAAATTCCCAAGGTCTAAAACCAAGGATAGACAGAATAGAGACGCAGGTTCAAGAACATGGGTAGACCTAACTTAATAGGTAAATTCCCAAGGTCTAAAACCAAAGGTAACCAAAAATAAACAGAATAGATGATCGGGTTTAGACCCAATTTCATAGTCACAAAACTTAAGCAACACTTTCCTAGTCATGAATCATAGGTGTTTAATCACAGATGTCCTTGTTTTGTCATAGGCAATAGTTTATGTTTCCTAATCAAAGGCATAGGCTTAGTCAAGGAAATAATCCTCATAGTCACAGTCACAGTCATAGGCAATGTTCATAGTCATAGGCAATGTCCACAGTCATAGGCAATGTTCATAGTCATAGGCAAATGTTCATGGTCATAGGCATATGGTTTTAAGGTCCATAGTTTCATAGTCATGGTCTATTTTGTCCTCGAATCATAATAGTTCTTAATTAGGTTCAAGAGTATAGGCACTGATTCGAATAGAGAGAGAGAGAATTGGCATATTCTTTAATTCCTTTAATTTCATGTCACAAACAAAGAAAAACGTTCAAATCTAGAAATAACTAACTTACAGAGATTAGATCAGAACAGAAAGATGGCGTTGCTAAGATTCGTAGAAAAACAGTCGTTGAAGTCGTTAGAACCTCCTCTTGAATCCTAGCTTGACTCGAACCTCTTCTTGAAAGTCTTTTAGCAGCATCTCCTCATCTTGATTTATTTTATATATATATTTCTATTTATTATTTAATTTAAGAGGAGGAGAAGAAGCCATGTCTGTCAATAATCTTTGCAGCATAAGGGTTGAAAAGAATTGTGAATAGAGAAGAAGACTAGTGCTGTTTATATAGTGTTAGGCGGACGAACCTGGTCAGAATGGCGTCCAGATACATCAGAACGAACAGGGTGCAGAAGGCTGGAAAAACAGGGGGGTCGACCCCCAGGTCGACTATGTAGTTGACCTGGGTGCCCCAGGTCGACTACCCAGTCGACCTGGGTGTCTTGGGAGGGAAAATTCCCACCCTGGCCAACCCGGCCCGATTATTGAAATTTGAGTCTGTTCGGATTTTAAACTGAATTCTGAAACTTCCGAAGGCCATATCTCCCTCATACGGACTCCGATTTACGCAAACTCGGACTCGTTTTCATGCAGATTTCCGAGACGAACACAATGACATAGCCTGTTTCCCTTGATTTTGATTTTAAATTATAATTCTGCCTTGATTTGTGAATCTTAGCGTTACAGAATCACGGAGTGTTACATTCTCCCCCACTTAAAAGGATTTCATCCCTGAAATCTTCAAGTTAGGAAGAATGTGTCCTACCATCCAATCACCCATCTACTCAACCATTCGATCACAGGAAGTCATTGTCCTTAAAAGATTTCTAATGCTTTCATGTTCATATGCATAGTGTGTGTATATGTCTTTATCTAATGCAAGATCAAACGGTCTACTGATTCAGTTGACCTCCTTAATGCAAATCATGTCGGTGCCATGCGTCCAATCATGTATGCAAGCATCCCTAGTTATGTAAATACTACATGCGTGCACAGCCATTCATCCATATGCAGCATCCATATGATAACATATCAGGCTCAACTTACAAACAAATACATATCTGAAAATGCAAGATGAAAGCGTCCGAACTTGATCTAGTGCCTAATACGTATGCATATGCATCCACGAGCAACCATTAGCAATCACTTGCAACCACCAACCATAACATGTTTCAAATACATGTTTACATCCATTGGCTTCTACCTAAGGATCGAGGATACGACCTAGAGGATACACTTTGGAAAGAGAGAAACAATTATGCGTAAAGCTCCTACACAAAGAAATCAAGGATGCACCTTTAAGAAAAAGGGTATGACGCTAGTATCTAGCCTTCTTGAGCTTTACTCCACTGTATCGTAACTAATTTAACTTCACGGTTGTGAAGTTCCGGATCTCCATTTCCAAAATAAACAGATGTCAATCATGGTACCAAGTATATGTACTTAGATGATTAGAGGTTTCCCTCTTATCCGCCATGCCATAACTATAAGAGTCGAAAGGTCACTACATGCTCTTTGGAGTGCCTGCCACAACTATTCATCTCTCACGCAAACCATCCAAACCGAACTCGACATTCCTCAAGTACAAGCCCCAAAGGCCTAAACCAATATCAGACAATAACCCAAGGAATATCTCCCCCGAATTTAGACGATCTACGTGAGATGATATAAGCAAACTCGATAGCTATTCTCAAATCCCTACTAACAAAAATAAACTGGTCGGACCGCCAATTGGATTTGAGATTCTAGTGGGATCTTTCTACTATACAAGTACTATGGTGTAGAGACCCAACTATGGAAGTGGATATGAACAAATGAGAAGCGCTAGAACCTAGGGAAATAGTACGAACAGAAAACTAGACTCATCCAACCGGACTACCTTTCTCCTAGGTACACTTGGTGGCGAAAGCATGTACTTGTCCTTCTGAAAATTTCGCCCTCGTTCTTTCCCTATCATACCCTAGTAAAGATACTTCCTCTTGTCTTAGGTTTTATAATTTCTTCCTCCTTCGTGTGCCAAGTCTACATCCATGAATTCCTCATCCTAGGGTTATGCTCCTTAGCCAAACTCCTCATCCCCTTCCATGTGTAGTCATGTTGACAAATCTCTCGAAAACTGCCTCCATCGTCCGGAAAACCCTATAAGCTTCGAAAGAAAACTGCCCGTAGAAGAAACAACTACGGCTATGGATGGAAGCCGGGCACTACTTCGCCCATCGATGAGGTTACCTCCCAGAAAGCCAGGAGCCCCAGAGACTCAAGAAAGAAGGAGACAAGAATTCAAATAGAGGAAGAGAAGATAGTGCGTATGGCTTTGGGGAATCTGCCTTTAAAACAAAACTTTTCTCGGAAAATGCTTCTTTAAAAACCATTTTGAAATTAATTTTTCAAATCCTTTATCTGATCTGGTAACCTTCAGCTCTGATACCACGTGTAACACCCCACGTCCGTTAGTGTCACTCACAAAGGGAATGCACTAAGTTCTGTGGAGCATTTTGGGAAAAAGATGCAGATAAATTACAAAACAGACAGAAATTGAACAGCGGAAAATAAAACTTTGCTTTATTGATAAAATAACTTGTACAATGGTTTCTTTACAATATCAGAGTATCATCTGTCTTATAAAATAAAGAAGCATAAAAATACATTTATATTCCCTGATCAAAAGCCAGCCATAGCATCTGAAAAGTGAATCCAAGCAGACTTCGACAATTCTTCAAGCTGGAAAGAGTGGCAGTCCAATTTAACCTGAGCTAAACTATTCCCTCCTTTACTACCTGGGGGGGGAACGGAAGAAAAGAAGACGACGGAAAAATAGAGTCAGACATAAAGCCTGAGTAAGCTCAGTATCTTCTAGCATATGAACATGGAACAACAACAAAACGACATGAATTAACTGAATACAAGATAACACCATGATGATAGGGTTGGCAAAATTAGACAAGATTAACACAAGATATGCTAAGCTAAGATAAACTAGATATGCTCTAATACTTTCGCCGTTTCGCTATCTCCTTGTTATACTGGTTTCTGTATCTCTGCACCGCCTAACTAGTGTCCTAACTAGTAACGATAACGTGATCCCAATTCCTGTATCTTTCATTGCCTTCGGGCATCCGTTTATTATTTATTACCTAGATCTTAATCTAGGGTTTTCTATCAAATGCTTTCAAAATTAGAGTTTACGCTATCTGCTGAATACTTCTCGGATTCAGGGTTTATGCCACCTAGTCCAACTAGGGATTATGCTACCTGTCGAACGATGCCCCCAAGTCTAGGACACACTACCTAGAGTGGTATATGTTCCTATACTTCCCCACGCATGTATCGCGAACCATTATCGCTTGTCTAGATGCACATGTCCCATAATGTGCGGTCCGAGTCCTGTGTCAGGGCAAATCAAGGAATACAGAACTCGGTCAGGAGCTTTCAGATATCTGCCGATGCAGATGCTAAGGTCTGTTTTTGTTCTAGTGGCTATGGTCCCACTTGACCCCTCCCTCAACTAATGAAAGGCACACCTTGTAAAATGAGAACTATACGCCGGCCCCTGGTGCCCCACTATCCTATGGCCATCCTCACCCATAACTAGATAGCAAGTATATGGTTTTTTGGAGTTCTCCGCCTTTCCGCTTCACGTACCTCGATTGACTCAAGATGGATGGTAGACGACGAGTCGCTATCACAGGGCTACCGTTTGCTCGCCGAATCACGCCGGTCCATCCTAGTCTTTAGGTTGCCATGTATTACAACCAAGGCATACCCCTGGTTCTTCTACGCAGACCTTAACCTCTGTGGGCCCAGGCGGATCATCTGCAGCCTCACAGAGGGATACCAAGAGTACCCTCACGTCCCCTCGAAGCCTCGGGCTTCGTAACCCAACTCGTTGGAGCCTTCTTTCTACTCAGACGGACATTCGCTCCTTCCCGCGTTATACTAAGAATTACTACTTAGTTTTATTAACTAAGATTTACCACTTAGTTTCCAGACTCGTTGTTTCCTTAACTAAGGTTTACTACTTAGTTCTCTTTCCCGTCAATTTGGATTGGTTAAGTGTCATTAGTCTATTCAAGCCAACTTAACCCTCTTCACTCATCCTGTTAAACTAGTTAAGTGTTATCAGTTGACTTAACCCGACCACAAACCAAGTTATATTGGTTAAGTATTTATTACTTAACCCCACCCATTTACCCTTTATTGGTTAAGTGTTCCTTAAACTTAACCTTGCCCGTCTGTTTTAACTAACATGTCATTAATGGTTAAGTATTACCCCTTCATGTTTTAGACTTAGCCTTATTCCTTTATCACAATCTGACGGTTAAGTGTTCAAGTTTACTTAACCCTATGGTCTTGTCCAACTAACATATCAAATTGGCTAAGTGTATTAACTTTACTTAACCCCACCTTCTAGTCTAGTTACCATGTGAAGTTGGTTAAGTGTCCCTATGGACTTAGCCCTCCCATCATAGCTTAACTGTGTTAAATTGTTTAAGTGTTCCTATGGACTTAACCTTCCCATTCTAGCTTAACTGTATGGCCCTAACCCCACCCACTAGTCTGGTTATTGTATTGAATTGGTTAAGTGTCTTAGTGAACTTAACCCTACCATTCTTGTTCTAGCTTTAATTTAATAGATTAAAGCCACGACCACTCACATTAGTGTTGCGATTACTGGATGTGCCGGTTGGTTCCGGGCAGATTTACATCGCAACTCAGTCTAACCTCGGGTTAGGCCTATTCATGTTTTCTAGTTCAAGGGTTTTGACTAATTTTCAAATCAGGTTTTGAAAGTAACCATCCCGTTCGTCGGATCAGTTAGGGATAGCCAGGGAGAGCAGGAAACTTGTATTTTCCAAACCCAAGCCTAGACACTATCCTCTCTATCGCCCTAGAACATTCTGGTGTGTCATTAAAAGAGATGTTGTTAATAAACCTTTAATTTGTCTAAATTCACATTTTCTCATTTAGGCCAGATTCTATAGGTAAATTATTACTAATTTACTTATTTCCCAATTACTCTTTTAATGTAAATTGTCTACATTTATTTCTATGGCCCATTTCCCTTCCTAAATCATATTTATACTTTTTGGTATGTAAACTATACCAAATTAAGTGTCACTAACCATGATTTTTCTAAACCTGACAGTTACTCTCAATTATGGCCAATTTCACATTTATGCCAATATACTTACCGTGCCAAACTAGCTAATCCAATTTTGATTCAACATTCTAATTCTAGACTTATTACTCTAGTTCACTATTCATGTAAATGCTAGATTTACACATCAATACTAGATTCAAATTATACATCCTATAATTCATGTCAAATTTATCCAATTTGCATTTCTATGAACATGCCATAATACATGCTCCCAATTTATGCCAATTTCCAAGTTAAACTATGTTTTTAGTACATTTCACATTATGCCCAAATCGTATTCCCACCGTTCGTATAATTGCGATTAAATCTAGATTATGGGTAAATCTAGACTCGTAGAAAATAGGGAATGAACCAGAGATGCTACGAAAAAGGATGGACATAATAACTGGCATAAAAGGTTTGAATAACGATGTTGGTTCAAGAACATGGGTAGACCTTACTTAATAGGTAAATTCCTAAGGTCTAAAACCAAGGATAGATAGAATAAAGACGCAGGTTCAAGAACATGGGTAGACCTAACTTAATAGGTAAATTCCCAAGGTCTAAAACCAAAGGTAACCAAAAATAGACAGAATAGATGATCGGGTTTAGACCCAATTTCATAGTCACAAAACTTAAGCAACACTTTCCTAGTCATGAATCATAGGTGTTTAATCACAGATGTCCTTGTTTTGTCATAGGCAATAGTTTATGTTTCCTAATCAAAGGCATAGGCTTAGTCAAGGAAATAATCCTCATAGTCACAGTCACAGTCATAGGCAATGTTCATAGTCATAGGCAATGTCCATAGTCATAGGCAATGTTCATAGTCATAGGCAAATGTTCATGGTCATAGGCATATGGTTTTAAGGTCCATAGTTTCATAGTCATGGTCTATTTTGTCCTCGAATCATAACAGTTCTTAATTAGGTTCAAGAGTATAGGCACTGATTCGAATAGAGAGAGAGAGAGAGAATTGGCATAATCTTTTATTCCTTTAATTTCATGTCACGAACAAAGAAAAACGTTCAAATCTAGAAATAACTGACTTACAGAGATTAGATCAGAATAGAAAGATGGCATTGCTAAGATTCGTAGAAAAACAGTCGTTGAAGTCGTTAGAACCTCCTCTTGAATCCTAGCTTGACTCGAACCTCTTCTTGAAAGTCTTTTAGCAGCATCTCCTCGTCTTGATTTATTTTATATATATATATATATATATCTATTTATTATTTAATTTAAGAGGAGGAGAAGAAGCCATGTTTCTCAATAATCTTTGCAGTATAAGGGTAGAAAAGAATTGTGAATAGAGAAGAAGACTAGGGCTGTTTATATAGTGTTAGGCGGATGAACCTGGTCAGAATGGCGTCCAGATACATCAAAATGAACAGGGTGCAGAAGGCTGGAAAAACAGGGGGGTCGACCCCCAGGTCGACTATGTAGTCGACCTGGGTGCCCCAGGTCGACTACCTAGTCGACCTGGGTAGCCCAGGTCGACTACCCAGTCGACCTGGGTGTCTTAGGCGGGAAAATTCCCGCCCTGGCCAACCCGGCCCGATTTTTGAAATTTGAGTTTGTTCGAATTTTAAACTGAATTCTGAAACTTCCGGAGGCCATATCTCCCTCATACGGACTCCGATTTACGCAAACTCGGACTCGATTTCATGCAGAATTCTGAGACGAACACAATAGCGCAGCCCGTTTCCCTTGATTTTGATTTTAAATTATAATTCTGCCTTGATTTGTGAATCTTAGCGTTATAGAATCACGGAGTGTTACATTAGTGTACGTCAAATATCATCCCAATACCCGTGTGGGGTTTCAAATCAACAAATACAGATTTTTATTTGTGCAGTTGGGCGATGTGTAAAATTTATCATCCCAATCAATATCAGTCAAATGGGTGTACATAAACAAATCGTCTGATTTGTTTATAAATATTTATTTTATATACATGTTAAAAATCATATTTTTAACTATAAAATATTTTCCACTATAAAATATTTTATTCTATTCCACATCACACAATCAAATTTCACAACACAGCTATCAAACAAACAAGTCATCCACGGTCTGTGGACGACGGGTGTCGGGTGCTACTAAGCACCGTCTGCATCCTAGTATATATTTCAACTAGAAATCAAAATAAAAGTGAGGAGTTCTCACCTTGGGGATCCACTCCGCCATTCTTTACTTCTGAACGGTTCGGATTTTGTTTTGATTTCAATCCCTTACATCGCACTCCTTTTCACGATGTTCATAGTAAAAATCATATTTTTATCGCTTCATTCAAATAAAAATCACATTTTTATTATGCTACTCATATAAAAATAATATTTTTATATTGCTACTCATTTAAAAATTATATTTTTATTACGCCACTTACATTAAAATCATAGTTTTATATTCATAAAAATCATATCTTTTCATAGACAAAGATCTAATCTCTTCATTTATAAAAATGTGACCATTTCATATAGAAAAATGTAATCTTTTCATTAGCTAAAAATCATACTTTTCTAATGCTAACCATATGATAAAAATCAAATCTTTATCACGAAGTTATATATATATATATATATATATATATATATATATATATATCATACCTTTACAGTGCTTTTCATACAGTAAAGATCCAATTTTTAACGCTACTTCATATATGCAAAAATAATTTTTTTTTCTCTAACTAAAGATCGTATCTTTATTCTTGCCATTTACACATAAAAATCCAATCTTTATTTTATGACATCCCTATAAAAATTTACATTTTTATAATGATGTTCTTTATATAAAAATCTTACCTTTTATAGTTATAAAAAAATCTAATTTTTATATTTATAAAAATCTAATTTTTATATAGTTAAAACCATATTTTTATAACGATGAGTATAAAAAAAATCACATTTTTACAATGAAGACTATATTTTTAATATAAAAAAACTGATTTATATTTACATATAAAAACTGAGATTCAAAATAAAAATAAAATAACAAAAGAACTTACAGTTGAATTGGAATGGGGGGCTGTCAGCGGCGCTCAGGCGGAGGATGCTCGTGGTGGAGGGCAGATGGTCGAGCATCGAACGACTGGGGGCTGAGGTGGCTTGCGGTTGGTTTTAAGGTTTGTAACGTGGGGGGAGGGGGGTTTCAGAGGAGAAGTAAGGGAGAGGGAGGAGGAGGGCGCATGCAATCAGAGGGGGGTGCGGCGTCCGGAATGGCAGCGCGGCGGACAGCCCGTCGCCCCCTTTTCTTTCTTTTTTCTGATCTGAATATCGTGGTAGGGAGAGAGAAAAGGGGAAGGGAGGGGTTATATAATAATGTTATATATTTAATTATTTAATTAATTCTAAAAAGTAACTTTTAAATCCAATCTCCAATCAAGACCCAACGACTATCGTCCCTAGCTAATTACCCCCATTCCGAACACAATGGAATATGTATCGTAAGCTGATTCGATCGTTTCGCTCAGTTTCCGTCAAAATCAAAATATAAATCTATATATTGATTTTGAACGCGTATTTCAATTTCCCGGGACCACATACGGACCCTAAAAATCCCCGAAAAATATTTTCTAGCTTCGTATTGTATTGATGATACGGTTCTAACAAAACTAATTTCATCAAATTCTGAGATCGTTTGAAAATTGGCCAATTTATGGTCGATCGAATTGACTTAAACTGTTAAAACACGTTTTACTTCGCCACGCTCACATATTGATTCAGAAAATTATGCAAATTGGAATATAGCAAAATTTTGACATCCTGGATTCAACAAAAGTGGTTTCATCAAAAACGAAGGTCGTTTGCAAAATTTCCCTTTTTAAGGGCCAAAATTCCATAGCGACTGTTCTGAAATTTCAACTAGGCATAACTTTTTATCCCCATTATGAAATTTCAATTTTTCAGATTCATTGGAAATATATTCTCAAATAAATTCTAATATTTTTGGTTTCACTGAAATCCGGTTTATTTTGAATCCTGTACATTCATTTGAACTTTGAAATCGAAATTTCAAATTATCGCGCCGTTTTCAATTCCTTTTATAATTAAAATAAAATATTTATTCAAACGACAATCAATATAAATATATATGTTCTAATTCTATTCAAAATAAATTTTTGGTCGTTATTATTTAAAATAATTTATTTTAAATATCCAAAATTCACTAAAATTGCCAAAATAAAAATTTTAAATTGGCTCGGATTTCCGGGTTATTACACTTGGTGTTGCTGTCCAGCAAAACATAATGGATCACGATGCGGAAAAATACAGTAGTGTGAATAGAAAATATGTACAAGGCTATATATATATTCGTTTAGAGGAGTTTTTATGGAAACAGAAGAGAAGGATGTTGGGTATATATTTATATAAGAGGAGACTTCCGTCTTAAGTAATAGATGATAGGATAGGTTCTGTGCATTTTCATAGGGTAGCTTGCATTGAGCCGTACGATTTCTTAATGGCTAAGGTAAAGAAATATTTACGTCTTTACTTATATGCTAAGGCTTTGATGAGAAATGTTTAGCTACAAAGAAATGAAATATGAGGCCTGTGGAGTTTTGGTTCGTAGGTTAGATATCTTGTGATTTAGATTACTCAGACTGCATGTTTAAATCATTATTGGGGTAGCCGCGTGAGTTGATTACTCAAGGCAAGTAGGAGATATTAAATATAGAATCAGGGTACATTGCTGTATGGTTACTTTCACATTAAGTTTCAGGAAAAAGTAAGTGGATCTACGTAAAAAGAATCTCAACCATGTATGAGCTTATGTGAACCAATTATTCGAGTGATAGCTATATAGACTTCCACAGGCAAAATATTATTTTCATCATACTTGTAGTGCATTGAAGTAACGTGCAAGTAGCACAATCCTTTGATGCCAAGGTAATGCGATCCTTTGTCGCCAAAGTAACGATTTCTATATGTATATTATTATTCTATTTAGTTTTGTTTAGTGTACCCATTACGTAAGACCCATTCGTTTTTGGGCCGCTATTGACGAAAATAAAAATACCGCTGTGAAGAGCAAGGTGTCACGATCCCAAAAATATAATAATATAGACAAGTTAGCTTATTCTGTGAAACCCCAAAATGCTAATATAGGGTGTGAAATACTTCAAAATAAAAAGTGCTTAATTTCCAAAATAAAAATTGCAGAAAATTTCTAAAAATTAAATTATAACTACATTTCAAATATCTTGTCCAAATTCGAAACCAGTATTTAATTAAAATTAAATATATCGTTATGGTTTATAAACGATCCCATAGCGACATTCTGGAAATTTGATTTGGATATAACTTCCAATCTATAAGATGACATCTCGATTTTTCACTTCCATTAGAAAAATACAGTCCAACAGATTCCAACATTTCTTGTTTCACTGAATTCCGACTTAAGATTCTGTACACTCAGTTGAAGTTCAAGACTCAATATTATGAATTACCGCGACATTACGGGCTCGATTATAATTATATTATAATTATTATGTTTAACTGCCGTTTAATTAATATATTCGTTCTTATAATTCAACTCTAAACTGATTGCAAATTTAACTCATTCCCGATCATTTCAGTAATTAAATGTATTATCACATTATTTATATTACTTAAATATAAATCAGAATTATTTAATTTAAGCCAATTAAATTACAAAACCATTATTTAAATAATTAAATAAATTAATTATTATACCGCAAAAATACGTGTCGTTACATTCCTTCCTCCTTAAAAGAATTTCGTACTCGAAATTACTAAGGCGGGAAAATGTTATAAAACTTATTAACTAGGTTAAAATTAGTTATTTCACTTATTAACCAGGTTAAAATTATTCAAAATATTATTCACAATGCTTGTAAACAATTTAAAATCTCCTAGGATTTTAAAATTCTCATATATTTAATCCAAATCCATATACAACCTCTTTTCCAACTTTTAGAAATTTTAATTCCAATTCTGATTTAAATTCAGATTTAATCCATCTAATTTTTATATATTACACTTATACAAATTCAGATTAGTTATTTATAACCATTTCAATTTATAATCTTATTCGATTATGAAAATAATCAGCACATCCAATATATTATAATACCTCTAATATATATATAATATAATTTGGGTAATATTATTTCATTTGCCTCTTTTCAAAACGTACTGTGTTGGTTTATCGTATTCGAGTGTTTAGAAACCCCTATCGATCTTGTGGTGCCCCACTATCGATCGGAATTCATAAACCACTAAATCAATAAATCTCCACAACATAAAAAATATTTTATATAAAATAACAAATACGCTCTCTCATATATATATATATATATACACACACACTCAACTCAATCTAGGATAATACTAACCCCATCTCTATTGAGTTATGCCACAGAACCAAGGTAATTACTTAACCTTCAGCTCTGATACACTGTAAAGACCCAAGGATTTGCGACCTTGGTAATCGACATAACTCAATGTCGACTAACCAAGCATCGGAAATACCGGATAGTTAATAGAAAGAAGTTAGTGGGTGAGAATAGATAAGACAGAAAATTAGAATAGAAGAAGAAGAATATAGATACAACATCAGAGTAACACGAATCTCACAGCGGAACGAATAAAATATATTATACAACATAACTTGAAATCAAAACAATATATGTATACAATACCATTATCAGAGTACATTGCTTACAACTCAGCGGAAATAAACAATAGCTATAATCCTGAAGCCTCCTGCTCCAGTTTTTCAAGTATCTGTAAATCCCGACTACTTGACTGCCCGCACAAAATTGGGCACCCAAGAGTTTAGGGAAAGCAAAACAAAATAAACTCTGGGTCATTCATGTGGCTGGTGTGAGTAAACTCCAATGATTTGTTTAACTTTTAAAACAAAGAATAATCATAAGACCAATCCACATATAAACACAAATGGTTTTTACCTTACGATAACCCAAAACGTTCTTTTAAAATCCATACTCTTCTGATATTACAATAATGTCTAAATCAAGTAAATAGCAATCTAGTAAAACGCTTTCATCTCACGCTCTACATATATAATATACAATCAAAAACCGCGGGCTCTTATTGGGTAATGGATTCCAACTATGACAAGGTATGGAATCACCTTTCGATAGTGTACTCTAGAAGTGATACACTGGAGTTCAACAAGAACATCTTGTAACTCAGCCACACATAACCGGCCATTTATTTCGCTTGAATGTTCCGAATATATTGTCACCTTACGGTTGGTATACCAACATAACCATTCCCGGGAGATACAGAGTTAAAAGAAGTAACAAATATGAATATTCTCTAGATGGTGACAATATACCCTACTTGGGTGCGACCCACTTAGCCATGCTGCCTGTCCGATTTCTGTCATTTTCCAATTGATGAGGCTTGAGGTCAAAATTTATCTTTTAACAGATCACTCCTTCATTTACTTTGAATGCCACATCGTCATACCCGTCAAATCAAAAATTGATTTCCCCAAAAATACCACGAGTATAAGCTAAGAGAAACGAATTCCTCTGCCACCAACGTAAATTCGTTTGAAACGATCAACTTACGTGATCTACCAGATATATTCTGTCAAACATTTGTCCATTCAAGTTGTCCTGGGACTGGACAATCCGAAGGCACTATTCTGTAAATCTATCTTAAGCAATTTCTACCTAGGGTTTACTGAATAGCCCTTGCATAACTCCGTCTTCAATTATCTTCATCATATTTGATTCGCAATGCTGGTACCATACGGAGTGGTTTTCAGATAATATACCTAATCTCGGTCTCTCCGTATTGACAACAGAAATGGTCAAAATCTTTGATAGTCGGTGATTTAACTATCAAAGGAAAACATGTGTATAAACAACGGTCGTATTCCCAAATGGAAATCTTACCGACCAATAATCATTTCATTTCCCAATTATTATTTCCATATATTCATGAATTCCTTATTTTTCTAAAATTAGAAAATATATGTTATTAACTTTGGAAAACGTTTCCATTTCTGATTCACGCATCAATATCTTCCCACCTCTATCAGTCTCTAACTGTAAACTAGTAAGAGAACAACTTCCCACGTATAAACCCCGAAGGCCGAAACCAACATCAGATCGATACCCAGAAAGCCATTCAACTCAACTAATTTCCAGTCAGTTTCTAATTTCAGTAATTCCATTTAAATTCCTAATTCAAACCCTAAATAACTTTATAATATTTTATTCGCAAAATATTTACTTTAATCTAATTTTTCACATAGAATGTGAATAATATTTCTTTATATAATCAAAACAGTTTGATTTCGTATTTAAAAACATTATCTCGAACCCAAATTCTATTTATATTTTTATTTGTAGAATTATTCATACAAGTCTTAATTCATTTCCAACATTTATAATCTCATTGCAAATTTCCTTTATAACTACTACGTTCACATTCCATTTCAGTTATCGGTGTTAAAACCGATTTTACTTACCTATATAAATTCAAATTTATATATTAATTTTATCAAATGATAAATATTTCCTTAATTTATAAACATGGTTTATAAATTATTCTCCTCAATTTATCTTTTAAAACAGATTTCTTTTAAATATGTACTTTAAATCAATATCATGTTACACCCGTGTGCGAAGCACGGGTCTAAACCTTCCTAATGTAAAATTCTCTTTTTATAAAATTCTATTCATTTTCCAAATATTTCCTTTTATAATTCTATTTACTTTCTAAATAAATATTTCTTTTATAATTATAGTTATTTTCCAAATAAATATTCCTTTTATAATTATATTTATTTTCCAAATAAATATTCCTTTTTAATTATATTTATTTCCTATAAATATTTCATTTTCAAAATACACTTTGAAATTTCCCTTTTTACATTCCAGTATTTCTTATGGTATTTAAAATACCAATTAAGTAGACCCGTGTCATCATAATCAATCACATGTTTTATATCACATCATATATCACAATATATGAAAACAAATAGTATTATAAATATTGAGGAATCCAGTTGGATCCCTCCAACCTGTTTCCCTACATCCACAGATGTTAAACAATATAAATAACATCGATTTCATTTCAATACGAAATATTCTGTTAAACAGAATCAATATTTGATTAACGATTTATATATATATCGTTACCTATAATTTCAACCAATAAATCAGCAATTCAACCAAATAATCAACACACAGCAGTCATTCATCTTTTATCTATACTAGATTATATTTATAAAAATATAAACTGTACAGAGTTAGTAAGATTTACTCACATTGGACGATCATCGTTAAATAACGAATAACGATCATTGATTTGGATCTAGCAATTTATTTTGCTATAAATTGTAACGAGCTGCAATTCACTTCCAATCAGTTCCATTGCATAGCTTTCATCCATACGATCCCAATGGATCCAAATTTTTGAATTACCGATAATGTATGAATAAGATGTGATCATTATAATCTAACACATTGATTAAATGTTAAACTAAACTTATATTTATTTTCACTTCGGGCCTTACCATTTTATTTCTCGGAACATCCCCATTCTTAAAGCTCGCCTGACCATTTGTTGTTTCAAACATCCGGCTCCTTCCCAAACCATACTCCGGCAAGTTATTCCCCAAGTCTTCTACCCCGATACAAAACTATACCACTACTCCTCTTTTACTTTAATTTTTCATGGTCAATCCCTTTGTCCTTCATTCCAATATATATACTTTTAATTGGTCTTTACAAATGTTCTTAGCCCAATGCCCAAGCATAAATCGCCCAGACTCGCTCCTCCTTCTTCCACAAATCATCTGCTCCACATACTCACAATAAACTGCTCAGTCCTCATCTCTCCTCGTTCTCACCATCTCCACACTCATCTTGTTCAACTTGCAACCCATAGAAGAGATCTGAGATTGAAATCGATACTATGTTGATCGGAATAAAAACTGCGAATTCATTCATCACCATACTTCCTTCCCATCCTCGTTCAACTGACCACCACCGTGGTTACTGCGACTTCGTCGTTCACCTCACTGTCTATAGTGAGACCAGCGAATTCCTTTTGCACCGAATCCCTACTGCACACTCTCTTCTAAGAGCTGCGCGCTCCTCTGCAGCTCAAACGAGTTCCTGAACTTATATCGGAAACTCGACCAGCGGTACCTAACTTAGATGGGTTCGAAGCTGTCCCTGGGTGCTAATGATCAAGAATACATGGATTCCAATTCATTTTGGATTTCTAATGATTTGCTGAAATCATTTGGAAGCACCTCATTTATTCAAGCAGCTGCTGTGCTTTCTCCAATTTCCGTTCGATATATATCCTCCCTGGTTTTTAACACCCACCGAACTCAACCAAGGCCGTCAACAGCTCCTCTTCCAGCTCACACTCTGCTTCCTCGATCGGGTTCCATACCTTCCTCCCAAAGTACAGGCAATGGCAGTGACAAGAAAACTCTCTATTCTTTGCAAATTCCACCCTTGGTGTTGCTGTCCAGCAAAACATAATGGATCACGATGCGGAAAAATACAGTAGTGTGAATAGAAAATATGTACGAGGCCATATATATTCGTTTAGAGGAGTTTTTATGGAAACAGAAGAGAAGGACGCTGGGTGTGTGTGTATATATATATATAAGAGGAGGCTTCCATCTTAAGTAATAGATGATAGGATAGGTTTTGTGCATTTTCATAGGGTAGCTTGCATTGAGCCGTACGATTTCTTAATGGCTAAGGTAAAGAAATATTTACGTCTTTACTTATATTCTAACGCTTTGACGAAAATTGCTTAGCTACAAAGAAAGGAAATACGAGGCCTGTGGAGTTTTAGTTCATAGGTTAGTTATCTTGTGATTTAGATTACTCGGTCTGCATGTTTAAATCATTATTGGGGTAGCCGCATGAGTTGATTACTCAAGGCAGGTAGGAGATATTAAATATAGAATCAGGGTAGATTGTTGTGTGGTTACTTTCACATTAAGTTTCAGGCAAAAGTAAGTGGATCTATGTAAAAAGAATCTCAACCATGTGTGAGCTTATGTGAACCAATTATTAGAGTAACGCCTATATAGACATCCACAGGCAACAAAATATTATTTTCATCATACTTGTAGTGCATTGAAGTAACGTGCAAGTAGCACAATCCTTTGATGCCAAGGTAACGCGATCCTTTGCCGCCAAAGTAACGATTTCTATATGTATATTATTATTCTATTTAGTTTAGTTTAGTGTACCCATTACATAAGACCTATTCGTTTTTGGGCCGCTATTGACAAAAATAAAAATACTGCTGAGACGAGCAAGGTGTCACGATCCCAAAAATATAATAATATAGACAAGTTAGCTTATTCTGTGAAACCCCAAAATGCTGATACAGGGTGTAAAATACTTCAAAATAAAAAGTGCTTATTTTCCAAAATAAAAATTGCAGAAAAATTCTAAAAATTAGATTATAACTACGTCTCAAATATCTTGTCCAAATTCGAAACCAGTATTTAATTAAAATTATATATATCGTTATGGTTTATAAACGATTCCATAATGACTTTTTGGAAATTTGATTTGGATATAACTTCCAATCTATAAGACAAAATCTCGATTTTTCGCTTCCATTGGAAAAATACAGTCCAACAGACCATCATTTCTTTTTTCATAGAATTCCGACTTAAAACAGATTCTTTACACTCAGTTGAAGTTCAAGACTCAATATTACGAACTACCACGACATTACGGGCTCGATTATAATTATATTATAATTATTACGTTCAAATGCCGTTTAATTAATATATTCATTTTTATAATTCAACTCTAAACTGAATCAAATCTCCTATATCATCCAATTCACACAGGATTGCGAATTCAACTCATTCCCGACCATTTCAGAAATTAAATGTATTATAACATTATTTTTATTACTTAAATATAAATCCGAATTATTTAATTTAAGCCAATTAAATTACAAAACGATTATTTAAATAATTAAACAAATTAATTATTATACCGTAAAAATACGGGTCGTTACAGGACTCGAAGACCAGACTTAAGATTGCTTATCAAGGAGACATAACAGAACCCCGCTACCGCTTCCAGACTACATAAAAAGCCGTAGAGCATGGAGCATTGAGGACGCCTTCACTAAGCCTCCAATCTAACTACAACGAAGGCATCGATAAGATCCTCGGTGTCAAGAATCCAAACCAATTTTCTCATTCTCTCATCTAAAATTCTAAGTTGTAAACCCAAATTCGTAAATCAAATCAAGGATTTTTAGGAATTGAAATTCTCAAATCTCTTTATTATTCGTAATCATTAATAAAAGGAATTCAATTTCAACCACCTAAGATAATATAAAGGTAATCGTATAATTATTATATATCACCCTTAAATTCCAACTTTGCACGTTTGAGCACTTAAAGGAATCACCGTATTAGATCTATAGTGTCATCGAAAGGGCTTATTAAATGGAATAAGACATCCTAAACCGACACAAAGAATCTCAATCTATAATCATCTGATACCCAGACCTATTTAAGGTCCCAAAGGCACCCGATAGCAATCGATCTTTCTAAAAGGTTATGATCGAAACCCAATAAGAATACTATTCCTCTAGTCTATATGGATATTTTACCTACCGATACAAAAGCCTCAAGCTATCAATGTCGAAGGAATTTAGTCATATAGTCAAAAGGATTCATCTATTATCAAACGAATGATGGAACAATTAATAATATATCAATGAATGAACTCATTCAACATCCTGGGGATTAGCTGAAAGGTTCCAACCTACTGAAACCATGCTTACCCAAGTTGAAAGAAGAACCTACAGATCTTCTCAAGCCTTGCAACAACCTATGTTAATAGAAATTAAGATATTTGGATACACTACGCCATAGATAGCCTACTGCAACACCAGAGAAGTGATGTAGGAAGTACCAAAAAATGTTGCTATCGGCAAAAAAAGATCAAAGGCAACACTTTCTTGGTAATGCATTTTGTTGCGTTGCCTTAGATTCGTAGGCAACATCTTTACCATCCAATGACAACATTTTCCTGATGTTGCCACAAATACTAATTTTACTTAAAAGTGGGCCCACATTATCTATAGTAACACTTTTACCATCCAATGGCAATGCTTTTACATTGCAAAAATGTTGATATAGATATTTCGTCTCTAACATAATTAAATATTTATTTAATAGAATAATACTGCATAAAATTTGAATTCAAATAGTGTTTTATTACATGAAATAATTTATTTCAATAACTGAAATAATAAAAATTCCTGACTCTAACTATTTACAACTCAATGAATTACTGCAACACTGGTTATTCACGTATACAAATATTCCTCACTACATCACTCAGTTCACTCATTACATATGCAGTTTCATTTTTTATAGACATTGACACCAACAAATATATGCCAAGCCGAAGGTGAGCCGAGTAGCGATTTCCGGCGAAGCGCTGACGGGGGTCCGGGGCCCCGCAGTCCCGACGGGTCGACCTGTCAATTACATAAACACACAATAAACTGGAACAAAAATAAAATTAAATATGAGAAAATGCAAATTTATTTTTAAATTTTATTATGCCTCAGATTTCTAGTGTGTTTCTCATCATCTTTCTAGACCTTGTCTGATGGTATTCAAGTATGGCATAATACTATACGAGATTATATTTGATCAAGTATAGCAAGAAAGATTAATACTTGAATATATTAATGCAGACAGGTTGAATGTGCGTACAAACATCAAAACAGTTTAAGATGTGGAATATACATTTCTTATATATGTATATGTGTGTGTGTGTATGTGTGTGTATGCATATACAGTTCAAGCAAATGGGGTTGTGTTTCAAACTGGTGTGCACAAGCTCATAAATAAATGTATATTCAAATAGAAAGATATGGTTCAAAGACTTATCAAATATGTACTTGGCGCGGCAGTTTCACATACAACATTATGGACAAGCACTTACATGAATTATCAAGTTAGAGCAAAGTGATAACAAACAACAGTGAACATAAGAAGATATAGAGTGCATCAGCAAGCATATACATGGCCGTCACAACACAAATGAACATGTTGAAATGGGAACAACATGATACAAATGCACACATGTCTAAATGTAACGACCAGTCGAGCCAAGAGATATGGTGCAACATGCACATGAACAAAGAAATTCCAAGGCATACATGAATAAAGTCATGTGCACAATGGTGAACACTACATGGTAGTACTCCAATGCACAAGGCAAAATTAACACAAACAAATAATCACACGCAACAAAGCACCGAGCATCTGTTCTTAGCAAATCAAACAAAATGAAGCAACTGTTCTTAGAAAATCAAATGAAGCAATTGTTCTTAGCAAATCAAATGAACCAATGCTTTTCTTAGCAAATCAAATGAAGCAACTGTTCTTAGGAAACAAAAGTGAATCAAAGTTCCAAAGATCACCGAGCATCTTTTCCAGAAAGATAAATGAATATACGACATTTTTAAATTGACATTTTCAGAAGGAAGACTGATTCAATATTCCAGAAAATCAAAGAATTCAATATGGATCATCACGCAATTTATTCTAGAAAGTTTGAATATTTCAAACTCAGACAAAATCTTAGCAACATATCAATGACCAAATCTATATACGAAATCAGAGATTATTTCGAATTTTAAAACCTATATACACACCAACATCATCTTCGGCTTAATCATTGAAAATTCAAGCAGTAAAATCAAAGAAATAAACTCGAAAAACTCACAAGAATTCGGATATTTTCGATCAATTGAAAAGCCAAATCGTTCGACCAAGAGCATCAACTAGTCGAAGCATCAAAAGAACAATTTCCAGAGCAACGTTAAAGTCGTGATTTGGGGGCAGAAGATCAAAAACCCTAGATTTGATTAATTCGGTCACCATAGAAGTTACAAATGATAAGCAGAAACAATTTAACTTCAGTCGCCATTGAGTGATAAATAAACGCAATTTGATTAGATCTCCATGGATTAAGCAGAAACCCTAGTTTCAATTTCGCCATTGAAGATAGAAAGAGGAGCCGATAATTTTAAGTGATAAAAGAATAAAAAAAGTAGGCTGGCCAAAACTAATTACTCTTAAGCCCTCAAGAGAAAAAGAGGATCCATTTTAACAATTAGATTAAACGTTGACCATTGGATCGTATTCAAGCGGATTGCTAATTTTTTAATTTGAATATATCTACAGCTACTGCAACATCGTGTTGATATCTATGCTAACACCTTGAAGCAAATGTTGTAATAGACAAAAATCAGCATAACTGTCGCTACATTGTAGCTAGCAACATCATGTAATTTCATTGCAGTAGGCCATCTATGGCGTAGTGATACAACCTTTAGAATAGAAGGGAATTCAAACATCTAACTGCATGTCGTTTTATTCAACATGGATAAGATTTCGGGAAGCACGTGAAGTTGATAAGAGGATTACAAAAGATATCAAACATTAGAAATTCATACATAAATTACTTATTGAAACTGATTGTTGTTAAATAGATATCTTAATTTTCTCCTAAATCGAAAGGAACACTTTAAGAAAATATAATTCAATTAAGGATTGTACAAATGGTTCACTACTTTGGTGTGTTAAACATTTTTTTGGTTAACAATCATTTGCTCCATAAGTTGAATGGACATACAAACTCAGAGACCAGAATCCTCCGAGATGAAATTGACGATCGCATAAGGAATTGAATGGCTCCGGAATGTGCTGATAATAGAGGGATGACGCCTGAGCATGGGTGGTCGTCTATGTCTCAAAATTAAGGCAAGCCCTACCTCAGAGGTCAAATCGTCATTCCTTGATAAAGGTTAAGAAGCTAGGATGACTAATAGTGACTTCTTAACCTAACGGATCAAATGCTTATGCATGTACGAGGTCGTGGTTTGGTCCCTAGGCATGCTCTGAGCAAATATTGAGACATGAAGCTTGGAGAGGCACAGTTTTATTTTTTCTTGTTGCATTTTTTTCATTATGTATTTTCTTTATTTTCTATAGGCAACAAATAAGGTTTGATCGTGGTATTGCTTCAACTGAAGAGGTGGAATAATGCCACGAGGTGCTAGTTCCTTTCACCAGAGAGCGAACAGATGAACTCTTATGGGTTAATCATAAATCCCATTCGCTAGAGAGCTACTGAATGAGGTTCATATGACTAAATCACAAATTCCTTTCACCAGAGCGTGTGGATGAATTTGTGAGAATTGATTATGAATATCTTTCACCGGAGAGTGATTGGATGGTTCCATACGAATAAGCTACGAATTTCTTTACTAGAGAGTGATATGATAAATTCATAAGGAGAAGAATACAAATTCCTTTCACTGAAGAGTGACTGGATGAATTCGTACGAGCTAACTACGGGTCCCTTTCATTGGAGAGTGGCTGAATGGATTCATATACATGGACTACAAATTCCTTTTATTGGAGAGTGACTGGATGAATTCGTTCGGCGAAATTACTGATTCCAAATTCACCAGAGAGTGATTGGATGAATTCCTACAAACCGAATATAAATCCCTTTCACCGGAGAGTGATTGGATGGATCTATACTAATGAACCACGCTGTCTTTTGCCATATTGTGAATGGATAAATTCATGTAAACAAAATAAATAAATAAGTAAGTAATTTATAAAGTCAAAATCGTCAAACAATGAAGAAACATTCATATGGAGCATCAAGCATGGATGACACTTGTCATGAAAGTGATCGCAGGACGTCACCGATCGGAGAGTCGAGACTAGATCATGGGAACTGATGCCGCTTCATAAAAGAGCAATATGATTGACTTACCTATAGTTGGGCGTCGTTCACCACGAACTGATTAATTTGAATGTCAACAAAGGCCTGGAGAGGCTACAAATTGTCAAGTATGGAACGCGCTTAGAAAGGGTCCATGGAAGTAATAGATTATCGAATTTGGATCGCGCTCTATGTGCATGACTTAAGTCATCGGATGATGTAGCATTTTGCAAGAGCCTGGCAAAGTTAGATTGAGAAGCGTTGATGGAATTTGATGCAAACATTCAATGATCAGGGATGGACATTTTTATCACAATACCACTTACTAACTATTACCAATCGCTACTGTTGACGTCAAAAGTTGGTCACTAGTGACGTTCAACCCCCAATCATGTGAAGAGCACACGAATACTGATTATAAAATATAGAAAAGTAAAGGAAACGGAGAAACACATAGTCTTTTTATTGTGGTTCGTCAAAGACTGTGCCTGCGTCCACTTTATATGTTATTTCTGCTTTAGATTACAAGTACAATGCTTTTTCTATATGAAGAAAAGAAATAAGACGACTAATTTCTCTTCCAGATAATGCTTTCCTGGGATGAAGAAGTATCAGCCGAAAAAGATCAGGTCCCTCTCTTCTTTAAGCTTCGAGGTATTTATAGGTGGAGATGGCGGCTTGGGCTGTTGTAACGTGGCTCGGCTTTTCTGGGAAGACTTGGACGCGTGGAGCTCACCCCTTGGATGGAATAGCAGCTGGAAGACTGGTTCCACTATTCATAAATAGTATCCTTGGAAGTTGCGACTTACGTGGTATCTATAGTAAGGTGTATCAAAAATAGAGCTTTTTCCGGATGTAGTTGACCGTCTTTTCTTCCTTGAGAGTCAGGCCAAGTATTTGAACAGCTCAGCTGGATATTTCATGTAAACCCGGAATACTAAGTTGATACTCCCTGTGCGAGAGCAGTTCAGTCAGTCGATTGGGAGTGCGAGTCTTCCAGAGCAAGATATTAGCTTGATTGGTCCGATTCGTGGCTTCTTCGGGCCGTGCTTCTGCTGGGCTTCCTGGAATGCGATCTGTCTAACTTGATTAGTTGCATGTTTGGGCTTTGATTTGGCCTGTTGCATCTTTTACCAAAAAGAAGGCTAACATTTTGCCCCTCAGAATACATCTTCTTCGACAGATGGAGGTGTGTTCTGAAATGTGAATCGAAGCACAATTGTTCGAGCAGCTATGGTCGCACCGAACCATATTAAGGCCGAAAATCCGACGGTTCCGATGTTGTATTAAAGTCAAAAAACCGACGACCGAACCGGGTCGTTTTAAGGCCGGAAAATCGACAACTATCAGAAACCGTATTATAGTCGAGATGTTGAGAGTTAGTTCCTGCAAAGACAAAAATAAACTGTTCTCGGCTTGGAGAAGGGTGATGGGTCGAGCATTTTAGTTCACTTAGCTTTGAGAGGTGGCGAGTATCAACCATACTTGGCTTAGTGGCGAGTATTAATCATACTCGGCTTAATGGCGAGCATTAACCATACTCGGCTTAGTGGCGAGCATTAACCATACTCGACTTAGTGGCGAGCATTAACCGTACTTGGCTTGTTGGTGAGCATTAACCATACTCGGTTTAGTGGCGAGCATTAACCATACCCGGCTTACTGGCAAGCATTAACCATACTCGGGTTAGTGGCAAGCATTAACCATACTCGTCTTAGTGCGAGTGTTTTTCATGCTCGACTCATGTTAGATTAGAGTGTCCAGCGAGAGGTAAAATCTCGTGGTGTAGAAAAAGAAGGGGCGAGTATCACTCATATTCGGCTTAAAAAAATATACCACACTCGGCTAGGGGAGTAGGTGTTAAGATATGGTAGTAGGCTTTCGCGATGACCACATTAAAAGAGGGGGGCGAGCATTATCCATGCTCGGCTTTAGAGTTTACCAAACATTATCCATATTTGTAAAAGAACATTCGTAGCAACTAATGAATTATTACAAAGAAATTATAAGAGGACATAGATTGATTCTAGAGCATATCTAGGAGCTAAATCCTAATCCCATACAAGTGTACATCAAGATGTCCTTTTTATTGAAAGAAATACATCAGAAAATTCGAATTAATGATAATGCCGCGAGTGCTAGTCTCAGGGTCCTTTCTGTCTCTAGGAACTCGTGGATCGACCTGAGGAGCTTGGGCAGAAGATCATGGCGGCATGGCCGGGGCACGATTTTTGATATATTCGGGAAGCTCTCCTTTTCTGACTCGATCGTCGACGACATCACACAGATGCCGGCATTCATTGGTGCTATGTCCAACTACGTTGTGAAATATGCCATGTTTGCCGGAATCGAGCTCCAATTGTGTTGGCTCTCATCCAGGTGGTCTCGGAGTGGGCAGGGACCCTCGTATGTCAAGGTAGATATCAAGCAGAGAGGAATTGAGTTTGGTGTACTGATCGTACTTACTTTCGATCCGGAGTCACACATGACGCTCGCTCTTTTCCGAGGCCTTTCCTCTTCCTTAATTCTGGTCGTTGCTGTGGGAGGGACCTTGTTGTTTGGCGGCTAAGACCTCTAGGCTCTCCATCTCAATGCTGACATCTTCTTGTCAGAGGAATCGCTTGGCCTCAGAATAGAAATCATCTATATCCTTGTGGGGATCTCTAGTTAATGAGATTGATAATTCCGATCGATTCTGAACTCCTGTAATGGCGGCCATAAGTACCATCGACGGCTCAGGACGATCGACTGACGCAACAGCTGTGTTGAATCTTTCGAGGAAGGATCTGAGAATTTCTCCTGATCGCTGCTTGATGGTGGATAAGAACATAACGCTCTTTGGTTGAAAGATATGTACTCTGAATTGTTCGATGAAGCGGGTGACCAGAGTGTTCCAACTGCTGATCGACTCCATTGTCAAATGTCGAAACCACATTCCGGCTATGTTTGTAAGAAAGAGTGGGAAGCACTTAGCCATGACGTTAGTCGATGCACCAAGTACTTCCATATGTCGCATGTATCGCATGAGGTGGATGGTTGGGTCAGTGCGGCCGTTGCATGGCTCGATAGCTGGAAACTTGAAGTCCGGAGGGTTTTAGGAGCTTCTGATTTCCCTAGTAAAGGGGCTGCCATTGACATTATCTATGTCTTTCTGCGAGGAAGTGCCCCGAGTAAAGCATTGGATGATGCTTGCAAGCTAACTTCCATCTCCGAGGAGTCATTTCCATGAATTTAGCTCAGCATCTGGGGAAACTTTGGTGCAAGGATCCAGCAGAAGCATGCTCGGAAGGGCGGCCGCTGGCTAGGCCTTCTTCCGAGAGTTGAGTGAAGGTGTGAAGGAAGGTGAGCTCTGCTAGGTGGTTTTGGGGACAATGGCCCCTCTTGAACCTGAAGAGTAGTGGTTCGAGCCGTACCCGTAACAGAGGTCCTAGGCTGATCTAGCATAGCATGTGATGTTCGGAGCTCGAAGGTGTCCCTGGCGGGAGAGAGGTTAGTAAGGTCTACGGTATCATTTTCTTTTGCCACTGTGAGGACCAGTATAGTGGGGTGGCTTCCCTGGTTCGAAGGGAAGGCCGCACCAGCTCTCCGTTGAAGGGGAAGAGTGGTTAGACTGGTCTATTGTAAGATTCCGGGTTGTAATGGGAATGGCATAGATTCTGATGGACCTGGTGGTTGCTCGACTGGGTCGATAGGTCAAGTTGTTCCCAAGAGTGGAGGCAAAGTGTTCGATCGATCTAGATCATGATCGCAAGCCTCTTGAGGTTCTGTTGCTGCAGCTGCGCTGGTCGCTGGATGCGATACTCCTGGTTGTGATCGATCGGTTGGTGGGACCAAACCAGGATGAAATAAAGATGTAGCTTGATTAGTGGCCTGATTCTGTGCAGACCGAAGATCAGTTATTGCCCCAGTCCCGATCGTTGGAGGAATTGATGTTGAAGCGTTCAATCCTGTCTCCAATCGACCGAGAAGGTGATCCATCAACTTCTGCTGTCGTTGGAGGAGTTTACCCTGAGATGTCATACGGTCTCTGAACTCGACCATGATTTTACTCATGTCGTCGTGGGAAAGAAACCGAGACATATCTTCATGAGAGGACATCTCGTGGATTGCTTCCGCAACATTAGTATCGGCTGCATCGGCGTTTGCGGGACAGGAGGATGTTGTATCTTTCTTTTGTTTGTTCGCCATGAAGTAAGGCAAGATGCCCCTTCCTGGTGCGCCAAAGTGCTGACGTCAAAAGTTGACCACTAGTGACGTTCAACCCCCAATCGTGTGAAGAGCACACGAATACTGATTATAAAATACAGAAAAGTAAAGGAGACGGGGAAACACACAGTCTTTTTATAGTGGTTCAGCAAAGACTGTGCCTATGTCCACTTTATATGTTATTTCTGCTTTAGATTACAAGTACAATGCTTTTTCTATTTGAAGAAAAGAAAGAAGATGACTATTTTCTCTTCTAGATAATACTTTCCTGGGAAGAAGAAGTATCAGCCGAAAAAGATCAGGTCCCTCTCTTCTTTAAGCTTCGAGGTATTTATAGGTGGAGATGGCGACTTGGGCTGTTGTGATATGGCCCGGCCTTTCTGGGAAGATTTGGACGCATGGAGCTCACCCCTTGGATGGAATAGCGGCTGGAAGACTGGTTCCACTATTCATAAATAGTATCCTCGGAAGTTGCGGCTTACGCGACATCCATAATAAGGTGTATCAAAAGTAGAGCTTTGTCCGGATGTGGTTGACCGCCTTTTCTTCCTTGAGAGTTAGGCCAAGTATTTGAACAGCTCAGCTGGATATTTCATGTAGACCCAGAATACTCGGTCGATACTCCCTGTGCGAGAGCAGTTCTCACGGTCGATTGGGAGAGCGAGTCTTCCAGAGCGAGATATTGGCTTGATTGGTCCGATGCGTGGCTTCTTCGGGCCGAGCTTCTACCGGGCTCCCTGGAATGCGATCTGTCTAACTTGATTGGTTGCGCGTTTGGGCTTCGATTTGGCCCGTTGCATCTTTTACCAAAAAGAAGGCTAACATCTACTAACTAAAGTGGTACCAAACAAATGATAACCATTTTGATAGGTACGGTTTTCGAAACTGCATGACAGTATGTGATATGATAATGGCAATTAACCACAAACAATGATAGTTACCATATCTACCACATAATTTAAACAATATATACGTATATTATTGTATGTCATCATATTTGTTTATTGCATAACATCAAACTTCTAATGTGTAATTTTTTAGTGGAATATCTTGGAAAATCCTACTATGATACTAGATTGAATGAAAATTTTATCATATATAGAAACAATATAATTTTAAACGATATTTTAGCTTCTTACATAATGTTCTTTTATATGTTTAACTATGTAAGATAAGATAAATGAATAATAGTATAATAATAATAATAAACCAAATCTTAGTACTTAAATCATTTAGCGTGAAATATCCAAAAAATGATCTCATATAAAGATATATTCATTGCTCAAATTAACCATCCGTTTAAATCTTCATGTCAATGAGATCTTTTTCTTAAACATAATCTAACGTTCTTTATTCATTATAAAACTTACGATATTTGAACAACCCACTGTATTCACAATGTTACATGAGCTTGTTCACCCTATACCCATGTTTGCACCCCATTGCCCCAAACAAAACAACGTGCACCCACCGTGTACATCCACTTCATTCATTCCATTGCTTCTCTTCTAGCTTCACTTTCCTTAAAATAATGGAGACCGAGACAAAAAACTTCCTTTTTTCTAGATTATGGTTAAATTCTACTGTTTCTTGCCTTATTTCTCCTCAATTCACTACTTACACTAAGCTGTCAAGATTCTTCTACTCCAAGCATTAACATACTTTTATCTCACTACCACTGAAAGTAATATGTTACTATAAATAGAATTTATTTAAATAATTAGTCAATCAGTTTTCAATATTGTTACCGTTATATTACACATGCATGCATATATACTTATGTACATACATACTTGATCAAAGATAGTTGAATTATACATTACAATATATGAACTGCCATCACTCGGAAATTATTGAGCATCTTATGCCAATTAGTCTTCTATTCCTAACCATGAAGTACCCCAAGTTTTAGTCATAGTTAAGAAAAAACATACTCTTACATAATGCAAAAATGATCGAACAAAGACCTCTTAATTTATGAAAATAAATAAGCAACAACTAGATCTAGCACTCAAAATATTGTTCTTTAAAGATGCGTAGAACAATACAACAGTCCTAAATGCCACATTAATTATTGACCACACAGTGTGAGAAAAAGTAATTTGTATTCGAAGCCTCAATACTATTGTTAAGTGATAATCCCAGCTTAATAATTAAAAAAAATCAAACATTTATATTCTTTTTTGGCAAAACCGACCGATTTTTAAAGTGACCCAGAATATGTAATTTATTTCACCCCAAAAGATTAATTAAAGAATTGCCAAAGATCCATGGATCCAACCATAAACTCATTTGACTTCTATCCTTTAGCTTTCTTTCAATTAATCTTCTACCTATATCCCTACAATCCAGAATATTTTTCCAAACATATGAATGATGATTCTCCTTTTTAGTAGTCTAGAAATTTTTTGATTTAAGATATTTAGCTTTCATCCATCTTGCCTAAAGAGATTTGCCATCTAAAAATTTCTGAAACAATTTTATTTTACAAACTTCATTTAAATTCCTAATGTTTCTAAGTCTAAGCCCCCCAAATTTCTTTGGTTTGCAAACTTTTTCCTAAGCAATTTTGTGTTGTTTGTCCTTCCAAGTAAAATTGGCACACATTTTTTCAATCTTTTGAATAACATTAAAAGGGGTGTTATGAGACTAAATCCAATATATAATAACAACAGTGATGACAATATGAGTGAGCTCCATTCTACCATCCATAGATAGGAGCTTACTAGACCATCCTTCTAATTTACTATGGATGATATCAAAAAATCTAAAACAATCCCTTTCTTTTATTTAATTAGTACTAAGTGGTAAACCTAAATACTTGACTGGCAGATTACCTTCTTTGAACTTCAGGAGATTAAGGATTTCTAATTTAGATAAAGTATCCTTAAGTAAATTTTACTTTTATTCTCATTAACTTTAAGACCAGCATATTTTACCGTGTTGTCAAGTATATTTTTAATAGAAGAAGCACTTGACATATCAGCTTTAGCAAACACAAGCATATTATTTGCATACAAAAGATGATTGTATCAGAAGCTTTCTACAAGTCTATTTTGATACACATCAGATTTTTGTTTTCCTTATTAAAATCCCTTGTTAACTCATGAGCTAACAAAGAATTTCCAGAAATAAACCTATCAAGGATGCACTCTAGTTTTCAGAAATAAGAAATTTCAGAAACATTTTTGTTCAATTACACAAAATAGAAGAAATAATTTTATAGATAAAATTACAATAGGCAATAGGCCTGTAATCTTCTAAACTTAAAGGAGTTTCAACGTTCGGCACAATAGTAATAAATGTATAATTAGAATTTTTCAGAAGCCGTCCAGTTCTGAAAAATTCTTTAATAGAATCACACAAAGGAGTTTTGATTCCAGCCCAATGAGATTTATAAAACTTAGCACCAAATCCATCAGGACCTTGACTTTCGTCATTATTGGCATTAAAAATGATATTTTTGACATCCTCATCCTTATTGGGAGCTAATAAAATATCTTCACTATTACTATTTATAGTGTATTTGAAGACAATATTAGGGAAATTTCTAATTATTTTTGCTGAATTATACAGAGAGCTAAATAATTAATTGCCTCTTTCTCTAAAAGAGATGCTTCATTGATTATTTTGCCTTTAAATTAAGCAATTTACCTATATCATTTCTATTTCTTCTACTGGACTTCCTTTTCACCGGAGAGTGACTGGACGGATCTATACTAATGGACTGACCATTATTTCTTTACAAGCTTACAACATTGTGCTAGACAAATAACATCCAGACAACAAATTTCAACCTTCACGCAGGGGGTAAACTCACTCTTCGAACTCCACGCAGGGAGCCGAGTACAAATAAATGGTAAAAATAATTACATAGAGTACACGCAACCAACATGCTATACAAATAATAGAGTCTCACAAAACACTGCATTAAGTCACCAGGCAAGACAAGCTATATAAGCAACACATCAACATACAGAACCCAACAGTGTAGAGCAAGCGTAACATATCAGCAATTCCAGGGACAACTACTTTGGAACAGCCAAAGCGTGGACAGTAGAGCTACCCAACTATTATATACCAAGCATGGAAATACAAGAAGAGGCATAACACAATGCCTTGAAATGACACGGTAGCAATAACCCACACTGCAAGAACCCTAACATCAGATTTTGACATGAAACAACTCGCAGCGTCCAAAGAACACCGCTTTGAGATCGCCACATAGATTTGATATGAACGGAATGGCAAGATCACAGTGGCAGGCATCCGTTGCGACGAACAACAAAGCATAACTAAAGAAATATGTTGCACTGTGGATGACACCAACCCTAGCCATATAGCAGTCTCAACAAAGCCAAGACCATCACCTGGTATACTCACTGCTAACAAAATCTCAATGAGGTGATGGTAGGCAAAAAAAGAAGAAGAGCACCGCCACCATGTCAGTATAGTAGAGCGAAGCTTCACAAACATGATGAGTATATAGTGCAGGATGAACATGAAACATCGAACCTACCAAAGGTCCAAAACCGAAACCTCCGCTTACACCTGAAAGGAACATATCCAGCAAGAAAAACCACACCCCAAAACATAATTTAAAGAAGATGTGCACCAACACATAAACGAAATCACAACCATCACGATACTGCCACCAAAAAACCAAAACCAAAACCAAAATAGTACAACCCCATGTTAGCTGAAAACAGTCTCTTGTGTGGGATCTGAGATTAAGAGAACGACGTAAAAGTAGAGAACTTTGAGTCGATACTAGGCATAACAAAAGAAGGTAAAAATAATTAAGGAGGACAGAAGATGATAAGATGTTGAGCATGTCAATTTCATTTTAGAGTGGAGGGAAACTTTTCATTTTCCCCATGGTTGATAAACGAACTTCATTTTCAAATGAAAAGTTTGTTCATTCATATGGTGGGTGAAAATTATAATCCATTTTACTAAGAAAGTGTAATAATTGCATATTACTATAGACATGGAAGAAGCGCCAAATGTTGTCTTGAACATTAACAAATTCTCTACTTTATTCCTTAAACCTACATTGCTGTAATAAAATAGTTAGAGCATTGTTTCAGATAGTCTACAAGCAAAGAAATATGATGAAATTGGAAAGTAACCAAACGATGAACAAAGTAAAATAAACTTATTAGAAGTTAAATCATTAATTCAAACCTTATATGTGCGTGCACACGCATACATACATGTGTGTGTGTGTGAATCAGAAGATAAAGTACTAAAATGATTACACTGTGTTGTAATACCTTAGCAAATAGGGACCACATAAGCAAAATAGAGGTGGGTTAGAATCACACCAATTCTTCTGTCCCCAAATTCAGTGTGCCCCCTTGTCCCAACCAATCAGAGCCCCTTGATTTCCACCTTTTGTACTTAAACCCCCGAATTGTTTTTGTACTTAAATGCAAAAAAGCGGAAATAGGGAGATTTGATTGGAGGGACATGGGGGTATAGGGGAAATGGGTACAGAAGAATTGGTCTCGGATAGAATGATTGGAAACCACAAAAAAAAATTAAAGAAAAAAAATGAGTGGAGCATATTGCACGAGCTCCCAACTAAATACATATTGCATCAAGACCAATTATTCTATCCCCATTTCCCCTGTCCCCCGTGTCCCTCCACTCAAATCTTCCCATTTCCTCTTTTTTGCATTTAAGTCCCCCAATAATTGAGGGATTTAACTACAAAAGGTGGAAATCAGGGGACTGTGATTGCGTAGGACACGGAGGGACAGGGGAAACGAGGACAGAACAATTGGTTCGTAATGCATCTACCTTGCACAGTTGGCCATATCTAGAACTTTCTTTTTCAAGCCTTAGCTTAAATTTACAACGTTTTTCATCGGTGATTTTATTATGTAGATTTGTGAATGTGCAGCTGAAAATATTAAATAATTATAATGGATATTATATGTTTGAATTCCCATAACATTAAAGTAGGTAGGATGTTATGACAATTAATCTTATTAGTTTGTTGTTTGATGATCCTATTCTTTTCATTTATAAGAATTCCATGTCAATCTTTTAGAAAATTCAATGCAATTCACAACACGAATATCCACATTCAGTGCAATAATACATCAGAATACTTTCTATTTTGAAGAAGATTATGAAAGTTTTGATTGTTATTAATATATTTTAGGTGATTTGGCTTAGTTTTGAAAACTAATTACAAATTTAGCTTGGTTTCAAAACTAATTGCTGATATAGTCTGATTTTGGCCACGTAGGCGATGAGCTGTGCAGGTGTACTGGTTCATTTTGGATTTGTGCATAAAGGCGTGATCCCAAATAGCGCAAGTACACTTGTAGCTTAAAAGAAATAAGTCGGGGAGAGCAATTTGAGATTGCGCATTCATGCGCAATCCCAAAATGCGTCAGTACACCTGCACAGCTCATCGCCTATGTGATCAATACCAAGCTATCTGTAATTAGTTTTGAAACCATGTTAAATTTGTAATTAGTTTTCAAAACTAAGCCAAATCCCAAAAAAATCCTAGTTATAATTGTTAGTGTCAATTAAATATAATGTCCAACATACATTATATATACTCATCAAATATATATTTTTTCCCATTATAATTTCTGACAATCAATACTATAAATGCATACTTTGATGTTTGTCATTTTCTTTTTTTCCCCATGATTTACGAGGCTAAATCCTTCTTTGGTGGTTAGAATTTTATTTTACATATTTAAAATCCTTACCTTAACTATCACATCTATAATTTCTTTATAACATACTCACTTCCTTGAATCTTTCTTTCTTTCGTAATACACTTTTGTTAAACATTATCAAAAGTACATTTTGATATAATCATATTCATCCTTTTTATTTTTAAAAATTGTTTGAATTAATGTCATTTTATTACCCTAAGTATCCCTTTTACATCCTTTCAAATTCATTTCTCCATTATTTTAATTTTATACCTTGCACGTTCATCCTCATTATCTATCATTATAATATCCTTCCCTGGGTCGATCCAAACTTCAATTTGTAACTTATTTACCTATTATTACTATCTTTTAATTTATTTATTTAATATAGATAATTAGGATAAAAGGCATTTTTTACTTATGTTGATGATTGCTTAACATCTATTTAGACATCCTAATGATTTCTTCGTTGATCCTGCAAATTTTTCGAAAACTCTTTAATGCCTTATATCTCATCAATGGTCATTCAATCGACGAAGAAGAATACTAACTCATTAATAGAGATACCACAAACCAATATAGGTTTTATACATAACTTAAACACTGAACAAAAAATAAGGCATTTCAGATGAATGCAATGAACGAAGGAGAAAACTAACTCAATATATCTCATCAATAGTGCATGGGCATACAAAAACATATCTTTATCATAGTTTTGGACACCAAACTGTAAATCGAACCCTGATTGGTTATGATATAGGCTTTCAAAGGTCAAACAAGTTGAAGTGTTAAAACCACGCGTTACCTTTTTTTAACTAAATAAATCATTCCACAAAATTGATACATGAAGTTGCCGAATTTACACATTTAAATCTTAAATATACAATAGCAGTAGTGTACTATTACTAAAAATGATCACAAAAATATAGTAGTCTGACAATCTGTCAAACTCCTGTAACTATTGTAATTATTATTTGCTATAATAATAATTGTTACGGATCACTATAAAAACCGATCAGCTCTGCCAAAAAAACTGATTACAAAAGAATTGTAAACATAACATGATATTATCCATGACGCATAGAACAAAAGAGGGGTACTAGTGCCATAGAAATAATAGTAGCAATAAAAATATTAATTACATCAACCATAATTAAAATCGAGTAACAAAATTATGAGGGCAAGGAAATGATATAACAACAACTAAACCATTAATTCGAAACAAGTTGGATTAGCTAAAGATGGAACCCAAGACCAAAAGAGTAAATCAATTCAAATGTAATAATAACAACAATAGATTTAAAGATGAAAGCATAAATAAATATAAAATAAAATTTAAAATAATTAAACTGATAGTAATAGTAATGAATAAATAAACCATATAATGATGGTGATGAAGATAATAATAGTAGTAGTAATAGATATTGAAGACCAACACTATGCCTTACGCTCATATACATCAACATTATCATGTTAAACTAAAATTACTCTTCTTAAACTAACTAAAAGCTCTAGGCTCTGAAATATAGATCGCTAACTTCCAAGCACTCTTGTTCGACACAAATTCTTCAGATATACTTCAATTCTCAAATCTATTTTAACCACCTCCTCCCATGTCATCATTAGTCGCCCTCTACCCCTATCTGGATATTTGGCGTGGCCTATAATTCTGCTTATAATTCTAACGCACACAGGTGCATCGTAAGGTCTTCGTTGAAAGATGTTCAAAGCATTGCAAGCAGTGTTAGACTATCTTCTCTTTAACTGGTGCAACTCCAGTTTTGTCCCGAATATTGTCGTTTCTGATTCAATCCCGTCAGGAATTCCCACATCTCCATCGCAACATACACATCTCTGGCACAATTATCTTCTAAATGTATTGCCTTTTAACAAGCCAACATAACGGACTTGATATTGTATAGAACATTCTTTTAAGCTTCTGTGAGATTTTCCCATCACAAAGAATGTCAGATGTTAGTCGTCATTTCGTCCGTTCTTCTCAAATTCTAAAAATAACATCTTCATCAATCTCACTATCAAACTACAATATAGATCCTAAATATCGAGAAGATTCCTTTCTAAGTGCTACTTGACCAACCAAGAAATTATATCTTAGCGAATGTTATATTCAATTTCTTAGAGCCGTGGTTTTTAAAGGTACAGTTTAAAGGTATTTTCAGCGTTATAAGGTTAAATAGTAGGCTTACGCACGCGCATGATTTTTTCTAATTTAGAGACCATAAGGTCTCAAGGTTTCATGGTTAACCGCGATCAGATCGAGTTTGGGTTGAATTTTCAAAATATTGATCTTTAGAAAGAAATTTTAACCCATATATGGAAGTTGCTACCTTTGGAATAGCCTCTTTGGCTTTACTTAGAGGTTGAACTGCACACTCTAGGTTTAAAAGTTCCTATATGTAACATTCCTCAATAATTTGATAATGCAAAATTACTATGTACGGCCATTGTTCTACTATGGGATAAAGGAACATCGACTCACTGATATGCATTTGAACCCTTGGATAGAACATTAAGGAAATTAACAGGTAAAAATGCACCATTTCGTGGAAAAATTATTATATAAAAACTGGTTTTTGATAAGTCCTAAAAATTGTTGTGAAAGATAATAGAGGTCAAATAGTTGATTTATGTATAGTTAGAAATGAGCAATATTCGGTTCAAACCGGATTTATCAACCAAACAGGTTCATTTCAGTCGGTTCGGTTTGATTTTATTTTAAAACTAAACGACTTGACTTCGGTATGTAAAATAAAAAAATGGTTATCGGTTTAATCGAACTTTTAATTTATTATCTAATTTTACAGTATTGTAGTACTTTAAATAATTAGTTTAGTGATATAATACAAAATCATTTATTGTAAACAAATCAAATTCAATTATAAACATAAAATTTACTATATAAGTATTCTTCAAACGAGAATTTATATTTTACTATGAGTGAACTCATCATTCCAATAATAATACATCTTTCAAGTTTGATTAAATCAGTAACCGACCGAATTAACCGAAATTAATTTGATTTGGTTCGGGTTAGAAAATTTTCGGTTCTGGTTCGATTTGTGTTTTATCACCTCAAAACCTGTTTGAGAATGGAGTTCTGATGACAACAACCTTGTTTCAATCATCATTATTAATTGACTATAAAATATATAATAACATTTCTGTCTAGAATATACATACAACATACATATATATATATATGTGTCGGATTTATATACAAGACTTAAATACTTAAGACTATACAGTTTTAGAGTTCCAAGTGATTCAGGATTCAGAAGAGATTCAAGACTCATGAGTTATCAAGTTATCAAGAGTTCAAGAAAAATTTAGTTATAGATTCTAGTTTATATGTAAGACTCTGAATAGCACTCCAGGTTCAAATTCTGTTTTTGAAATTCTGAATTTCAAATTTCAAATTCTGATTTTCAAATTTCAAATTCTATTTCCGAAATTCAAATCCTGATTTCAAATTATTTTCAAACTATTATCTTACTTATGATTTCAAACATATATGTTTATAAAGTTTTAACATATATAAGTTTATAATATATAGTTTTATAGTTTTAAATCTTATAACTTTATAAATATGTTTATTTAATATATTACTATGTTTCCATATGATTTTACATTTTAGAATATTCATTTACATTAATTAGTTTTGATTCAAGAATTTCCAGAATAATATATATGATTAAACACTTAAAAATAGTTTTAAAAATAAAAATACTACACATATGTCGACATGTATAATTGGCTATATCGACATACAATTGTCATTTTTTCAATTTTCGAAGTAAGTGTCTTTTCACTACTTGTAACATTTCTAAAACATTGCAACCATTGAAATGCTATAAACTGGGGGATTTCGAATTTTTTTTCATTATTCTTCATCTCCATCTTCACTCGTTTTCATACCACTTTTAAAATACATCAGTTTCTTGATTCCTACACTCATACTTTGCTGATTTCTACTCAAATTATATAAAACTTCATCTTTTCTCTATCTCTATCTACTACTCTTTGAATTAAAGTGCTATTGAAGAGTTATAGGGCTGTTGTAATCATTTGGGAAGTGTTTGGGAAAGGATTTGTTCCTGGTAGCCTTGAAATCAAGGAAAGAGAGCGGTGTTAACCATGTAGCCATGAAATCAAGGGTGTTTGGAGCGATTTTAACCTTATAGCCGTGAAATCAAGGGGTTGTAGTTGAATATTGATAATAATAAAACTCTGCGCAATCCAGCGTTGTGTGGGACTGGACATAGGAGTAATACGAACCAGTGTAAAATCCAGTGTTTTCTTTCCTTTTTTCTGTATTTTATATTTATCTGTTTCTGTGTTTATTTTTGATATGTGTTTGTGATCATCTCTATTGTGTGTGATTCGTACAGTAGATTAAATAAGTCAAGATTTTCATAAATTCCTTATAAACACTATCACCCTCTATACTGTTTGTTTTGTCTTAAGATCCGCATTCCACAATCCCTAACAATTGGTATCAGAGCATAGGTTTTCAAAAAGTTCATAATCTGATTTTTGAAAATATTAAATGGCAACCAACACTGGTAATAATAGTTTTTTGTAGAGGGTCAGTTCACTGTCAGACTACCACTATTTAATGGCAGTAATTATTCATATTAGGCATCTAGAATGAAAATATATTTACAATCAGTAGGATTAGACACGTGGAATAGTATACAGACTGAATATGTTGAACCAACTACTAATTTTGCACAATGGATTAATGAACAAAAGGTTGTTGCACAAAGTAATTCGAAAGCCATGAATACATTGTTCTGTTCATCAGATAAAAATGAATTTAATAGAGTGTTAGTTTCTAAATCTTCTTATGAAATATGGAGAACATTACAAGTTACTTATGAAGGAACCAATAAAGTTAAACAGACAAAGATATCAATGTTAATAAATCAGTTTGAGTTATTTAAAATGATCGAGAATGAATCTATCTCGATATGTATTGCAGATTCCAAGAAATCATACATCCATTAATAGCATTGGGAAAAACTTATTCAAAAGAAGACTAAGTCAGAAAAATACTTAGTTCATTAACTCCAGAATAGGATCAAAAAACATTAGCGCTTGAAGAAGCCAACAATGTAAGTGAAATGAAGATTGAGTTAATTGGAAATTTGATGCTGTTCGAAGTCCAATTACAAAAAAGAAAGGAAAATAAGCCCACAGAATAGAATTCTATAGCATTCAAAGCAACAACAAATGGTTCTGATTCAAGCAGTGAGGACGATGAAGAAATTGCTTTAATGACAAGAAATTTCAGAAAATCTCTAAGATATAAAAGGAGAAATAATTTTTAGAGAAATAATCAAGGGAGTTCGGGAAGAAATGATGATCGGTGTTATAAATGCAACAAACCAGACCATATAAACAGAATGCGTCTAAATCAAATCAACAGACTATAATAATTCGTCAAAGAAAAGAAAGAGGGCAAACACAACTTTGAATGATTCAGATTCACCAAGTTATAAAGAGCCAGAAACTGAAAATTCAAATATGTGTTTCACAGCGATTCAGAATTCAGAAAATATCGAAGAAATTGATCTAAAAACCAGGTACATCTTAATTAATTTTTAATTTTTTGGTTGAACAGATGTTTTTTTTTTCTTTGTTTGAATTTGAAATTTAAATTTAAACTCAAACTTGAACTTTAAATATCAAATTTGAAATTTGAAATTCAAAATAAAAATAATAAAGTAATAAATAGTAAATATAATACTAAAATAAATTTTAGATGTTTATTAGGATTAATATTATTTCAGGAAATAATGAATATAAAATATAGAACATAAATATATTAAAACCAAAAGTCAAAACAACATGCCCTTTCAAATTCAACATGTTTGTCAACATACATGAATAAACATGCGACATATAACCAGAAAAAGAAATTTAAATTTTGAATTTTAAAAGTTTGAACTTATAAACTTCCTCCCAACTTTTCACCAACTCCCAAGGTCTGAAAATGTGTCACTGATTTCAGAAAAAGTTCCCATTCAATCTCTATCTACTTAATCATATTCTCTCTACTTCTCATTCAAATTTCAAAAAACTTTCTTCATATCTATACTCTTCAAAAACAATTCTTTAATGGCTTCCTCAAGCATACCCCCAAACAATGAGATTATACAAAACCATCAAATGATATTTCTACAATGATAAAGAACCAAAAAATGCCCATGTTGGCTACCTGGCAAATGGAAAAGTCAATAAGGGAGCCTTCGCCATCTTTGAAGATTTTCAATCTTACAATCTTCATTCTCTTTTCGAATACAATGGAGTTTTGAGGCTAATAGATTCACGTATAACAATGAAGTATGTTGTAACAACCCGGAAATCCGAGCCAATCTAAAAATTGTATTTTGGCAATTTTGGTGAATTTTGAATATTTAAAATGAATTATTTTAAATAATAACGACGAGAAATTTATTTTGAATAGAATTAGAATGAATATATATTTTTGAATCGACGTTAGAATATAAATATTTATTTCTATTTATAAAAGGAATTGAAAATGGCGCGGTAGTTCGAAAATTCGATTGCAAATTTCAAATGAATGTACAGGATTCAAAATAAACCGAATTTTAGCGAAACCAAAAATATTAGAATCTAATCGAAAATATCTTTCCAACGAATCCGAGAAATTGAAATTTCATGGCGGGAATAAAAAGTTATGTCCAATTGAAAATTCAGAATAGTCGCTATGGAATTTTAGCCCTTAAAAATAGCCATTTTGCAAACGACCTCTGTTTTCGACGAAACCACTTTTGTTGGAACCGGAATGTCAAATTATTGCTAGATTCCAAAATTCATAATTTTCTGAATCAATATGTGAGCGTGGCGAAAGAAAACGTGTTTTGACAGTTTTAGTCAATTTTGATCGACCAGAAAATGACCATTTTTCAAGCGGTCTCAGAATTTGACGAAATTAGTTTTGTTAAGACCGTATCGTCAATACGAAGCTAGAAATAATTTTTCTGGAATTTTTAGAGTCAGTATGTGGCCCCGGTAAATTGAGATGTACGTTTAAAATTGAATATACAGATTTATATTTTAAATTCAGCGGAAACTGATCGAAACGATGGAAACGGCTTGCGATACATATCCCATTGTGTTCGGAATGAGGGTAATTAGCTATGGATGACAGTCGTTGAGTCTCGTTTCGAGGTCGAAATTACAAGTTACTTTATGGAATTAAAATTAAATTAAATATATTAATATATATTTTCCCCCATCCCTTTTACACCATTCAACGCCCCTCATTCCTTTCTCTCTCCCCGTTAGAATTCGATTCAGAAAAAAAGAAAAAAAACCCGGATCCTTCACATCGACCCACCGCCGCTCCTGGCACACAACCACCGCGCCGCATTCTGGCATCGCACCCCCTCTCCATCGTACCGCCCTCTGGCATCGTACCCCCTTCTAAAAGTCGTCACGCCTATTTCCCCCAATTGAAACCGCACCAATCAACAGTGGTTGTGGGCCCCAATAGCGCCATCGCCACCTGACTGGCCCGCCACCGCCACCGCCACCTAAATGGACCGCCAGCACCTCCGACGCGGCGCAGCAGCCCCCCCCCCTTCTCTGATTTACAGTGAGTTTGTTTTTAATTTTTATTTATCATCAAGTTTAGATTTTTATTTATCATCAAGTTTGGTTTTTATTTATCATTAAATTTAGATTTTTATTTATAAAAAGATAAGAGTTTTATAAAAGTAAAGATTATATTTTTTTATAATGAAAAGCTTATATTTATAGAAATGAGAAGATTATATTCTTATATATATAAAGATGGGATTTTTATTACATGAGTAGCATTATAAAAAATATGATCTTTAGTATGAAGAGATCGATATAAAAATATAATTTTTCTCTTATGAATAACATATGTTAATATATGATTTTTATAATGAAATTGAAGTTGTAAAAATATGAGTTTTATAGTGAAAGTGAACTAATAAAAATATGATTTTTAAAATATAAACATCATTGTTAAAAATGTGATTTTTAACATAAACCGCGTGAAACAGATCTCGTCGGAAACACAGCGAAGATTTCCTACATATGAAGAGTTGCGGCGTTTGGTTTAGCTTCTAGGTGAGAACTTCTCACTTTCATTCTTGTTTTCTAGTTAAAAATATGTACTAGGATGCAGACGGTGCTTAGCAGTACCCGACACCCGTCGTCCACAGACCATAGATGACTTGTTTGTTTGATTGATGTGTTGTGGAAAATGATTGTATGTAGTGGAATGAAATAAATTATTTTATGGTTAAAAATATAGTTTTGAACGTGTATATAAAATAAATAGTTATAAACAAATCGGACGATTTGTTTATGTACCGATTTGTTTATGTACACACATTTGACTGATATGGATTGGGACGATAAATTTTACATATCGCCCAACTGCACAAATAAAACCTATGTTTGATTGTTTGAAAACCCCACACGGTAGTTGGGATGAAATTGGCCATACACTAGTCCCAATAATTTGCTGTATGTTGATCGATTGATTGACAGACTGGTATAAGTGTTAAATATTTATATTTGATGCTTATGCAGTGTAGAATGCACTTTGGATGATGGTTGACTGTGTTTGATTGTTGTAGTGTACGTGTGTGTATGAAATCCATATCAATCACATTGTATGGTAATTGATTGGGCCTCATTCCAAGTTGGAAAATAAAGAAAATTCATGTGTTGAATAAAATATATATTCATGTGTTGAATAAAAGAAAATTCATGTGTTGAATAAAAAGAATATTCATGTATCGAATAAAAGAAAATTCATGTGTTGAATAAAATATATATTTATGTGTTGAATAAAAGAAAATTCATATGTTGAAGAAAATATTCATTTGTTGAATAGAATAACGAAGTTATAGAAATATATAAAGTCGTGTTGATTAGATATGCGCCATTTTGACGTGAACGATATTTATATCGATTTTATTCATTTCTATAATGAACATAGAAAAGGAAGTGATTTCAAAATATAACGTTTTTAAAATATTATCATTTATATATTAATGATATGGAATATTCAATTTTGATTTAAAATTGAATATGAAGTTGAAATGGTTTTTAAAACGAATTTAAAATGATTTATAAAATACGTTTTAAAAGGAAATCGACGAAATATATAATATAATATATATATTATATATATAATGGCCTGAATAGAATGCACCGCGCTGCGATAGTTCGCGAATTTCGACCATTGACTTCGAATGGACATTACGGGAGATCCGACCGTCGGATTCTCCTAAAACTGGAACCGTTGGGTTCGTATCGAAAAGAGCTTTCTAACGAATATTTGAGATTTGAAATCTAATGGTTGGATTCGAAGTATGTCCAAATCAAATTTGGAAAAGGTCGTTGTAAGTGCAGTTCGATGGCCGTTAATGAAAATCGACTGTACGGGCCTTGATAAAATTATTAAAAATAGTAATACTTTGTGTAAAATCATAAGAAATGATTTGGAAAGAATTGGGATGAAAATTTCCAAATTTGAAAAGATAAAAATAGATTTTTATCGAAATGAACTAGTTTTGGAAGAGAATTATAATCCATTTCTTTCTGAGATAAATAAATTGATTTTGAAAGGGTTTTAAAAGTAACCAGAATTTCCAATAATTGAATTGGAATGGATTTGAATCGAAATTGTCTTTGGAATATTTCGATGTTGGATTTTGTGATTATACAGATATTGTTATGGAAATTTTAAAGATATATTTATATCGTTATTTCCAATACGATATTTGTTGGTCGTTGAATTTGATATTGAATATAAGCCGATATATTTTCTATTCAGAGCCTTGTATTTAATATAAAATAGGAATTGGGTTTGTCGTGAATGGTATCTTCATTAACACTGTTCTTAAACCCAGTTGAGAAAAAGATTAAATCTTTTTATTTAGATTTAATGAAGTACACCACTTAAATGGTATTTAATTGGAATTGAATTTGAATTGATTTTTGGGTTTATCGTGAACAGTGTTTTAAATAACACCTGTTCTTTTGCCCGATAATTAATGGAATGTGAATTGGGTTTATCGTTAACTGTGTTTTAAATAATTCGTTCTTTAACCCGATTTACAGTGAAATGTGATTTGGAATTTATAAATCTTTTGTTAAGATTTAAAGGAGATTTTCCAAAGTAAAGTTTTCCAATTTAATAAAATAAATTGGAATGGAATGGAATTCGATTTGGTAATAATCGAAGTGAATTTCTGTGGAGGAAGACAACTAATATATCTGGAATTTAAAAGGCTTTGTCGTTATTCCATTTATATTATTAGTTGGAAATGGAAGTTTATATCGATTATATATATCAATTTGTTTTCCATGGAGATTCCATTGTAAATGGAATGTGATTTTGGGTTGTCGTGAATGGTATCTTTAATAATACTATTCCTAGACCCAACGGAGTTAAGAAAATCAAGAATGGAGTATCACCAGTTTTGCTCCAGGCGATAGTTAAATCTTTAATTAGATTTGAACGTGAAATGGTAATTGAATTTACCGATAACACCGTGGTGTTAGATATGAAGTATTACCAGTTTTACTTCATGGGATGAATAGGTTGGGATTAGGAAATTAAAACAAATGATTACTTCGGTAAGGTTCATTAATCCCGACTAGTTTGGATAAACCATAATTTGCTTTGAATTGATATCCAAAGAAAGATTAAATAATAAATTTAAGGAATTTATCTTTGATAAAATTAATGGGAACCTTTCCCAAAGTATTAGAATATTTGAATAAAAGAATATTCTGAATTGGAATGAGGCGTATGTTGTGTTTGTGTAACACTTAATTATTATATACGCGAGTTATTCAGAAACACTGAGTTTATCCCATTCTGAATAACTGATTTGACGAAGTGTCGAGGATGAAGACGGTGGTCGAAGACCGGAGGTCTTCACATCGTTTGGATGATTATTGATGATCTTGATTGGGTTGTACACCCAAGAGGAGGGAATCAGTTGGTGATCGTCTAGACGTACTTGGAGATCGATGGATATGCGAGGTACAAGGTGCCCCCGGTTTCGTTCAGACCCAGAACGGACTTGTAAATGGACTGTGTGTCTGACATTGGATATCATTTTGTGTGATTGATGGATATCGGTTGCATGGAGGGGTGTGCCTGTGTGGCATGCTAAAATGCAAAGGATCAAGGCTTCTGTTGAAAAGCAGAGTCTTGTGGTTGATGATCAAAGCACTGCCTGTGTGGCACAGCTTTGTGTAGCGTTAATTCGCGAGCCTCACACCCCTGTTGTGAACCAGAAACGGGAGAAGGACCTCAGGGAGGACATGCGTTTCCTTCTAGCTAGGGTGGTGTCAGTGACCTACCAGCCCTAACATTTATCTTATTTTCACCTGTGTGGTTGTTGGATTGCGAGGCGGCTCGGATATATCGGTGACTATGTGGAGCCGATGGAGTCATTTGGCTCATTGACGCCCCAAAGGGCGGGGAAACGCAGTGTTCAGGCATTTTAATCCACATGGATGGACTGGCCCTGACGATCCAAGGCTTGACTGAGTACTTGCCTGAGACACGGGCTAAAGCATCTCGAACTCGGTAGAGGACTATCTTTTGCCTCGGTTCACAGATGGAAACCCAACTTCCAATACGTGACTTTGCGGTTTTGATTGTAGAACCTATATATGGCGACATAGTGGTATGGGGCACTTATGCCGCCTATGATTGATACTTATGATTGAAATTGTTTTGACACTATACACTTATAGTAATAATAAAAGACGAAATTTCACGTATCAAGCATTTTTGGCTATTATAAGATAAAGCCCTATCCTCCGGCTTGTGTTGCATTGTGTGATGGGACCTGGGTCTTACAATAGCTTCATTGTTCTTTATTTAGCATTGCTCTGTTGTTTTATGCACTGGTATTCTCGGGAGGAAACCTGTTCCGTGTTATACGGCGTGGTCCCTTGATTTACCTAACTTTAAAATAAAGATTAATAACTGTTTTAGTTCTCACACCAGTCACATGACTGACCTGGAGTTTATTGTTTTAACCTAAACTCTGGGTGCCCTTATTTTCCGCACGGGCAGCTAGTAGTTTTGGTTTTGCAGATTTATATTCACAGGATCCTGATTTATAGCTGGAACGATATCCGGAAAGCTCTGTATCCGTATATCTCTTTCAGTTGTGTTTTGTATTATTTTCCGCTGCAGTAACGTAATTTAAATCTCTGATATTTTCTGTGTAATATTTATTCATATTCTGTAATATTCTTGTATTCTGATGGAATTGTTGTAATAAGCAATGAAATGTTCTTCTGTTTGTGTTCCGATGTGGCTTGTTCTCAAAGCAATCTAGGCTTTCCTTCACGGGGAAGTTCGGGTCGTTATAGCTTGGTATTAGAGCTTTGGTTTACAGAGCTCGGAGAACAAGACACATTAGAACCATACGAAAGAATTCATTAGAAATTGGATTAGTAATATCCAATGGGAATGACTCGTTAGAGATGGGATCAGTAGTATCCTAGAACGAGTGTGAAGAGTACTGTTTTTAAAATAAAAATGAAAACAAGTTTTGTTTTGAAAATCTAAATCAATTATACGTATTTGATTATTTATTTTATATTGAGTTTGGACAATCAAGTATATAAAGATTTTACGTATACGTCTGATCCACGTGTATTTGAATTTTTAATATACTGGATAGATATAGAATCACACTCTAGTCGCCCGGAGATGATTCTGATGATAGTTCGAACATCATCAGAATTGGTATTCGAGTGCCGAAAGTATGATATCTATATATTTCCAACTGACTGGTGTGAGAACCGAAATATAGTTAGAACATATTGTTGTGACTTGGCATCAAAAACATGATTTTCTATATATATATCAAAATTATAAATTTGAAACGTTAATCAATTAATTGATTGCTGATTGTGTTGTTTGATTATTGGTTGATTAATTAAAATTTGGACCATTTAGCCAAATTGATCAAATAGTGAGTTGTATTGAAAATTAGTCGCATTTGCATGCATATACATGTACTTACATTGAACAGGTCATAGCAAGGAGGCTAGAGAAGAGGAATAAAATTGTTTGCCCGACAAATAGGTACATGTTTATTGTATTTCTTGGGTTTTTGATGATTTTATGAGCCGATTGGCTGTTTCTTTTTCTTTTTGGATTGGTGAGGGCCATGGGAGGCTATTTGAAATATCCCGAAGCTCCCGGTGCAGGGGAGGTTATGGCGAAATTTTTCGAAAATTTAGGGTGTTAGCCAAATTTTTGAAAATTTTGAAAAGTTCTTAGAAACTGAAAAGTTGAAAAACTTAAGCCATAATGAAAATAATGAAAGTGGAGTTGGTTTGTAAAACAACTTTTAGCTTCGTTCCTTTTCGGGGATGAAAAGTTTTAAGTGGGGGAGATTGTAATAACCCGGAAATCCGAGGCAATCTAAAAATTTTATTTTGGCAATTTTAGTGAATTTTGAATATTTAAAATGAATTGTTTTAAATAATAATGACGAGAAATTTATTTTGAATAGAATTAGAATGAATATATTTATTTGAATCGACGTTAGAATATAAATATTTATTTCTATTTATAAAAGTAATTGAAAATGGCGCGGTAGTTCGAAAATTCGATTACAAATTTCAAATGAATGTACAGGATTCAAAATAAACCGGATTTTAGCGAAACCAAAAATATTAGAATCTAACTGAAAATATCTTTCCAATGAATCCAAGAAACTGAAATTTCATAACGGGAATAAAAAGATATGTCCAATTGAAAATTCAGAATAGTCGCTATGAAATTTTTGGCCCTTAAAAATAGCCATTTTGCAAACGACCTCTGTTTTCGACGAAACCACTTTTGTTGGAACCGGAATGTCAAATTATTGCTAGATTTCAAAATTCATAATTTTCTGAATCAACATGTGAGCGTGGCGAAAGAAAACGTGTTTTGACAGTTTTAGTCAATTTTGATCGACCAGAAAATGGCCATTTTTCAAACGATCTCAGAATTTGACGAAATTAGTTTTGTTAAGACCGTATCGTCAATACGAAGCTAGAAATAATTTTTCTGGAATTTTTAGAGTCAGTATGTGGCCCCGATAAATTGAGATGTACGTTAAAAATTGAATATACAGATTTATATTTTAAATTCAGCGGAAATTGATCGAAACGATAGAATCGGCTTGTGATACATATACCTTGTGTTCGGAATGGGGGTAATTAGCAATGGACGACAGTCGTTGGGTCTCGTTTTGAGGTCAAAATTAAAAGTTACTTCATGGAATTAAAATTAAATTAAATATATTAATATATATTTTCCCCTATCCCTTTTACATCGGTCAACGCCCCTCATTCCTTTCTCTCTCCCCATTAGAATTCGATTTAGAAAACAAAACCGATCCTTCACATCGACCCTTCGCCGCTCCTGGCACACAACCACTGCGCTGCCCTCTGGCATCGCACCGCTTCTCCATCGCACCGCCCTCTGGCATCGCACCCCCTTCTAGAAGCCGTCGCGCCCATTTCCCTATTGAAACTGCACCAATCAACAGCCGCCGTAGGCCCCAACAGCGCCATCGCCACCTGGGTTGCCCGCCACCTAACCGGACCGCCAGCACCTCCGACGCAGCGCAGCAGCCCCCCCTTTCTTTGATTTACAGTGAGCTTGTTTTTAATTTTTATTTATCATCAAGTTTAGATTTTTATTTATCATCAAGTTTAGTTTTTATTTATCATTAAGTTTAGATTTTTATTTATAAAAAGAAAAGAGTTTTATAAAAGTAAAGATTATAATTTTTTATAATGAAAAGCTTATATTTTTAGAAATGAGAAGATTATATTCTTATATATATAAAGATGGGATTTTTATTACATGAGTAGCATTATGAAAAATATGATCTTTAGTATGAAGATATCGATATAAAAATATAATTTTTCTCTTATGAACAACATATGTTAATATATGATTTTTATAATGAAATTGAAGTTATAAAAATATGATTTTTATAGTGAAAGTGAACTAATAAAAATATGATTTTTAAAATATAAACATCATTGTTAAAAATGTGATTTTTAACATAAACCGCATGAAACAGATCTCGTCGGAAACACAGCGAAGGTTTCTTACATATGAAGAGTCGCGGCATTTGGTTTAGCTTCTAGGTGAGAACTTCTCACTTCCATTCTTGTTTTCTAGCTAAAAATATATACTAGGATGCAAACGGTGCTTAGCAGCACCCAACACCCGTCGTCCACAGACCATGGATGACTTGTTTGTTTGATTGATGTGTTGTGAAAAATGATTGTGTGTAGTGGAATGCAATAAATTATTTTATGGTTAAAAATATAGTTTTTAACGTGTATATAAAATAAATAGTTATAAACAAATTGTACGATTTGTTTATGTACATACATTTGACTGATATGGATTGGGACGATAAATTTTACACATCGCCCAACTGTACAAATAAAACCTGTGTTTGATTGTATGAAAACCCCACATGGGTGTTTTGATGAAATTGGCCAAACACGAGTCCCAATAATTAGCTTATGCCGAACGATTGATTAACAGGCTGTTATAAGCGTTAAATATTTATATTTGATGCTTATGCAGTGTAGAATGCACTTTGGGTGATGGTTGACCGTGTTTGATTGTTGTAGTGTACGTGTGTGTATGAAATCCATATCAATCACATTGTATGGTAATTGATTGGGCCTCATTCCAAGTTGGAAAATGAAGAAAATTCATGTGTTGAATAAAATATATATTCATGTGTTGAATAAAAGAAAATTCATGTGTTGAATTAAAAGAATATTCATGTGTTGAATAAAAGAAAATTCATGTGTTGAATAAAATATATATTCATGTGTTGAATAAAAGAAAATTCATGTATTAAAGAAAATATTCATTTGTTGAATAGAATAACGAAGTTATTGAAATATATAAAGCCGTGTTGATTAGATATGCACCATTTTGATGTGAACGATATTTATATCGATTTTATTCGTTTTTGTAATGAATATAGAAAAGGAAGTGATTTCAAAATATAATGTTTTGAAAATATTATCATTTATATATTAATGATATGGAATATTCAATTTCGATTTAAAATTGAATATGAAGTTGAAATGGTTTTAAAAACGAATTTAAAACGATTTATAAAATACGTTTTAAAAGGAAATCGATGAAATACATAATATATATATATATATATTATATATAATGGCCTAAATAGAACGCGCCGCACTGCGGTAGTTCGCGAATTTCGGCCATTGACTTTGAATGGACATTACGGGGGATCCGACCGTCGGATTCTCCTAAAACCAGAATCGTTGGGTTCGTATCGAAAAGAGCTTTCTAACAATATTAGAGATTTGAAATCTAACGGTTGGATTTGGAATTATGTCCAAATCAAATTTGGAAAAGGTCGCTGTAAGTGCAGTTCGATGGCCGTTGATGGAAATTGTAACACCCCACCTCCGCCAGGGTGGCTCTTGCAAGCACTCTGACTTTGGAGGGGCGTTTGAATCAGGTAAACATGCATAATGATATATCAAGGCAGAACAAGAACATATGTATATATGTAAACAGAGTAAATAAGATAAGTAAAACAGCGGAAGATTTCAAACTATTTCAAAACAAGTTTGGTACAACATAATGTCAACTTTCCAAATACACAAGTCTAGATAAAAACGACATCACTGAAAAACTGAAATACATAAGTACTATCCCCAAAATAAGTGATAACCATAGCTAGCTTCATGTCAAGACCGTACAAGAGCTAAAATCCCACAAGCAAGCGATCAGAAATCCAAGCTAAGCTCCAATATTCCCACCCTGAGAACCTGGGGGGGGGGGGGAGGACGGAAGAAAAGAGGCGAAAGAAAACAGGTCAGTCAAAAAGACTGAGTAAGCCCTACTACAATCAATGTAAACTGATAAAGTTAACTGGCATGAGAAGCAGGGATGAACATAAGGATAACAACCTACTAGCATGATGATTAACTAACAAGGTAGATAAAGGTGTCATCGCATAATCAGGTTTAAGGTTTTTGCACCACAGGTGTACTAGCAAGCTAACATGATTTGAATAAACAAGTATTGATCCCTTGGCCCAAGCTTTGGCCCAATAACATGAAGTGACCCTAATACGAGGTCCAATAACATGAAGTGACCCTAATACGAGGTCCAATAACATGAAGTGACCCTAATACGAGGTCCAATAACATGAAATGACCCTAATACGAGGTCCAACCAATCAGTCTAGTCGATCGGCTCCCTATAAGCCTAACTCGTCACGTGTTGGTGTCAATACGGCCCAAACATAATTGTAGTCGGACTGTGCCGGGTCTCCCGTCGGGTGTATCAAGCCCTAGGGTGTCAACCCCTGGACACCATAAACATGAGTGCACAGTCTCGATCTACTGGTACCCATGCTTGACTTCTCCAAATACGGACTACGTGCACGACCATAGTCCGTCCGGAACTACATCGGCGTACCACTCGACCGTCGCTTTTGGTCACTTACCTCAAGTCCAGTAATCGTGCCCCCACCCTAGCCTAGTCCCTAGGGTCTTAATGATACAAACTTGGGATTACTGCTGGAGTGGACCCCCATTGCTAGGATTTTCTAGTGGGTTAAGTACGGTTTAACCCTCTTGCTAATCATGGATTAACTTGGTTAAGTGTAACGATGAGTTCACGACTTAACCCTGATTAATCTACCAAGCCCAAATTGGTTAAGTATTAAGTGGACCATGACTTAACCCTAATCATGAGGCATTAATTAATTTAATGTGCCTTAACCTCTCACATTAGACCTTGTTGTGGTTACTAGTTAAGCCGGGCGGGTCCGGGTAGCTTTACACCACAACTTGGTCTAACCTCGGGTTCAAGGTACAACATGACCAACTTCTCACATTGGGTCCTATTGTTTGTAGCAACTAGTTAAGCCGGTCGGTTCCGGGTAGGTTTACGCTACAAACTCAACCCAACCTCGAGTTGGTCACACTTATATTTTCTAAGTGTCATGTCCATTATGTTTCCAAAACATATTACAAGTTTTCAAGCATTTGGGTAGACCTAACTTAATAGGTAAATTCCTAATGGGTAGACCTAACTTAATAGGTAAATTCCCAATCTTATGTTTTTATGTCTTTTAAGTTTACCCAACCCCAAACGCAATCCCATCGCTTACATATCGCAATAGCGCATAAAGGATAGAAAGAGGGAACTTGGCATAATCATGACATAAAGGTGTTGAAGCCACAAGTTTAACATGGTGGCATATGAAATGTACATATGTTCATATACTTGCATATTGCATCATTAGGCCTCAAAAGCATGCATAAAACCAAACTTAGCATATTGGTGATACATGGTGATAAATGACATGTAGAAATGGCCATAAGTTCGCATTTAGCCTCACATGCAAGTTATCATAAGAGATATGATAACTTACATGTTGCCAAAATGCAACCTTTAGCATAAAGCTTGAAGCTTTATGTTCATATACTCAAGGTAAGCTTGCATAACATGATAACATGAACAAAATGATCAACCCAAACTTGCATAACATAACTTGCATATCATATGACAAACTTGCATATCAAACTTGCATAACATAACATGATCAAACTTGCATATCATAACATGGCAAACTTGCATAACATAACATGATAAACTTGCATATCATAACATGGCAAACTTGCATAGCATAACATGGTAAACTTGCATATCATAACATATCAAACTTGCATAACATGACATAGTAAACTTGCATATCATGGCAAACTTGCATATCATAATGATCAACCAAACTTGCATCATTCATTTAACTTTAGAGTTTAAATATGAAAGTAGAAAAGGGCTTACAATGCTTATGAAGACACAAAAATATATAGATTGAGACAAAGCCCTTATGCAATCAAATAAACCCAAAATGCAAGCTCCAATAGAAAAACCCTTGAGCCAAAATGATCAAAACCCTTGCTTTATGATGTAAATATGGAAACTTGACTTGAATGCAAGCTAATGATGCTCATACAAGCTTGAAAACACTTGTATGCATTGAAAATCTCTCATAGAAATAACTTAGGAATTTTATGAAGATAGTGGAGGCCATGAGAGGAATGATTTTGCCATAGTTTAGTTACTTGAATGAATAATGATGATTTAGGGTTAGGTTAGGGGCTTATTTATAGAGATTAGGATTAGTTTTAGCCTTAGGATTAAACCCTAATTCCAATCTCAGCCCTTAAAACCGAATCTGGCCCCAAAACCTAACCAAAACCCCAAAATGGTGCACCAGGCAAAACTGCCCGGCTGAACCAAGTCGACACCCAAGTCGACAGGGCTGTCGACTTGGGCCTAACCATGTCGACTGCCCAGTCGACAGGGCTGTCGACATGGGTGGTCTGGCGGGAAATTTCCCGCCTGCGCCCAACTGCCCTAATTTCCAAATTCAAACTTGAATTCGAAATCTGTTTTTACTTTGAAATTTTCTGAAAACTTCGTTGGGCCTTAATCGGGTCATACGGACTCCGATTTTCGAAAACTCGGACTCTATTTCGCGTATTTTTCCGAGACGAACGCAATGGCATAGCCCGTTTCCCTTGATTCAGATTTATAAATTAAATTCTGCCTCGATTTACGTTATAACAGGTTATTGAAAATACGAGTTGTTACATTCTCCCCTCCTTAAAGGATTTCGTCCCCGAAATCTTCAAGTTAGGAAGAACATATCCTACCATCCAACATCCATCTACTCAAAACATCATCCACGAGCAATCATTATCCTTACAAGATTCTAAATGTTGTATGAACATATGCAAAGGTGTGTGTATATGTACTTATCTAATGCAAATATCATCAATGCAAATTATGTTAGTGAAATGAATCCATATGTATGCAATTCCTAACATGATGTATAACATCTATATGTGTGCACATAACATACATCCATATGCAACATCCATGTGATAACACAAAAATTTTCATTCATGAATAAGCGTAAACACTCATGCATATGCAATATGAGGAGTGTGTGAGCCGATCTAGTGCCTAATGTGTATAATGCATCCACGAGTAACCACTTGCAACCACTTGCAACCATCAAGCATAACATGTTTCAAACACATGTTTCATCCAAAGGGTTTCTACCTAAGGTTCTCATGACAAGATTAACACGATATAGATAGCAAAAGAAAGATATGCTACAAAGAGATCGGGAAGATAAGCAAGATATAATCCTTTTGGATTACAAGAAATCCCTTCCTAACCCAACCCATATTCTATAAAAGCCCAAAAGGTTTAGTCAACCTAACGGACCCCTTCAAACCCTGACCTGTATTACTAGCCAATAAGTCATACCTCCTGACAGAAATAGGACCGAGAATGGGACCGAGAGGATATACGTAAAAAGATAACATGCGAGTAAGTTCCACAGGAAAACAAGGATCAAGAATATACTCTTAAAAAGAGATATGATACGCGTATCTAGCCTTCAGTCTTCTAAGTCACGTTTCCTTGAGCTTAACTCCACTGTGCTTTGACCGTCTTTTACTTCATGATTTCTTGGCTTCTTAACTCTTATTTCCAAATATGAGTTGGAACCCATTTCATTGTCGCCTCTCGTCTTCCTCTTTCACTTACTCTTCTATCATTCTTGGCTTAAACATAACTATGACCTCATGGTTTCATGCAAGCTCTCCAAAATTCACCAGTGAATCCTGGATCTCGTTTACTTACTATAAAGTATTCCACGCAGCAGAACTTTTCTTGAAAATACCAATCCACGTTTACCAATTGCTCTTACTAATGTAATTTTCTATAACTCATGCTTGAATGAAATGAACCATCTGCCTGTGAATGATAGGACGTCCTTAGATTCAGCCGTTTGCCCATGACTTCCCGTAGACTATCTCAAAACTGGCTAGTGAAGATTGAGTCACGGTTACTAACTATACTTGAGGGAACCCCGTGCAACCTCCTTATTTCTTGAAAGTAAACTGTCGCTAGCTATGATGCAGTCCTTTCGCTCTTTACCGGAGTGAAATGAGCACTCTTCGTGAGTCTACCTACTATGACCCACATGCTCGTATTCTCTTTCCTTGACCTTGGTAATCCATCGATAAAATCCATGGGAATACTCTTCCACTTCCATAGTGGAACGTCTAGAGGATGCAATAGCCCACCGGGCTTCTTCGACTCGGCCTTAACTTGCTGGCAAATGATACATCTAGAGACAAACTCCGCCACATCCTTCTTTATCCCAGGCCAAAAGAAAATGCGCTTCATATCTTTATACATCTTATCTCTGCCCAGATGTATAGTCAACTTAGAGCGATGCGCTTCCTCAAGAACTTTATTTCTCTCATCACGTCTTAGCCATCCCTTGTCATCTATAGCGAGGTGACTTAACATCTCGCCTCGAATCAACTTGTCCATGATCTCGGCTAACTGCGGGTCTTCCTTCTGTGAAGTCCCTACTTGATCCAGAAGGGTAGGTCTAAACTCAAGGGACGCTAACTGACTGATTAAACTGAGAAAGCTTCTTACTTCAATTGTCCTCGTCGGAGCTTTCCGGTCTTGAACCGCGACCACTTTAGCGGGATCCACCGCTAAGCCTTGCTTAGTAACTATGTGCCCAAGAAATCTAACTTCTTTTCTCCAAAATGACATTTGGAGGACTTGACTTTCAACTGATGGGCTCTAAGCGTATCCATCACCTCCTTGAGATGTCTAGCATGCTCTTCCTCATCCTTAGAGAAGATCAGAATATCATCTACGAAGACCACGACAAACTTGTTCAAGAACTCCTTGAACACCCTACTCATCAAGTCCACGAAGTAGGCGGGTGCATTAGTCAAGCCGAACGGCATGACAAGCCATTCGAAGAATCCATCTGGAGTTCTGAACGCAGTCTTGTCTATACTATCTTCAGCTACCCTGAGCTGATGGAATCCAGCAGCAAGATCAAGAGAAAACAGATGTTCCTACAAGCTGATCAAACAAATCATCGATCCTTGGTAATAGTTGTCTATTCTTCTTGTTCTACTCACGATAATCAACACACGGGCGAAGCGAACTGTCCACATTAGTAGCGAATACTACTAGAGCACCCTCTTCGGAAATGCTTCATCGTATGAAGTTCTTCTCAAGCAACTCCTTGACTTGCTTTCTTAACTCTCATCTCGCGGGACCATGTGCCTAACCGGCCACGTAACTGGCTTGGCATTATCAACCAGATAAATGCGGAAATCAATCTCTCGCTTAGGGGTAACCCCCTTCACTTCACCCAAGATATCAGGATATTCTCGGACTACCCTCACCGATTGCAAACTATCGATAGACGAGTTGAGGGATTCAAGATAACACAACATGACGGGACCCATAGGGTTACAAGAAATTTTTAGGGTATTACCGAGGCGAGTCATGAGCCACACAAGGATGGCTCCAAAACTGGACAACCCATCCATGCCCAAAATCAACCCATACTCCATGAAACCGAGAATATAAGCATCACACGAGAATTCTACACTCAAGATAGAAATTTTCAAATCCACGCAGATCATAGACAAATGGGCGGAACCCCTAATTGGATTTGAAACACACACGGGATCATTAACTAGACTAGTACTTAGGTGCAAACTTTCAACTAGATCAGATGAAATAAAGCTATGCGATGCACCAGAATCAAACAAGGTACGAACTGGAAAATCAGAAATATATACAAGGCTCTCAACAGAAATACTACCTCGATCGGGTACTGGAGCGGTATTGAGAGCATGAACTTGCCCTCCTGAAGGTCCAGCACGCTGAGTCTGACCCTGGCCTTGCCCTTGCTTCTTCGGGCAATCCTTACTGAAATGTCTAGTCTCACCGCAGAAAAAGCATTCACCATTCTTCCTTTTCCTCTTCTTACAATCCTTAATAAGATGCCCAACTGAACCGCAATAATGGCACTTCCTCTTGTCGTTATTGCCCTTTCTATTGTTCCCCTTGTTGCCTTGACTCTTGTTCTTGTTCTTGCGGTTTTTGGAGTTCTTGCCTTGCTTCCCGGAATTCATCGTTCCTTCCGACGTAGGCCCTCCCTTCTTCGGGCAGTCCCTAGTGAAGTGTCCCATTTCTCCACAGTCAAAGCAAGTGCCCTTCCTCTTTCTGCAATCCTTGTTTAGATGAGTCAAGCTTCCACAAGTAAAGCACTTCTTTTCCTTCTTATCTTCAGACTTCTCCTCCTTCTTTTTCATTTCCTTTTTGGACTCCGTTTCCTTGTTTTGAGACTCATTCATCTTGACCTCGTTCTTGTCACTCCTATTCTCTTCATTGAGTAGGGCCATATTCACCAAACTCTCGAAAGTTGCCCCCAAGGGTATATGAGTCAGGGCTAAACCATGTAATGGCTCGTTTAATCCTAGAGCAAAGTATAGGGCTTTCTTCTGAGCTGTGTTAACCAAGTCTAAACCGACCCGAGCCAGTTGATTAAACTTATCTATGTATTCCCTAATAGTCATGTCCCCTTGCTTCAGTGATAGGAACCTTAGTCCAAACTTTCCCCGAAAGTCATCCCAAGTCTCAATTGGCCTAGTAGCGGTGGTGACCACCCACCAACGTGCAGCTTCTTCCTTTAGCAACCACACTGCCAATAAAACCTTCCTACGGTCATCTATATCAAAGAAGGCAAAAAGATCTTCGGTTTCTTTCAACCAATTCCTTGCCTCTACATAAGTCTCAGTTCCAATGAAATTCTTGCAACCCATCGCCTTAAAGTCTTTGCAAATCTCCGCGAAATCCTCTTGTGGATGCTGAGGGGGAGGAGGAAGAGGAACCTCAGCGACAGGAGGAGGAGGAACATTAACTACCGGAGGAGGAGGAGGAACATCGGCGGGGCCGGCTTCGGTCGCCCTAGCCTCCAAAAGTCTCCTATACCAAACAGGTACGTGTACTCCCTCCGGAATAGCAAAGTTATCAGCTATACTGAAAACGAAGAAAAAGACAGATTCAGAATGGAGAAAAACGAAGGAATTTTGCTAATGGCTTTTTGGGGAATAGCCTTTAAAATAAACTAGACTTTTCTTTGGAAAATACTTTATACTTGGTTTTGAAAATAGTTTTCCAAAAGTTTAAAAAACCTTTTTGTTCCTTCTCGTAAACCATATGCTCTGATACCAAATGTAACACCCCACCTCCGCCAGGGTGGCTCTTGCAAGCACTCTGACTTTGGAGGGGCGTTTGAATCAGGTAAACATGCATAATGATATATCAAGGCAGAACAAGAACATATGTATATATGTAAACAGAGTAAGTAAGTTAAGTAAAACAGCGGAAGATTTCAAACTATTTCAAAACAAGTTTGGTACAACATAATGTCAACTTTCCAAATACACAAGTCTAGATAAAAACGACATCACTGAAAAACTGAAATACATAAGTACTATCCCCAAAATAAGTGATAACCATAGCTAGCTTCATGTCAAGACCGTACAAGAGCTAAAATCCCACAAGCAAGCGATCAGAAATCCAAGCTAAGCTCCAATATTCCCACCCTGAGAACCTGGGGGGAGAACGGAAGAAAAGAGGCGAAAGAAAACAGGTCAATCAAAAAGACTGAGTAAGCCCTACTACAATCAATGTAAACTGATAAAGTTAACTGGCATGAGAAGCAGGGATGAACATAAGGATAACAACCTACTAGCATGATGATTAACTAACAAGGTAGATAAAGGTGTCATCGCATAATCAGGTTTAAGGTTTTTGCACCACAGGTGTACTAGCAAGCTAACATGATTTGAATAAACAAGTATTGATCCCTTGGCCCAAGCTTTGGCCCAATAACATGAAGTGACCCTAATACGAGGTCCAATAACATGAAGTGACCCTAATACGAGGTCCAATAACATGAAGTGACCCTAATATGAGGTCCAATAACATGAAATGACCCTAATACGAGGTCCAACCAAACGGTCTAGTCGATCGGCTCCCTATAAGCCTAACTCGTCACGTGTTGGTGTCAATACGGCCCAAACATAATTGTAGTCGGACTGTGCCGGGTCTCCCGTCGGGTGTATCAAGCCCTAGGGTGTCAACCCCTGGACACCATAAACATGAGTGCACAGTCTCGATCTACTGGTACCCATGCTTGACTTCTCCAAATACGGACTACGTGCACGACCATAGTCCGTCCGGAACTACATCGGCGTACCACTCGACCGTCGCTTTTGGTCACTTACCTCAAGTCCAGTAATCGTGCCCCCACCCTAGCCTAGTCCCTAGGGTCTTAATGATACAAACTTGGGATTACTGCTGGAGTGGACCCCCATTGCTAGGATTTTCTAGTGGGTTAAGTACGGTTTAACCCTCTTGCTAATCATGGATTAACTTGGTTAAGTGTAACGATGAGTTCACGACTTAACCCTGATTAATCTACCAAGCCCAAATTGGTTAAGTATTAAGTGGACCATGACTTAACCCTAATCATGAGGCATTAATTAATTTAATGTGCCTTAACCTCTCACATTAGACCTTGTTGTGGTTACTAGTTAAGTCGGGCGGGTCCGGGTAGCTTTACACCACAACTTGGTCTAACCTCAGGTTCAAGGTACAACATGACCAACTTCTCACATTAGGTCCTATTGTTTGTAGCAACTAGTTAAGCCGGTCGGTTCCGGGTAGGTTTACGCTACAAACTCAACCCAACCTCGAGTTGGTCACACTTATATTTTCTAAGTGTCATGTCCATTATGTTTCCAAAACATATTACAAGTTTTCAAGCATTTGGGTAGACCTAACTTAATAGGTAAATTCCTAATGGGTAGACCTAACTTAATAGGTAAATTCCCAATCTTATGTTTTTATGTCTTTTAAGTTTACCCAACCCCAAACGCAATCCCATCGCTTACATATCGCAATAGCGCATAAAGGATAGAAAGAGAGAACTTGGCATAATCATGACATAAAGGTGTTGAAGCCACAAGTTTAACATGGTGGCATATGAAATGTACATATGTTCATATACTTGCATATTGCATCATTAGGCCTCAAAAGCATGCATAAAACCAAACTTAGCATATTGGTGATACATGGTGATAAATGACATGTAGAAATGGCCATAGGTTCGCATTTAGCCTCACATGCAAGTTATCATAAGAGATATGATAACTTACATGTTGCCAAAATGCAACCTTTAGCATAAAGCTTGAAGCTTTATGTTCATATACTCAAGGTAAGCTTGCATAACATGATAACATGAACAAAATGATCAACCCAAACTTGCATAACATAACTTGCATATCATATGACAAACTTGCATATCAAACTTGCATAACATAACATGATCAAACTTGCATATCATAACATGGCAAACTTGCATAACATAACATGATAAACTTGCATATCATAACATGGCAAACTTGCATAGCATAACATGGTAAACTTGCATATCATAACATATCAAACTTGCATAACATGACATAGTAAACTTGCATATCATGGCAAACTTGCATATCATAATGATCAACCAAACTTGCATCATTCATTTAACTTTAGAGTTTAAATATGAAAGTAGAAAAGGGCTTACAATGCTTATGAAGACACAAAAATATATAGATTGAGACAAAGCCCTTATGCATTCAAAATAAACCCAAAATGCAAGCTCCAATAGAAAAACCCTTGAGCCAAAATGATCAAAACCCTTGCTTTATGATGTAAATATGGAAACTTGACTTGAATGCAAGCTAATGATGCTCATACAAGCTTGAAAACACTTGTATGCATTGAAAATCTCTCATAGAAATAACTTAGGAATTTTATGAAGAGAGTGGAGGCCATGAGAGGAATGATTTTGCCATAGTTTAGTTACTTGAATGAATAATGATGATTTAGGGTTAGGTTAGGGGCTTATTTATAGAGATTAGGATTAGTTTTAGCCTTAGGATTAAACCCTAATTCCAATCTCAGCCCTTAAAACCGAATCTGGCCCCAAAACCTAACCAAAACCCCAAAATGGTGCACCAGGCAAAACTGCCCGGCTGAACCAAGTCGACACCCAAGTCGACAGGGCTGTCGACTTGGGCCTAACCATGTCGACTGCCCAGTCGACAGGGCTGTCGACATGGGTGGTCTGGCGGGAAATTTCCCGCCTGCGCCCAACTGCCCTAATTTCCAAATTCAAACTTGAATTTGAAATCTGTTTTTACTTTGAAATTTTCTGAAAACTTCGTTGGGCCTTAATCGGGTCATACGGACTCCGATTTTCGAAAACTCGGACTCTATTTCGCGTATTTTTCCGAGACGAACGCAATGACATAGCCCATTTCCCTTGATTCAGATTTATAAATTAAATTCTGCCTCGATTTACGTTATAACAGGTTATTGAAAATACGGGTTGTTACAGAAATCGACTGTACGGGCCTTGATAAAATTATTAAAAATAGTAATAATTTATGTAAAATCATAAGAAATGATTTGGAAAGAATCAGGATGAAAAATTCCATATTTGAAAAGATAAAAATAGATTTTTATCGAAATGAACTAGTTTTGAACTAGAATTATAATCCATTTATTTTTTAGATAAATAAATTGGATTTGAAAGGGTTTTAAAAGTAACCAGAATTTCCAATAATCGAATTGGAATGGATTTGAATCGAAATTGTCTTTGGAATATTTCGATGTTGGATTTCGTGATTATACAGATATTGTTATGGAAATTTGAAAGATATATTTATATCGTTATTTCCAATATAATATTTGTTGGTCGTAGAATGTGATATTGAATATAAGCCGATATATTTTCTATTCAGAGCCTTGTATTTAATATCAAATGGGAGTTGGGTTTGTCGTGAATGGTGTCTTCATTAACACTGTTCTTAAACCCAGTTGAGAAAAAGATTAAATCTTTTTATTTAGATTTAATGAAGTATACCAATTAAATGGTATTTAATTGGAATTGAATTTGAATTGATTTTTGGGTTTATCGTGAATGGTGTTTTAAATAACACCTGTTCTTTAACCCAATAATTAATGGAATGTGAATTGGGTTTATCGTGAACTGTGTTTTAACGACATTAGTTCTTCAACCCGATTTACAGTGAAATGTGATTTGGAATTCATAAATCTTTTATTAAGATTTAAAGGAGATTTTCCAAAGTAAAGTTTTCCAATTTAATAAAATAAATTGGAATGGAATGGAATTCGATTTGGTAATAATCGAAGTGAATTTCTATGGAGGAAGACAACTAATATATCTGGAATTTAAAAGGCTTTGCCGTTATTCCATTTATATTATTAGTCGGATATGGAAGTTTATATCGATTATATATATCGATTTGTTTTCCATGAAGATTCCATTGTAAATGGAATGAGATTTTGGGTTGTCGTGAACGGTATTTTTAATAATACTGTTCTTAGACCCAACGGAGTTAAGAAAATCGATAATGGAGTATCACCAGTTTTGCTCCAAGCGATAGTTAAATCTTTAATTAGATTTGAACGTGAAATGGTAATTGAATTTACCGATAACACCGTGGTGTTAGATATGAAGTATTACCAGTTTTACTTCATGGGATGAATAGGTTGGGATTGGGAAATTAAAACAAATGATTACTTCGGTAAGGTTCGTTAATCCCGACTAGTTTGGATAAACCATAATTTGCTTTGAATTGATATTCAAAGGAAGATTAAAGAATAAATTTAAGGAATTTATCTTTGATAAAATTAATGGGAACATTTCCCAAAGTATAAGAATATTTGAATAAAAGAATATTCTGAATTGGAATGAGGCGTATGTTGTGTTTGTGTAACACTTAATTATTATATACGCGAGTTATTCAGAAAGACTGGGTTTATCCCATTCTGAATATCTGATTCGACGATGTGTCGAGAATGAAGACGGTGGTCGAAGACCGGAGGTCTTCACATCGTTTGGATACTTACTGATGATCTTGATTGGGTTATACACCCAAGAGGAGGGAATCAGTTGGTGATCGTCTAGACGTACTTGGAGATCGATGGATATGCGAGGTACAAGGTGCCTCCGGTTTCGTTCAGACCGAGAACAGACTTGTAAATGGACTGTGTGTCTGACAATGGATATCATTCTGTGTGATTGATGGATATCAGTTGCATGGAGTGGTTTGCCTGTGTGGCATGCTAAGATGCAAATGATCAAGGCTTCTGTTGAAAAGAAGAGTCTTGTGGTTGATGATCAAAGCACCGCCTGTGTGGCACAGCTTTGTGTAACGTAAATTCGCGAGCCTCACACCCCGGTTGTGAACCAGAAACGGGAGAAATACCTCAGGGAGGACATGCGTTTCCTTCTAGCTAGGGTGGTGTCAGTGACTTACCAGCCCTGACATTTATATTATTTTCACCTGTGTGGTTGTTGGATTGCGAGGCGCCTCGGATATATCGGTGACTATGTGGAGCCGATGGAGTCATTTGGCTCATTGACGCCCCAAAGGGTAAGGAAACGCAGTGTTCAGACATTTTAATCCACATCGGTGGACCGACCCTGACGATCCAAGGCTTGACTGAGTACTTGCCTGAGACACGGGCTAGAGCATCTCGAATTCGGTAGAGGACTATCTTTTTCTTCGGTTCACGGATGGAAACCCAACTTCCAATACGTGACTTTGCGATTTTGATTGTAGAACCTATATATGACGACATAGTGGTATGGGGCACTTATACCGCCTATGATTGATACTTATGATTGAAATTGTTTTGACACTATACACTTATAGTAATAATAAAAGATGAAATTTCACGTATCAAGCATTTTTGGCTATTATAAGGTAAAACCCTATCCTCCGGCTTGTGTTGCATTGTGTGATGGGACCTGGGTCTTATAATAACTTCATTGTTCTTTATTTGGCATTGCGCTGTTGTTTTATGCACTAGTATTCTTGGGAGGAAACCCGTTCCGTGTTATACGACGTGGTCCCTTGATTTACCTAACTTTAAAATAAAGATTAATAACTGTTTTAGTTCTCACACCAGTCACATGACTGACCTGGAGTTTATTGTTTTAACCTAAACTCTGGGTGCCCTTATTTTTCGCACGGGCAGCTAGTAGTTTTGGTTTTGCAGATTTATATTCACAGGATCCTGATTTAGAGCCGGAACGATATCCGGAAAGCTCTGTATCCGTATATCTCTTTCAGTTGTGTTTTGTATTATTTTCCGCTGTAGTAATGTAATTTAAATCTCTGATATTTTCTGTGTGATATTTATTCATACTCTGTAATATTCTAGTATTCTGATGGAATTGTTGTAATAAGCAATGAAATGTTCTTCTGTTTGTGTTTCGATGTGGCTTGTTCTCAAAGCAATCCGGGCTTTCCTTCACGGGGAAGTTCGGGTCGTTATATATGTTATCTTAATCTAGTCAAAATGTTCTATGCAAATCTAAATTGTGGCTTTTACGAAGGAGACAAATATCAAGTATGGAGTAGCGTAAAAGGCACTTGACATTTTAGATTGTGAAATATTGGGTAATATCTTGAATTGTAAGAGTACAAGCTCGGATTTTTTGGTATTTGAAATCGATGAAACAGATTTGGAAACCTTTCATCACATAATCGAAAGTGATGCTCATTTGGAATTCAAAAATCAATGTTCCACCCAAAAGCAAGAATCGCCAACCTCCTCCTTCAACATACCATCACTTCTTGTTCCAGAAATTTCAACAACCCAATCCTCAAAGTTCAAAAAGCTCCCTTTGCTATTATTGGTGTATGTGGCATCAATAAGCCAAAATGATTTTAAAAGAATTTAAGCCCAAGAAATGTCCACAAGAGAAAATACTCTTTATTATGGAGTTTACCTTACTTAGATTTTTAAATACTTTGGAGTGGATCTCAAGGGAGAAGAATTTGTGTCAAGAAAGGTATTTGACTCATCAGATATACATCTTACGCAAATTCCACTCACCTTTAATCCTTATGAAACTTTCAAAGATAAACAAGCTCGAATGCAACAACAACAAGACCCTATGGATATCGAAGAAGAAGTTACTTCTTTGGAAAGTATAGAGTGTCCATCCAATACTAGAAACCATTTCCAAAGAAATGCTTGTCCAAAATCAAGCAAAGTTAGCCAAGAACCAAAAGATGAAAAAGATTCTTAATCATATGTCTAAGTTCATTGGCAAAATAGGAAGAAAACTTGGATTATCATCTTCCTTCTCATCATCCACTGAAATATAAGCTTATCTAGTTTATGCTACCTTTCGTAGTTTCTTGTACTTTTCGAATCTCGTATTTAGTATCTTATATCAATTGGATGTATTTGCTTTCAAGAAATAATGAATGATGTTTATTTCTATCAAAATAGATATTAGAATTAAATAAATTAAAATAATATGACAACAATTAACTAAACATTGAAAATAAGAAAAAATGACTAACGTATGTCGACATACAATTTTCACTATGTTGACATATAACTACCAGGTTTTCAAATTTGTTTAAAATTTAAATTTTAAATAACTAACTAATGTCTATTCAATTCCAACGAATCTCGGACCCTATAAATACCTATTTCATCTAGAAAAATTTATCCTATCATTTCTCCTTCTTCTCTAATCAATTCTTATCTAAAATATCAAATTATTGCAAATCCCATTTATAATTTGAGTGAGAATTTTGAAGGAACTTTGAATTCATTCAAGAATATCCTAACCATAATACTACATAATCAGTGTTATCTCGAACTAAGTCAAATAAAGATGGTAGAACTTCAAGAGAAGATATTTGATGTCATCCGTTGGCTAATATCTTCTCTTTTCAGAGACGAAGACAACAATCTCGCTAAAGCACCACCCACAAAAAAAGATGAATATTGCAAAGTCATCAAGAAGGATCCGATCTTTGGAGGAGACGGATGGGTCGAAGTTCCAAGAGACATTTGATTTGAATTATTTGGTATGATTTGTTTGATTGATTTGATTTAAATTTTGTTTGGACTTGTAAATATTGCTTGGTTTGGATTTGAAACTTGTATATATGGACTAAAACATTTGTAAATATTAACTGTAATACTTGAATATATTGATTTATTTATACTTTTAGAATAATATAGGCAAGAATTTGGGGGGGGGGGGGTCATGTATATAGAATCAAGTATAATGATCTTAGAATATATAGATAGATATAAGTTATAGATTTAAGGGAATACATTTAGGATTTCTTTTTGTTGATGACAAAAGGGGCGGGGAATTACAAAATAAGGATTATTCAAGCTTAGTTTAAGGGGAAGTATATAGGATTCATTGTGAAAGGGGGAGTAATTGAAGGACCAGATCAAAAAATATCAGCAGGCATGAACAAGTATGAATATTCTATAAATCAAGGTTGTCATTATCAAAAAGAGGAGACTGTTGGAGAATGGAGTTTTGATGACAACAACCTTATTTCAATCATCATTATTAATTGATTATAAAATATATATTAACATTTCTATTTAGAATATATATACATATACAAACATACATACATACATACATATATATATATATATATATATACATATATATATGCAGGATTTGTATACATGACTTAAATACTAAAGACTGTACAGTTTTAGAGTTCCAATCGATTCAAGATTTAGAAGAGATTCAAGACTCATGAGTTATCAAGTTATCAAGAGTAGTGTTGTATATCGGACATGACAGTCTGTTGTCCGGCTCAGTCAGAAGCTGTAAGGTGCCCGGTCCGTGTCCGTATGATTCTCTTATAGGACAGAGCTTGGACACACCTGGGTCCAGTCCGATCCAAAATGTTCGATGTTCTTCTATTGTCCGAACATTGTTCATCCGTTGCCCGGCTCATATGAACAGTGTTCGAACTTAATGCTTGTCTGGTCTGCGTCCGTCCGAATCTCTTATAGGACAGAGCTTGGACACACCTCCGCCCGGTCCGACCCGTTTACAACCCTAATCAAGAGTTCAAGAAAAATATAATAATAGAGTCTAGTTTATATGTAAGACTCTGAATAGCACTCCAGGTTCAATTTCCGTTTTTCAAATTCTGATTTTCAAATTTCAAATTCTATTTCAAATTTCAAATAGACCCATTAAATATTATCCAGGCCATATAATTTCAGGCAATGGGGTTCAAATAGACCCATTTAAAATTGGCAGTATCCTTCATTGGCCCAAGCCCTCTTCGCAAACAGCTATAAGGGGATTTCTTGGCCTCACAGAATACTACATACATTTCATACAAAACTATGCTACTCTGGCGGTGCCACTATCTGATTTTCTCAAGAAAGACGCGCCCGCACAGACCAATGAAGCCATCGAAGCATTCAACGCCTTGAAAACAAAAAATTACACATGCCCGAATACTTCATCTTCCTAATTTCGCCAAACCATTCACCGTACAAACTAACGCTTCATGACCGGCAATCAGAGCTATTATATCTCAAGAAAATCGCCACATTGCCTTCCATAGCCAACGCCTTCCACCCCACATCTAATGAAACTCCACTTACTCACGCGATATGTTTGCCATCACCTCTGGAGTCCACCCTGGCGCCATTACCTACTTGGTAGACGTTTCACAATTATCACCGACCATTACACCTTAAAGCAATTGACATCACAGGTCATCCGGCCAACAGCGATGGTTATCCAAACTAATAGGCTTTGACTTGGACATCAAATACAAACCGGGTAACCTGAACCAAGACACTGACGCTTTTTCTCGCTGGTCCAAAGAAGCACTGATGCACAAAATCTACTCACCAATATTCCACATCACCGAAGACATTACAGCCGCAGCCACCAACGGCGATGTTTATCAAATGCACATAGACAACATCCAGCCAGGTAAACCAGTTTCACCGAAATTCAACTAAAATTCCACCTACGAGATAATTTACTGTTTTGGGGAAACAGGTTGTATATTCCAAACGACTCCCAACTTCAACACACAATTATTCGAGCTTACCGTAATTCGAAGGAAGGGGACACTTGGGAGTTAAAGCTACCATTGCTCGTATCTTGGGTAGTTTCTTTTGGCCAAACCTAACTCGCAGTGTTCAAAATTATATCTGACAGTGCTCCATTTGTATCCTGTGCAAGTCCGGTACCACTGCCCCTAAGTTCTATTGCAACCTCTATAAATACCAACACAGAAATTGGACGACACCTCCATGGATTTTATCACAAATCTTCCTAATTCCTGGGGAAAACCTACAATTGGGTAATCGTTGACTACCTCTCTAAGTACGCACACTTTTATGCTCTTGATACACACTTAATTCATGAATACATCTGTCGACATACCTTTTTCTTAGTAAATTTTGGAAGGAGCTCTTTAGTATCCACAACACTGAATTACAAATGAGTAGCGCTTACCACTCCCAAACGGATGATCAAACAGAAGTGGTAAGTCGTTCTTTGGAAACTTATCTTAGGTGCAATAATAGGCCCAAATCAATGGGTTAATATCTTCCATGAGCCGAATGGTGGCATAACACTTGCAAACACACTTCCATTGGCATGTCTTCATTCCAAGCCGTCTACAGTAGACCACCACCATCTATCCTCAACTACATAATCGGTACCACAACTCAAGACATCGATGAATGGGTCCAAAATCAAAAAAATAACTTAGCCATAGTGAAGTTGAACCTAAAAAGAGCTGAAGTATGTATGAAAAACCAAGCCGACAAACACCGAAGTGATAAAGAATTCATGGTAGGCAATTGGGTGTTTGTCAAGCTTCGACCATGCCGCCAACACTCCATCTGATCATCACAACACAAACTTCTAAAAAAAATATTTTGGTCTATTTTAAATTATTGAGCAAATTGGCTCTGTGGCATACAAACTATTTCTACCTCCGAATGCTCGAGTACATCCCCCGTCTTCCATATTTTAGTCCTTAAACTCTACCCCAACCCACATGATACCCCTCCAACTCCACTTCCACCATATATGCTCAGTGATGAAAACTCTTTGGGTCTTGAGGGCAAGACCATGCTTCATGAGGGGGTGTGATACACCCACACATGTGCATGATTCAGCACAACCAATTGGTTATCTAGCTAGGCCAAGAAGAATGATAAAGTTGCCTGCCAGATTTGCCAAATAGAGACAAATGAATCAGTTAGCAAATTTCTTCATGTATTTTACTTCCAGTATTAGTTAGCAATTTCTTTCTTGTATTTGCTTTTACTTTATGCAATATTCGGCTACAAAATGTGGGCTAGAATAATGCCACGTAAAAAGGGTTTTTGCATGATTTCTATATATGTAGCTACAATAAATGAATGAAGATAAAGACGTTTTTGCTCATTTTTCTTACTATTTCTTCTCCTCCATTGCTCTGAAATCTCTTCTACCACTATCTCCCTCTCTAAACTTCCAGTCCCGCATCACAAGTACACAAAAAATATCATCGAAGTGCAACTGATATCTGCTATGTCCTTATTTCTTGTCATTCTATTCGTCAAATGTCAATTGAACAGCTAGTTCCAGTTTTTCTTATTTCCCCAATGAATGATATTAAAAAAAGAACGAGATGATGATAAACTGAATGTCCTAATCACTACATAATGGAATAGAATGAAAGATTATTCATTCAAAATAATATAAAGATAAATAATTGTACTATTATCTCCTAGCTTTGCAGAACAATCCAACGCGGATCTACAAAGATTACTTGTAAAGGATTAAAAATTCAAAAATGACTTTGTCCCTGTAGCTTCAGTGAAAAATCGATTAGGTAATGATAATTTAACGCTGCCAACCAATTTAAGAACATTTCAACCATATTTCAGATAAAGAAATAGGAAAATAGAGTACAACAAAACTAGAAGGCCAGAAATTTGGGTAAGACTTTTCGCCCAAAACTAATATATCAATTAATATTCATTCCTAGATAAAAAATCAACGACTCATAGAATATCCCAATAAAATACGGACACGAGAATTTTTGTCTCAAGTTTACTACAGGCCCGAAGAAAAACAAGTCAGGAAATGTGTGAATCGTCCACTATTTTATGCCCCCTGAATTCCACGATCAGATCACGCTGGACAATTTCCCCGACCCTGATTTTTGAGCCTCGTGTAGGGGTGTAAATGGATCGGACCGGACCGGACGGAGGTGTGCCCAAGTTCTATCCTGTAAGATATTCGGACGAACACAGACCGGACAAGCATTAAGTTCAAACACCATTCGTACGAGCTAAACAACGGACAGACAACGTTCAGACAATAGAAAACATCGAACATTTTGGATCGAACCGTAACATGGTGTGTCCAAGCTCTGTCGTATAAGAGAATTGTACGAAAATAGATCGAACACCTTATAACCTCGGACCGAGCCGGACAACGAACTGCCCTGTCCGATATACAGCTCTAGCCTCATGCATTTTCCTCTTTGACATCAGACCACATGTCATATTATTATTTGTTAAATATGCACATGTGGCATTGGTGATACAATTTAAGATAAATCGAATTATACTAACGTAGGTCACCAACCTAGCCTCTTAACAATTATGAAAACAAAAACCTAATTATCCAAATCGCATAACACAAGGAATAATGGCGTTAATAGCGTATTGGCCTTGATTCGTTCGCCCTTCTAATTAAGGTTGGTACACCATTAAACGTCATTATTCCTTGCGTTATGCTATTTGGAGAATTAGGGTTTGTTTCTGATAATTAATAAGAGGCTAGGTTGGCCACCTACGAGAGTATAATTCGATTAATCCCAGATTGTATCACTAATTCCACGTGTGCATATTTAATAAATAATAATATGACGCGTGGTCCGACGTAAAAAAAAAGTACATAAGGCCTAAAAATCAAGGTCAAGGAATATGCCTAACGGGATCTGACCGTGGAATTCAAAGGGCATAATATTGTGGACGGCTCACACATTTCCTAACTTGTTTTTCCTCGAGCCTATAGTAAACTTGAGTCAAAAATTCATGTCTCATGTCTATATTTTATTGGGATATGCTAGGAGTCATTGATTTTTATCAAGGAATTAATATTAACCGATAGATTAGTCTTGGGCGAAAAGTCTTACCCAAATTTCAGGCCTTCTAGTTTCGTTAACGTGAAATAAGCCAAACAACTTTTCTTTATGCTTATATTTCAAAACTTATATCAATAATCTACACAATATATTATTATTGTTCAATATCCACACAAAACAAAATTAATATCTAAAATATAACACTGTGGATTATGTTGAAATATCCATATTTTTAACTACACTATCCTTTTAGTTATAATTGTCACTCTTAGAACAACGGAGGAGAGCAGACAATCGACATACAAATATGCATTATGTGAAATTTATGTACTAAATTTTAGCTTATGAGACACTAATATTTCTTATGACCCTCTTGATAAACATTCTAACAACTGATCTTTGTTTCATCATATTATACAATAAAAAAAGCAAAAATGAATATATTCAATATTAAGCACGATCATATGTAATATTTTGCATTAAATAAATGTTAACGCATAACTGTTTATAGGGGTAGGCACAGTTGGTCCGGTGCGGTCTGAAGTCCAAACTACTTCTGCACCACACCAAACGGTTGATCAAAAATACAAACCATCATATTAACCGTTCGGTTTCAATTCGATTTTGTTGTAATACAATCTGATTTTGGTTCGCTTCGGTTTGAACCTGTATTAAATATGAAATAACTAAATTACTTCCAATAGTAATCAATTTACAATCGTATGACGTTGCATCATTTAAGGGTTAAAACCAAGGTTCGAGAACCCGTGGTGTCGATTTTGGTCCTTTGAAAATTTGTTGGTTTCGGCTGATTTCGTAAATTTCTGTAATTCTGATTTTGTTTCAGTTTTTGTCCAAATTTTGGTTTTTAGTAAAACATAAGAGCGAAATGACAAATTATATAATTACCGCTAGCAGCTTGAAGTAAAAAACCACCCCACAATTCTTTCGACCTAAAAAAAATAACCAATCAAGACGCATCACGTTGGGAAAATTTTCTATTTCCAAAAACCAGCCCATAGTGCTTTAGCTAAAAGTGCATTATATATTTCTACTTTCTATCGCATTACATTGAAAAATTTCTCACAAAAAAAGAAAAAAAAATGCTTTGCTGCTTTTCTCGAACAAAAAAAAAGCCTATGTCGATCGAATCGATTAATTTGAAATCAATCGATTGTTTCTCCAGTTCATGCAATAACATGGGAGAGAAGAAATTAAGTAACCCGCATAGATTTTTTGCTCGAGTATTCGATGCTGCTGGAATATTCAACTTTTATCGGATTTGTTGCAGTAAGTTTAAATTCAAAGTCGTGTATTTTATAGGGTTCAAATTGGTTCCTCTTTTTTCTACGTACAAAGAGATTCATTTTGTTACTATGCCCTAAAAATGAAACTAATTTTGATGGACGATTTCGGGCGGCCGTCCGATAGTACCTGTCCAGTAACCCTGAAATTTCGGGGTACTAAGCAAAACCTTGAACCACGGTTAAAACACACGGTGTTATCCTAAATTGAATGATTAAGTTCTAACTACAGGAATACTTCAATTTTACTTTTAATGATAAATGAAATTGTTTTAGTACATTAACAAAAAATCACGATTAATTAATGTACAAATATTAAGTAAGATAACTTAAATAAGATTATAATTAATATTATCCAAAAAAAATGACATGGAAACTATTATATTGAAATTATAATTTTTTTTCTTTGCGATAACGATTATTATTAATATAACAACAACATACGTTGAAAATAGAATGAATATCGTTAAAACAAAAAATTAAATAGGATTTAGTTATATTTTCATTATAAGAATACTAGCGTAAATATCCAGTTCGGTACAATTTAATATGGTTGGGTCATCAGTTCAACCACACCCAAACCATATAGCCGCTAATCGGTTTACCTTTGGGTATTTCCTTTAAAAAGAGAATACGATTCGGTTTTCCACGTCTTTTTTGTTGTTCAATCCGACAAGTTTCCATATTGCGGTGCGGTTTATACCCTTCCCTAGTTGTTTTTGTACACGTTCAACGGATATGCTATACATACTAGTTAGAAATAAAAAGAATCGAAAATTTTTCGTTATTCCACTTAATAGAATAAAAGAAATGGAAATAATAGTTCTTTTTACTTTCTACGAGTAATGAAATAAATATACATTTAATTACAAATTAAAGCAAATTAATTGTATATATTTTCATATCTGCATTTGCATCACTTTAAATATCAAATAACTGCATTTGAGAATACAAATAGATATCGAACAATTGATTTATCCATTAAACATCGTTAAATGAAGTAATATAAATAAAATATTTTGGTTAAACGTATTCAGACATATTAAATTTAAATAGAAGAATAATGATACAAAATCAATTTTACTTGACTTACTTATCCGACTAATTTAGTATAAAATAACAATTCCAATTTTAGCTATTCCATCGATTTCCCGATGAATTCATGACCAATGTATTGGTGGATATCACAATTTTTTTTAAAATCAAGTAATTAGATTTGTTCAAGTACCTTTTCAAATATCATCTACAAAAGGTTTTAAAATAGAAAAACTATTATTTCAACAGTCAAGCTATTAAAAAATCAACTTTGACTACCCAAACTTAAGTACAACTCAATGATAAATAATTAATGAAAGCGTATAACGTTATGATATATTTACACAATTGAACGGGAAAACCAATGGAACAATGTATTTTTCACTCCTACATTTTAGTTGTTTTTTTCGAAATTTTAAGCAAATTAAGTTTTGTTCTGTGCTAAATTAAAACAAGGTTTGTATTATTATTTTTAACTTAAAATTAATATGTTTGGAAAAAGAATATACTTAAACAAAATATTCTATTCATATATTTTCACTTATCAATCATTAACGAATAAAAGGTACCTATTTGTATCCACAAATGCAATTATCCTAGATTTAAAAATGAATCCAAACGTGAATATAAAAACATGTGAAATTAACATAGATTTAACTTTCAAATTAATATTTTCCTTATGTCTTGTGAAAATTAACAAAAAAAACTATTTTCTTCGGTTCTTCTACCCCATTGAATGTAATAACAAAAAATTTCCAATCATTTATTATATTTCAAATCATTTACATATTGAAAATGCAAACTCTTATTTTTACACAAAACAATACACAAATGTTTTCAGTTAAAATACAATTTAAATGCAACCGCATTAGTCGACACTAATGTATATAATTAAACAATAATGATAATCGCATTTTAAATTATGGAGTGCTTTAACACACATGAAAATTACTATAAATCATAATTTCTCAAATAATTTGATATATTAGTACTTCTACAAAGAAGAAAAAGTGAACTTTTTTATCTTCTATTACTATGAGTAAAGATTAAAATTAAAATTAAAATGATATATTTAAAAATAGATTTTTTAACAATTTCAAATATTACAACTTCAAGTTAAATTTTTATTAATGTACGCCCAAAAAATTGTATGTAGTTCTTGTTACCTTTTAATAAAGCTATATTAAAAAGTAACAAAAAATAATTACAATCTTTAGGGTAGCTTCCAAGAACAAGTTCATTTGGAATTATAATGTCCTCATTACCGATTGAATGAAACTACATTCTAAATGACCATAAAAGTGAAATAAATGTACTTAACCCCATAAATCTGTCGAGGAGTTCAATGCAGATCTACAGAAGATCCATGAAGGACAAATCGAAAACAATGCTGTCTAAGTAATCAAATGTTTTATAAGTTCCATCTGAAGATTGAAAACGATTTAAGCTAATAACCGATCCAACTAAAACAGAAAAATGATCACATCTCCTAATTCGAATATAGTAAACATTGTAGAATTCATAGAAGTCATTCAAAGTTTATTCTGGTTTACTTTAGGGAAACAAGTAGATAATAATCATTGCCATCTCTCTAATCCTCAAATATGGATATATGGTCAAAGTGTCTTTTTTTTAAAGAATTTTTTTTTTGTCAAAATCTTGTATGTAATTCAATTTATTTCTCAGAGTAGGAGCACTGTGAAATGAATTGATGTCAAGAATTACAACAGGTTGATGTTGCTTCAAGGGAACGAGTTCATTTGGCATTGAATATCCAAATGACCAGATAACGAAGCAAACAAATTCATAATTACTGAATCAACATCATAAACTGGAGAAATACAAAAATGAAATTACAAGGCTATGTGAAGAGTTGTAAACAAAAAAGAAGAAAAAAAATCCATGCAGCAATTAAGGAGAAGTAATTGGCCTATCCAGATGCTTACTGCAAGTTCAGTGTTCTGCATCTCAAAAGCTAAAGCAAGTACACAAAAAATATCCGGAGCTGTTACGGTTGGACCGTTCAACCGTCGAACCGCACTAACCGTTCACACGATTGTCGTCCACTACGGTAACGGTGACGGTAATGGTTGTGGATTTTGATAACCACGGTAAACCGTACCAACCACGGTGACGGTGATGGTTGTGGATTTAAAAAAAAAATATGTTTTTCAATAAGTTAAGCCAGAGAAATATATATATATATATACATATATATATATATGTATATATATTATTTGCATCTTTATTTATAGACTACATGCACATGAATGGTTTGTTTCATGGATAAATAAACTAATTCTTAAAATTAATGTTAAAACTTGAATTATTTATGGATAACAATGTAAATGTACGGTAATGGTTGCGGTAACGGTTAGACGGTTGCGGTAACAGTTATAAAATTTGTTAACCGTCAACAACGGTTGCGGTTACGGTTGAAGGTAAAATTGACGGTTGCCGTAACCGTAACACCCCAAAAAATATCATCTAAGTGCAGCTGATATCTGCTATGTCCTCATATCGTTACAGATCTGCTAGTTCCAGTTTTTCAATTTTTTCCAATGAATGATATTAAAAAAGAAATAAAGAAATCAGATCATGTGAAACCGAATGTCCTAATCACTACGTAATGAAATATAATGAAAGATTACTCATTCAAAATAATATAAAGATAAACAATTGTGCTTTTACCTCGTGGCTTTGCAGAACAATCAAACGCAGATCTACAAAGATACTTGTAGAGGATTGAAAATTCAAAAATGACTTTGTCGCTGTAGCTTCAGTGAAAAATCGACCAGGTTACGATAATTTAACGCGGCCGACCAGTTTAAGAAGCATTTCGAATCATATTTCGAATGAAGAAATACGAAAATGGAATCAAATGGAAGAAGTAAACTGAATCAAATTAATTCGACGAGGAAGAAACATGGAAGACGAATTAAAACGCAGAGCAGGAATGAGAAAATTTATAGCAGACTGAATAGGGTTTCGCTGAGAGGAGGAGGAGGAGAATTAGCGACGACATGGGCCATTTTGGGATTAGTTGAAGGAATTTGTTTAAAGGCCCAATAAACTACAGCTAGTTTAGAATCCAATATGAATTACAAATACTATGCGAGGAGTGGGCATTGATCAAAACCGAACATACCAATCAAACCAGTCAACTTTGACTGATCTCTCGTTTCCACCCCTTATTTCTTCCTCTCTTCTCTTAACACTTACTCTCTTCTCCCACTCACCTAACTTAATATAAATGAACGGAGAAAACTAGAGAATCAAAGGGGTGTTCAATTGTTTGGGGTGCCATCTAACGCCTTGTTCATGTATATGTATGTATATATATAGAGAAAACTAGTAGTACCTCAACGCAACTCAAGTAATACATGAAAGAAGGGACAAGCATGCTCTCGATCTCCCGCAATCCTCCAGCAGGAGGCCTTTGAGGGAGATTGGGAACAAACTTCTCATATTTAAACTGATAGCATATATGACCATTTCTATACTGTATTTTCTCTCATATTATTTGTATTAATTATTTACAGCTCAACTCACTGGTTATGCATGTTATATTAAAACTGATCAAGGGTTTATATATATAGAGCCAAAACTGATCCAAGAAGTAACTCAGGATATTATTCGATTCTATTAAGATAATGTGTGTAGCATGATCAAATAGATTTGCATAAGAGCATAACCTAAAGTCAACAAGATCTGGATCAAATCTACGGGGAATAGTCAACCTGTTAAGGCTAGGTATGGTTATCTGTATGCTGCGTTGTTCATATTCTCTATCAACTGAACTTCAGCTATAAACCTCTTCAGAATCCTAAGTACATGCACGTTGGCTCAATTATTCTTGGCTATAGTCTAAACTAAGAATATTTTGTGTACTGTTATACGAGAAAAGCTGGACTTGTTTGGAGAGAAAATGATAACCTGGCTACAAGTTATAAACTTCAATTTTCTGATCACTTTTTTGGCTCAACGATCAAAATTTCTAGTTTAATCTTTGTAAAATAGCGGCTCTGAAAACAGTCTTAAGATTCCATTTGCTTTATAGTGTGTAAAATAGTGGCTCGGTAAACAGTCTTAGCTGACTTGCCTGGTTTTTCTTCCTAAATATATCTGAGAATGTGACATTAATAACATTTTATATGCATTTAGCTGTCTTATGTTTTTCGTCTTTGTAAATTTTGATGTTTTCTTCTGATTAGTTTGTTAAAAATGACATTATGATATATTAATTTACTACTAGAAATGTTTTTGAAGACGATTGACGCTAGCAACGACTGACATCGGCTAAAAAATGTTCATCGCTAATTGTCGTCCAATGTGATACTTATCCACGAGGCAGATCATTATTTGCCTTCATGTTTCAGTCATTCGCGCGAAAAGAATATATCAGAAACCCTACAAATCCGCCGCACTCTCCTCCAGCTCTGTCGGGTCGTCGCTCGTCGGCTCCCGCGGTCAGTATAATTCTTTTAACCTTTATTTCTGAAATTTTGTTGTTTGTGGGTTCGAATATTTTGATTAACTGTTATTAGACAATATTAGTAGATTATTGGTTGATTTAAGAATATGATTAAAACTATAAGTTAGGAAATTAGTTAATTATTAATTAAAAATTGATGAATACTGTTTATTAGTTGACGATAATACAGTGTGTTAGTTGATTTGAGGATGTTCGTTAGTGGTTTTATTTTTTAATTCGTAATTAAAAATTAGGCTTGATTCAAATTCCAAAAAATCTGTATATAATTATCGATTAATATGCTTATTGATAAGTTTATGCGAATGTTAGACGCAACATAATTTAGTTATAGTTTACGCGAAAAAGTTAATAGTTAAACGAGTTTTTAAAAACGTTTTAAAATTTGTAATTTAGTCTAAGAAAAATTAAAAATTTGTTATACTTAAATAGATTTTGTGAGAAGTTAAGAAATGAATTTAATGATAATACATATTGTACTGAATCTGATTTTCTAAAAATTTCAAAAATAAATTTAACAAGAATAAATATTCTACTAAAATCTATTTTATAAAAAAAACAATGAATATGGCAAATATTCTACTAAAATCGATTTTTGAAAATGTTAAGAAATGAATATAAGAAGAATAAACATTCTACTTGAATAAGTTTTCTAAAAACTTACGAAATGAATATACAAGAACATATATTCTACTAAAATTGATTTTCTAAAAAAATTGAAATGAATATAACAATAACAAATATTGTATTGGAATTGATTTTTTATAAAGTTCAGAAATGAATATAACAACAACAAATATTCTTCTGAAACTGATTTTCCAAGAAATTAGAAAATGAATATGACAACAATAATATTTTATTAAAATAGGTTTTCTAAAATGTTACGAAATGAATATACAAGAAAAGATATTTTATTAAAATCGATTTTCTGAAGAGCTTTGAAATGGATATAACGATGAATAAAGGTAAGCATTAAGTATTATTTTAACGAATACGACAACCACAATTAAAGCCTTCATTCCGAAAAGGTTTACTTTTAGAAAATACAACAAAATATACTTACCTCTTGGATCCAAAGTTATACTTAAAGGGAAAGTGAAGCAAAGTGTTGTCAAAATTGGAGAGAAGTGTGGTGTGTGAAGCCTTTAATCTCAAAAGGCTATTTTATTTTAGAAAATACAATAACAACAGTATACCCTTGGATGCAAAGTTATGTGTAAAAGAAAAGTGAAGTAAAGTGTCGTTGAAATTGGATAGAACTATGGTGTGTGGAGCCTTTAGCCCCAAAAGGCTTTATTTATTTTAGGGAAGACAACAACAATACAAACCTTAAATGCAAAGTTATGCGTAGAAGAGAAGTGAAATGAAGTGTTGTCGAGATTAGCCAAAAGTGTAGTGTGTAAGGCATTTAGTCCCAATTGGCTTTAACATATTTTAGACAGAAGTTGTATGTGCATTGTCGAAAATACTAACATAAAGTTTTAAATTAGGGACAATGTTCGATTATTTTGTCAACCGTATGATATATGAAGTCAGAGCTAAAATGAAAAATTCAATGGAAGAATATTTCTACAACGGTGTACATGAATCTATCAGATTCACAATATCTAATAATCGAAAACGAGGAATTCATTACTTTTGCAGTAAGTGCCAACAATTGAAGCATTGGAAACTTACACAGTTAAAGTATGTTCATATTAATTTAATTTTATGCAAATTTATTATTTATGAGTTCGTTATGGAGTACTTGTTGCAACTACATTTAATCCTATAGTATAAGAGGTCAATTTTGTTATGACAAATCCAAAAAAATGTATGGAACAAGATGCAACACAATCAATATTCTACTGTTGACGATAAAGATGTCAATATCGAGGAAGAACAAATTGTTAGCGAATTTTTTTTGTGATTTATTGGATGTTGCAAAAAGGTCATTGTGGGATGGTTGTAAAAGTGGAACCAAACTATCAGTAACTGTTGAATACATCACTATGAAAGCAAAACTCAACTTTACAGAAGTTGGATTTACAACATTCATACAAGCTGCAAAAAGACATATGTCACCCAATAATCTAATATGCGATAGTCATTACAAAATCTAAACCCTAATGTCGGTTTTCGGTTTGTCGTACCAAAAGATATATACTTGTATAGAATATTGAATGTTGTATTGGAAAGATGACGATAATTTTAGGAACTGCAGTATGTATGATGAAATATATGAATCAAGAAAAGAAAAGAAACGAAGTTCCATACAAGAAAATGCATTATTTACCCATCACCCCTAAACTTCAAAGATTATATACGTCTTTAGTTACAGCATGTCATATGTGATGGCACAGTGTGAGAACACAAGAAGATGGAACTTTAACACATCCATCGGATGGAGAAGCATAGAAACATTTTGATAGGATGTATCTCAAATTTGTTGCAGAGAGTCGTAAAGTCGGATTTTATTTATGTACGGATGAGTTTTCACCATTTTCTTAGTTTAGTAGTAAATATTCATCTTGGTATATTATTGTTACTCCTTTAGTTTATCTTCGTAGATGTGTATGAAAACTCTATATATATATATATATATATATATATATATATACATATACATATACATATATGCATATATATATATGTATGTATGTTTATCACTATTGCCCTTTCTAGTCTTGATGATCTGACACAAAGAATTGATGTTTATCTACAACCATTAATCGAAGAGTTGAAAACATTGTGGGATAAAGAGGTTGAAATATATAACATTTCAACAAATAAATTTCGTATATTTGCTTCTTTGTTATGAACTGATAATGAATTTTCTGCATATCAGATGCTTTCAGACTGGAATACGTCCGGTTGTGTAGCATGCCCTCATTGCATAGAAAAAATATGAGCATTTTCTTTATGACATGGGAGGAAAATTTCTTGATCTGATTGTCATCGGTATTTTCTTTATAACAAAAAATAGAATGTGTAACATTCCGAGATTTTAAACAAGATGATTGTTAACCGACCTTTTTACCTGGTTTCCAAAAGTAATTAAGGCCCACACGACTCGCCCCATCGCGTGGATTAACAGCCCGGAAGCGTTGCTAAAACATTCAGAACTCGAGTCCAGATAGAGTAGTATAAGAATACTCGTATCCCGACCTCATGACTCCTTAAAGTACCACTTCACTATTTCGTATCCACCAGGCAACTCCCCGAATCGAAACAGTGCAAACTGTATCCTCAAATCTTACTTCTTTAGATCGCCACTACTCCTCGTATTTCATATTCCACAATGAAACTCCACTTTTCGTATTTGCTCCCCCACAACTCCACTTCTTGTATCTGTATCCCCACCAACTTCTTACTTCGTATCCGGCCTGCCACGTTACCTTGTATCCCCATTTCAATTCTCCAGATACGAAATTTCCAATCTCCCAAGGATACAAAGTGGCAGAGCCACCACAATATGAAGTCTCAAAGTTGACTAGAGTGGAGCAAAGGCGAAGTGAATCAAGACGAAGTGATGCAAAGGGGAAAGAAGAAATAAGCTAACTCCACGGAAGTCGTAATGATCTCAGGGTACGAAATATGGGGGTAGGCCCACTTCCTTACCTACTCTAACTTGCTTCACCTGCCCCTCCTCTCCAATAAATATGCACCATTCTGCAGCATGAAGGGGGGTTGGCTTTTTGTTCTAATGGCACCCTAGGAAGAAGACAACCTTCCTACAACCTCTCAAGCACCTTCCATCACTCTGGGAAGAAGAAGAACCTCATTCTTGGACACTTGGAGCACTTTAGGCTGCCTTGGCAATTCAGGAAGAAGGAATAAATGTAACACCCTGTATTTTTAACAACACTAAAAGAGGATAAGTTAAATAATAATTAATTTAATATTCAGAGTTAAAGGAAATGGACTGTGCCATTGCATCCATCTCGAAATTCTAGTCAAGATAGACATTTGGTTTGCGTAAAATAGACACTATATGAATAAGTTATGAGGATTTTAAGTTTGTATACGCATAGAAGAATTATATATGTACATATGAGTCAGAACCTTATCCAAAATCGTTCAAAAATAAAAATGTCGGAAGGCGGAAAATTTCTCGCTCTTGGGGGTCGACCCCCTACAGGGGTGTCGACCACCCTACAGGGGTGTTGACACCCCTAGGGCTGACGTGGCAGTCGGTTTCAGAGTGGCTGGCAGCTGTAAATACATGGTCATTTCTTTTGTTTCCTTCATTGGAAATCATAGAGGCCAAATGTTGCCGATGTCTAAACTGAGACATATCCTTTCTTCAACAACGATCAACTTTGCAAATCAAACTTAGAGATTTGAGTGTAGATCCAACCTCGACTATTTTCTATCTTTTCTTTTAATCCAAACACTATGAGTTCCTAGTTGCTTTTAGATTTAAATATTTAAAAGTAAAGGTGATATGACTATAGTTTGGATTTGTTCATGTGCCTATATTATACTGGATCCATTGTAAATTGTGAACATATGACATTCTAAATTGGTTATAACTTGGATCTAAATCTCTACCTTGTCAGATCTATTGTAACTTCTGTGGCATTCTATGATGTGGATCTTGACCTTATTTTTCTTAGATCTATTTTTAACTATTGGATCTGAATTATGTGGACATCTAAATTACTAATTAGATCTAGTTTATCACCTTGTGCCTATCATATTAGATCCAAACCAGTTGGACATCTAAATTGTTAATTTAGATCTTATTATGCTTATTATGACATCATAGTCATGTTAGAATTAGTTAACTGCCACAATTTCATCAGATTTATACTTATATGTCCACCTTATCACCATGCTAGTTTATGTTTATGCTAGAACAATCACTATTGTCATTTTTCCCATCACCTTTCCCTTTTATTGTTTATAGCTAGGCTACTTTCTAGCCTAGATGCGGCCAAATATACGCGAATGCGTTAGTTAGGAAACGGGGGAAAAAGGTTAGAATTGGCATAATTTAAGTAATGTTTATATAGATTGGACATATAATTCAAAATGGGGTAAAAGGGGCATAATCACCTATAAAGACATAAGTAAGAATTGGTTAAGAATGAAATGTCTAATAATTACAATTAGAAATTGTAATTGCACATATGACACGAAGTTAGGTTGCATTAGTGGTGGAAGTCTGCCCGGACCCGATCGGCATATCCAGCAACCACTAGTGTTGAACCTAATGTGAGGGGTTTAAGTGCGCAAATACGAGACGGGCTATGACACGAGATTAGGCCGAACTTGTGGAAGAAGTCTACCCGCACCCGACCGACATATCCAGCATCCACAAGTTGTAGGCCTAATGTGGGAGATTTAGCCCATTATAAACCATAAATGGACATCGTAATAAATTGGACTACTTAGCCTAATATAATCCATAGGGATTGTATGATTATGAACTAAAGTTAGGGTTAAATAAAATTGGTTGGACAGTGGGTGAGTTAAGCAAATCTGAGGGGGTGGGTAACATTTACATATAGGTCCACAAACTTAACCCGATAAGGTTATGTAATTAAAGACACCTAGTGGTATACATGACCGATGGGAATAATAAAGTTATGTAATTAAAGACACCTTTTAGGGTAAACATAACTAGTGGAAATGGTAGGGTTAAGTAATTAAAGACACCTAGTGGTATACATAGCTAATGAAAACCTAGTGGGGGATACAAGACAAAGGGGAGAACTTGTATCATATTGTGTGGGACTCGTTTCAGCCAGTAACCCGGAGTAGGTATCAAACATGTACTCTGAACTAGGTCGGAGAAGGGGCACGCTTACTGTACTGATTGTAAGAGATCCAAATGTGGAGTTCGGTGTGGGCGGCGCAAACCGATCAGGCCATGTGCGTGCATGAGCCGGGTAGAGGGGGATAAGACGACCGTGACACCTATAGATATGGGGCTATGCATATCAGTGGAGGGTTGCCACTTTAAGACGTGATACATCCTACGGTGGGGCAGACACAGAGTATCTACGCGGATTAGGGAGCCGATCGATTAGGGTAGTAGTTAGGATACATTTGGACGTATGCCTAAATCTACCACCTTATAGTGGAAGGGATCATCTCATTCTGGTTATACTAGTAATAGTGCAGAGTAATCATTAGGGAAGCGTATACATCTTATCCTGTCTACCTTGTCATACCTGCCTTTAATGTAGTTATCTCTCTCTTATCCACTTTATATGCCTATCGTGCTACTTTTATTTATTTACTTGCTAAAAGTAACTAGACTCGCCAGACTTTATGTCTGGCCCTTTTTATTTCTCCTTCTTTCTTCCGTTCCCCCCTAGGTTCTTAGGGAGGAAACACTTAGGCTTGACCGTGATTTTGGTTACTTTTGCTGGAGCTGCTGATATGTATGGCTCAAGCTCCTATCCTTGTTGCTATAGCTATATTTTGGTTTTGGGGAATTTTATTTCTTTTATGTACTCTGATATTTTTGAAGTACAAGATAGTAGCTTTTATGTTGTAATGGGCTTTTGTATTTCAGACATGTGATGTTTTTGGACCACGGTATCTTATGATAAATAAAGTTTTCATTCCGCGGTTATTTTATATGTCTGTCTTGTAATATTTCCGTTCTGTGTACTATAACGCTTCACGAAACTTAATGCATTCCCTTTGTGAGTGACATTAATGGATGTGGTGTCACAATTGGTATTAGAGCGAACGGTTACCAGATTAGATAAAAGTTTTTGAAAGCTATTTTCAAAAAGGTTTAAGAAGAAAGCATTTTGAAAAAGAAAAGTCTGTTTCCAAAAACATTCCCCAAAAATCCACAAGTAATATCTTTCGTTCCCTTGTCTGAATCTCTTTTTATTTTTCAGCATGTTTGGGGAACCCAACATTCCAGAGGGCTTTACGATACCAGGATGGTTTCGTAGGTATCTGGAGGCCACGACGCCTGCCGAAGGCTAAGGAAACATTCCTCCTCTAGCTGCACCCATTGCTCCTCCTCCTCCTCCGCATGTTGACAACTTCTCAAAGATCTGCAAAGATTTTCGTGCTATGGGAGGAAAGCCATTCCATGGAACCCAGACGTTTGTGGAAGCACGGAACTGGCTCAAGGAGACCAAGGGTTTGTTTGTAATCTTTGAAGTAGAGGATCGAAGAAAGATTATGTTAGCTGCTTGTCTATTGAAGGATGAAGCTTCATTTTGGTGGGAGGTAACCCAAGCAGGTCGTCCGGTGGAAACTTGGGATGACTTTAGACAGAGGTTTGTGATGAAATTCCTTTCCCAAGTTGAGAAGAGCATGCAGATGGAGAGGTTCTTAGCACTCAAACAAGGGAACTTGACGGTTAAAGAGTATGTGAACAAATTTAACCATCTGGCAAGATTTGGACTGGAACTGGTAGACACGCCGCATAAGAAGGCTTTGCGGTTTGCTAAAGGGATAAATGAACCCCTTCATGGGTAAGCCATGTCCCATATTCAATGGGAGCCACTTTTGAAAGACTTGTTGATATGGCCTTGATGTATGAGTAAGAGAAAGGGGAAAAGAAGGAGGTTAAAACTGAGGGAACAACGCAAAATAAGAAGGTGTGGCCCAAGAAGGGACAACAACAATAGAAGAAGAAGAAAGGAGGAAAGAATGATAAGGGTAAGAGAAAAGGAAGTGTCACAGTTGTCGGAAAGAGGGTCACTTGATCAAATACTGTAAAAGAAGGAAGAACACTTGTTTCAACCGTGGAGAGGTCGGACACTTTGCTAGGGAATGCCCGAAGAAACAGGGATCACAGGGACAAGGTCAAAGGGCAGGAACATCTGGAGGGCAGGTGCATGCTCTCGCGATCAGTGCTCCTGATAGAGGTAGAAAAATTTCTATGGAAGGTTTAATTTGTCTTTCAAACCATCCTATTAGAACACTTTTTGATTCTGGCGCTTCACATTCATTTATATCTTGTTATGTGGTTGAATCTTTACACTTAATTACTAGTATGGTAGTGGGTCCCATAGTTGTCTCAAACCCCATTGGTGGTTTGGCTCATTTATCTATGATTTGTCGGGGTTTGAAAATATCTGTATTAGGCGTCGAGTTTGAGTGCGACGCATATGTGCTCAGGTTTATGGGCTATGGGTTGGTTCTAGGAATGGACTGGCTAACCATGTATGGTGCCATTCTGGATTGTGACAAGAGGGTCGTTAGGCTTTTGACTTGTCATGGGAGGACCCTCGAGATTTCTTGTGACCCCCAATGGTCTGTTATGTTTAGCTTCCTAGAGTCTCTTGATGCACCATAGATGATTTGCAATCTGTTCTGGTAGTCCGAGATTATTCTGATGTTTTTGATGAGGTACGGGGTTTACCTCCGAGGTGCTAGATGGACTTTTGAATATATCCGGTGGACAATGCAAAGCCAGTTGCATAACCAGTGCACTGTATGGTTCCAAGGGAAAGGAAGGAGTTGAGTAAGAAAGTAGGGGAGCTACTTGAGAAAGGATTTTATCAGACGAAGCATATCTGAATGGGGTGCTCCAGTTGTATTTGCAACCAAGGCAGATGGTTCGCTTCGTTTGTGTGCGGACTATAGAGAATTGAACAAACTCACAAAGAAGAATAGGCACCCACTTCCGAGGATAGACGACTTGTTTGGCTATCTTGTCGGGGCCTCGGTATTCTCTCAGTTAGACTTGGCCACGGTGTTTCATCAGTTGAGGGTGGCTGAGGATAGTATAGACAAGACTGCTTTTAGGACTCCAGATGATTTCTTTGAATGGCTAGTTATGCCTTTTGGGCTGACGAATGCACCCTCCTATTTTTTCGACATGATAAGTAGGGTGTTTCGGGAATTCCTAAATAAATTTGTCGTAGTCTATGTTGATGATATTTTGATCTTCTCCAAGAGCGAAAAAAGAGCATACCCAGCATTTGAGAGAAGTTTTGAAAACTCTACATGACCATCAGCTTAAGGAAAAGTTCTCCAAATGCCATTTTTAGAGAAAGGAGGTGAGATTCTTAGGGCATGTAGTCTCCAAAGAAGGGATAGCTGTGGATCCTGCGAAAGTAGTTGCGGTGCAAGATTGGCACATTCCAAAAAATGCAACAGAGGTGAGAAGCTTTATTGGGTTGGCAGGTTATTATAGGAAGTTCATTAAGGACTTCTCAAAGATATCAGCCCCACTCACCGGCTTGATGAAGAAGAACTAGGCATTTTCATGGGATATAGATTGTGATGTTGCTTTCTAACGTTTGAAGAGGGCTCTTACAACAGCACCAGTCTTGACTTTGCCCGATGGGAACCAAAGTGTTCACAGTTTATACTGATGCATGTGGTACAAGGCTTGGTGCGGTTCTGATGCAAGAAGGAAAGGTGTGTGTTATGGGAGTAGACAGTTGAGGGTTCATGACAAGAACTACCCCACCCATGATCTAGAACTAGCTGCCATAGTATTCACGCTAAAGACGTGGCGTCATTATTTACTTGGAGAGAAGTTCGAGTTATACACCGATCATAAATCTCTCAAGTATCTGTTCTCATAGAAGGATCTTAAGTTAAGGCAACAAAGGTGGATGGAGTTCTTAGCTTCTTATGATTTTGAAATCGCTTATACCCCTGGCAATGGTAATGTGGTGGCTGACGCACTAAGTAGGCAGAGGATGGCCTTAAGTCCTCTGTTTATGGAGAGGAAATGCTTGGAGTTCATATCAACCTTTGATTTTAAACCCTCCATCGAGATTTTGCTTGGCTTGTTTGCATCATTGGAGATACGACCAACTCTTATGGATCAAATGAGAGCTTCGCAACAAGGTGACCCACAGATTTTAGACACCATGGATAAGCTCCGAAAAGGGAAGAATTCTAGTCACCTTAGTCGATATACCATAGATGAAAAGGGGTGGTTGCGATGAGATGGAAGGCTTTGTGTTCCTCAAACTGGAAGCTTGATAAAGGCGGTCCTAGAAGAAGCCCACCATTCTAAGATTACTATTCATCCAGGCGGTGATAAGATGTACAGAGACATGAAGAGGGTTTTCTTTTGGGCCGGGATGAAGAAAGATGTGGCCGAATTTGTTTTTCAATGTTTGGTTTGTCAACAAGTCAAAGCTGAGCAAAAGAAGCCCGGTGGTTTACGTCATCCTTTGGAGGTTCCTCGGTGGAAATGGGAGAGCGTCTCTATGGATTTCATAGATGATTTGCCTAGATCGAAGAAAGGCAACACTAGTATCTGGGTTGTGGTAGATAGAATCACTAAGATTCCTCACTTTGTTCCAGCTAAGAGTAAGAGGACGACATCATGGTTGGCAGCAATCTATGTCCAAGAGATAGTTCGTCTTTATGGGGAACCTTCCAGCATCGTGAGCGATTGTGACCCCATCTTCACCAGTGAATTTTGGAGGAGCTTGCAAGAAGCATTAGGTACACAGTTGTGTTTGAGCACCGCTTATCATCCTCAGACCGATGGGCAGACGGAGAGGGTGAACAGAATTCTTGAAGATCTTTTAAGGTTGTGTATCCTAGACTTCGGAGGGACTTGGGAAGAGCATCTTCCTTTAATAGAGTTTGCCTATAACAACAGTTATCAAGCTAGCATCGACATGGCACCCTTCGAAGCATTGTATGGACGACCTTGTAGATCACCAACTTGTTGGTGGGAATCTACATAAAGATTATTACTTGGACCATATATGGTTAGAGAAACGTCCGAGAAGATTGACCTTATTCGACGGCGGATTAAGACAGCTCAAGATAGGCAGAAATCCTACGTAGATAAGAGAAGGACTGACATCGAATTCAAAGTGGGAGACTTAATTTTTATCAAAGTGTCACCTCTGAGGAACGTGGTTCGCTTCAGATCGGTAGGGAAGTTGGCACCTAGGTTTGTGGGACCATTTCCCATAACCGAGAGGATTGGTCAAATGGCCTATAGAGTAAAACTTCCAGAAAATTTATCCAGTGTTCATGATGTTTTCCACGTTTCTCATCTGCGGAAGTATTTGCATGACACTACGGAAGTTGTTGAGCCAAGCATATTGGAAGAAGTGGAAGTAGAGCGGGAGGCACTAGTCAGACGAGTCCCTACCCGTATTCTTGGATCAGAGGTTAAGAAGCTACGCAACAAAGAGATTAAGCTAATAAAGGTTCAATAGGGAGATAACCCAGCGGATGCGACTTGGGAGATCGAAGATAAGATTCAGGCTTCATACCCTTTTCTTTTCGAGGGTATGTTCTTAACTCCTTTTCCAAAATTTTATCTGTGCTTGTTTCTATCGTTTGAATATATCCTATCCATAGTACTTTTGACCTTTATATAGGAATCCTATGGATGTAAACATGTGTTTGAGACATTTTATGTTTGGTGGATGCATGTGGATGCAAGTGTTTGCTAATGGCTGCCCGTGGATGCATATACACACATATTAGGCAGTAGATCGGCTCAATCACTCTCATACTGCATATGGATGTGTGTGCATTTTTCTTTCTTTTAATGGATGGAAATGGATGTTATATCAAATGGATGTTGCATTTGGACGAATGAGTGTGCATACATATAGAAATTACATATCATAATAGGATTATTTGCATACATAGTGGACTCATGGCACTAACATACATTGCATTAAGGAGGTCAACTAAATCAGTAGACTGCCTGATCTTTGAATTAGTATAGGGACATATACACACACCTTTGCATATGTTCATACAAGAATTATAAACCTTTAAGGATAGAGGATGCCAGTGATTGATGGATGAGTAGATGGATGATCGATGGTAGGATATGCATTCTTCTCAACTTAGAGATTTCGGGGATGAAATCCTTTGAGTATGGGGGAATGTAACACCTCATATTTTTAACAACACTAAAAAAGGATAAATTAAATGATAATTAATTTAATATTTAGAATTAAGGGAAATAGACTGCGCCATTTCGTCCGTCTCTAAATTCTGGTCAAGATAGACATTTGGTTTGCGTAAAACGGACACCGTATGAAGAAGTTATGAGGATTTTAAGTTTTTATATGCGTAGAAGAATTATATATACACATATGAGTCAGAACCTTATCCAAAATCGTTCAAAAATCAAAATGTCGGAAGGCGGCAAATTTCCCGCTCTATGGGGTCGACCCCCCTACAGGGGTGTCGACAACAGGGTCGACCCCTCCTACAGGGTTGTTGACACCCCTAGGGTTGACATGGCAGTCGGTTTCAGAGTGGATGACAGCTGTTAATACATGGTCATTTCTCTTGTTTTTTTCATTAGTAATCATGGAGGCCAAATGCTGCCGGTGTCTGAACTGAGACAGATCCTTTCTTCAACAACGATCAACTTTGCAAATCAAACTTAGAGATTCGAGTGTAGATCCAACCTCAGCTATTTTTTACCTTTTCTTTTAATCCAAACACTATGAGTTCCTAGTTGCTTTAAGATTTAAATATTTAAAAGTAAACGTGATATGACTATAGTTTGGATTTGTTCATGTGCCTATATTATACTGGATCCATTGTAAATTGTGAACATATGACATTCAAAATTGGTTGTGACTTGGATTTAAATCTCTATCTTGTCGGATCTATTGTAACTTCTGTGGCATTCTATGATGTGGATCTTGACCCTATTTGTCTTAGATTTATTTTTAACCGTTGGATCTGAATTATATGGACATCTAAATTACTAATCAGATCTTGTTTATCACCTTGTGCCTGTCATATTAGATCTAAACCAGTTGGACATCTAAATTGCTAATTTAGATCTTATTATGCTTGGTATGACATCATAGTCATGTTAGAATTAGTTAACTGCCACAAGTTCATCGGATTTATACTTGTATGTCCACCTTATCACCATGCTAGTTTATGTTTATGCCAGAACAATCACTGTTGTCATTTCCCCCATCATCTTTCCCTTTTATTGTTTATGGCTAGGCTACTTTCTAGCCTAGATGCCGCCAAATATATGCAAATACGTTAGTTAGGGAACGGGGGAAAAAGGTTAGAATTGGCATAATTTAAATAATGTTTATATGAATTGGACATATAATTCAAAATTGGGAAAAAGGGGCATAATCACCTATAAAGACATAAGTAAGAATTGGATAAGAATGAAATGTCTAATAATTACAATTAGAAATTGTAATTGCACTTATGACACGAGGTTAGGTTGCATTAGTGGTGGAAGTCTTCCCGGACCCGACCGGCATATCCAGCAACCACTAATGTTGAACCTAATGTGAGAGGTCTAAGTGCATAAATATGAGACGGGCTATGACACAAGGTTAGGCTGAACTTGTGGAAGAAGCCTGCCCGGACCTGACCGGCATATCCAACATCCACAAGTTGTAGGCCTTATGTGGGAGGTTTAGCCCGTTATAAACCATAGATGGACATGGTAATAAATCGGACTACTTAACCTAATCTAATCCATATGGATTGTATGATTATGAACTAAAGTTAGGGTTAAGTAAAATTGGTTGGACAATGGGTGGGTTAGTCAAATCTGAGGGGGTGGGTAATATTTACATATAGGCCTACAAACTTAACCCGATAAGGTCATGTAATTAAAGACACCTAGTGGTATACATGACCGGTGGGAATAATAAAGTTATGTAATTAAAGACACCTTTTAGGGTAAACATAACTAGTAGAAATGATACGGTTATGTAATTAAAGACACCTAGTTGTATACATAGCCAATGGATACCTAGTGGGGGATACAAGACAAGGGGGAGAACTTGTATCATATTGTGCAGGACCCATTTCAGCCAGTAACCAGGAGTAGGTATCAAACATGTACTCCGAACTAGGTTGGAGAAGGGGCACGCTTACTGTACTGATTGTAAGAGATCCAAATGTGGAGTTCGTTGTGGGCGGCGCAAACAGACTAGGCCATGTGCGTGCATGAGCCTGGCAGAGGGGGATAAGACGACCGTGACACCTGTAGATATGGGGCTATGCATATCAGCGGAGGGTTGCCATTTTGGTACGTGATACATCCTACGGTAGGGACGAAACAAAGTATCTACGCGGATTAGGGAGCAGATCGATTAGAATAGTAGTTAGAATACATTTGGACGTATGCCTAAGTCTCCCTCCTTATAGTGGATGGGATCATCTCATTCATGTTATACTAGTAATAGTGCAGAGTAATAATTAGGGAAGCGTATACACCTTATCATATCTATCTTGTCATACCTGCCTTTTATGTAGTTATCTCTCTCTTATCCACTTTATATGCCTATCATGCTACTTTTATTTATTTACTTGCTAAAAGTAACTAGACTCACCAGACTTTATGTCTGACCCTTTTTTTTCTCCTTCTTTTTTCCGTTTCCCCCTCCAGGTTCTTAGGGCGGAAACATTTAGGCTTGACTGTGATTCTGCTTACTTTTGCTGGAGCTACTGATATGTATGGCTCAAGCTCCTATCCTTGTTGCTATGGCTATATTTTGTTTTTGGAAAATTTTATTATTTTTATGTACTCTGGTATTTTTGAGGTACAAGACAGTAGCTTTTATGTTGTAATGGGCGAGGGTGATAAGTGATGTCATACTGGCTAAGCTCGATGTTCCACTTCAATAACCTTCCTGAAGTTTCTGGGCGAAAAAGAACCTGCCTTAGCGGTTGATCGGTGAGAACTTTTATAGGATGGGATTGGAAATATGGTCTTAACTTCTTTGAAGCAATGAGCAGATAGTATGCAATTTTTTCCAACTTTGGGTAGTTTAATCCTGCCCCAGCGAGTCGCTTGTTAATGTAGTAAACTAGCCTTTGAACTTTAGCATCCTCCCAAATAAGTGCAGCACTTAAGGCATGGGACGAGACAACCAAATATAAGAACAGCTCCTCTCCAGCTTTTGGCATAGAAAGCATTGGTGGTGACTCCATGTGTTTAATCAATTCTTCGAATGTCGTTTGACACTAAGGAGTCCACTGAAAATCTTTCTTTCCCTTCTTTAAAGCATCGAAGAGTGGGATGCATCGATCTGTCGCCTTTGAGATGAATCGGTTCAGGGTAGCAACTTTCCCATTCAAGCTCTGAAGTTCTTTCTTTGTCCTTGGAGCTTGCATTTCCCGTAAGGCTGTGACTTGAGAAGGATTCGCTTCAATGCCTCTGGCATTGATTATGAACCCGAGAAATTTTCCCGACGAAACTCCACATGAGCATTTAAGAGGATTTAGCTTCATGTCATACTTTCTAAGGATATGAAACATCTCAGCTAGATTCTCTAGATGATTTTCTGCCTTCTTTGATTTTACTAGCATATCATCGACGTAGACCCATAGTGTCCCTGATTTGGGATTTGAACATTGAGTTCACAAGGCGTTGGTACGTTACTCCTGCATTCTTTAGTCCAAACGGAACAATTTTATAGCAATATAAGCCTCTATCGGTTATGAAGTTTGTGTTCTCTTCATCTGGCTTATGCATCATGATTTTATTATACCCAGAGTATGCGTCCATGAAGGATATCAGTTCGTGTCCTGCAGTTGCATCTATAAGTTGATCAATTCTTGGTAATGGAAAACTATCTTAAGGACACGCTTTGTTAAAGTCTGAGTAATCTATGCACACTCTCCATTTGCCGTTAGATTTTTTAACAAGGACCGGATTAGAAACCCAATCAGGATATGTAGATTCTCTTATGAAGTTACTTTTGAATATTCTATCTACTTCTTCTTTTAATGCTACAGACCTCTCAGGTCCTTGAATTCATCATTTTTGTTTTAGAGGAGTCAAACTAGGATTAATATTCAACTTATGAACAATTACATATGGCGATATTCCGCACATGTTGGAGTGTGTCTATGCGAAAACATCTGAGTTTTCTTTTAAGAACAATATCAAATCCTTCTGCAACTTTAGGCCCAGTTGAGAACCTATTTTTAGGACTCGGTCAGGATCTTTATCGTGTACTGGAACGGAGATGGTGTCCTCAGCCGGTGCCGCTCTGATTTCCCCCATACTGGCTTTTCTTGGATCAATTTCCTTCTGGGCTCAGCTATGTTCGCCAGTATGAGGACCCCTCCCTAATTGCTACAAGAGGGATCATGAATGCGGAGCGGAGGCTCCATATTCTTCTTCACTTCCTTCTTCCTCGCCTCAGCAAGCTCAACCAGATAGCACTCCCTCACTGCTTGTTAGTCGCCCTTGACTGTACCAATTTTGTTTTCAATGGGGAATTTCATTGTGATACACCATAGAGCCATTGTTACTCTAAAAGATGCAAGGGTCGGCCTCCCAAGGAAGTCGTTGTAAGCAGAAAACTCATCGATTATGACAAAATCTTGCTTCATTGCAACTTTCTGATCTCCATTTCCAAGTTCGACGAGCAGATTGATGATGCCAATCAGTTGAACGGCTTGCCCCATAAATCCGTGAATTTTATTCTGGCAAGCTTTCACATCATCCATGGAGAGTTTCATCCTATGAAATGCATTGATAAAGAGGACATTGACAGATGCTCCACTATCAACTAAAATCCTTCTGACAACGGCTGGTCCTAAGCCAATGGTTATCACCATGGGATCCACTGTTGGAGTTATGAGTACATTTGCGTCTTCATTTTTGAACACAATGTCATCCCATGTAACTCTTAGCATCTTTGCTGACAAGGCTTCGTTCATGATCATGAGCTCTTCTCCTTTCGGTAGGTTCTTCGCTTCATTAGAATATTTCACAATGTTCCCCCAGCTTCTTCCGGTTGGGTGTGGCCCACCTGAAATAGTATTGATGATCAACCTGGAATAGCAGCAACTGAAGAATTCTCATTCTGTTTAGGTTGTCCCGCAGAGGTTCCTTGGCCTTGAGCATTCTGGGCATTCTGCGGGTTCTTTGCATATTGCTGAGGTCTGTTTTTCCTTATTAGTTCTTCAATTAAGCTTTTGAGGTGCCTGCACTCGTTCGTATTGTAACCTGGCTGGTTATGGAATTGGCAGAATCTCCCTGATTTGATTGCCGCATCACTAATTTCCATCTGCTTCGGTGTTGGATACTCTTTAGTATCTTTGGTTTCCATGTAGATGTTCTCCACGGTGTCGTTCAAAGGGGTCAATTCTGAACTCTTAATGAAGCGAAGTTTTTTGTTAGGTCAGTTATCTCTTCTATCATTCCCCCTTTTCTGACTACCTGGATCCTTCTGGCCACCTTCTGTGCCATTCTTCTTCTTCTCAGGCTGTATGCTGCTCTCAGGAACATCTGTAGTATAGACTGGATCCTCATCCACACCTACATATTCTTCAGCTTTATCAAATAGTTCCTCAAGAGTACTTGGCTTTTTGTTCTTAATCCATCGTCCAAGCTTGGTCTTCTTGCTTATGGCTCCCTTCAAAGCCATTAGAGTCAAACGGGGTTCATAGTTTCCAACCTCAGCCGCGGCGGTGTTGAAGTGGGTGAGAAAATCCCTTATGGATTCTCCTGGCCTTTGTTCAAGTTCGTTTAATTCCATGACATCTCGTACCTTTGTCGTTTGGAGCCTAAATTGCTCTAGGAATAGTTTGGCCAAGGTAGCAAAATCATCTACAGATCTAGGTGGTAGCTTCGTGAACCAGAGAGACGCTACCCCCTTGAGATAAGTAGGAAAATATAAGCACTTTAACTTGTCAATAGCGTGTGACCCATCCATATGCTGGTCATATTTGAGCAGGAACACGTTGGGATCGCTTGTTCCATTGTAAGACTGGAATGTTGGTGGTTTAAATTTGTTTGGATAGGGTGCCATTTTTATCCTTTCTGTGAGTGGGGTTTTAGTAGGAGCAAATCCCCAATCCTTTTCATCATCCAACTTCCTCGAGCTCTTTTCCATAATTCTGCGCACCATCTCCGATATGCGCTCTTCTTCGTTGAGCTGGACCACGGGGAGGACACCGTCTTCTTTACCGGATGTTTTCCTAGGCAAACGGTCGTGGTTCAGAATCCGGGGCCTTGAGCCTCCCACTTGAGGATGTGCCCCTTTGGTGGTTCCAAGCGCTTGTCGAGTAGTTGCTTTATCGGAATGGTCGATTGTTAGAGGCTTCGCTTCCTTTCGAGGATTGTCAGGATCTGTGACCTCTTGGATGGATTTTTCTCGATTTGGACTTGAAGAAGAGGAAGCCGCATTTTCCGTATGATCCACTTGAGCAGTCTTAGCGTGAGCAGTATCCATAGTAACTTTTTCCATGGCGATTTTCATAACAAACATCGACTCGAGCTTTTTCATCATGGCCTTGTTTGCAATGCCCATCCAGCTTGTAAAACCCGCAACAACTTCATCTAGCTCCCCTCTCGTTTTAACTTCTCTTGCCTTAGAGGTTTCTCTGACCTCGAATTGGTTGGTGAGAGGAGTGTTTTCATTGTTGGCGGCAATATCGGCATCTTCGACACTTTTACTAGTAGTCTTCTTCGATGGCCTACCTGGCTTACCCATAATTTGATCAAGGCCTTGAACTTGTGAGAGAACTTGTTGAACGGATCAGACTCTAGATTTGTGAAATCTATAGGAGAAAAGAGCCCCAACCTTCAGTTTTGCAAACGATTTAAGAAAGAGATATGTGAACTGGCCCCACGATGGGCGCCAAAATGTTTATACCAAAAATGGTATGAAACACCAAATGTACACTTTTAGGTACTTCAACAAAAAGTATGTGGAGCCACAATCGCAAGAAAAGAAAACATTAAGGTAAAATACATGAACATTTTTAGAGTGGTTCGATCCTTAAATGATCTACATCCACTTTCACATAGAATTCCATTACCAATTTATCAATTACAAGATTTGATTTACTCTTACAACAAGTTTTCTCACTCTCTCACTTGTAGATCACACTTGAATTCATATAAAGTGATGAAGAAATGGGATGGTCAGTGCAGATAAGGCATGATTGGAGAAGGATTGGAGTGATTTCCTCAAGCGTTCGAACTTGGATGTTAGATTTCCAATGTTTAGATCACTTGGATGAACTTGATGAAAGCCATGATCAATGAATGAATGAATCTTCACTTAATGATGATGGCTGAGTGTTATAATAATTATAGAGAGATTTTAGCAGCACTTCGTGGCAAGAGAATTCGTCCCCCATTAAGGTGGGGTTGGCCCCCTATTTTTAGGAATGATAGAGAGCCAAGATATCATATGCAGGGGACCGGTTGGTCTAAAGCATATTTACGGGAATTGCAATTGGCCAGCATGTCTACAACTGCCTAGAAGAACTTGTCGATTTGCGCTGGATCGACTCGATCGGTTTGTACCAAATCTGACCAGTCGGTCCCTTCCTCTTAAGGGAAGCCTTCTGTTCATGAGTGACATCCGGTCGGCCTCACGCCTTTCTGACCGATCAGTACCGTAGTAACTGATCATCGTGCAGCCCTTTTGGGGTCGACCATATCCACCTGCACTTTGTACACCGACCGGTTGTTCTAGAATTTGTTCAACCTGAGGAGTTTCCAGACCGAATGATTATGTCATGCTGATTGGAGGGTTTTCTGACCGTAGTGTGGTAAGACTTGTTAAAGTAAACTGCTCTTTGTATGACTGGTCGGCTGTACCTCGTTTTGACCGATCGGTATGATTGGATCATACCTTAGCTAACCGACCATTCTGGGACTCCAAACCATGGCTGGTCGGTCCTGAATATTTATAACCAACCGGTATATCAGCAATGGAATGTAATATGCACTATTTTGACAGACCGGTCAGTACCCGTACTCCTTACCGACCAGTTGCCAATTAAATCATTTGAACTTTTGGTCTTTCCTTGTGTCTCGATCCATCATTGTGTGTAAGATTTTTTAGGGAGTAAACAGTTATTATCGTCGATTCATTAAGGACTTTTCCCGTATCGTGCTTCCTTTCACTAGCCTTATTGGAAAAGGTATTCACTTTATTGGTCTGATAAATACGAATCTTCTTTTCAAAGATTGAAGGAGCTTCTTACTAATGTTCCTATTCTAGTGGTTCCCGACTGGAACCAAGATCTTACTGTTTATACGGAAGCTAGTTATAGTGGACTTGATGCTAGGCTTATGAAGCGAGATCGAGTAGTTTCCTATGCTTCAAGGCAGTTTCGTCCGAGCGAGGTTCGGTACTCTACCCATGATTTATAGATATTCGCCATCGTCTTTGCATTGAAGATGTGGCATCATTATCTTTTTCGAGAGCATTTCATTCTTTATACCGATCATAAATCTCTCAAGTACTTATTTAATTGAAAGGAGCCCAACATGGTATAACAACGTTGGCTCGAGTTTCTCGCTTTCTATGACTTTGATATCCAGTATACTCCTGGAAAGGGGGATCATGTCGCTACGCATTGAGTCGTAAGTAGTCAATTGTAGTTCTAATGATTCTTACAGAGTGGAACGTCTTAGAGACTCTTTATTACTATGGCATTCAAAATCGTGATCCATCATTAGATTCTCAAATTTTATTATTCAGTATGGATGAACCAGCCTATTGGATCACATTATTGAGGCATAACAGCAAGATTTAGATCTTATATCTCTTATTCAACGTTGGCAGTCTGAGTCCCATGATGAGGAGTCAAGGGATTTTATAACACCCCGTAATTTTAACAATACTAAAGATGATAAATTAAAGAATACTTATTTAAATATTCAGAATTAAGTGAAATGGACTGCGTCATTGCGTTCGCCTCGGAATTCTGCTTGAAATAGACACCTGGTTTGCGTAAAACGGACACCGTATGAAGAAGTTATTAAGGTTTGATGTTTGTATACACATAAGAAAAATATATATGAATAAAATAAGTCCAGAAATTCAAAACAATTCAAAATCACGCGGAGGTCCTAGGCGGGAAAATTCCAACTCTAAGTGTCGACCTAGGGGTCGATACCATCATAGGGGTGTCGACACCCACACAGGGGGGTCGACCCCCATGTTGATACCCTCCAGATCCGGGGCAGATTCCTGCTTCTGAACGTGGACTGATTTCTTGTCTAAATTCGTTGACCTTATACCCATTGTTTTCTTCACACAAAAACAATGGAGGACTAGATGTTGCCTCTGCCTAGACTAAAATAGCTTGTTCTTCTTCTATAGCAGGGGTTAGACTAATTCAGATATCTATGATTCAACTTCTGCAATTCCTCTTCCCTTTCTTAGATCCTATCACGGTGAGTCTATGTTAATTTTAGATCTAAATACTTAAAAGTTAATCTTGACATGACTATAACTTGGATCTAAGCATGTGACTATTTAAATCATATCAGATCTGTTATAACCTGTTTATTTAAGTTATTCTGACATGACTGTGAACTAGATTTAAGCCTATACCTATTTATCATGTCAGATCTTCCATTGTTAGTTGGATATCTAATTCATTGTTTAGAACTCATCATGCCTGCTTATGTTAGAATCGGTTCTACTATCGCATGTTCACCAGATCTGTTCCTTTATGCCTATATTACCATTATGCTCAACTTTGTCACTGTATATTTATTAGTTGCTATGTCTATTTTACCATTATATGTCAATCCTGTTATTGTGATTACTTATGTCCTCTTCCCTTCTTCTTTTCCCTTTTTATTTTATACCCAGGCTACCTTCGAGCCTAGGCATGCCGCTGAAATATGCGAACGTGTTAAATTGGGAACGAGGGGAAATTGATAAAACTGGGGCGTAACTTGTATTGGGAAATTTGGGCATAAGTTGAATGTAATACATGAATGTGGATTTGAGCATAAACCAAACTTTGATTAAAGACCTAAATTTGGGGTATATGGTTCATTATGAACATGACTAGGTAAAGGGGCCTCAAAACCTACAATGACATAGGAATAATTGGTTAATAATGAAGATGCCTAGAATTAAAGTAATTAGAAACTGTAACCGCACTTAGGCACGAGGTTAGATTACACTTGTGGTGGAAGTCTGCCCGGAACCAACCAGTATATCCAGCGACCACAAGCGGTGAATCTAATGTGAGGGGTCTAAGTGCATAAACACGAGACGTGATAAGACACGAGGTTAAGCCCGACTTGTGAAAGAAGTATACCTGGACCCAACTCGCATATCCAGCATCCAAAAGTTGTAGGCTTAATGTGGGAGGTCTAGTACATTATAACCATAAATGAATATGGTAATAATCTTGAATACTTAACCTAGTTGAATCCATAGGGATTGTATATGTTAACTTGAATAGGGGTTAAGTAAACTTGTATGAAATAATGGGAGGGTTAGGTATATCTTAGGTTGGTGGTAAATATTTATATATAGGCCCACAACCTTAATCTATGGGGTTATGCAAAATTTTACTCTGGTATGGTATAACCTATGAAAAACCTAGTGGGGATGCAACCGTAGGGGGAAGCTTGTATCATCTTGTCTGTGGGACCCGTTTCAGCTAGTAACCCATATATAATATCAAACGAGTACTCCAAACTAGGTCGAAGTCGGGACACGCTTACTGGGCTGATTGTAAGAGATCTAAAAGAGGGGACGGTGTCTGACAGCGCATTCCATCGGGCTAATGTGCATGTATGGGTCCGCCTGCCGGGAAAATAAGACGTTATGGCATTAGTAGACATGGTTGTGCACGTCCTGGAAATGAAGGGTTGCCACTTTAGGAAGTGATACATCCTACTGTGGGGCCAGTACAAGGTATCTACGGAGTAGGGAGCCGATCGATTGGGTAGTAATTAGGGTACATCTAGACTCTGGTATGTTTAGGAGCCCGTTATTATCCTTAGGGGTAACTCTGGTATGTTGGGTTGCTTGTTGATTGTATAGGGTTAAACCTCTCACTAGAAGTATGCCTAAGTCTACCAGCTTATAGTTGTTGGGATCATCTCATTCTGGCTATACTAGTATTGGTGCAGAGAAAGGGAAAGTACTAGAGAAGCGCAATATACTCTATCATGTTTATCCTGTTTTCCTTGTCATACCTGCCTTTTATGATGTTATCTCTCTTATCCACTTTATATGCCTGTCATGACACTTTTACTTATTTATATGCTAAAAGTAACTGGACTCGCCAGACTTTATGTCCGACCTATTTTGTTTCCTCTTCTTTCTCTTCCATTTCCCCCAGGTTCTCAGGGTGTGAATTCTCAAGCTTGATCAGGACTCTGCTTTCATCTTGCTTGGAGCTGTTTTAGATGTACGACTTGGTTTCATATTTCTCTACTATGGCTATGTTTTGAGGATTATGCTTCTTTTATTATTGTACTCTGATGTTTTAAGTACAAGACAGAAGTTTTAACGATGTACTGGGTTTTATGCATTTCACACATATGATGTAACCATGTTTTGAGCTACGATGTTTTCTGCTTATTAAAATTTTAAATTCCGCTTCTATTTTATATCTATCTTGTAATGTTTCTGTTTGTGTTTACCTATAACGCTTCACGAAACTTAATGCTTTCCCTTAATGGGTGACATTAACGGACGTGGGGTGTCACACTTGGTATCAGAGCTAAAGGTTACCAGATCGGATAAAAGATTTTGAAAATTATTTTCAAAAAGGTTGTAAAAGGAAGCATTTTCAAAAGAAAAGTCTGTTTTGAAAAACATATTCCCCAAAGCCATATGTAACATCTTTCAATTCTTTGTTCGAATCCCTTTTTCCTTTTCTTTTCAGCATGTCTGGGGAACCTAATATTCCTGAGGGTGTTACGATACCAGGCTGGTTCCGTAGGTATCTAGAGGCCACGGTGCCTGCCGGTGGCCAAGCAAACATTCCTCCCCTAGCTGCACCTGTTGTTCCTCATCCTCCTCCTCTGCGAGCAGATAATTTCTTTAAGATCTGCAAAGATTTCTGTGCTATGGGTGGAAAGCCATTCCGAGGAACCGAAACTTTCGTAGAGGCAAGGAATCGGCTCAAAGAGACGGAGGATTTGTTTGGAATTTTCGAAGTGGACGATCGTAGGAAGATCCAGTTGGCCGCTTGGCTGCTGAAAGATGAGGCTTTGCTCTGGTGGGAAGTGACACAAGCAGGGAGTCCAGTGGAGACTTAGGATGATTTTCGCTAGAGGTTTGAAATGAATTTTCTTTCTGAAGCTGAGAAAAGAATGCAAATGGAAAGGTTTCTAGCACTCAAGCAAGGAGGCATGACTGTCAAAGAGTACGTTAGCAGGTTCAATCAACTGGCGAGGTTTGGGTTGGAGCTAGTGGATACTCCGCATAAGAAAGCTTTACGGTTTGCTAAAGGACTGAATCAATCCCTCCAAGGGTTAGCTATGTCCCATATTCCGATGGGAGCAACTTTTGAAAGGCTCATTGATATGACATTGATGAATGAAGAAGATAAAGCTGAAAAGAAAGAAGTTAAGGTGGAGGAAGCACAAAACAAGAAAGTATGGCCCAAGAAGGGACAACAACAACAACAAAAGAAGGGAGGGAAGAACGACAAGGCTAAGGATAAGAGGAAATGTCACAATTATGGACATGAGGGTCATTTGATCAAGGACTGCAAAAGAAGGAAGAATGCTTGTTTCAATTGTGGAGAGGTCGGACACTTTTCTAAGGAGTATGCCCGAAGATGCATGGACAAGGTCAAAGGGTAGGAGCTTCTGGAGGGCAGGTGCATGCTCTCGCGACCAGTGCTCCAGATCGAGGTAAGAAAGTTTCCGTTGAAAGTTTGATTTCTCTTTCCAATCACCCAGTTAGGACTCTTTTTTATGCTGGCGCTTCGCATTCATTTATATCTGATTATGTGGTTGAGTCTCTGCACCTTAATACTAGTATGGTAGTGGATCCCATTGTTGTCTCAAACCCCATTGGTAGTACGACTCATTTGTCCATGATTTATCGAGGTTTGAGAATATCTGTGTTAGGCGTCGAATTTGAGTGCTACGCATATGTGCTCGGTTTTATGGGCTATGGTTTGATTCTAGGGATGGATTGGCTAGCCATGTATGGTGCCATTCTGGATTGTGAGAGGAGGGTCGTTAGACATTTGACCTGCCATGGGAGGACCGTCGAGATTTCTTATGACCCAAAGGGGTCTGTCATGCTTATTTTCCTAGAGTCACTTGATGCATCTATCGATGATCTGCAATCTGTATTAGTAGTCCGTGAGTATTATGATGTTTTTGATGAGGTTCGGGGATAACCTCCGAGGCGCGAGATCGATTTTCGTATATACTTTGTGGACAATGCAAAGCTAGTTGCATTTCCTGTGCTCCATATGGCTCCAAGAGAAAGGAAGGAGCTTGGTAAGAAAGTAGGGGAGCTACTTGAGAAAAGGTTTATTAGGCAAAGCATATCTGAATGGGGTGCTCCGGTGGTATTCGCAACTAAGGCGGATGGTTCGCTTCGCTTATGTGTGGACTATAGGGAGTTGAATAAACTCACTAAAAAGAACAAGCACCCACTCCCGAGGATAGATGATCTATTTAACTAGCTTGTTGTTGCATCAATTTTCTCTCAGTTAGACTTAGCCATGGGGTTTCATTAGTTGAGGGTGGCTGAGGACAATATAGACAAGACCGCTTTTAGAACTCCAGATGGTTTCTTTGAATGGCTCGTTATGCCTTTTGGGTTGACGAATGCACCCGCCTATTTTGTAGATCTGATGAGTAGGGTGTTTCGAGAGTTCCTAAATAAATTTGTTGCGGTCTTTGTTGATGATATCTTAATCTTCTCGAAGAGAAAGGAAGAGCATGCCTTACATATAAGGGAGGTTTTGAAAACTTTGCGTGCGCATCCGCTTAAGGCAAAGTTCTCTAAATGTCATTTTTGGAGAAAAGAGGTGAATTTCTAGGGCATGTGGTCTCTAAAGATAGGATAGCACTAGACTCCACAAAGGTAGTTCAAGATTGGAAAATCCCAAAGAATGCAACGGAGGTGAGAAGTTTTCTGGGATTGGCAGGCTATTATAGGAAGTTCATTAAGGACTTCGCAATGATATCAGCCCCACTCACCAGGCTGACGAATAAGAATCTAACACTTTCATGGGATATACATTGTGATGTTGCTTTCCAGCGATTGAAGAGTGCTTTGACAACAGCCCCAGTCTTGATCTTGCCCGATGGGAACAAAGTGTTTACAGTATACACTGATGCATGTGGTATAGGGCTTGGTGTGGTTCTGATGCAAGAGGGAAGGGTAGTATGTTATGAGGTAGACAGCTAAGAGTTCATGAGAAGAACTACCTTACCCATGATTTAGAGCTAGCTGCCATAGTATTCGCGCTTAAGACTTGGCGCCATTATTTTCTTGGAGAGAAGTTTGAGTTGTACACCGATCATAAATCTCTCTAGTACTTGTTTTCACAGAAAGATCTTAATTTAAGGCAACAAAGATGGATGGAGTTCCTAGCATCTTATGACTTCGAGATTGCTTACACCCCTGGCAAGGGTAATGTGTCGCAGACGCACTGAGTGGGCAGAGGATGGCCTTAAGTCCTCTGTTTATAGAGAGGAAAAGCTTGGAGTTTATATTGACTTTTGACTTTAGACCCTCCACTAAGTTTTTGCTTGGCTTATTTGCATCACTGGAGGTGTGACCCACTCTTATGTATCAGATAGAGCTTCGCAGCAGAGGATCCACAAATTTCAGACATCTTGGATAGGCTCAGTGGAGGGGAGACTTCTAGTCACCTCAGTAGATATTCCATAGACGGGAGAGGGTTGTTGCGACGAGATGGAAGGCTTTGTGTTCCCCAAGTTGGGAGTTTGTTGGAGACAGACTTAAAGGAAGCCCATCATTCTAAGATGACTATTCATCCAGGCGGTGATAAGATGTATAGAGACATAAAGAGGGTTTTCTTTTGGGTTGGGATGAAGAAAGATGTGGTAGAGTTTATTTCTCAATGTTTGATTTTCCAGCAAGCCAAGGCTGAGCAAAAGAAGCCCGGTGGTTTACTTCATTCTTTGGAGGTTCCACAGTGGAATTGGGAGAGCGTCTCTATGGATTTCATCGATGGTTTGCCTAGATCAAGGAATGGCAACACCAGTATTTGGGTTGTAGTAGACAGACTTACTAAGAGTGCTCATTTCATCCAAGTTAAGAGTAAGAGGACAACGACATGGTTGGCAGTAGTTTACGTTCGTGAGATAGTCTGTCTTGATGGAGTATCTTCCAGTATCGTAAGTGATCATGACCCTATTTTCACCAGTGATTTTTGGAGGAGCTTGCAAGAAGCATTAGGTACACAGTTGTGTTTGAGCACCGCTTATCATCCTCAGACCGATAGACAGACGGAAAGGGTGAATAGAGTTCTTGAGGATCTTCTAAATCTATGTATCCTAGACTTCAGAGGGACTTGGGAAGAGCATCTTCCTTTAGTAGAGTTCGCTTACAACAACAGTTATCAAGCTAGTATTGGCATGGCACACTTCGAAGCATTGTACGGACGACCCTGTAGATCACCGACTTGTTGGTGGGAGTCTACAGAAAGACTTCTACATAGACCATATATGGTTAAAGAAACTTCTGAAAAGATTGATCTCATTAGACGACAAATGAAGACAGCTCAGGATAGGCAGAAGTCATATGCAGACAAGAGAAGGACTGGCATTGAGTTTGAGGTGGGAAACATGGTTTTCGTCAAGGTATCACCATTAAGAAATGTGGTTTGCTTTGGATCTGTAGGGAAATTGGCACCAAGTTTTGTGGGGACATTTCCCATAACAAAGAGGATTGGTCAAATGGAAGATAGTGTAAAGCTACCAAAAAGACCATCTGGTGTTCATGGTATTTTCCACGTTTCTCATTTGCAGAAGTGCTTACATGATACCGCAGAAGTAGTTGAGCCGAGTATATTGGAAGAAGTAGAGGTGGAACGGGAGGCAACAGTTAGACGAGTTCCGATCTGTATTCTTGGATTAGAAGTTAAGAAGCTACGCAATAGAGAAGTCAAGTTAATGAAAGTTCAGTGGGGAAATAACCCAGAGGATGCAACTTGGGAGACCGAAGACAAGATTCGTGCTTTGTACCCTTTCCTTTTCAAGGGTATGTTCTTAACTTCCTTTCCAAAGATTTTGTTCATGCTTGTTTCTATCATTTAAGTATATCCCGTCGATCGAATCTGCAACCTTTAGTTAGGAATCCCATGAATGTAAACATGTGTTTGAGACATGTTATGTTTTATAGATGCAAGTGGATGCAAGTGTTTGCTAGTGGTTGCTCGTGGATGCATATACACACATTAGGCACTAGATCGGCTCAATCACTCTCATACTACATATGGATGTGTGTGCATTTTTCTTCTTTTCATGGATGGAAATGGATGTACCATCATATGAATGTTGCATTTGGACGAATGATTGTGCACACATATAGAACTTACATGTTGTAATAGAATTATTTGCATACATGTTGGATTCATGGCACTAACGTACATTGCATTAAGGAGGTCAACTGAATCAGTAGGCCGCCTGATCTTTCGCATTAGTATTGGGACATATACACACACCTTTGCATATACTCATACAATCATTAGAAATTTTTAAGGACATTGAATGCCTGTGATTGGTGGATGAGTAGATGGATGATGGATGTTAGGATATATATTCTTCTTAACTTAGAGATTTCGGGGACGAAATCTTTTAAGTAGGGGAGAATGTAACATCATGTAATTTTAACAACACTAAAGATGATAAATTAAAGAATACTTAATTAAATATTCAGAATTAAGTGAAATGGACTATTCCATTGCGTTCGTCTTGGAATTCTGCTTGAAATGGACACCTAATTTGCGTAAAATGGACACCGTATGAAGAAGTTATTAAAGTTTGATGTTTGTATACGCATAAGAAAAATATATGAATAAAACAAGTCCAGAAATTCAAAATGATTCAAAATCATGTGGAGGGCCTAGATGGGAAAATTTCCGCTCTGGGTGTCGACCTAGGGGTCGACACCATCATAGGGGGTGTCGACACCCATGTCTACACCCACATAGGGGGGTCGACCTCCATGTCGACACCTCCAGATCCGGGGCAAACTCCTGCTTCTGAACGTGGACTGATTTCTGGTCTAGGTTCGTTGGTTCTAAGCTATAAATAGGACCCTATACCCATTATTTTCTTTACACAAAAACAATGGAGGACTAGATGCTGCCTCTTCCTAGACTAAAATAGCTTGTTCTTTTTCTATAGCGGGGGTTAGACTAATTCAGATATCTGTGATTCAACTTCTACAATTCCACTTCTATTTCTTAGATCCAATCACAGTGAGTTTATGTTAATTTTAGATCTAAATACTTAAAAGTTAATCTTGACATGACTATAACTTGGATCTAAGCCTGTGACTATTTGAATCATATCAGATCTGTTATAACCTGTTTATTTAAGTTATTCTGACATGACTGTGAACTAGATCTAAGCCTATACCTATTTATCATGTTAGATCTGCCATTGTTAGTTGGATATCTAATTCATTGTTTAGATCTCATCATGCCTGCTTATGTTAGAATCAATTCTACTATCACATGTTCACCAGATCTGTTCCTTTATGCCTATATCGTCATTATGCCCAACTTTGTCACTGTATATTTATTAGTTGCTATGCCTATTTTACCGTCATATGTCAATCCTGTTATTGTGATTATTTCTGTCCTCTTCCCTTCTTCTTTTCCCTTTTTATTTTATAGCCAGGCTACCTTCGAGCCTAGCCATGCCGCTGAAATATGCGAACGCATTAAATTGGGAACGAGGGGAAATTGATAAAATTGGGGCATAACTTGTATTGGGAAATTTGGGCATAAATTGAATGTAATACATGAATGTGGATTTGGGGCATAAACCAAACTTTGATTAAAGACCTTAATTTGGGGCATATGGTTCACTATGAATATGACTTGGGAAAAGGGTATGAAAACCTATAACGACATATAAATAATTGGTTAATAATGAAGATGCCTAGAATTACAGTAATCAGAAATTGTAACCCCACTTAGGCACGAGGTTAGATTACACTTGTGGTCGAAGTCTGCCCGGAACCAACCGGCATATCCAGCGACCACAAGCGGCGAATCTAATGTGAGGGGTCTAAGTGCATAAACACGAGACGTGCTAAGACACGAGGTTAAGCCCGAATTGTAGAAGAAGACTTCCCAGACCCAACCGGCATATCCAGCATCCACAAGTTGTAGGCTTAATGTGGGAGGTCTAGTACATTATAACCATAAATGAATATGGTAATAAACTTGAATACTTAACCTAGTTGAATCCATAGGGATTGTATATGTTAACTTGAATAGGGGTTAAGTAAACTTGTATGAAACAGTGGGAGGGTTAAGTATATCTTGGGTTCATGGGTAATATTTATATATAGGCGCACAAACTTAACCATGGGGTTATGCAATCTTTTACTCTGGTATGGCATAACCTATGGAAAACCTAGTGGGGATGCAAGTGTAGGGAGAACCTTGTATCATCTTGTGTGTGGGACCCGTTTCAGTCGGTAACCAATATATATAGGTATCAAACGAGTACTACAAACTAGGTCGGAGTCGAGACACGCTTACTGGGCTGATTGTAAGAGATCCAAAAGAGGGGACGGTGTCCGACGGCGCGTTCCATCGGGCTCATGTGCGTGCATGGGTCCGCCTGCCCGGGAAAATAAGATGTTGTGGCATCAGTAGATATGGTTGTGCACATCCTGGAAATGAAGGGTTGCCACTTTAGGAAGTGATACATCCTACTGTGGGGCTAGTACAGGGTATCTATGGAGTAGGGAGCCGATCGATTGGGTTAGTAATTAGGGTACATCTAGACTCTTGTATGTTTAGGAGCCCGTTATTATCCTTAGGGGAAACTCTGGTATGTTGGGCTGCATGTTGATTGTATGGGGTTAAACCTCTCACTAGAAGTACGCCTAAGTCTACCATCTTATAGTTGTTGGGATCATCTCATTCTGGTTATACTAGTATTGGTGTAGAGAAAGGGAAAGTACTAGAGAAGCGCAATATACTCTATCATGTTTATCCTGTTTTCCTTGTCATACCTGCCTTTTATGATGTTATCCCTCTTATCCACTTTATATGTCTGTCATTACACTTTTACTTATTTATATGCTAAAAGTAACTGGACTCGCCAGACTTTATGTCTAACCTATTTTGCTTCCTCTTCTTTCTCTTCCATTCCCCCCCAACGTTCTCAAGGTGGGAATACTCAAGCTTGATCAGGACTCTGCTTTCATCTTGCTTGGAGTTGTTTTAGATGTACGACTTGGTTTCATATCTCTCTGCTATGGCTATGTTTTGGGGATTATGCTTCTTTTATTATTGTACTCCGATGTTTTATGTATAAAACAGAAGTTTTAATGATGTACTGGGTTTTACGCATTTCAGACATATGATGTAACCATGTTTTGAACTACGTTGTTTTCTGCTTAATAAAATTTTAAATTCCGCTGCTATTTTATATCTGTCTTGTAATGTTTCTGTTTACCTTTAATGCTTCACGAAACATAATGCATTCTCTTAATGAGTGACAATAACGAATGTGGGGTGTCACAATTTCCGTGTTGATATGCATAGTTGTCTTCATAAGAAGAACTGTTTAGTCGTGCCTTCTGCTTCTTATCTTAGGTAGAACATTCTAGCTGAGTGTCTACTAAGTATACTATCCATTCTGGCACGTCATGAAGCAAGACATGACAAGTTATATCAATAACTGCATGACTTGCCAGCCTGACCCAGCGGTGTTCTTTAATCTCTTGAGGTCCCACGGTGGAAAAATATATTAGATTTTAATGGATTTAATTGATGACTTACCTCGATTGAGGTCGAGCCATAGTAGCATTTGGATGATAATGGACTCTCTTTCTAGGTCTACACATTTCATTCCTATTAAATCTAATAGGACAACATCATCTCTTTTGAAGCTATATATTAAGGAAGTTATGTGATTGCACGATATTCCTTGCTTTATTGTATGTGATAGTGATCCACTCTTTACTGGTCATTTCTGGCAAAGTCTTCAAAAAGCATTGGGCACAAAGCTAAACTTCAGCACTGCATACCACCCACAGTCTAATGGACAGACTAAGCGAGTGAACCGTGTCTTCGGAGACTTACATCTTTCATGTATCTTGAACTTTGTGTTTTTTGGGAGGATCATCTTCCTCACGTCGAGTTTACTTATAATAATATCTATCAATCCACTATCGGTATGGCTCCTTTCGAAGCCTTTATATGGAAGGTCATGTCGATCTCCTTCGTGTTGGTTAAAGTCTGACGAAAAGCTGATAATGGTCCCCGAATCCATTCGAGAAGCATTTGAGAAGATTATATTGATTCGAGAGAGGATGAAAGAGACTCGGAGTCATCAAAAATCCTACGCGGACAACCATAGGAAGCCTCTTGAGTTCTCAACGGGTGACTGTGTATATATTCGTGCATTTCCTTTGAAAGGAGTGGTACGTTTTCATCAGACTAGGAAGTTAGCTCCCCAATACATTCGGCTATTTCCTATCACTGATCCTATCGGTCCTGCAATTATCGAGTAGCACTTCTATCCCAATTTTCTTGAGTTTAGGACGTGTTTCACATCTCTCAGTTGCGGAAGTCTGTGGAAGTGTCTACATGATAAGGACCCTATTGTTGATACTCAGGTATTGGAGGAGCTTAAGGTCTCAACTGATCCTTTTTTCGTGCAACAACCCATGCATGTACTTGCTTCATGGGTTAAATGCCTTCGGAACAAGAGTGTGTCGCTCATGAATATTCAACGGCCCGATTATCACAATCACTGCACTTGGGAAACCAGAGAATTCATCGAGCAATCCTATCCTAGTTTTCTATCTTCTATCATCAGGGGCGAGAAATTTTAAACTCAAGCTATCTTTTCCTTGTCCATTTCTTTTGCTGATGGAATAAACTGAGTTGAATACATCTCTTCCCAAAGGAAATTGCGGGGACACAATTTTTATAAGGGGGAGCCCGTAACAACCTTGGTTTTATGATTACCTATAATAACGATTAATAAATCATAATAAGAATTATAATTTATTAATTAAGAAGTAAATACTATTTGGAAAAGATAATTTGAATAATCATCTAAGTTGAATTCGATTTTGGGTTTGTTAACTTTGGGAATTTGGAGGAAGTGGTTATTTAATCATTTAAAAAGAGTTTGGGAAATAACTTGAATTTGGGGTTAAACTTTAGTAAATAAAATTTAATATAGAGAACAAAGTATTGAAAAAACTTTATAATATGAAATTAAGATAATAAAATAAGTGTTTATAAGATTTTATTGTGTTATATTGCAATAATTTGCAATATATGTACATATATATATATATATGTGTGTGTAAAATGATTTTTAGTGTAAAATTTTGTTTCTTAAATATAATTGAGATGTAAAAATAAAATAAGATGTAAATATTAATGAGAAATCAATATTTGTATGCTAAAGTGATTGTACAATTTATTCATGCCAAAATATTGTGTTTTGTATAATTTTAGTATCAAAAATGTAAGTTTTGTACATAAAAGTGTAAAATGTACAATTTGTTTGCATAATGAAATTTTTAGTTAATATGTTAAATTTTTGTTAAGAAGGTTTAAAACTTAAAAGTATTTTAAATATACCGTACAATTTTAAATAAGGCTAAACAATGTTAAACCAAGTTGTTAAATGTTGAAATATAAGGTTAATTAGATTATTTACATATAAATTGACCTAATTAAACTTAACATAGCATAAATTAATCATTAATGACCTAATTAGGCCATAATTAAGCCCAAACCATAAACGTAATAAGGAATAGTCTGGATACTCTGTTCACTTTCGCTGGAGTACTTTCTTACTTCTTCTCTCAAAGTTACAATGAAAACAAAATAACAAACATCTTATACAAACTCAAATCTCCACTCCTAATTCAAATCTAAAGCTAAAACTAAGTTGCAAAATCAAACTGTAAGTAGGCAATCTTTATAAAACCCTGAATTAATTCCACTTTGATTAAGGTTTGTGAATTTTAACTTACTGTAAGTTTAAATCTTTGTTGCGTGCTATGGTAAGCTGTTCTACAGTTGTTGAGAGCCATATTCAAGCCTAAAATCTAAATTATTGTGCAAAACATTTACTGTAAATTCTCAAAATATCCAAATCAGTGAGTATAACTCACGCTCTACTTTATTCAGAAAGTTTTGGTCATATGAAGTTCGTTCAATGAGAAATTGTGCCAAACTTTGTGATGTTGTATCTTGCTCATTTCTCACTGAAATCATGCCAAATTTGTTTGAATATTAGCATTGTTATTACACATTGTGCATGTCACTTTTAGGTTATTTAGACTGTGACGGCCCGCCCCGCACCAGCCGATATTTCTACGAAATGCGTTGTGCCAATGTCCAACTAGCATGGGACGGTTGTAAAAAAAAGGATTTGAAACTATGAATCATTAAGAACCTGTAGTATATCTCACAGCGCATGGAATAAAATATAATAGTAACATAACTTGATATAAAACAGGCGAGACAATGCAGAAGCTGAAAATTAAACCATATCCATCAGAGTAGCGGAATCCAAAATACAGCTTATGATCCAAACCATTATTACAACTTAAAAATACTGTCTCTAAAGCAAAATAGAAAAGGTACACTACTAATGCCCAAAGTAGTGACCAGCAACAACACAGGGAGAATATATGTAAATAGTACGTGGAAGCCTCCTGCTCGTCTCGGGACAGTTACTCGTACATAACCACCTAACTGTCTCTAGTCTGCTCGTTTAGGAGCACCCAGAGTAATAAGAAGGGACATAAAACTCTAGGTCAGACAAAAGTCTGGTATGAGCGATAACAACAAAACAAACAATAACAGGTATAAGTAATCATACCTGAACTTGGACCTGCAACCAAAGAGTTAGCCCAACAAGATGTACAGTACTCTAAGGTAACACTAACATAAAGTGTAAAATGGAAGTGTGCTTGTCATGGTGATGGCAAACATCTAACATAGCAATCAGTCTCACATCTCTCACTTAGTGCGTAAAACATACGATATCCTTCACCAGAACTATTGGGGCTATGACGGAGTCCCACTACGTACAACCGTCACTACAACCGCTTTGCCCTTGGAGGCCCTGATGGAATTCGACTCCATACAACCTCTGACCCCACCGCACTGGTTCATAGTCAATCCCCCTCTCAATAGTGAACCAAAGTTATAGATATCGATAGCCCCTTTGCACACGTCCCGCAGTAAAGCCCAACTTTAGAAGTTAATCTGTCGATCCCCATTTGGATCTTGAGCATTACTTCTCATCTGGACTTCCTTTGCATCTCGGGTTTTGGTCGGATTGGAAATGATCCTATATAGGGTTGGTCAAACATTGCAACCCTGGTCGGTCGAACATTGCAACCTTGGTCGGTCGAACATTGCATCCCTGGTCGGTCGAACATGCATATTTGGGTCGGTCGAACATGCATATTTGGGTAGGTCGAACATGCATATTTGGTTCGGTCGAACACCATGGGTCGGTCGAACACCATGGGTTGGTCGAACATCGTTATTGGGTCGGTCGGGTATTATGGGTCGGTCACTCGACCCATATCCTGCACCATTTTCCAGCAAACCATTTTTCACCTCTTGACGTCGTTTTCGACCATTCTAACTTTACTATGTAATCGTAGATCATACCAAACAGTAGTAACAACATATGGAATCAACCAAAAACATCAAAACATCAATAATGTGTGTTATTTAGATCAAACATACCCAAATCCATGATTTTCACCTTAGTCCCCTTAACCATATCTGACGATAGGATTAGCAAACTTAATCCAAATTAACCCAAATTTTTATGGGTGACATAGAAAAATATTTTAGAATTTTTACTTATTTTTCTAGATTTTTATGATAAATAATTTTGCTAATTGTCACTAATCACCCCTAATTAGCCGTAATTAGTGCAAAAACATGCTAATCACTCACCTTAGCCACAAATGAATGATAGATCTGAAGCTCTAACTGATTTGGCACGGATTCCTATGTATAGCCGCAGCTCTATCTCTGATTTGATGCTAATTTGACTTGATTTGATGTAGTTTTGCTTGATTAGGGATAAAAAGGTGTTTAGGGAGTGATTTAGAAGATGAAGGCCATTGCTAGGGTTAGAGGAATGTTTATGGAGCCTGAGAAAATGAAAAGGAATCATTCTTTAACTCCTTTCAGCCCTCCCATAACCTTAATCCCAAAATGGGTTATGGTTCCAGCTGCTAATCACCCTATTAAGCCCGATTAGGCTGTTTTTTCATCTTCCAAACTTTATTTCAACCATATCTCCCAAACGGCAAGCCCATTTGATTATTGTGACACTCTACAGAGAGGTAAACCATCATCCGAATCCAATGGAAGTTGTTTTAGGTTAAAACTCCTTACCAGTCAAAAGTTATAGGCGAAACAAGATTCGCCAGGGTCAAAACGGTCAATTAAAATTCGGCAAAAATTGTGAATGTGGGAAATGACCCCAATAGTCGTTTCCCAAAGTTACACGACCATACGACTTCGAATGAAAATAAAATAAATATCCTACAATCCTATGATACGTAGAATGTGGGTTGTTACACTCTCCCCCCTAAGAAATTTCGCCCCCGAAATTCCTTAACCAAGAAAATATACAATGGTGTCCCACATGCCTCTCAATCATTTACAACAATCAAACATATACAATAACACAACAAGCTTATCCTAGCATTCGGTTTACTAATAAGAACATAACTATATCGCAATAAAATCTTACCAGTTAAAGAGTTCTGGATATGACTTCCTTATGTTCTCCTTTGTTTCCCAAGTACAGTCATTCTCATTATCTCCCCACTGGACCTTAACTAGTTCCACTGTTTTCCTTCGTAGTTGTTTCGTATTGTGTCCGACAATACGAATCGTCCTGCGGCTCCCAACTGCCTCGGATTCTACCTTAATATCATCTAGCTGATCTGGTGAAATAGTCATATCAGAATCGTGCACAAAATTCCTTAACTGGAAAACATGAAATACGTCGTGAACTCCCGCCATCTTGTCAGGCAATCCAACTTTATATGTTAAATTCCCAACTTGTTCGAGAACTGGGAATGGACCAACAAACCTTAGTGCTAACTTACCTCTCCTACCAAACCGAACCACACTCTTCAATGGAGAATTCTTGACGAATATCAAGTCGCCAATGAAGAATTTCAAATCTCTTCGCCTTTTATCAACATAAATCTTCTGCCTATCTTGGGAAGCCTTCATTCGCTGTTGAACAACCTTGATCTTATCTGAAGTTTCTCTGATTACATCTGGTCCAAGCATAAATTTCTCACCGGTTTCCAACCAACATGATGGTGAATTGCACAGTCTTCCGTACAAAGCTTCAAATGGAGCCATACCAATACTGGATGATAACTATTATTATATGCAAATGGTCATCCCATGAATCTCCAAAATCCAATATACAAGCTCTCAAGAGATCCTTTAATACACGATTCACCCTTTTTGTTTGACCGTCGGTTTGAGGATGATTCGCGGTACTGAGGTGCAATTCTGACCCTAAAGCCTCTTATAAGCTCTTCCAAAACCCACTAGTAAATAATGGATCTCAGTCACTCACAATACCTTTAGGTACTCCATGAAATCTCACTACCCACTTTATATATAGTTCTGCGAACTTAGCTGCCGTTCTATTCGACTTGACTTGTATAAACCTTGCACTCTTGGTCAATCGATCCACAATCACCCAAATACTATCATGCCCTGATCTAGTCCTTGGCAAACCATCGATGAAATCCATTGAGACTTGTTCCCATTTCCATTCGGGAATTTCTAACGGTTGTAACAAACCACTAGGCTTCTTTTGCTCGGTTTTAACCAACAGGCAATTCATGCACTTGGATATAAACTTCCCAACGTCTCTCTTCATCCCTTCCCAGTAGTATGTCTGCTTCATGTCTCGATACATCTTGTTACCACCGGGATGTATAATCAGTTTCGAGTGATGACACTCTCTAAGCACTTCATCTCTCAATACATTAACGTTGGGTACAACTAGTTTCTCATTCTTTCGGAGCCAACCTTCTCGATCAAGTCCATACTTGTTCATCTCCTCACCGTCGGTACCCATCTCCACCTTGGAGATGATTTCCAGTAGGTTAGGATCGTCCCTCTGACTGGAGCAGATCTGCCCAATCAAAGTTGGTCTAATCATCAAACTAGCTAACATTTCTGGATCCAATTCGCACTTAGGTCTGAAATCATATCCCACGATATACTGCAGTTGCTTCCATTCAAGAAACATAGCCCCTAAACTGGCATGTCTCCTACTTAATGCATCAGCCACCGCATTGCCTTTCCCAGGTGTGTATGCGATATTGAAATCATATGAAGCCAAGAACTCTAACCATGTCTGCTAACGAAGATTTAAATCCTTTTGAGAGAAAAGATACTTTAATGACTTATGATCGGTAAATAAATTGAATCTTTCTCCCAAGAGATAATGTCTCCACATCTTTAACGCAAACACAATCGCCGCCAATTCCAAATCATGGGTAGGATATCTTTTCTCATACGGTTTCAGTTGCCGACTAGCATAAGCTACAACCCTACCTCCTTGCATAAGTACATCACCTAGTCCAGTTCCACTAGCATCCATGTATACCGTCATCTCTTCGTTCCCCTTAGGAGTAACAAACACTGGTGTGCACATTAACTTCTCCTTTAGGCTCTTAAATGCATTCTAACACCTTCTGTCCTAAGCAAAAGCTTGATTCTTCTTAGTCAACTGAGTTAACAGTGCCACTATCTTGGAGAAGTCTCGGATAAACTTACGATAATATCCAGCTAACCCCAAGAAACTTCTCACGTCCGTTGCATTCTTGGATGTAGACCAATCTTGCACCGTAGCCACCGTCGCAGGATCCATGACAATACCATTTTCTAAAACATCATAGCCCAAGAACCTCACTTACCTCCTCCAGAAGTGACATTTAGAAAATTTTGCTTTCAATTGGTGTTTCCTCAACACCTCAATCACTATCCTCAAATATTCCTTGTGTTCTTCCTCTGTCCCGAATAAAATAAGATATCGTTCACGAACACAAGAACAAACTTATTCAGTTGATCCCTGAATACCCTTTTTATGAGATCCACAAAATATGCTGGTGCATTGGTCAACCCGAATGGCATGACCAACCACTCATAGAATCCACACGGTGTCCAAAATGTCGTTTTAGGTATACTCTCAGCTGCTACTCGGAGCTGATGATAACCAGTAGCGAGATCTAACTGGGAGAACACTCTCGCTCCATTCAACTGATCAAACAAATTATCTATCCGCGGAAGAGGATACTTATTCTTCCTCGTCACCTTATTCAACTCGCGGTAGTCCACACACAATCTAAGGGAACCATCAGCCTTGGTATAAAATACAACTGGTGCTCCCCACTCGGAAACACTTCTCGGATAAATCCCTTCTTTAAAATATCGCTTACTTGCACCTCGAGCTCTCGCTGCTCCCTTGGCACCATACGACGAAGTGGCATCATTATAGGTCTGGCACCTTTCACTAAATCAATACGAAACTCGATCTCTCAGTGTGGTGGTAGTCCGGTCACTTCCCCGAAGATGTCCGGATACTCGCCAGCAATAGGCATATCTGACAACTCATCATGCGAGATGTCGAGGGAATTTAGAAAATTAGCCATCACCCCATCACTAGTAGGCAACCAAATAGTACCCTCAGTCCATCATACGCTCTAATGGTCACCGAAGACCCCTCATAGTCTACCAGTACCCCATACCTTTGGAGCCAATCGACTCCCAAAATAATGCCAAACCCAGTAAAGCCTAAAATAAAGCAATCATAAACAAACATGCATCCATGACTCGATAAGACCAAATTACGACAAATCATACTAAGGCTAGTCGAACCACCGATCGGGTTCGTCACAACTAAAGGTCTATCGACAATCTCGGGTTCCAATTCCAACCTATCTACCAGGTCACTAGATACGAAGGAATGAGAAGCCCCGGTATCAAATAGTACTCGAACAGGAACATCATAAATGGAAAGCATACCTTGAATGACGACACCCTTTCCTTTCTTCACCGAAGTTAGGGCATTCGACGAAGAAGGAACAACGTTGATAACATATGCTTTCACAATCTGCTTCTCTTTAGGAGGTTATGGACATTTATCCTTGTGATGCCCTACTTGGCCGCGATTGAAGCACTTCTTGTATGCTGGCTTTGCTTGACAATCTTTGGCATAGTGGCCCTTCTTGCCACAGCTATAGCACTCGATATCTTTTTTGTCCTTCTTTTTCTGACCATCCTTGGTCTGGTTTTGTTTTCTCTTATTATGAGAATTATTATTGCCTTCACCGCTTGCCTGCGGTTTTGACTCTCCTGCAGATGCAATAACAACCTCTATCTTCGACTTGGGGTAGAGGCTCTCTGATCTCAATGCCTTTTCCACAACAGATTCAAAAGTCTCATCGATATGATTTATAGGTCTTTCCCCCAAGTACTCATCCAAGCCGGTTATGAACTTCTCGTTCTTCTTCTCGGTAATATCGATAAGAGATAATCCATACTTCGATAAAGTATCGAACTCAGCAATATATTCTGAAACTGCCCTGCCATTCTGCTTAAGCTCCAAGAATTTTCTAAACAATTATGATTTCTAGGCGGTTGGTATAAACTTGTCACTGAAGCGAGTCTTAAACTGATTCTAAGTAACTTGATCCTCAGTAGTAGCTGCTTTAATAGCATTCCACCAATTCATAGCTCGTCCTTGAAGTTAACGCGATGCTAACTTTCATTTCATTACATCATCAATTCCCAAATCCTCGAAGATGCGCTCACAACCATCAAGCCAATCTTGAACATCCGTAGCGGATTCCGTTCCATGGAACGGCTTTCCACCAAGATTAGTATAATCCTTGCCGAGCTTGGCGAAATCAGCTCTAGGCGCCTACACTACTGCACCACCACCATTAGCAGCATTAGGAACTGCTCCCTGAGCATCCCTAAGCATCTCTCGCATGAAGGCAGTAAACATCGTCCTCTTATCAAGGAAATTATCATTATTGGCCCCGAAACCCATACTCCTCGTATTTTGGCTCATCATTCAATCTGTAAGGAGAAAACGAATAGCCTTTTTTCTTAGGGGTGCCAGTGCAGTGCGACTTCATCCTTAGATATATAATAGTATATATATAGCTTTTGAAAACAAAAATATCACAAATACAAATTCTAATATACGTATACTATCTCTCCCTGATGTCTTCCCCTAGGATAAATTACGCAACCTAGGCTCTGATACCAAGTGTGACGGCCTGCCCCGCACCAGCCGACATTTCTATGAAATGCGCTGTGCTAATGTCCAACTAGCATGGGACGGTCGTCAAAAGAAAGGGATTTGAAACAATGAATAATCAAGAACTTGTAGTATGTCTCACAGCGTATGGAATAAAATACAATAGTAACATAACTTGATATAAAACAGGCGAGACAGTGCATAAGCTGAAAATTAAAACATATCCATCAGAGTAGCGGAATCCAAAATACAGCTTATGATCCAAACCAATATTACAACTTCAAAATACTGTCTCTAAAGCAAAATAGAAAAGGTACACTACTAATGCCCCAAGTAGTGACCAACAACTACACAGGGAGAATATATGTAAATAGTACGTGGAAGCCTCCTGCTCGTCTCCAGACAGTTACTCATGCATAACCACCTAACTTGTCTGCTCATTTAGGAGCACCCAGAGTAATAAGAAGAGACATAAAACTCTGGGTTAGACAAAAGTCTGGTATGAGCGATAGCAGTAAAACAAATAGTAATATGTATAAGTAATCATACCTGAACCTGGACCTGCAACCAAAGAGTTAGCACAACAAGATGTACAGTAATCTAAGGTAACAATAACATAAAGTGTAAAATGGAAGTGTGCGTGTCATGGTGATGGCAAACATCAAACATAGCAATCATTCTTACATCTCTCACTTAGTGCGTAAAGCATACGATATTCACCACTTTGATCACCGGAACTATTGGGGCTATGACGGAGTCCCACTCCGTACAACCATCACTACGACCACTTTGCCCTTAGAGGCCCTGATGGAGTTCGACTCCATACAACCTCTGACCCCACCACACTAGTCCATAGTCAATGCCCCCCCTCTCAATAGTTAACCAAAGTTATAGATATCGATAACCCCTTTGCACACGTCCCGCAGCAAAGCTCAACTTTAGAAGTAAACCCGTCGATTCCCATTTGGATCTTGAGCCATTACTTCTCATCTGGACTTCCTTTGCATATCGGGTTTTGGTCGGATTGGAATTGATCTTCCATAGGGTCGGTCGAACATTGCAACCCTGGTCGGTCGAACATGCATATTTGGGTCGGTCGAACACATGGGTCGATCGAACATCATTATTGGGTCGGTCGGGTATTATGGGTCGGTCGGTCGCTCGACCGATAGCCTGCACCATTTTCCAGCAAACCATTTTTCGCCTCTCGACGACGTTTTCGACCATTATAACTTTACTATGCAATCGTAGATCATACCAAACAGTAGTAACAACATATGGAATCAACCAAAAACATCAAAACATCAATAATATGTGTTATTTAGGATCAAACATACCCAGATCCATGATTCTCCCTTTAGTCCCCTTAACCATATCTAACAATAGAATTAGCAAACTTAATCCAAATTAACCCAAATTTTTACTGGTGACATAAAATAATATTTTAGGATTTTTACATATTTTCCCATATTTTTATGATGCATAATTTCGCTAATTATCACTAATCACCCCTAATTAGCCGTAATTAGTGTAAAAACATGCTAATCACTTTCCTTAGCAACAAATGAATGGTAGATCTGAAGCTCTAACTGAATTGGCATGAAATCCTATGTATAGCAGTAGCTCTATCTCTGGTATGATGCTAATTTGACTTGAGTTGATGTAGTTTTGCTTGATTAGTGGTAAAAAGGTGATACATGAGGGATTTAGAAGATGGAGGCCAATGCTAGGGTTAGAGGAATGTTTGTGGCGGCCGAGAAAATGAAAAGGAATCATTATCTAACTCCTTTCGGCACTCCCATAACCCTAATCCCGAAATGGGTTATGGGCCTAGCTGCTAATCACCCTATTAAGCCCGATTAGGCTGTTTTTTCATCTTCCAAACCTTATTTTAGCCATGTCTCCCAAACGGAATGTCCGTTTGATTAATGTGACCACTCTGCGGAAAGATAAACTATCATCTAAATCCAATGGAAGTGGTTTCAGATCAAAAATCCTTACCAATCAAAAGTTATAGGCGAAACAAGATTCGTTAGGGGCAAAATGGTCATTTAAAATTCGGCAAAAATTTTGAATGTGGGAAATGACCCCAATAGTCATTTCCCAAATTTACATGACCATACGACTTCATATGAAAATAAAATAAATATTCTATGATCCTTTGATACGTAGAATGCGGGTCGTTACATAGACCTCCATAACCCATCGTAAATATGCTTCAAAGTTGTAATCGAAACAAGTAAGCTCATGTAGGATTTCGTGTAACAGAGGTCGACCCTAACCTACTATGGGTCCACCTACAAGTCAACCCATAGCTAAGACAAGTCGACCCCTAGGTCAACCTAGAGAGAATAGGGGTCGACCCTTATATTATTAAGGGTGCAGGCTATTTTACCTTTATATATTGATGTTTGCACCTAATTCCTAATATGATTTCTTAAGTAAATTCTTTGTCGATTTTGATGAACTTTCAGTTGATTTTTGAGATACCTAGGCTCGAACTTAGAATGGGAGAGCCAATGCTGTCATCAATTCGTACGTCGAATTGGTGAAGTTTTACGTGATTTTGTTTGTTGATTTCAAGAATTTTCTCATGAAATTTCAAATATAGCACATGTTTTACAAAACAATTTTATAAAGATATATATATATAGCTTAGAGACAAATATTTTTCTAAGGTTTTTAATAAATAAATCATCTCAAACCATATAATATACAGTATTTTCTAATATATAGGAATTTTCAAAGAAACAATTCCTAGTGAATTCAAAATTATTATATAAACTCGTTTTCTCAAATCAAGTATTTTCGATATATAAAGTCACACGTTTTTGCACTTTCCGAGAAAGCAAGAAAGTGATTTAAATGATGTAATAAATCATGTGGTATAAGACACGTAGATTAATTATATAATTAACTCCAGACTCATAGGTGAAGCTATTTCTATTTAGAGTGTGTTGTAGGCTGACTAGTAATAAATCGATTAGTGAAATGTGCGGTATAATGTTTTGTTTTGTTTTCACTTTTGGGTTACTGTTTGGAAGCTTATGACATATTATTATTGTTTGTTGCTTCCAGCACTCACAGTGAGTAGAGCTATGCTCGGGGAGGCACACACACACATATATATATATATATATATATATATATATATATGCATATTCAATTGGCCGGGAGGCGATTAAGTTACACTCGGTCAGGGAGGTCATAGTGATGGGAGCCTGAATATGTATATAGTACTTGACAAAACTCGGGGGAGCTATATATTATATGCACGTGTTATTTGTTATTCAGATCCACTTTTTGATGTTTATTGTTGTTTGGATCCACTTTTGTTGCTATTTGTTGTCTTGAATCCTCTATTTGATGCCATTAATGATTCAATCTCTATTTGTTGTTTCAGATTCAATTTATGATGTTATCATTATTGTTTATGTTGATTCATTTGTGTAATCTTAGTGCTAATACTTCTATACATTTGGTGATTTCATTATGATGTTTTGGTGCACTCATATGTGTTCCATACTATGAAGTTTTGTTGATCATGTTGTTCCATTGAGTTAGAGTTTTAAATATACACATGCTTAGACCTTTATGCTTATTCCCTTTACAAGTTGTTGATGAAACCATTCATGTGACCCTTATATGATCTATAGTTATACCTTATCTATGAATCATACGATGTACCAATTTGAATATACTTTTCCTCTACTCGAGAAGAGTTTTCCTTATGATGTTATATTTCATCCATTATGATCTTCTCACTCTGCTTAAACTTGATTGACTCGTGTATTTTATATGCTCGGGTCATTTTGAGTCATTTTAGGTTAGCTTCTATGTAGATACCCGCTCATCTCGTTTTTGCTTTGGGCCACCTATCATCTTTTGGAGCCTAGGCATATCTTTGGACTAGTCACCTAGTTATTTTTTAGAAACTCTAATCGTAGTCGAGTCTCGATGTGAATCCCATAATGTTGGTTGACTACGATAATGGTTACAGTCTCCGGGAATTGTGATCATCGTTGTGTCCCAAGTTTCTAAGTTACAACAATATTAGCATGACACTGCACAACACCGCACACAAATGTTATTTTACACTGACACGAGGTGTATAAGTTATACAATGCGATGTCTAACACAAGTATATTAAAAGTATAGGTTGCAATGAAGACAAAGTCTAAGACACAACAGACTTCAGAAGACAAGGCATCGCAGCATTCTCCATCCACATCTGATTCAAGTAGCGATGCTAGCTCGAAGGGCAGCGATCTTGATACTTCCGAAGAGTCCACTTCTTCTTAGGCAATAAGTTCGCCAGAAGCATTTGGTAGCGGGGTGCAGCGGAAAAGACAAAACTCGTCGGTCGAGCATGAGGAGGTAGAGCACATACATATTGTTGAGGGAAGGGCGTTGATGGCGTTGGACATGTTGGCGGGCGCGGTTATACTCGAGAACCAGACAGATTCAGTGTCGTCGCATATAGACGAAATGGTGGTAAGGCGCATGACATTGCGGTTCAGCATTCCCCCGGAAGACATTCGTGCGCCCGGGAAGGGCGATAGGGTTCACGGACCACCGGAAGGGTACACTACCTGGAACAGGCAGGTATGCATTTCTGGGTGTATGCCCCCGGCTAACAACTTTATTCAGGATATGCTGCATTATTTCTCCTCGCGCCATCGCAGCTTCATCTGAATGCATACGCTTCCCTTTTAGGTACCTACTTTATCTATAGGGAGTACCTGCAGTTAGAGCCCACTGGAGACAACATCCGATACTTGTTTCAGTTGAAGAGAAGAGCCAATATTTCGCTGTCGCAATATTTCTTGGAAGCTTTGCCCAGCACCAAGTTCTTCAATGAGAAACGGCCTAAGTTGACTGTGTATAAGCACGATTGGTTCTTTGTGCGGTTTCCTCTTGGGTTTGCGAGGAGATGGTTGAAAGGAAGTAAGCATTCCCCCTTTACTTTTAGCTTGAAACTTGTGAGTTTGGTAGCTTAAGTTTAACTTCATATTAGTATGATAGGAAATCCTGAGGCACCTCCACACATCATGTATCAACAACGGCTTAAGCTTTTGTTGGTCATCCCGGCTAAGTCACGCTCCATGGAGAGCGTTCTAGATTAGGACCAACTTCGTTGTGCAGATTTACTCCCTGACAATCGGGCGATAATTAGAACAGTCGTCGGAGTGGAGATTGGGAAAGAGGCGGTCTCTTCTAACCGATAGAGGAAGGCGTCTTCTTTCAGGTCTAAGCCGCGCAAAGCAACGAAGATTCAAGAGGGAACCGGTGGAGGCGAGATTGGCAATGAGGAGGTAGTTTGCAGGGATGAGGACCCATCGATTGCTCATGTTATACCTACGATAGATGAGGCAAGGGTAGAAGCATCGACTATGTCGCGGTCTCCAGTAACTCAATTTGAGACCGCCATCTCGCTCGAGAAAAAGGGTCAATTTGACGAGCTTAATAAGCTCCCACTAAAAGTGTTTCCAGGCCTAGCGCCACGAGTGTGGAGGAACTAGCATTAGCTGTGGGGGAGATCACTCCTTCGAGCGAACCACTATTTGTTCTGTTGAAAGAACACTTAGGATGCACATTCATAAACACTGCATGACACAACATTTGTTTGTGTACATGGGGTGCTTGGGTTTAAACATGGATCTGTTTCCTTTGCAGGTGACATGACCTGAGGAAGAGGAGGCCCTGTATCCCCATGATCGCGACAGTGAATACCGTCACAGAGAACGATCTCGGCCATCTTCGACTCCTCCACCTCCCATTCGAACATCTGGGACATATTCTCGGTTTGACGTTGCAAGCACAGAACATTCCTCGTCAACAGTTCCCCCTTATATTGCGCCTCTGGCTCCTACCCATACCCCTAGAGGGAAAGAGTCGAAGCCTTGTCGTCAGAGGAAGGAGAAGTTGGCAAAGAAGAAAAAGCAGGATCTGGTTGTTCCTAAACCCCGAGATCTTACTACTGAGGAGAAAAAAGGCCCCGTTGAAGATGTTTTTTATGATCACTACTTAGACGAATTAATATTTCTTCCCGATATCAACCCGACCCTCCTTGAAGACAACGACAAGGTATGGATGAAGGTGAGTGCTACATATTTCTAAGTTAGGGAGTTTAAAAAGTACTCCGCGAATCTTTCGAGCTTGATAAGGAAGAAGAATGAGGAGATCCATAGTCAAGGGTTGACTATTGATGCCGAGCGGACCACCGTCCATAATCTAGAGAAAGAGATAGGTAAGGTTGATTCCTGTGGCATGAATGTTTCTTTGCTCATAGTAGTTTACTTGAATATTAATCACTTGTTGTACAACTGTGGAGCTGACGGAGAAATATGGTAAGCTGGTGAAGGATTCAGAGAAAGCTGCTTCCTCTTTTAAAGATACTATGGCATCGGTCTCGATAGAGAATGCACAACTAAAGAAGGAAAAGGGCGGAGCTGGAGGAGGTGAACATCCATTTAACTACAGAAAATGATAAAGTGCACCAGCATAAGAATGACAACGAGGCTTTGATATTGGAGAATGAGAGGTTGAAAACCGAAAATGAAGGGATCCAGATGTTATTGAGGGAGAATGAGGAGCTGAGGAGGCAGCTAGAACATGCCAAGAAGGACAGGGAAGAGACCGAAGTTAGTAGTAAAGATGTACTGAGCTCGTTAGATGGGATAAAGGTCGAGCACCAAAGAGAGGTGGATGAACTTTGGGCAGAGATCGAGGACACCGAGGCTATGGTGGAGGCGTCGCTACAGGTGCCCATCCGGGGCATGTATGTTAAGGTACCAAAGTATCGCGTGATCTTGTGGGTCAGCGATCACTACGCCATAGATGGCCTATCGCAACGAAAATCCAAGGTGTTGCTAGCTACAATGTAACTATAAGTTTGTTTTTTTTCTATTGCAACACACGCTTCAAAGTGTTACCATAGAAAACCCAAGGTGTTGTAGTAGCCACATGAATAAATTTATCAATCCGGGTGATTACGATCCAGCGGTCCACGTCAGCAATCCGCATGACGCGAAATAATCTTTAATGCAGGAAGCAAAAACAAAGCGGCAAAAAACTTAGCTAAATTTTCAATTAGGGTTTCAATCGAAAACTTAACAAAATACCACTACGCCATAGATGGCCTATCGCAACGAAAATCAAGGTGTTGCTAGCTACAATATAACTATAGGTATGCTGGTTTTTGTCTTTTGCAACACACGCTTGAAAGTGTTACCATAGAAAATCCAAGGTGTTGCAGTAGCCACATGAATAAATTTATCAATCCAAGTGATTACGCTTTAATGGTCCACATTAGCAATCCGCGTGATGTGAAATAATCTTTAACGTGGGAAGCAAAAGCAAAAAACAAAAAACAAAGCAGCAAAAAACTTAGCCAAATTTTCAATTAGGGTTTCAATCGAAAACTTAACAAAATACGCCGCCGCTCAATCTGTCAAAGACTCTCACTCGCAATTTCAATTAGGGCTAAAAGTTCAAGTTTACAAGCTTAATTGGGGTTCGATTACGGCAAGTTCGAGTTCAAGTTCAATTAGGGCTTCAGTGTTTCAATTAGGTCTTCAATTGGGGTTCGTTTGGGTCTCAAAATTCACTTAGGGCTTTGATTTAATCTGCTGCTTAAGGTGTCACTCAATATATATTTCAAGTATTTCCTAATTTGATTGTTGTGTTGCCTAATTTACAGATTTACTTGTGTACTCAGGCGTAATCATATTCCTGATTTTATTATTATGTTTATTTTTGTAACAAACTTATGTTGAGCACTGCTTATATGATATTATTTTGCTTTTTTGCCTTATAGTCATGGCTAAATAATATTTGTGTATGTTATTTGTGTGTAAATTAGTGATGAACGAGGAAAAAATATGGGTAGAACTTCATAAGTTCAGATGGCTGCATGTTATTTCTGTGTAAATTTAGGCCTCGATTACCAAAGAATACATGCATGTCCAAATGACTGCATGCTATATTGGGCAAAAAATGAAAAGGAAAATACTGCAAAACTTGTGGTGTTTCAAGGAAAATAACAGCATGCTATTTAAGTAAGAAAATGTTGTTTCTGCCTTGATTTTATGTTGTAACTGATGTATCATATTTGAGGCTTCTTTTTGTATCTTTTTTACTGTTTCTGCCTATATTACATGTTAGTGAAGTGGATGTTTTATTTTGTAATGCGGTTGGTTTATTTCATTTTGTAATTATTTCAATCGAATGCTAATTTCTCCATTTTGTGTAGGATGGAGGCAAATCTTAGGTTCCACCATAAGAGAAAATTTGGGAAGAATGGATATGTTGGTGGAGAAGAGGCTATTGTCAAGGATGTTGATCTGGATAGGTTTTCGTACACAGTACTGATGGAGTTTGTCAAGGAAGAGCTAGAGTACACCGAAATTGGAGGGATATATGCATGCAAAGGTCCAACGAGTGGGTGGAAATTGGTGGCCGATGATGTAGAGCTTTTGTTTATGATGCAAATAAAAAATAATGGTGATTACATTGATTTCTATGTCGACACTGTCGTCGAGGATAGTACTGAGCCAATTAAACAAATGCAGCCACATGTCATTGTATGCCCGAGGAAGAACTATTTCCAGGTATAAACATGTCTTCTCATTTGTATTATTTTGATGAATTTGGTCATTTTGCTGAATATGTTTTTCATTTAGGACTTGTTTGATTTTTAGTGCAATTAGTAGAATAATAAAGAACTTGTATGTTGCAGCTGCGAAATCATAGAAACGGCAGTTTGTCACTACTCACCATCTACAATAGGTAGCAAAAAAGAAGCAGCAGACCGATCAAGTCTTTACTCCTTGAAAGTCGACACGGCTAAACAATTCCCAAATGATCAGCGAAGCTGCTGTGAGTCCACCTATCAACAACAAGCAGACCGATCAAGTCTTTATTCCTAGAAAGTCATCACGACTAAATAATCTAGTTATGAACAATCCAGAAGTGATCAACAAAACCGCTGCGAGTCCACGTATGAAGAAGAAAAAGGGGGTCAGCAAGAAGTCAACTGGAGTCAGTAGTTTGATGAAGTTACCAGAGAAGGAAAATCCAACTGAAGTCAGCAACGCAACTTTGAATATCAACTCAGCAGGTGTCAACAGTAAATTGGATTTCAATAATTCTCCACATGATGAAGCGGAAAATACAGATGAAAATGTTTTTCTGGTAAGTAGACTACAATCTGATCTTCTAATATATGATCTACATATTTTGCTAATATTTACAATAATATCTTGTTTAATTACTTTCAGAATGATGATCTATCACCTCCGCCACCTCCACCGCTTACAGAGTACGAAAGGGAGAGAGAAGAATAGTGTTTTTGAAAAACTTGGGATGCCTAAATTAGTTTCTGGAATGAGAAATGAATTCGGAAAAAATAAAGAAAAATCAAAGATGCTTGATGAGGAAAGCGAAAATTATGTTCCAGAATTTGAAGATGATACTTCAAAAAATCAGGCAAAGGTGCGTTATAGCTGAAGATTTAATTTTATGTTGGTAATCATAGACTAGCTTCATTATTATTTTTATTTTATTGTTTTTGTGTGTGTATTTTAGAGAACCAAAAAAGATAGGGTTACAAAGCCTCGGTCTGGACCAACAACTCGTTCACAAGCCAATGTTGAATCTGCAACTGATAATAATGCAACTCCGAAGGCAGGGGAAGTACCAGTTCGTACGCAATCTGATGGTCCATGTAGCGTTGAGTTACCACATAATGAAGGGATAGGAACAATGACGGCTTATTTGGCTATGCAAGAACGCCAAAAGATTAACAGTAGTGGAAGTGTAAGGAATAGGGCTGCTATCGGAATTGTCTTGACAAATATTGAAAACGAAGAAGATGAAGTAGCAGAAGATGAAGGTAGTATTTGATTGAGTTCCGATTTTAATAGCTTAAGTTCTCATTTATGTTTTGTCTAGCCTTCTCATTACTGTTGTATGTACTTTGTAACGGTAGTCGGAGCTCCCAGAAGGCTTAGGGGAAAAACAAAGATGGATAAAGTTCATTCAAGGCCATATGACAAAAGAGTTGTAATCCAAATGAATGATCGGGGCCAACCTATTTCAGACGATGACCAAGTAATGACTGAACTAAGCTATTTTTTAGGAACACTGAAGAGGAGTGTTCCACTTACTTACAAGTCTTGGTTTGATGTTCCTTCAAGTTTTAAATATAGGCTGTGGAGCTATGTGAAGGTAATTTGCAAACTTAGCTGAATTTTACTTAAATACATGAAACTTGTCACAAAAGTAGCATGACGGTTCTTTTTAATGTTTGATTTGTATTTAAGCAATGGTATATTATTCCGAATGAATGTGAATATTGGGCTTTGAGGTCAATTCATGACGCTTGGAGGGGGTACAAGAGTCATATTAAAAAGGCACACTATACGGCTTATGAAACTGATGAAGGGAGGCTTGAAAATAGGCCGGACAAAATTCCACTTCAGGATTTCAAAGTACTCTTGCAGTTTTAGGGAGATAAAAAAGTTCAAGTATAATTTTAAGTTTTATCACGGAATTTTTTTCCCTTTTTATTCATTCAAATCATTCAGATAAACATATTTATTTCATGTTGTTTTGTAGTTCAAGGCCCTTACAAATTTTGCAAATCAAAAATCGTATACTGACACACACACTGCTGGTCTAAAACTTTTTTCCCAAATTCGGCATAAAATGGTATGTATTTTGCTTATTTTTATGGTTGGCTAGTTTAACAATATAGGTCATATGGAGGTATGCTTGTTTAACTCGAATGCAGTATCCTTCTTTAAATTGTGAATAAACTACATATCCTTGTTTAACTTGTTTAGCAATATTAGTGATATATGTTCTGGAACAATTGTTTTGATATCTTTTCACTATCTAATGTTTTTTGTATCAATCCAAGGAATTTGATGGAGAACTTTATGTTAAAACTCGCAAGCGGAAAGAAGGAAAGGTGTACAAGGCTGATGCTTCAATAATGAACTATAGAATTGTAAGGAATTTTATTTTCTCTTCAATCAGGTGTCAAAAATAATGCTTCATTTTGCACATGATCATCATTATTATAGAATTAGATCCTGTTTTGTTGAAACCAATAACGGGATAGATCATAGCAATGGGTGTGATCTTTTACTTTGGGTTTCAGTGTGTATATGCCGCAATTCTTGTTTAAGAATCTTGTTTAAAAATTGTTAATTTTATTTAATGTCTCGTTTTAAACTGCTTTATTTTGCAGGAGAAGATTGAAAAAGCAATTGGTGAAGGAAGCAATGATGGAGTTGTTCATGAACTTGTTTCTGATGGAAAGTCGCACGGTCCATCATGGCTTATAGGACGGCACACCAAGTCTCCAAAAGTTTCAAAAGATGCTCCAATAGCAGGCACATACATACATGAGCTGGCAACGAAGATAAGGGAAGATATAGCCGACGAAGTCGAAGCAAAGGTGAACAAGATGGTCCAAAGTGAATTTGATGCAAAGGTGGATGAAAAAGTTCAGGAGAACTTGACAAGGATGCTGAAGAAATTGGGTGAAGCAAACCCGCACATGCACATTGATATTGGGGATTTTTGTGCGACAGTTCGCAGTGAAGGCATTGAAACTGAAAGCAGTGAACGCAGTGGAGGCTTGCGCTCTTAGTCATGATATTGGGGATCTTTGTGCGCAGCTGAAGTGAACAAGAATTGATATTTAGTACGTACTAGCTGTGTTTGTAAGTATGCTCTATGAACATAATTTTTCTGGCTATGTTTGTTAGTATGTTTGTAAGTACTAATATTTGTGTCGTTTGTGAATCCGAGATAATCAGTAGTTTAATTGATCAATGTGATGTTAAATTCTGTAATGTTGCAGTATGTGATTTAATGTTGCCATAGCTCTTATATAATGTTGTTGTATGTAATGTGAACTGTTGTCATTGTTATGATATGGTGTTGCCATTGGATGGTCAAAGTGTTGCATAGATTAATGCATGTGGGTCCCACAACTTGATTCCGTGAACCCGGGCAACAGCCACAACAGGATTCCGTGAACCCAGGTTACGGATTTTAGTGGACCCCACATTTTTGTAAATTTAGTACCTGTGGCAACACCTGTGATGATGTTGCCTTAGGGTCGCAAATGTTTTTCCTTTGACTCTAAGGCAACGCGGCAAAAAGGTAACCCCAAAAAAGTATTGCCACATATCATTTTTTGCCTATACCAACACTTTTTGGCACCTACTGCGTCATTTCTCTGGGGTTACCGTAGGCCTTCTATGGCATAGTGGATTATCCTCGAGAGACGGCTTGGACTTGGGAGAAATTGGTATAGGTGGCGACAATGGATGAAAATGAACTTACGGTGGAGTTCTTAACTGAGGATGAGCGTACGAAACTGGAGGAAGGGAAGAGATTGTTACGGGAGGATGCTGAGAGGGAGAGATTGGCGAAGCATGCCGCTGAAATGGGAAAATTTGTGCCTAGAGTGTGATTGTCACTCAGACATTTGCAGAAAGAAGTTCTTACCGGTCGCCAGCTACAACCTTCGCCACAACTAGCGGTCCCACAGTTTCCGTCCATGTCTCAGCTGGGTATGATCCCGAACATCCGGAGTTGGGATTGGTGGGATCCACTTTTACCGCTACGGCGAGCTCCCTTCCTATCAAACCCACACCATATGTTTCTGGAGGTAAAGTTCCATTACCGCGAATACCCAAAGAGGATGAGAGCATTAAAACCTTGGAAACTAAATAGTTGCATTTTTTGTTATGCATCCCCTCTTGGAGCGGAAGTTATACCAGGGTTTGCCCCGTGCTCTGCCAAACAACTGAGTCTGGATTGGGCTTGCAGGGAATACAATTTAGAGAGGAAAGCGGTCACCTGGATACATTTTCAGATGTTGAATTAGGGTCCAACCTTTATAAGGATCTTCAAGAAGAAGGAGAGGTTGTGGATGGCCAAAGTGCCAAAGTGACAGGTGCGGCTGATGCGAGCATGCACACAATGTATGATATGGTGAAAGTTCAGAAAGCCAAGATGGTGGCAAAGTCTAAGGAGCGGGAGGAAAAAAGGAAGCAGGATAAGGCCGCCATATAGGAGGCGCAGGCCAAGACTAGGCAGGATGCTGAGGAGAAAGTTGTTGTTGTAGTGGCGAAGAAGAAAGTCGACGCCGAGGCGGAGAAGGAGAGGGCCACCAAAGAGGTCAGGAAGAAGAAAGTTGCTAATGAGGCTGAGAAGGAGAGAGCCGCTGAGATGGCTAAGAAGAAGAAAGCTGATGACGATGCCAAAAAGAGAACCGGGGAGACCCATGAGAAGCTTAAGGAGGATGGTATCATGAAACTTAAATCCAAGAAACTAGCTGATTGGAAGGCCGCCAAAGATGTTAAGAAGGAAGCGGAGTTGTAGGCCAAGGAAGCTCAGGGGGAGAGTGACGTTGTGCTGGCCCTCGCTTCTGGCGTTGCCCCTAAACCACTGCAATGTATAGTCCCTGGGGAGGTCACAGTGATTACGAGTGGCGAGGACGGTGGCGAGCAGCGCACATCGGTGTCTCATGAGTTCGTCACTCCTGTTAAGGGCATAGGAGGGAAAGGTGTAGCAGTTCTTGATGGAAGAGGACCATAAATGGTGAACCGCCTAGTGTTGAATCTGTACAGAAAAAGAAAAGAAAGAAGGATGAGTAGTATCCGCAGTAGTCATAGATATTATAGACATTTTGGTTATGTAGGCCGATAGTATATGCAAGTACGATCCTCAGTTTTGGTCTTCGGAGGCATGTTGTGGTTCTTATGTACACCTTGCCGTTAGAAAGAAAGATATTATATATGTATTTTGCTTTTGTTATGTGAAATGAAAGTATTAGTTAACTTTTCTTAAATCGCGTTTCACGTTAAGTGTATGAATGTTCGTCTTATGTTTTACAGCATCCTGTACTTGCACAAGCGTACTTATTGTTACACCGAAGCAAGCGTGATCGGATACTCCGCCCTGGGGGTGCCCCCAGTTGTGTGGAGATCGTGCGCTGGTTCCACTTGTGGGTTTTCCTTTGTTCATGAGTCCTGAGGTGTGTGAAATCGAGGTCAGGTTCCCTCCCTCTTGGACCTCTCAGGGGTCATTGGTCCTAAGTCGTAGGATGGCATGAACAGCATGAATTCGTCCTTCTTGGCTATCCCATCGTTCATTCGGGTCTAAAGCTCGAGGGCATCATTTGTTCGCCAAATGGTACCCGGATCCGGACCCGGTATGTCGGATGGAGCCGCGGGAGTGGTCAGTATCACACTAGGTTGGCTGATGGGCTGCCCCCAAGTTCGGAGACTTGGGAACGAAATGATTTATACTCGGTCTCGTCATTGGTTCGAGGTTCGAGAGGTACCCGGATCCTGACCCGATGGGTCGGATGGAGCCACGGGAGTAGTCGGTATCACACTAGCTTGGCTGATAGGGCTGCCCCCAAGTCCAGAAACTTTGGAACGGAACGATTTATACTCAGTCTCGTCGTTGGTTTGAGATTCGAGTGGTGTTATTTAGACTCGGTCTCGTCGTTGGTTCGAGAATCGACTGGTGTTATTTATACTCGATCTCGTCCTTGGTTCGAGACTCGAGTGGTGTTATTTATACTCGGCCTCATTGTGGGTTCGAGACTCGAGTGGCGGTACCGGCTCCCATGCTTGGGGTGACGATACGACATTATTTATGCTCGCCCTCGTCGTTGGTTCGAGGTTCGAGTGGCGGTACCTGCTCCTATGCTCGGGGGGACGGTCCAGCGGTCGAGTGTTTGTGTGTGCAAGCCAGTTGTGATGGTCAATCGAACACATCATGCAGAAATTAAACACATCGAGCCCACATATAATTTGAACATCATCTTTACTAATAACTTTGGTAGTACAGCATTTACAATGCCTTGAATCTAAAGAAAAAAGCATTGTTGGAAAGTGGAAAAACTGTACACTAAGTTATGTGAAGTAGCGATGAATATGTTCACTGTTCCATGCCCTTAGGAGATCGGCTCCATCAATGGTTGCTAACTTGAAGGTTCCATCTTTGAGACTTTATTGTATGATGTACGAACATTACCAGCGAGGACTGAAACTAGTCGGTGTGGGAAATATCCGTTTTAGGACGACGCCGCCGACATTAAGATCCTTGTGGAGGACTTTAGAATTGAAGTATCGGGCTACTCGTTAGCGCTGAGCAGCAGCTCTAAGCTCATCTTCGCTCCTTTCCTCTTCGAGCAAGTTGAGTGACTCCAAAAGTAAGTCTTGGTTGGTCTTAGGATCATAATAGGTAACTCAATGAGATTGAAGCTTTAGCTCAATGGGAAAGACGACTTCAGATCCATAGGCAATGGCGAACGGAGTGCGGTCGGTTGCTGATTTATGGGTGGTCCGATAGGCCCATAGGGCTAGAGGGTGCTCATCTGCCCATAAGCCTCCGGCCTTTTCCAGACGCTTCTTGATAATGGATTTTATCACTTTGTTTTCAACCTCGACTTGCCCATTAGTATGAGGGTGAGCTACTGCCGAGAATCTCTTTTCGATGTTGTGTCATTTACAGAAAGTCTTGAATTTTGCGCTCTCAAACTAGGTTCTGTTGTCTGAGATTATGGCTTAGGGGACTCCATACCAGGTGATGATATTGCGCACGACGAAGTTGATTACTTTCTTGGTGGTGATTATAGCGAGAGCTTCGGCTTCTGCCCATTTTGTGAAGTAATCAACTGCGACTATGGCGTAGCGTGCCCCATCTCTGGCCATAAGAAGAGTCCTGATGATATCCACCCCCCACATAGCGAACGACCAAGGACTGATCATTTGCGTTAGCTCGGAAGGCGGGGCTCTTGGGATCTTCGAGAACCACTGGCATTTATCACACTTGCGGGCATAATTTGTGGCGTCTTGATCAAGTGTGAGCCAAAAGTAGCTGTGCCCTATAATTTTTCTTACTAGAGTTTGACCCACAGTATGGTTTCCGCACTCGCCTTCGTGCATGTCCATTAGCACACAGTCAGCGTCGTTGTGGGATACACACCGAAGTAATGGGACAGAGAAACCCCTTCGGTAGAGAACCCCATCCAAAATGATATAGTGAGATGATTGACGAGTGAGTGCCCGTCTTTCCTTGTAGTGCCTAGGGAGGATTTCATGTTGCAAGTAATTCTTGATTGGTGTCATCCAACACTCAGGCTCGGTTTCGGTCTTCATTTCCATTACCGAATCAGACTACATCTGAATGATGCTCGGAGAGTCGACTACTTCTATCGGGCAAGTCCTATAAGATGTGCATCGTCGGAGCTTGCCAGTTTGGCTAATGAGTCAACTTTTTTCATTTTGTTCTTTAGGGATATGCGGATGATGTAATGGTCAAAGTTGGTGAGCAGTTCGCAAACCTGAGCGAGGTAGGGAGCGAGTCGTGCCCCCTTGGCTTGGTATTCTCCTTGTACCTGACGCACAATGAGCTGTGAGTCGGAGTAAATCTGGATGGCCTTGGTGTTAAGTTCAGTTGCAATTCTGATTCTAACAATCAAGGCCTCGTATTCCGCATCATTGTTAGTAGCAGGGAAATTGAGCTTTAAAGCGTAGCATATTGGGCGCTCCTCTGGAGTACTGAGCACGACTCCGACGCCGGAGCACTTATTGTTGAAAGATCCGTCCATGAACAGTTTCCATTGAATGTCTAGAGTCTTAATGCTTCCGGAGGAGGCCATTCCGCGATGGTGAATTCCATTATGAAATCAGCTAGGGCTTGTCTGAGGATGGCTCAGCAAGGGATGTAGGTGATCTCAAACTGGCTCAGCTCTATGTTCCACTTCAGTAGTCGTCCAGATGCCTCAGGTCGCTGCAGGGCCTGTCGTAGCGGCTAGTCAGTGTAGACTTTGATGGGGTGAGACTGGAAGTACGGTCGTAGCTTTCGGGAGGATATCAAGAAGCAATAGGCTAGCTTCTCAAACTTTGGGTAGTTCTTTTCTGCCCCTGTTAATCTTTTGTTGATGTAATAAACGGGTCGCTGGACACGGTCTTCAATGCGCGTGAGTGTCAAGCTGATTACCCGCAAGGAAACAACCAAATAAATGTACAAGTCCTTGTGGTTCACTGGTTTGAACAAGATAGGTGGTTGCACTAAGTGATTCAGAAGGTCCTTAAATGCGATGACACATACCGAGGTCCATGAGAAGTTGCACTTCCCTTTTCTTAATAAGTCGAAAAAGGGAATCCACTTGTTGGTGGCTTTATAGATGAATCGACTTAAAGCGGCGACCTTCTCGTTTAAACTTTGAACATCCCTGATGCTCTGAGGAGCCTGAATATCTCAGATAACCTTGATCTTATCTACATTAGCTTCGATACCTCGCAAATTGATGAAGAAACCCAATAATTTTCCCGAAGCAAGGCCAAAAAAGCATTTCAAGAGATTGAGTTTCATGTCGTACCGGAAGAGGACATCGAACATTTCAGAGAGGTCACGGACGTGGTCGTTCGACATCTTTGATTTTACAAGCATATTTTCCACGTATACCTCCATGGATCTTCCAATCTGGTCCTTGAAAATGAAGTTGACCAGTCATTGGTAAGTGGCTCCCGCATTCTTAAGACCAAAGGGCATGACGCGATAGCAGTAGAGTTTGAGGTCGGTTATGAAAGAAGTATGATCCTGGTTTGAGAGGTACATTGGAATCTGATTGTAGCATGAGTATGCATCTATAAAGAATAAAAGATGGTATCCGGCTGTTGAATCAACAAGCTGGTCGATCTTCGGAAGTGAGAAATTATCCTTCGGACATGCCTTGTTCAAGTTGGAGAAGCCAACACATGTTCTCCATTTGTCGTTTTCTTTCTTGACGAGGACTAGATTAGAGATCCGTTCGGGGTAGTAGGCTTCTTGGATGAAATCGTTATTCTGTAGCCTATCTACCTCTTCCTTGAGTGCATTCGACCTTTCAATTCCCAAGAATCAATGTTTCTGTTCGACCAAAGGTTGCAAGTGGTTGAGAGTTAGCATGTGACAAGCGATTGCGGGGTCGATGCCACACATATCAGAGTAGGTCTAAGCAAATACGTCGAGGTTGGCCCATAAGAATTTCACAAGATCTTCCTTTACTACGGGGTGGAGTTGCGATCCAACTTTCAAGACCTTCGTCGGGTCGATGAGTCGTCGAGGCTGACCGGAACATCCATCATAGATTCTACTGGGGTATCCCTTTTGGAATTGGGCTCTTTGTCCTCCCTTGGATCAAGATCATCGGAAAGACGACAGTGGCATATGAGCCAAGACTCAGACGCCGTTGATTGCTATGCGGAGACTCTTGGCGCAAGAAGGCGGAGGCACAGTCTTGCCTTTGTCCTTATTGCGTGCGTTTTCCCACTCTATGAGGTAGCAATCTCTAGCCATTGCTTGATCGCTTTTTACGGTGTCGATCCCATTTTCTGTCAGGAACTTCATTAGGAGGGACCATGGTGACATGCAGAATCGAAATTCTACAAGGAAGGGGCGTCAAAAGAAGACGTTGTATGGGGAGATGACGTCGATAACCACGAAGGTGAGGATCCAGACCCGACTCCGATCCCCTTCTACGAGCTCTACAGGTAGGTCGGCCACGCCTACTAGATGGTTGGAAGATCTGTTGAACCTGTGGATCGTGGCATCGTAGGGCTTCAAGTCTTTGGCCTCAAGTTTTATCTGGTCGTAGGCTACCTTGAAGATGATGTTGACCAAGCTCCCTGAGTTGATAAGGATCCTTTGAACGAAAGTTGATCTGATCTGGGAAGAAATGACGAAAGGGTCAATAGTTGGGATATCGATTCCCGTGGAAACTCTCTCGTAGAAGACGATATCGTCCCACATTGTCTTTTGGAGATTGGAGAGGATAGACTCGTCCAAAGTAGAGCAAGCTTTGTAGATGGCATGCTTTATAGAGTTAGCGTATTACTCCATCTTGCGGAAATTGTTGTGTATGGGGGTGAGGTCCTCCACAGATAGTATTGATCATGATGCCACATTATCTTTAGCTAGACGGTCCTGGGGCCGCGTTTGCAGGTGCTGGAAGTGCGGACGTTGGAGGTCCTGTAGCTTCTTCTAGAGGATTGGGATCTTGAACGTACTGTTCTAGGCATTTCTCGTGGATGAGCTTTTCAATTGCGTCCCTGAGGTGGCGACAATTGTTAATATTGTGCCCATACATGTCGTGGAATCTGCAGTATTTGATGGAGTTTTTCACGCGGTTGGTGGACTCCCTTATGTTGGGCTGCTTGTATTGTAGAGTATTACAGGTCTCCAAGTAAATTGTCTCCATATCTTGGTTCAGCAAAATGTAAACCCTGTAATTATGGCAGCGGTCGTTCTTCTTAGATCTACGAGAGCCTGGTTGCTGTTGTGACCCCCTTGTTTGCCGCTGTTCAGCTTTGGATTGTAGGGGGTTGCTCTGTTACCTTTGTCGAAGGGTTCTCAAGCCAGTTTTCCTTTGACATTGTCATCGTCGGCACCAGCCTGTGGGTTATTGGAGTGGTTTCCCCGAGAAGCTCGAGTACGCTTGGTGTCCTCTTAGCACAGGAATTTCCAAGCCTTTTCATGGAAGGCCTCCAGGGTCTTTGGTTGTTTTCTATCGATCCAAGCTCCAAATTTAGAGGTTGGAAGGACACCTTTTGCTAGCTGGCAGAGCACAGTGCAAGGTTCTGGCTCTTCTACCTTAGCAAGGGCAGTGTTGAATCGCGCGAGGTAGATTCTTAGGGATTCCATAAGCCCTTGGTAAAGATTTGATAAGGTGAGGACGTTCTTTGGAGTCTGAACGTGCATTCTGAACCGCTTTACCAATTTCGTGGCCAACTGGCCGAAGTTGTTGATGGATTAGAGTGGGAGGTGAGAGACAAAGATGTTCCTGACAAGAAGACCAGGAAACATTTACATTTGCCTACATCGGTGGCCCTGCTGGAGTCGATTTGCCACTCATAGCGGTTTAAGAAAGCATAGGGGACAGTCGTGTCGTCATAGAATGCCATCTATGGCATGTTGAAGCGTCGGGGTCACTCCATTTTGTACGATCTTAGTGAAGGGATTACGCCTCAAGTGGGTTTCCCACGAGTATCTCATGATCCTTCGGAGCATGTCGGGGAGATATGTTGGATGGGGATCTTCTGGTGGAATCCACTGGTTTTGGAAAACTTTGGGAGTTCTGTTCCATGGACACCTTCTGTGATGCACGTTAGGCTCGTCCTCTTCCATGTCGTCGACATCGATGGATTGGTTTTATCGAGGAGGGGGTCGGTTACTCGAACCCAGTTCGTCGTTGATAATCAACCGGGAACGGTCACGTTACCACGTTCCTCCATTGTAAATGACGGTGGTTCGATCACCGTTTCCATTTCCGTTGCCATTGCCATTTCCATTAGTATGAGCGTTGGAGCGGATGACAACGTTATTGATGTGGCCGAACCTACTTCATTGATGTAGGCCTCTTGACTCGGAAGAAGAGGTTTTCAATATAGTTCGCTGCGGTTGGGCGTTGTTCTGAGCAAGCTAGAGTCGAGCGATGATGTAACACCCCGAAAATTCTATAACTATGAAATTAGCAAATTAAAGTATAATTAATCTGAAATCAAAGAACTAAGGGAAACGGGATACACCATTGCGTTCGTCTCGGAAAAATACGCGAAATAGAGTCCGAGTTTTCGAAAAACGGAGTCCGTATGAAGAAGATATGGCCTTCGGAAGTTTTGAATTAAATTTAAAATTCAAACAGAATAAAATAATTAAAAATCGGGCCCAGTGGGCCAGGGCGGATAAACACCCGCCTAGGCCACCCAGGTCGACTGGGCTGTCGACCTGGGCTACCCATGTCGACAGGGCTGTCGACAGCCCTGTCGACAGGGGTGTCGACCTGGTCGAGCCCAGTCAACCTGGCTGGCCAGGTCTGTGTTTGGTCGAATTTCTGTGGTCTGCTTTGTCATTAGGGCTAGGTGGCGGGTTCTAATTGGTCTCTCTATCTAATGAATGGCTACGATCTAACCTAGCAACATCAATGGTCCTAATCAATTCCTAACCTCTATATAAACAACCCTAGACTAAACCCTAATCTATTCATTCAAAATTAAGAACATAGCCGCCATGTTGCTGAGGAACGACTAAGAGTAGCCGCCAACTAGAGAGAGAATTAGGAAGAAAGTTCTAAAGCCTAAAGCAATTCAAGCAACCTAAAGCCAATCAATTCAACAAAGGAATCATATCTCTTAATTAGAGAATTCGCCGCAACCATTGTAAGTAGAGTATTACTTTGGTATGAATAAACAATTGTGTTGGTTTGTATGCTTGAATTGTGGCCATAAAGTTGTTCATATTTGTGCGCTCTTATCAATTTGAAATATTATATACGTTTGGATATTCTTGAATTATGTTATAAAGAACTACATGCGGTAGTTCTATGCAAGTATACGTTTGGAATATTTCGCAAATTATGTAATCCATGTTGAAGCTACATGTATGTAGTTGATTTAAATTCATGCAAGTTTGGGGTTTTGCTACTATGCCATCATGATGTATATTTTTGTGCATAAATCAATTTGTAAGTAATTAGAACAAGTTTGGTCATTATAATCCATATGAAATTATGTTGAGAATTTGGCATCATGTATTAAGCCATGCTTTTGTACTAGAAAACCTATTTGCAAACTTATGAATATGGCTAGGCTATGAATGATATTGGGCATAATTGAAATCCATGATTAAGTCTAACTTGTTTAAAAGAATTTTATGATGACATATGTGGTACATGGCTAGGTTAGGTTCAAAAAGTCCCTTTTTGTAAGTTTACATGGCTAAAGTAAGAATCATGGTTTCATGTTAGAAATACTTATGTCATGCTTATGTTTGATATTATGCCATGCTTATGTTTGACATTATGCCATGCTTATGCTAGAAATATTTATGCCATGCTTATGTTTGACATTATGTCATGCTTATGCTAGAAATATTTATGCCATGCTTATGTTTGACATTATGCCATGCTTATGCTAGAAATATTTATGCCATGCTTATGTTTGACATTATGCCATGCTTATGCTAGAAATATTTATGCCATGCTTATGTTTGACATTATGCCATGCTTATGCTAGAAATATTTATGCCATGCTTATGTTTGACATTATGCCTAAATAAGAATATAGGTTCATGTTGTAGTTAAACCTATGCAAGTTTACATGCTTTAATTCATGTCACCTATGTTTTATGACCAAAGTATATGTCACTACTATGCAAGTACACCAGTTTCTATTTTGTATTCCCAACGTCATATTGCAAGTTCATACGCTCACCTTCCCCTTTTCGTGTATGTAATCACGCCATAAGCCTCCCCTTTTCGCATGGCTAATTTGGGCTTTAAAAAGCTAAGCCCAAAATATATATAAACGGACGTGTTAAACGGGGGAAAATAACGTTGGGTTAAAATTACTAATGAATGAAAATATGAAATAGAAGGGCCCGAATTCAAGTATGGGTTGGGCCCGTGATTGGTGTAACCTTTACACCATTAACTTAATAATGGGCCGCAAATATTTACATATAAGAAATAAAGAAGAATGACAAAATATGTAAATGTAGAAAATACGATGTGTTTAACCCGAGGTTGGATTGAGTTGTGATGTAAACCTGCCCGGAACCGCCCGGCTGTCCAGTAGTCACAACAATACCTATCCAATGTGGGAGGTTAAACATGGAGCCCAGCAAGGACCCGAGGTTAGACTGAGTTGTGGCGTAAGACTGCCCGGAACCAACCGGCAACAGGCAGCCACAACAATACCTGTCTAATGTGAGAGGTCAGGGCCTTAATAAGACAATTAAGGCTGAGTCAGGATTGTTAGGATTAAGTGAACTAAAGACTTAATCAAAATGAGACATGCTAAACTAAACGGACTGGTGGGGTTAGGTTAGGAAACACTTAACCAACTTAGCATGTTGGCTAGAGATAGAAAACCTAGTAACGGGGGACCCTTTTCAGCAGTAACCCTAGAAGGTGTATCAGGAAACCCTGAAACTAGGCAGGGTAGGGCACGATTACTGGGCTGATTGTAAGAGGTCAAAGCGACGGCGGTGGTGTAGCAGTGTAGGTTCTAACGGGGTGCGGGCGTGCACACACTCCGGCGCAGAAAAATAAGGCACTGGACACCAGTAGCATACCTGTGCACTCTAAGGTTGTGTCGGGCCGCCACCATGGGACTTGATACACCCCACGGTGGGACCAGCATAGGTAACTACAAACATCGGGGGCCGTAAGACACATGTAACTATGCGAGTAGGAGCCGATCATCATTGAATGGATCACATCACCCTGATTATGGGGTGCCAGTTGGAAACTAGTTTATATGGGTTCAGAGATTAACATGGGGTACGATAGTATATTCGACCCTAGACAACTTAACCAAGTTTATTGTGCTTGCCCACTTCCTGTTTATACTTATCATACCCAGTTCTTTATTCATAGACAAAATAGTACTAGACTTACTCAGGCTTTATGTCTGACTCTACTTTTCTTTCGTCTTCTTTCTTCCGTTCCCCCCCCCCCAGGTCCTCAGGGAGGGAACACAGCAGCTTGACCAACCTCAACATCCAGCTTGAAGAAGAGAAATGTATTGCTTGGACTTTCCTGTTTTGAACTATGGCTTTGGACAATCCACTATGGGGCTTTGGCAGTTTATCTATGTTTTATTTATGCTTCTTTAAAAGTAATGTACTCAAGACAGATTATGAAAGTGTTTTGGAAAGGATATTGTTGTAACACGTATTTGACTTTTTGAAATAAAGTTTGTTGTTCTTCCGCTGTTTACAAATATGTGTTCTTATATCTGTCTTGTATATCTGTGACTTGTACTTATAAACCTCCACCAAAATTAGGGCATTCCCTTTGAGAGTGACCCTAACGGAGGTGGGGTGTTTCACTTGGTATCGGAGCATAGGTTTACCAGATAAGATAAAAAGTTTTGAAAAATTATTTTCAGAAAAGGAAATTTAAAGAAGCACTTTTAAAAGGAAAATATTATTTTAAAAAGGCAAAGTCCACTCCCCAAAGCCATAGGTACTATCTCTTATCCTTCGTTTTGAATCTATCCTTTTTGTTTCAGCATGTCCCAAGAACTTAACTTGCCAGAAGGGGTGCCAATACCTGGTTGGTTTAGACGATTCTTAGAAGCAAGGGCCACCCAGCCAGGTCCTACCATTCCTCCTCCCCCAGCAGAAGGAAATCATCCAGCCGCAGCGGCACCTTTTCCTCCACCTCCTCCTCGGGGAAACGCGTTTTCTAAGATATGTAAAGATTTTAAAGCTATGGGAGGAAGGGATTTCCATGGAACTGAGTCCTTCGTGGCAGCTAGAAATTGGCTGAAAGAAACGGAGGACTTATTCATCATCTTTGAGGTAGAAGATAGGCAAAAAGTACAATTGGCAGTATGGCTATTGAAGGGCGAGGCTTCCTACTGGTGGGAAGTCACTAATGCTGAAAGACCAGTGGAGACATGGGAGGACTTTAGGGCAAGGTTTGAGACCAAATTTCTCTCAGATGCGGAAAGAAGTTTGCAGTTGGAAAATTCTTATTTCTTAAACAAGGGGACAAGACTGTCAGAGAGTATGTGAATCAGTTCGATGAGCTGGCTAGGTTTGGGCTTGACCTAGTCAACACCCCGCACAAGAAGGCTCTCCGTTTCGTCAAAGGGTTAAATGAGCCATTACACAGTTTGGCCATGACCCACATACCCATGGGAGCCACGTATGAAAGATTGGTGCAAATGGCATTGCTGAATGAAGAGGATAAGGGCAAGAAGAAAGAGGGTTTGCAGCCCAAGAAGACAGACTTTAAGAAGGGCGGGAAAGGCAACAAGGAGAAGAGGAAGTGCAATTTCTGTGGCAAAGTGGGGCACTTAGTAAAGGACTGCCGGAAAAAGAAGGCCAAGGAGAATGGTGGGTGCTTTTCGTGCGGTGAGACAGGCCACAGGGCTAAGGACTGCCCAAAGAAACAAGGACAGGGGCAGAGGGCTGGATCCACCCCAGGGGCACAGGTTCATGTGCTAGAAGCGCCACCATTGCAACAGCGAGGAATAAATACTTCTGTAGAAAGTGTAGTTTATCTTTATGATCACCCCGTTCGCACTTTATTTGATTCTGGCGCATCACACTCCTTTATCTCGTCTGCATTAGTAGAATCTCTGCACCTAAAAACTAGTATGGTAGAGGACCCCTTAATTGTTTCAAACCCAATTGGGGGCCCAGCTCATTTGTCTATGATCTGTCTGGATTTGAAAATTTCTATCCTAAGTGTTGAATTTCAATGTAGTGCCTTTGTTTTGGTCTTTTCGGGGTATGGTTTGATTTTGGGTATGGATTGGCTATCCAGTAATGGGGCCATCCTTGATTGTGAGAAAAGGGTTGTTAGGCTCCTAACCCAGCTCGGTAATACTTTGGAAATTTCTTGTAATCCCTCGTATGCGGTTATGCTTAGTTATCTTGAATCGCTAGATGCCTCTGTTGAAAATTTGAAATCAGTTAGAGTGGTCCGGGAATATCCGAATGTCTTCGAAGAGGTGAAGGGCTTGCCTCCGAAGCGGGAAATAGACTTCCGCATATATCTTATAGATAATGCAAAGCCCGTTGCGTTGCCCGTTAGACATATGGCTCCACGAGAAAGGAAAGAGCTCAGTAAACAGATTAAAGAGCTTTTAGAAAAGGGGTTCATTAGGAGGAGCATTTCAGAATGGGGCGCTCCAGTAGTGTTCGCCACTAAGGCAGAAAGTTCATTTCGCTTATGAATGGGTTGTGGAATACCTTCTAGTAAGTTAACAAGATCCAAGATTCACTAGTGAATTTTGGAGAGCTTGCATGGGACCATGAGTACGCAGTTAGGCTTGAGCCAAGTATATTAGAAGTAGAGTAAGTGAAAGTGGAACGAGAGGCAACAGTGGAAAAGGTTCCAACTCATATTTTGGAAACAAGAATTAAGAAGCTACGAAATTGTGAAGTTAAAGACGGACAAAGCATAATGGAGTTAAGCTCAAGAAATGCGACTTAGAAGATTGAAGACTAGATTCATGCATAATATCTCTTCTTAAGAGTATATCCTCTCGGTCCCATTCTCAATCCAATTTCTATTGCAAACCCCATAGGGAGTATGACTAATCTGTTAGTAACACATGTTGGGGCTCGAGGGTGTTCGTTGATTTTAATAAAGTTTTTGGGCTTTATAGGATTCGGGTTGGTCTTAGGAAGGGACTCCCTTGTGACCTAAAAGGAGTCCATCATGCTTAATTTTCTAGAATCATATATGGTGGTTGGGTTGAGTAATTCTTTGGGTGTCAGTCTGATGTTGATTTCGGTCTTCGGGGCTGATGCTTAGAGATTTTTTCTCCTAATCAATATATATGTGGCTTAGATTTCCAGTTTTGACATTGCCTAATGGGCACAAAGTTTTTACTTGTTTTTATCATTCGACTATACCTTTAGGTAGGGCCATTCCCTATCATCGAGAAAATTGGGAAAATGGCCTATAGATTAGAGCTACCCGAGAAGTTGGCCGGAGTCCACAACGTTTTTCACGTTTCACATCTCCGAAAATGTTTGCATGAGTCTGCTGAAGTGGTAGAGCCAAATATCCTCGAAGAGACCGAAGTGGAACGCGAAGCAACCATAAGAAAAGTTCCAACCCGCATCTTAGAAACGGAAGTGAAGAAGCTACGCAACCGCGAAGTCAAGCTCGTCAAAGTCCAGTGGAGCGACGCCGAGGGAGACGCGACTTGGGAAACTGAAGCTAGAATCCGTACAGCCTACCCTTTTCTGTTCGAGGGTACATCCTTGATCTTTCCTTTTCCTTGAGGTGCGCTTTTATCTATCTTTTTAGGTATATTTCCTCGACCTTATCTTTTAGGAAGAAACCTTTTGGATGAAAACATGTAATTGAAACATGTTATGTATGATGGTTGCAAGTGGTTGCAAGTGATTGCTAGTGGTTGCTCGTGGTTGCATATACACACACAATCTAGGTTTTTAGATCGGCTCAGTCACTTCATATTGCATATGCATATATGTTTGTATTCGTATGTGGTTGAACTTTAATGTGTTGACATGTGGATGCTGCATTTGTATTGAATGATTGTGCACTCATGTAGAATCAAGAATAGGAAAATTTGCATACATAATGGATTCATGGCACTTACATAATTCGCATTAAGGAGGTCAACTGAATCAGTAGACCGCCTGATTTTGCATTAGATAAGTACATGTACACACACACTTCGCATATGATCATGAAGCATTAGAAGTCTTTTAAGGACAATGGATGCTCGTGTTTGATGGATGAGTAGATGGATGTTTGGATGTTAGGATATACATTCCTCCTAACTTGAAGATTTCGGGGACGAAATCCTTTTAAGTGGGGGAGAATGTAACACCCCGAAAATTCTATAACTATGAAATTAGCAAATTAAAGTATAATTAATCTGAAATCAAAGAACTAAGGGAAACGGGATACGCCATTGCGTTCGTCTCGAAAAAATACGCGAAATAGAGTCCGAGTTTTCGAAAAACGGAGTCCGTATGAAGAAGATATGGCCTTCGGAAGTTTTGAATTAAATTTAAAATTCAAACAGAATAAAATAATTAAAAATCGGGCCCAGTGGGCCAGGGCGGATAAACACCCGCCTAGGCCACCCAGGTCGACTGGGCTGTCGACCTGGGCTACCCATGTCGACAGGGCTGTCGACAGCCCTGTCGACAGGGGTGTCGACCTGGTCGAGCCCAGTCAACCTGGCTGGCCAGGTCTGTGTTTGGTCGAATTTCTGTGGTCTGCTTTGTCATTAGGGCTAGGTGGCGGGTTCTAATTGGTCTCTCTATCTAATGAATGGCTACGATCTAACCTAGCAACATCAATGGTCCTAATCAATTCCTAACCTCTATATAAACAACCCTAGACTAAACCCTAATCTATTCATTCAAAATTAAGAACATAGCCGCCATGTTGCTGAGGAACGACTAAGAGTAGCCGCCAACTAGAGAGAGAATTAGGAAGAAAGTTCTAAAGCCTAAAGCAATTCAAGCAACCTAAAGCCAATCAATTCAACAAAGGAATCATATCTCTTAATTAGAGAATTCGCCGCAACCATTGTAAGTAGAGTATTACTTTGGTATGAATAAACAATTGTGTTGGTTTGTATGCTTGAATTGTGGCCATAAAGTTGTTCATATTTGTGCGCTCTTATCAATTTGAAATATTATATACGTTTGGATATTCTTGAATTATGTTATAAAGAACTACATGCGGTAGTTCTATGCAAGTATACGTTTGGAATATTTCGCAAATTATGTAATCCATGTTGAAGCTACATGTATGTAGTTGATTTAAATTCATGCAAGTTTGGGGTTTTGCTACTATGCCATCATGATGTATATTTTTGTGCATAAATCAATTTGTAAGTAATTAGAACAAGTTTGGTCATTATAATCCATATGAAATTATGTTGAGAATTTGGCATCATGTATTAAGCCATGCTTTTGTACTAGAAAACCTATTTGCAAACTTATGAATATGGCTAGGCTATGAATGATATTGGGCATAATTGAAATCCATGATTAAGTCTAACTTGTTTAAAAGAATTTTATGATGACATATGTGGTACATGGCTAGGTTAGGTTCAAAAAGTCCCTTTTTGTAAGTTTACATGGCTAAAGTAAGAATCATGGTTTCATGTTAGAAATACTTATGTCATGCTTATGTTTGATATTATGCCATGCTTATGTTTGACATTATGCCATGCTTATGCTAGAAATATTTATGCCATGCTTATGTTTGACATTATGTCATGCTTATGCTAGAAATATTTATGCCATGCTTATGTTTGACATTATGCCATGCTTATGCTAGAAATATTTATGCCATGCTTATGTTTGACATTATGCCATGCTTATGCTAGAAATATTTATGCCATGCTTATGTTTGACATTATGCCATGCTTATGCTAGAAATATTTATGCCATGCTTATGTTTGACATTATGCCTAAATAAGAATATAGGTTCATGTTGTAGTTAAACCTATGCAAGTTTACATGCTTTAATTCATGTCACCTATGTTTTATGACCAAAGTATATGTCACTACTATGCAAGTACACCAGTTTCTATTTTGTATTCCCAACGTCATATTGCAAGTTCATACGCTCACCTTCCCCTTTTCGTGTATGTAATCACGCCATAAGCCTCCCCTTTTCGCATGGCTAATTTGGGCTTTAAAAAGCTAAGCCCAAAATATATATAAACGGACGTGTTAAACGGGGGAAAATAACGTTGGGTTAAAATTACTAATGAATGAAAATATGAAATAGAAGGGCCCGAATTCAAGTATGGGTTGGGCCCGTGATTGGTGTAACCTTTACACCATTAACTTAATAATGGGCCGCAAATATTTACATATAAGAAATAAAGAAGAATGACAAAATATGTAAATGTAGAAAATACGATGTGTTTAACCCGAGGTTGGATTGAGTTGTGATGTAAACCTGCCCGGAACCGCCCGGCTGTCCAGTAGTCACAACAATACCTATCCAATGTGGGAGGTTAAACATGGAGCCCAGCAAGGACCCGAGGTTAGACTGAGTTGTGGCGTAAGACTGCCCGGAACCAACCGGCAACAGGCAGCCACAACAATACCTGTCTAATGTGAGAGGTCAGGGCCTTAATAAGACAATTAAGGCTGAGTCAGGATTGTTAGGATTAAGTGAACTAAAGACTTAATCAAAATGAGACATGCTAAACTAAACGGACTGGTGGGGTTAGGTTAGGAAACACTTAACCAACTTAGCATGTTGGCTAGAGATAGAAAACCTAGTAACGGGGGACCCTTTTCAGCAGTAACCCTAGAAGGTGTATCAGGAAACCCTGAAACTAGGCAGGGTAGGGCACGATTACTGGGCTGATTGTAAGAGGTCAAAGCGACGGCGGTGGTGTAGCAGTGTAGGTTCTAACGGGGTGCGGGCGTGCACACACTCCGGCGCAGAAAAATAAGGCACTGGACACCAGTAGCATACCTGTGCACTCTAAGGTTGTGTCGGGCCGCCACCATGGGACTTGATACACCCCACGGTGGGACCAGCATAGGTAACTACAAACATCGGGGGCCGTAAGACACATGTAACTATGCGAGTAGGAGCCGATCATCATTGAATGGATCACATCACCCTGATTATGGGGTGCCAGTTGGAAACTAGTTTATATGGGTTCAGAGATTAACATGGGGTACGATAGTATATTCGACCCTAGACAACTTAACCAAGTTTATTGTGCTTGCCCACTTCCTGTTTATACTTATCATACCCCGTTCTTTATTCATAGACAAAATAGTACTAGACTTACTCAGGCTTTATGTCTGACTCTACTTTTCTTTCGTCTTCTTTCTTCCGTTTCCCCCCCAGGTCCTCAGGGAGGGAACACAGCAGCTTGACCAACCTCAACATCCAGCTTGAAGAAGAGAAATGTATTGCTTGGACTTTCCTGTTTTGAACTATGGCTTTGGACAATCCACTATGGGGCTTTGGCAGTTTATCTATGTTTTATTTATGCTTCTTTAAAAGTAATGTACTCAAGACAGATTATGAAAGTGTTTTGGAAAGGATGTTGTTGTAACACGTATTTGACTTTTTGAAATAAAGTTTGTTGTTCTTCCGCTGTTTACAAATATGTGTTCTTATATCTGTCTTGTATATCTGTGACTTGTACTTATAAACCTCCACCAAAATTAGGGCATTCCCTTTGAGAGTGACCCTAACGGAGGTGGGGTGTTTCAGATGATGCGCTGACTGTCCTGGAGTTGACGCATAAGGTTAATGTTGTTCTTCAACGCTTGGTTGAGTTCAAGAGCCGTATTTTCATACTTATTATTAAGCACGTGGATCTGCGCTTAGGTTGTATCGGCTTTGGGGTCCACAGGAAGGAGGATGTCCGTTTCAGTCGGGTTATCCGCCGATTGAGGTTGTTGAGATGTTCCAGCTTCGACTGCAGCAGAAGACCCGATCATCTGATTCTTTATTCGCTTAACCATCGTAAGCGTACCCGACGACATGTTATGGAAGGAACTTAAAGCGCTTCGAAGTCGAGATGGAGATGTGCGACAAAGATGCAGGTCTAAATTCGCAGTGAAAGCATTATAATGTTGATGGCAAAAAATGTCGTAACACCCAAAGATTCTCCGTTACTTAGATAATTACATTTCGCATGGAAATATAAGTGCAGAAAGCAGTAAATAACACAGTAGATTTATAGTAGTTTAGTGTTGTATGGGGCCTACTTCCACTTTGGAAGAGTCATTGATATTTTATTGACAATAATGAGTTACAAGCTTAGGACTATCTCATGACATCCTTTTACAAATATTTCCAAGTATTTTGGCATCATAATTATCAATATGAATATTAGGAAAAATTCACTTTTGTCCTTCTTCTTCCTCAAAGCAAGGATGCCATTAAGGAGTTCACTTGGAGTTCTCAAGCGGTGTCAAATTAGCCAGTTATTAACCCCTTTGAAGTGTGAGCCTGGGGGTATTGATAGTGGAAAGGTTAAGTGGGATTAGGTAGGATTTGGGGACCATAACAGTACATTTTGTATCCCAGAGTGCAGGCCTTCCATAGTTTCAGATCCCCCTTGCCGTGTCCTAAAAACTCGTATCCTTCTCTAGGGATACAAATTTCATACCCCATTGGGTACAAAATTCGTATCCGTGGGATACGAATTTTGTACCCTATGGGAGACGAATTTTGTACCCTGTGGGATATGAAATTCATACCCTGTGGGATATGTTAAGTATGTTTGTGTCATGGAGGGGCACGAAATGTTGGGATTCGAGACATCGGACACAAAGTAGGAGGGCATTGAGGGGTTTGGAGTAATTTGAAAGGAGGGTTACGAGGTGCGGAGATACGAAGGCAAGGGACACGAGGATTGGTGGAAGTCGAGGGACATGAGGTGGAGAGACATAAGGCAGGGAGACTCGAGCTATGGGGATTTGAGGTTCTGCGCATGTGAGGGGTTCGAACTCGAGAGGCTCGAAATATTGGGGCACGGGGCAGAGGGATACGTAATTATGACTGGTGCACAATTTTGAGGAGTTGTGAGGTTTCTGCTCGCATGACCTTTTCCAAATTTGTTCCCTTATCTTCTTGGAAATACTTCGAGCTGTAGCGTCACGCGATATGTTGAGTTAAGCTTGTCTTTTGTACTTTTGGGAACCGGACCAAAAGCCCGGTTAACAGTCGCCATATAAGTTTACAACTGAAATGCAAGGTTCATATTGGAAGTTGGATTTCCATCAATGACCAAAGAAAAGGATCTTCCTTAAACGTTCAAAACATTCTAGCACATATCCCAGGACTCAACGCATAGCCTTGGATCAACAAAGCCGACCCACCAATTCCTAGCAAGTTCGGGTTACTCCTGAACGTAACGTTCCCCGATCATATCTGACTGTCATCTTGGTCGTTAGTTGACCATCATCTGAGGCGCCTCGATCCATCATCCACATAAGTAAATTTCCTGGGCTCCATATCATGACATCGCTTTTTAGCTATATGGAACGTCAGTCCTTACTCTACGGTCCTTCATCCTATTTTCAGCCATTCCCGATTTGTGAGGCTTGCCGAAGTCACGTTTCAACATAAAGCTATGTTATATCAGCCATGCTTTGATCATCATCCACAATGCTCTTCTTTTCAACAAAATCTTTGATCTATTAGTAACTTAGCATGCCACATTGTCAATTCACAACATATAATTGGTGTCTATTAATATATAACCCTCTGAGTACACAATTCTCAGAAGAGGGTGTTAAGTTAAGAGAATAAATTCTCCACCACCAAACTGATATAACATCAATATACATTAATTTATTATGCCATAACTTACAATGTTAGGCATACATCCATTTACAAGTTCGTTCTGGGTCTGAACGAAACTGAAGGCACCTTATTCCTCGTCCCCTAACGGAGAGAGGGACTTGCATATCTAGTCAATCTCCAAGTACGTCTGGCGACCGCCACTTATAACCTCATCTTGGGTGTGCATCCCAATCGAGACATCAACAATAATTCAAATGATGTGAAGATCTAGGATCTTCAACCACCATCTTCAGTATTTTCAGTACTCGTCGTATAGTTATTCATAATAGGTTGAAACCCGGTCTTTTCGAATAACTATTGCATCATTAAAATCAAGTGATATACAAATATATCATAAGTCTCATTCCAGTTCAGAATGTTCTTCTTACTCAATTTGTTCTTTACATTGGGAATTACTTTCTTAAATCTTATCAAAGATTTACATCATTTAAACTCTTTTTTAAATATTACTTTGGAAATCATTTTCCCATTCTCATTCTATTCATCCCATGGAGCAAAGCTGGTGGTACTCCATTTCTAATACCCGTCATATTTGGTAAGTATAATTACATTCTTTCATTCCAAAATTTTGTTGGAAAATTTATTAAAACTCTTAGATAGTTTTAATTTTCATTTCATTCAATCAAATCGTTATTGGATTTATTAAAACTCTAACATTGTTTAACCTCCATTTCATTCAATAAATTCTTTATTGAAAGATTTATTAAAACTCTAACATAGTTTTAATCTCCAAAAATCATTATTTAGTGATTACTTAACCTTGAAATAAATCCTGTCTTTAGCTGGGTTAAAGAATAGATGTTATTCAAGACATCATTCACAACAAAAACTAAAATCCAGTTTGATATCAAATATAAGACTCTAAATGGCAATCTTATCGACTTATATTCAACATCAAATTCTGAACTCAACAAATACCGCGTAGGGAATAACGATATTTATATCTTCCAAAGTCCTCAAATAATATCCGTATAACTACGGAATTCAATATTGAAATATCTGAAGATTATTTCCATTCAAACCCAAATGAACTTAAGCTTTAAAACTTTTAGTTTATCTTCAAACTAAATTCCAAAATATTGATTTACTATGTCAAGTAAATCAGGTCAAAAGTAAAAAAAAAATCCAAATCATAGTTCAAAACTTCATAATTCTTGCTTAAATCCTTTTAAAATCGTTAATTATGATTTATCATAGTTTTTTCATATTTTTAATAATTTTTATGAGGTCGTTTCAGTCGGTTTCCAATTCCGGTCACCGAACTACATCTAAAGCGACCTTTTCAAAAATAGATTTAAATTTATCTTAAAATATAACCTTTGGATTTTAGCACTTTCTATTCCAATTAAAAACTCTTTTCATTTTGAACCTAACGTTTTTCTTTTTGGGACAATCTAACGGTTTGGATCTCCTGATATGTCAATTCAAAGTTAATAGTAGAATTTGCGAACTACCGCTGCACGACAAGTCTTATTCATACCAAAGTCGATTAATAATTAAAATTAAATTGAAACCCTTTAAAAACAATTTATTAATTATATAAAACATATATAATTATTTTTGGAAACTACATTTCAATTATTTCCCTTGAAAATCCCATATTCCATTATTTAATTATTTTAATATTATTTAATCAATAAAATAATATAATTTACGAAACTTTTTGTTTGAAGTCCAAATTTTACTAACATTCGTTATAAAAATAAATAAGATAGTTTTGAAATAAACCTTTGTTAAAACCTTTTCTAGATACCCTAACTGAACTTCACTTTTACCCGTTACTATTCATATTAAAAATAAAATTTGAACAGGCCATAACTATATGAAAATAAATTCAAATCAATTTATTTCTTTTACAAATATTCATCGTAATAACACAAACTTTGTGTCCATCCAAAATCATACATCAAATTCAAACTTTTATTTTTCATTGAATAACTTATTAATAGAATATTCAAATTAATTCCGAACTGGAATGAGATTCAACCAATAACCATATAATTCCATCTATATGGATTTCACATATCATAAACATACAATAATAGTTTTTAACAACTATTAATATCTAATTATCACATCTTGGCATTATTGACCTAAGTGTTAAGGTTATTAACACTTAATCCCAAATCAAACCATTGTTAACTAAGGTATTAAATCTTGTTAACACTATATTGTCGTAATTGACAAAACCATTTCACATTAACACACATAAAATTCAACTGGTCGTTCATAACACAATCAATATCCACCAATATCAACGATATCACACCCATTCCATATTATATGTTCACTGATTTTTCTTGACTTAACAAGTGATCATTGGTGAATCCATTTACCTTGTTAATAAGTGATTAACTCCACTACAACAAACATTTTCAGTTTAACATTGCGTTATCTTGTCAATTGATCAATTCATATATCTAAACCATATCATACAACATTACCATATCAATCACATAGTAATCAATCACTAATACACTAATCAACTACTTTAATCAAAACTAGCTAAATAAACGGGTGTACAGCTCTCACCGCTAGCTATCCAACACCATGACTCTTCTTATGTAGGAGTTCTCTAGCCAATCTCACACCTTTTCTACACCAATTCACTAACTACTAATAATATAAATATACTTATACTTGCAAATTCAAGGGAAAGGATGAGATTTTTAAGGGGATTAAGGGCTTAAAATGGGTGGTGGAGCCCACAACTAAGGGAGTAGGGTCCATTTAAGGGTGCGTGACCTGGTGGTGGTGTGGAGGGGGTAGGGTGAGGTTGTGGGGCCCATGGGAGGAGGCCATAGTGGTGGAAATTTATTTAAGGTGAAAAGAAGATGCCTTTAAGGGTTTTTATGGAAAAGGAAGTGTTTTTGAAGCAAGGGTGTAATGTCCCGTATTTTTGGTAGTTAATATTTAATTTAATTTATTATTTTAAATATTATATTTGGAATATTAATGGATTTCAATATTTAATTCACTAATTAAAACGAAGTTTGAACGTATGATTTATATATAATATAAATCAAGCTCGAAATGGCGCGGTAGTTCGTAATATTGAGTTTTAATCTTTAATTGAATATACAGGATCCGATATAAGTTGGATTTCTGTAAAACAAGAAACGTTTAAATCTTGTTGATTACAATTTTCATATGGAAGAGAAAAATCCAGATTTCATGTTATAGATTGTTAGTTATGTCGCTATGGAAATCGTTATTAAAATATAACGTTTATTAATTAAAATAATAAGGTTTCAATATATATATGGATAACGTTTAACTCAAAATTGATAATATCGAGTTGTATAATTTATATTTGAAGTTATATGATATTTCCAGTGGGTATTTATGATAATAATAATTTATTATTATTTAATTCGATTATTTTGGAATTTATATAATATTTTATTAAAATTATGTATGCCTTAAATTAGCGATTTTTGCAAACGGTTTCGGTTTTTGATGAAATTAATTTCATTGAAACTGTAACGTTAAAATAGTGCACGGTACTAAATTTCATGGCAAACCGATGTCGTATGTGACAACGGCAGCCGTAAATGCCCATTCATTTTCTTTAACGCGTAATTGAATTTATTTAAATTAACAAAGGGGGTATTTCTGTATAACTTGAGAAGACAATCAAATTAAGCCACAAAACAAATTACATTGAATTATTTTCGACGTTTAGAGTCAGGATAGGTAGGTAGTATTTTTGGAGACCGGGTATTTTGGTGTCCAAAATAACGTTGTTTGGTGTAAAAAACAGCGTATCGGGAAATAGTCTCGGAATGCGACGAAACTTGTGCCATTGGATTCCAATTAATTAATTATTGTAGGATTTTGATTTTCATATTAATCAGACTTACCATTTGATCATGGCAGCGACAAACGCCTTAATCGTTTTTATTATTCTGGCCAATTTAGACAGGGGTAACTTTAAAGGAATAAACAAATGGCTATATGAACTACGATTTTATTTCGCTGGATCCATAAGGAAGAGGATAAGTGGAATTTCAAAGTTTCAAGTTGATTGAATTTATTTTGTGATCGTGGGAAATTTAAACGCATGATTTTTAGCCTGTGAAAAACAAAGGACTTTTTACAAACGACCTTGGAATTCGACAAAACCTGTCCCATCGGGTCTGTAATATTTTTCTATGCTAGGATTAGGAGTTTCATCTCGATCGGAGGTCATACGTGAGTATTTTGACAAGATACTTCACGACAAAGTTTCGATATAATATAATATTATTATATTATACCCAAAATTCTTTCCTATATATACACGTTTTATGCAAAACCCTAATTTCTCATCAAAAGAAATGTGCGTGGTCAACCCTTATTTTTACACCGCCTCCACCTTTAAACCGATGATCCAAAAACTCCGATCCTACCTTCCTATTTTTCTTTCAATCCTTAGTTGTTTTCATGAATTCATAACTACAAAATGGTCGACGTCAGCGAAATCATCACATTGACCGGAGATGATCAGTTTTAGTTCAGTATCATGGTTGTAACAGGGGAAGCCGAGTGCAATTTTGGAAGGAATCTGGAGGCGGAATGCTTGATCGAGTTCTTGGGATTTCAGCATGGTGGTAGATGAGGCTGAGGGGTGTTGTGCGGAAGGTTTAGATGAACTTATGGTAGACCGTCGTCGTTGCTGGGGTAAGGGATTGAAGTCGAGACAGCGTGAAGGAGAAATCAGCCCAGTTTTCTTTGAACTGATGTAATATAAATTAAACACTGATTAGTTGAAACTAATATGGCATTAATCATGAACTAATCAAATCATTGTTGAATACAGATGAAATCAAGAAGGGGAAACACGATGCAGGAGTAAAAACACGAAGGAATCAGTTTGGCCAAAATAACATATTAAACAAAATTATATTAGTATTAATTTAGTGATTAAGAATTAGTTAATTTAAACTATGATTAATAGTTAATGATTTGAATTAATTATGTTAACCTAAGCCATTGGTTTTAATGCATGCAAAATGTTTTAGGACTGCTGAAACAAGCGAAACAGTAAAGCAATAAGGGATCGACCCTACTTATTTAAATGTAATTTGTTAAACTATAAGCTTAATTAAGGAATTTATTAGTCATTAAGTTAGTGTTAAATTAAAATATTAATAACTTAACCATATTAGAATTGGAAAAACCAAGTGTCGTTGAAATCGTCATGATGAATACTACCTTATGGAATAGAAGTGGATGGAATTGGAATCAACTGATATTTTCAGGTAAATTATGAAACAAGCTGTTAAAACAACGGAATCGGATCAGGGTGAGTTAAACTCACTCAGTTCTTCCCAGTTATATTTTATATAAGTTGGGTTTTATAATTGTGGGCTATGGTTGCTAATGGTTGATTGTTTGTTAATTATATATTCATTTGTTGACTAAACCGATAAAATTAAATGTTGTTTAATTTCAATGAAACACTAAGTCATTATTTTAACAATTGGAACCAATTGAGGTAACTTACCTTATTGGTCACGTTTATAATATAAACATGTTTAATTACATTGTTTGAATTGTTTGTTAAATAAATAGGCTGATGTTAAAGAGTCATTATTTACTGTTATTAGTTTAAATTTAATTTGAATAATTCTATTCGAGTTAACCGTATTTGGATGCAGGAAATAATTGGTTGGCAGGATCCAACTGGGTTCTTCAAATTTATTATTATTTTCATATTACAATTATATGAACTGTTTAACCAATATGGTTTGGGCAAATTGATTCCGCCGTTGATTGTTGATTGGAATTCAAGTTTGTGTGGTTTTAACCAATGGGTAATATTGATTGAGTAATTGGCATCATATGGCTTAAAAACCAGTCGTTTATAAATATGGATTTACCGTCAGGTAAATAGACTGAAATGAAGTTGTAAAATTTATTTTATAACTGAAAATAGATTTTTAAATGTATTTGAAAATAGGAGTTTGGAATCCATTATTTTGAATAAAAGTTGATCAAAAAGGAATTTTACATTTATATTTATTATTTAAGTTTTTAAATGATTATTTAATGTTTTCTAAATCAAATTCTTATGTTAATAAGGTTTATAAGCAGTTAAGAAAAAATCACTATAACAATTAAGAATTGGATTAATTTTTCTAAGAAACAATTAAATGAAGTTATTTAAATTAATTATATTATTAATTAATTTAAAAGAGGAATTAATTGGAATTGGTTAAAGAAATAGTCGTGTTTTGAATTGACCAGGTTGATCTTTCAACTGGAATTGATTAATGAATTGGTTTGTCATCATTTACCAAATGAAATGGTTTAATGGATATTTGTTTTATTTTAATAAAATTTTAAAAAGGATTTACTATTTATCTTAGTTAAATAAAGAATTTAACTACTTTTGCAATAGATAATGATGAATAAATTATTATTCTAATTAATAATAATTTAAAATATCATTATTTAAGTGATATTTATTTATGAAAACAATTAAGTTTGAAATGGAATATAGTTAAATCGTTAAAGGAGGTTATGAACGGGTTTTGTATTAAAACCCAAGTTTTATGAATTAAGTTTAAAAAGGGACTTTAAGCAAACACGATAGCTTAAATCAAATATTTACTTAAGGTTTGAATTAAGTAAAAGATGTTGAGATTAGCATGTGTTTTTATTAAACCTGAGATTTATAAACAAGGTTTATAAAGAAAATGGGAAGTTAAAGTGTTGATTTTTAGTTAACGATACATAATAATGAATAAAGTGAAAGAAATGGAATTGAAATAATATATTCAAATGGAAAATGGTTGAATAGATTAGAAAGGGATTGTTAAAAATGAATTTAGTAAAGGAATCACTAATGGAATTCTAAAACAAGAATCCATGTTATAAGACAAATTGTTAAAGAAGTAAAAGTTCAAGGTGATATTTTAATAAGCAATTATTTAATCAATAAATTAAGAAATAATGGTTATGTTTAAAAAACGAGATTTTCAAAGGTAAGAAGGTTTTATAAAACCATAATTTAAATAAAATAGTTAAATGGGATGTGTATGATATTAGAATGAATATCGGTTTTTTAAATTCCAACCTATATCTGTCTTAAGATAAGAACATTGTTGATCAAGATCTGAGAGGTAATTAAAATACCCCAACTTGAACGACTTCAGGATTATCTGAGGATGATATTAGTTGTAATGGTAAAGAGGTTAGTAATAATTTATTATTTCCACCAGAGAAATAATAGTGAAAAATTAATAAAAAGGACTTGAAAATATATATAATGTGATTTCCAAAGTAACAGAAATGAAAAGACTTGAGAATGTGTATATACGTGTATATAATGATATCTCCAGTATAAACAAAATAAAAAGGAAATTGTGTAAAAATATAACAATGTTTTTGAGGGAAAGAGGAAATGAAAAGTGGAGTTTTGGAAGGGGGTTATTCTAAAGGAACAAGGGTTGGTTATCGTTTTTCAAGTAATGAAATAAAAGGTATTTCGTAATGTTATTTTATGAAAATAAGTTGAACTGATTTCCCAGTTATAAATGATTAATAATCAAGTATATAATGTTTACAAATGATAGTAAAATGGGAACGTAATGTGATTATAAGATATTTTTCTAAGTATATAAAAAGGAAATGATTTTTAATATATTCATATATATTAAAATAAGAAGTGGGAACTATGTTCGAATTATTGAAAGATTTAGAAGTTTATAAATTAGCCATTCGTTAATTATTAAAGAAGTCAAGCGATGCTGAATATTAAAGTAGTAAACATATTTTTATTCTTATGATTGAATGTTTGTTTTGTTTGATAGTTAAATAACCAACTATCAAATCTGGCCTATACGATTGTTGGTACGGAAAGACCGGAATCGAATTATATTCGAAAACCATTCCGACCAGCAAATACGAATATGTAGAAGATATCAAATGCTGATCGAAACGGAGAAATGGAAGACCATGGATCTTCATAAACAGTAGAATTACTCATAATCTCTGATTAACTCCTAGAGATAACCTGTGATTATGTCGTGGTTGGAATATACGGATTGCTAGGACTGCTCGAGACTGATTTATAGGGTGATACCTAGGATGTGGTAGGAGGGTGCCTACGGTTCATCCTGTTCCTGGATGACTTGTATGGACGGATGTCTGACGTAGTATTTCCAAAGGAATTACGTACGTTGATTTCTTCAAACGTACTATGGTTGGTGGTAGAGAAGGGAACTTCTTTTATCTTAACTACTAGAGTATTTTTGTGGATGTCAACTAGTGATTTTCTGGCGGATCTGATGTTGTGGCATTCAAAGTGAATTGTGACCAGATGTTCTAAAGGTATTTATGACCTCAAGCCTCATCAACTAGAAAATGGTAAAAATCGGGTAGGTTGCATGGCTATGTGGGTTGCTCCCATTAGGGTGTATTGTCACCAATCTAGAGAATATTCATATTTGTTCTTCTTTTCGCTTCTGTATCTCCCAGGAACGGTTACATTTCTAGCAACCGTAGGTGAAAATATATTCATTTCTCTCAAGCGCAATGAGGGGTCGGTCATGTTTAGCCTGAGTTGCAAGATGTTTTTGTTGAACTCGATGTATTCCTCTCTAGAGATACACTGTCGGAAAGGTGGTTGCCCATACCTTGCCATGTAAATCCAATCCCCATTAAGCGCCCGCAGTTTTTATTGTATACTATGTATGTAGAGCATGAGATGCAAGCATTCTGCTATATTGATATTTATTTGTATTTAGACATTATTATAATATCTGAGAAGATAATGATTTCAAAATTTCTTCAGGTTATCATAAGGTAAAAACTGTCTGTATTTATGTATGGATTTGGTCTTACGATTATCCTTTTCTTTCGAAAAGATTTTGACTTTAAAATCAAGTTGTGTAATACCTTAAACTTAGTGTGTTTTTCTCACTCTGTTCACCAGACTGATCCGGCATTTGTAATGCTCGGGTTAGACCGGATTTTACAAGTTCAGGTTATCGGATGCTGTAAAGTCCGAAGACAAGCTGGAGGAGTTCAGACGTATGATACGTATTAGTATTTATTCCGCTATGTGTTGTATATGAGGACGGATTGTTATAACTGTCCAGATGTGTGATGTACTCTGACGATTGTATGTTTTATTTCAAGCTCTCAATAAAGATTTATTTCTATATTATATTTTGTTCCACTGCGATGTGAGACTCTATGTTGTGTTGGTTGTTCTTCTTCTATTATAATATTTTTTTTTCTCTTATCTCACCTTCTAAATTCTTTCTATAAATGATCCTTTATTTTCGGTACTTGAATAGTTGACATGGTGTTTTGTATCGATTTTCGAGGTCGAAAATCCTTGGTTCGTTACAGTGGTATCAGAGCTATTGGTTTAGTAATGACCTTGGCTCTGTGGCTTGACTCAATAGAGAAGGGGTTAGTGATATCCTACATTGAGTTGACTATATATATGAGAGCGTATTTGTAGATTTTATATATAAATGTTTTGTATTGTGTTATTTGATCGGTTCAAGTGTTGAGAAACATTGAATTGGCAATTGATACGATATTATTTTATAAAGAGGGTAAATGAAATAATTTTACCCAAAATATATTTTTGTATAGAAAATGAATAATTTTATTAAATTATTAATATATATATGTGTGTGTGTGTGTTTGGTTGATTTGAATACAATTCAAATTTGATTATAAAATTTGAAATGATTCAGTATAACTAGAAAAAATATCACAAATGGGAATTTTAATATGGGATTGAAGGCTTCATAATTTAACTTAAAAATAAGTTAAATAAATTTTGAAAGGGAATTATATGATTTTTGAAATAAAATCATAATGGAAGTAAACAAAATTGAGAATCAATTAGTTGATTGAATATGGAGACGTGACTTAACCTAGTTAAGTGGAGTTGATTTAAGAATGGATATCAGAATTAAATAAACTAGTTTTAGAATTTTGAAATTTAATGAATAATAATTAAATAGAAATCAATCGAATATTAATTGGTTGATGTTCAAATATATTAAAGCAAAATAAGTATTAATATTGACTATAAATTCAATTAATTTGGTTCTGTTGGTCGTAAATTGTTTGTTATTGGATGATAGACTGTTTATTATCGGATTTGTTTATATTTCTTATAGATTTCAAATAATGTCTTTTTATTTAAGAAGAGCAAAAAGAGGTAATTTACAATAATCAGGTAAAACCTCAAACAATATCAAACACAAACAGGTTTATAATTTTGAAACCAAAAATTGCACAAATAACATATTTACACCTAAATCCTATGAATTTGGAATAACAACACTACAAATCTAATAATACTTTGGGACTGATTTCTATATTTAGTGTGTTTACAATAACCACAAACGATTCAAGATAAATTGTAGGCAATATGATAATATTAAACCGAAAGGCCTACAAATTCATATCCAATTTCATATATATTATTTCAGATTTAACAGAACAAAACAAATTTGATGAATTTTAGGCATACAATCCACGTTTAGCACAAACGAATTATATAAGATATTATAGACAATGAATATAATTCCCACTCACCAGAAACCTATCCAAATTTGAGTCTAAACGCAGTTTTAAGGCTTATAATTTTTAAATCTCACATATCTACAATTTGTATACAAAAGGAATATACATATCCTTATTTAGAATTGTTGATCTGAAAGAAGAATCGAAAAAAAGAAGGAAATGGAAATTTAAATCAAAATTGAATTACCTATTCAAAGAACCAACCATTGTTGTATAAATCTGAATTCAATCTCTTCAATTATTGTTAATTAGATTTGTATACATTGATATTTTGAATTTTAGAAGAGGTTACAGAATTGTGAATGGCAGAGCTTCGCTGCTGCCTCCATAAAATATGAGAAAAAAGTGAGGATCCAACCCTTTATTTATAAACGTAAAAATGATCCTGAACCGTTTGAATGAATTCCAGAAAAATCTATCAATCGATATAAATATATAATATATAAAAACCTTAGCCGCCAATGCCTAAATCGACCAGGGGATCGATCCAGCGGTCGACCTGGCAGTGGCGGGGGAAAGGGATATATATAGATAATATTTTGTTTTATTTATTTTTCGTTTATTTATAGACTTTTCGTCTGTAACTTTTTCATATGAACTCCGTCCGCGATGTTCTAAACATGAAAATTGACTAGAATTCCATCATAAAACGCAATAGTACAAGTTTTATGGTCAAATTTTATCATTTGCAAAAATTCCATTTTTGAAATCTAATTAAATAATTAATTTAATTATCGCTAGAATTCCGGCTTGTTACATATAAAATACACAATATCAGAGGAAAATCAATCCATGTGCAAAACACGTGTCGTAATCATGCGCAAAACGCGTGTCCGCCCGTGAAGAGGACTTGATCAACTAATTTATATTTCTAAAGGGGATTGTTATTAACACTCCAATTATTGTTAAGGGGGATCAAATTTATTTATTTTTTAAAAAAATTTGTTAAGGGAAGTACCAATGCAGAGAGCACCCTCTTAACAAATAAAGTTTATTTTGCCAAATTAACCTTCTTTACAATAATTTATTTTTTAGTTGTTAATCAAAAAATACCAAATTATCAATAATCTCATTTGTCGATATGCATCATATCAAATGAAAATATATAATTCATAGGAAATCGATATACATATATTGAACAATTTTTTTATATGGTATCCCACCGCCTAGTTTGTCGATACACCCCATTTCCCCTACTTTGACAACCCGACAACGAATACAAATTTCAAAAACGATGAATAGTGTCAAACCAAAATAGATAACACGACAGACCTGCCCCGTTCATGTCGTTATGCAGTATTCGACGATGGAAAATAATAAAAAACGACCATCTTCCATCGAACAAAATTTGATATTACGGTGTTCGGCTCTTGAGACTAACATAATAGAAACCCTAATCTTCATTGTTTATAGGGCATTATATAATCGATTTCACATACCTTGTCAATGGTTTCTCCACTATCTTAGGATGAGCGTTTCATGTACTTCGTTCGCACCATTATTTCTTCCAAAATGATTACTTTTTTTTTGCAAATAATTTAGGAACTTGTTTTTTTTGCTTGTGTTTGAAATTGATTTGGATTTTGAGATGGTAACTGGTATTATTAACAGGGTAAATGGTAACGTAAAAAATTAAGTTTGTAACTCTCCTAACATTCTTGTTATGATTGAAGTGTTTTTGAAATTTAACCCCCGGACAATATGTGGAGTTTTCAATAATAATGCACTTTCTGAAATTCGTGTAACCACCCTCCTATCTACGCTGCTTTGCGTTCGTTCTTCCTTATCCCGGAATCAAAAACTATCATAACCAGATACAACCTCCTCCATCAGAGCATCTTCAGCAACGTTACGGATCGTAACATTACGATCCGTAACGTTCAGGGGAATATCTTTGATTTTCCGCAACAACGGCGAGCCGATTTTGTCGGCTTGCGCCCTCCCCGCGCCTATAACGGTATGGCGCGGGAGGCTTAAACTCCCCACTTTCTTCTTATTTCCTCATTTTAATTTTTTTTATTCGTCTGGACGCCGGGATGCCTCTATGCGTAATGAAGATGGGAAGACGTACAATTCCACGTATGCCAGACGACGCATCTGGTCCAGCTCACCTTCCTCCACCTGCGGGGACGACGATTGAGGACTTACGGATCCTCCACGAGTTGCCAGAGGGATTCATTCACCGATCGTTTACCGCGCTGACCACCATTCCGGTAATAATTTTAATTTTTTTAACATTTATAGTTATTGAACTGTTAAATAGTATGCCCTGTTGGTTTTACATTATAGTTTAGTGCATGTACGTTATGCGTTTTAATATTATGAACTATTGGTTTTATAGTCATTTAACTGCTATAATTTTTATAGACTGAGTACGTCTACCTTCGCGGGAGTTGGGCGAAGTTTATTTCACATGCCCTTGACCTATTACCATTACATATTCGAGAGAGGCTACTAGCTAGTCCGTTCGGACTCTTTTTACGTATTATACCTCCCCAGTCCTTCGATCGACCATTGGTAGAGGCCTTATTATAGAGATGGTGACCTATGACACACACTTTGCACCTTCCGGATTTTGAGCTAGGTATTACCCTAGCCAATTTTTACATGATTACGGGGATTGAGATTGGCCTTCTTGATATAGTCACTTGTCCATTTGATTCCTCTTATGAGCACCCGATTCCTACCTGCAGTATTTGCCACATTTGTCAACGGCTCATATAGCTAATGGTGCCATTTCCATCACATATTTACTAGAGTATATTACAGCGCATCTCGATGTGGTAGATTTCCATGACATAGTATATCGGGCTACCATTTTATACCTCCTTGGCTCGACATTCTTTTCGAACCAACGGAGTACGATTAGACTGGGCTACCTAGCAGCACTAGCCGACTTAGAGCAGTTGCATATGATTGATTGGGTCTCTGCCATATTGGGTTATCTATATGCTGCTATTGACTCTTACGATTCAGATTTTGGTACATGTTGCCGTGCTGGTACTACGAGTACATGGCCAACATGCATCCACGCATACAGCCCACCGTCATTCATGTTGCCGAGTCCTTTTTCCCATGCATGCGTAGATGGGAGACTACTCACGGGGTTCAGCGTGCTCCTGTTGGTGTGAGACATGACTTGATGGAGGCTCGTATTCAGTTAGTTTTGAGGGAGAGGGGGAACATATTACGAGCACCTTGGACTTCTTACTGGATGTTACTTTCAGCGGATGGCCCACTACCTGATGCCTATCCATTAGCTGTTTCATGTCGTTTATCTGTTCGTTGTGTCCTCTTGTTCCCATTGACGCACCTTCCTATTTGGTATTTGGGATATCACTGTTATTATCAGGGGCCCGGTCAGTTGCGCATACCTGGAGATCCAGCTCTGCCACTTGATATGTTCGGACCGCAACGTTCTATAAGGAGACAGTACGTGGAGGGTCTAAGACAGCAGGATGGGTTGATATGACCGATTTTTACTTACTGACGCAGAGTTTGGCCCTTATTGGGTTCGGATAGCTCCCAGGCAGTACTTGCTGTTGGATTATATGCGGGGTGTGAACTCCGATCAAATTGGCCCCCAATTGGTTAGTGGTAGAGTTCACCCTCCACCGTTCACTTTTGACCCGACACCTTCACAGATCTCTGACCCACCTACGGATTTCGCTCTGGCCAATACATTTCAGGCATTTGATCTTAGCGGTACATAGATTTCCCTGCCTATTATCTACCCACCTGCTCACATGGTACACAGTGTCCTTACTGCTAGATTATATCCACCAGATGAGGTAAAATTTGTACTTGTGAATTTTCATTGTATGTTGTATGTTATACGTTGTAGAAACTGATTTTATATGTTCTATATTTGTAGTTAGCACCCCGGTTAGACCAGCATAGAATACATATTGCGGCTATTTAGGAGATGGCCCTGCTACATTCGCAGTCGTTATATTAGGAGCATCAGGCGATAGTTCAGGGTTTGCAGGAGCAGATCGATGACTTACAGGCCAGATTAGTGGCAACAAGGGGTGGTGATAAAGGAGCATCAGGTACCGCTGGAGGGTCATGTACTAGTGGAGGTTCAGGAGGTGGAGTAGGTGGTGGTGGGGGACTGGGATGGGGTGGAGGAGTAGGTGGGGGTGGAGGATTAGGTGGTGATGGCGGTTCAGGAGGTGGTAGTGACGAAGACGATTTTCCTTATTATGGCGCTAATGGTAGCGGGGATGACATGGATTTGGATGGTGCTGATGATGACTCTTTAGATTTATCATGATGTATATATGTGTACGTCGCGGTGTGTGTGTGTGTATATGGCTCGATGGAAATATGTGTATGGCTCGATGTTTGGACTTTATGTTATTTTTTCATGTTCGCTCGTTTTTATATGTCACGATGATGCATGATGTACTATGATTGATTATCTACATTTTATGTTGTTCTGTGTATTGGATCCTTTGTTGTCTTTATTTTATGATGTTTTGTATAATGTTAAATGATGTTTGAAATATTTAATAATAAAAACAATGTTAGAAACAAGCAGGGTTTATAATTTAATTATAACACGAACTGCAGCGGCGCTGCAGTTCGTAATATAACGTTCTGAACTTCAATGGGTTGTACGGGATCCAATTTAAGTCGGATTTCCTCACAATAAGACACGTTCGCATCTAATTGACAATATTTATCTAGTGGAAGAGAAAAAATGGGTTATCATGTTGTATATTTTGTTTTAAGTCCAAATCAAAATTTCAAATAGTAGCCGTGGAATTGGTTTATAAAATATAGTGTTTATATATTTAAAATAAAGGTTTTTTACAAAATATACTGGGGAGGACCCTCCTTTTTAACTCCTTTGTGTACTGAAATGTTTATATTATATGGGTTAGTGGATGACCCTGTTTTTTAACTCTAGTCAGACGATGTTTGAAATATTTAATAATAAAACGATGCTAGAAACAAGTAGGGTTTATAATTTAATTATAACACGAACTACAGCGGCGCTGCAGTTCGTAATATAATGTTCTGAACTTCAATGGGTTGTACGGGATCAAATTTAAGTTGGATTTCCTCACAACAAGACACGTTCGCAACTAATTGACAATATTTTTCTAGTGGAAGAGAAAAAATGGGTTTTCATGTTATAGATTTTGTTTTAAGTCCAAATCAAAATTTCAAATAGTTGCCATGGAATTGGTTTATAAAATATAGTGTTTATATATTTAAAATAAAGGATTTTTATAAAATATAATAGGGACGACCCTCCTTTTTAACTCCTTCGTGTACTGAAATGTTTATATTATATGGGTTAGTGGACGAACTTGGTTTTTTAACTCTGGTCAAACGATGTTTGAAATATTCAATAAAATAAACGATGTTAGAAACAAGCAGGGTTTATAATTTAATTATAACACAAACTACAGCGGCGCAACAGTTCGTAATATAACGTTCTGAACTTCAATGGGTTGTACGACATCCAATTTAAGTTGGATTTCCTCATGATAAGACACGTTCGCATCTAATTGACAATATTTTTCTAGTGGAAGAGAAAAATGGGTTTTCATGTTGTAGATTTTGTTTTAAATCCAAATCAAAACTTCAAATAATCGCCATGGAATTGGTTTATAAAATATAGTGTTTATGTATTTAAAATAAAGGATTTTTATAAAATATAATGTGGACGACCCACCTTTTTAGCTCCTTCGTGTACTGAAATATTTAAATTATATGGGTTAGTGGACGACCCCGGACCCACACTCTGGTTTCCCTATATATAGCGGTTTCTCTGAAACCCTCATTCGCAATTTATTTTCTTCCAGCCACCACCTCCTTCCTCTTTCCCCATTTCAGCCTACTACTTGATAAGAAAATAGTATAGTTGCCTTTTTGGAGTATGTCGAAACAAGGAAAAGAAAGTGTAGCCTCCAACATGGACAAATGTGAAAATGACGATGAGGGGATAACAAATCAAAGACCTGGAAAAGAAATGGTTGTTGAAGGGCGCATTCTCGAGCCACTACGTCTGGGTGGATCCAACCCTACGTGCCATTGTGGAGAAGAATCGGTCGTCGTTGTTTCGAAGACCGAAAAAATGCTGGTCGCCGATTTTTCGATTGTGCAGCATACCTGGACCACAACGTTTTTCCTGATGAAATTGCTTATTGTTACTTTAAGCAGTGGATTAACACTCCGATGTGCGAATGTGGTGTTCAATATGCATTGGAAGCGCAAGCCGAAATACGACGTTTGAACAAGAATGTTGCTGAGGCAGCTGGAGCTGAATTTTTCCCACGTTCGTGGTATGTGTGCGTGGAAACTATCTTATTGTTTATTATTGTACTTTAAATTTGATTTTTATGTATTCAGTTGTTGCAGTTCCTTCGATTGTACTTTGGCATTTCTTAATGTTGTAATTGTCATTGTTGCAAGCTTCTAAGTTATGTAATGCAAAATATTTATGAAATGCAAAGTCCAACGCTCAAAACGTCTGTGATGGAGAACCTCCATTATGCACTAGTCACTGTTCACTGGAGCCATGACAGAGAATCTACACTATGCACTATTTACTGTCCAATTAAGGAGCATTTGTACCAATAAAGGAGCGCTCTATCCAATAAAGGTGCACTCTGTCCAATAAACGAAAACTGTAACACCCCACGTCCATTAATGTCACTCATAAGGGGAATGCATTAACTTCTATGGAGCGTTTTAAGTGTGTATAGAACAGAAACTTAACAACGAGACAGATATAAAGAGTACTTAAAATTTTAAAACTTTATTCATTGCAGCGGTAAACACATAAGTTTGATTACATCATCGAAAACCAGAGTCAAAGTACATAATATCCATCTTGACTAAATCAAAGTACATAAATTGAAAGACATAACCCCAACACAAAATAGCCATAAATAAGATAGGCTGAACTTTTACTTCAGTGATCCAAGCAACTTCTAAAAGCACGAGATACAGCTGTCCAAAATCAAGCTCTACTGGTGCTAGTTCCACCCTGAGCACCTGGGGGGAAAAGGTAGAAAAGAGGTGGAAACAAAGGGGGTCAGACATAAAGTCTGGCGAGTGCGATAACTTTAACAATATAATTACCAAAATAACTAGGCTAAGGCATAAGTTGGAAAATAAGGAAATGATTGTGAACAATTGGGTATGACAGGGTAAACAAGGAAATAAGATGAACAAAGATAACGTTAAAGGCGCACCTAAACCACTATAAGATAATTACTATACCGCACCACCACTAGTCACCCTAAGATTGATCCCGCCTACAGAACTTAATAATGATAATGGTAGTTTCGTGCACCCCTAGTTGCCTTCATAGGTGCCGCCTGCCCCTGTCTCCACTAGGTGTACCCACTACCCCCATGCGATCGACTCCCTAACTCGTAGATACCCGTGCTGGCCCCACTGTGGGGTGTATCACTCCCCAAAGTGGCAACCCGATACCACCAACAATGCACGGCTTATACCTACACGATGCAACGTCTTACCTACCGGCCCGGGCCCACACACGCACATGAACCCGTTGGACTAGCGTTGCCACCGCTAACCCGTTTTGGCCTCTTACAGTCAAGCCCAGTATGCGTGTCCCGTCCTCGACTTGGGTCGAGCCCACAAAGATACTTATGGGTTACTAGTTGAAACGGGCCCCCATTACTTGACACAAGCTATCCACCTAAGCTTGGTCCCCTCTAGTACATCCCACTTAACCCTCTTCTTATTCATGTTCACTTACATGTTTCAAATTTGGTTAAGTGTTTCTAATTGTATTTCACAAGCCACCCAAGGCACCCACTTAACCCCCATGTCCCACCACATGTTTACCTGGTTAAGTGTTTCTTAATTCATTAACACCGTAACCTTGTAAAGACCTCCCACATTAGACTGGCATTTGTGGCAGCTGGATTTGCTGGGCGGGTCCGGGCAGTCTTACACCACAAACGAGCCTAACCTCGTGTCTTTACAACTGTTACGCATTTAATTTATGCCTAGGACCTCCCACATTAGACTGGCATTTGTGGCAGCTGGATTTGCCGGGCGGGTCCGGGCAGTCTTACACCACAAAAGAGCCTAACCTCATGTCTTAGACGGTTAATTACACAAAATTAATTATCCCCCAATTTGAATTAATTTCCCTATTCAAATTATCAATCAATTCCAAATTTAACTATGTCCATAATTGACTCAATTATGTCCATCTATTTATGGTATGCAAAATCATACCAATTTTCATCACAAATTAATTCTATGCCATTTAAGGCATTTATGCCAATTCTCAATATTAAATCTTTTAATATTATCCCATTGCCCCACGTTGTACGTTCGTTTAACGTAAAATATACGTTAGACTCGAATAGTCTAACTTATGGAATAAAGAGAAAACATCACAACATACATATAGATAAAACTAGATCTAAACATAAGGGGTGAACTTGCATGTGTGAATGAGGTTCTACATCTAAAACTTGCATAGGCCAAAGTCACAAACTTGCATAAAACTACATATGTCATAGATCTAAATCTAAAGGTGTAAACTTGTTTAGGTAATAGTCACAAACTTGCATAAATCATGTATGTCATAGATCTAATCATAAGGTGTAAACTTGCATAGGCAATAACCACAAACTTACATTACATGATTCATACTCCAAATATATATACATATATATATATATATATACACACACACACACACACACACTTGCATATGTGATTTATGCAACATAACGATAGTGTAAACTTACATCTAAACATGTAAACTAGCATGTAGAATTTTGTATACTAGCATATAACTCACACATGTCATAGCCTAACTTTAGATCCAATTTACACATAAAATAGATATCATGAAACATGTAAGATTGTATATAATTTTCACTAACTTGCATTCATATCTAAATTAACATCTTAACTTACATACAAACATATGATTCATCATATGAATTAGTTCCAACAACATAACCAAACTAGCATATGAAACATCATTATGAATTGATTATACATAAGCCCATCATAGAATTACAACATAGATGATAACATCACAACTTTACAACATAGATGATAACATCATAGAATTTACAACATAGATAATAACATGCGGTCAATAATTCACAACATAACCATATAATCCACATCATATCTCAATCCAATTAAATTGTTAAATATTTTATTAAAGAAATCGAACTCACAACTCAAAGAAGGTCTTGAGTTCTAAAATCTGAGTTCTGAAGTTGAATTAGCTTTCCTTTGAAGAAGACAATTTGTTGCGGTTTAGATTCGAATTGAATTTGATTAGCCTTAGCTTTTCTTCCTCTCTAATTGGTGGCGGCAATTCTAGGTTGCAAGGTGACGGCATGGAGGCCATGATTCTAATTTTTTTATTTGTTTTTAGGGTTTGAGTCTACATGTGTTTTTATAGAGTTTAGGATTAATTTAGGCCGTCCGATCAACCTAGAATTAACCCCAGCCATACAGAGCAGATCAGAAACCCTAATGACTCAGCATACAGTCATAAACAGGTCATCAAACAAATCTGCCCGGTGGGAGGGGGGCAGGTCGACCCCTAGGTCGACCCTTTGGTCGACCTGGTGAGGGTAGGTCGACCCCCTGGTCGACCTGGCCCTGGCGGGAGATTTCCCGCCTAGCCCAATCTGACTCTGAGATTTGAATTTTTGAAATCTGTTTTGAATTTTCTGAAACTTTTGATGGCCATAACTTCTTCATACGAAGTCCAATTCACGCAAACTCGGACTCTATCTCAACCAGAATTCCGAGACGAACACAATGGCGCAACCCGTTTCCCTTAATTCTCACATCTGAGATTAGTTATTCTTTAATTTGTGAACATTACTATTGAAAATTACGGGGTGTTACATTCTCCCCTCCTTAAAGGATTTCACCCCCGAAATCTCCAAGTTAAGGAGAATGCATATCCTAACATCCAATCAACCATCTACTCAACCATCAAACACAGGCATCCATTGTCCTTATAAAATTCCTAATGCTGTATGAACATATGCAAGAAGTGTGTGTATATGTTCTTTATCTAATGCAAAATCAGGCGGTCTACTGATTCAGTTGACCTCCTTAATGCAAACCATGATAGTGCCATGTGTCCATTATGTATGCAAAAGAATCCTATCGATACATATTATTTTTACATGTGTGCACAACCATTCACCAAAATGCAACATCCATATGATAGTACAATCATTATACATCCATTAACTTAAATATGTACACACATTTATATGCAATATGCAATATGAAGTGACTGAGCCGATCTAGTGCCTAAAGTGTGTGTATATGTATCCACGAGCAACCACTAGCAAACACTTGCATCCACATGCATCCATCATACATAACATGTCTCAAACACATGTTTCAACCATAGGACTACCCTATCTAAAGGTCAAAGATACTAGCAAGAGAACATACTAAAGATAAAACAAGTACAAGCTAAGCGATAAAGGAGAAATTAAAAGACATACCCTCGAAAAGAAAAGGGTACAATGAACGCATCTTCCCTTCCGTCTCCCAAGTAGCGTTGCTCTCATCATCTCCTCATTGCACTTTGACTAGCCTGACATCTCGATTCCTCAACTTCTTAATCTCCGACCCAAGAATGCACGTAGGAGCTCGTCGAATCGTCGCATCACGCTCTATCTCCACCTCTCTAAGAAAACTCGTCTCTACCACTTCCGCGGTCTCATGCAAGCACTTCCTCAAATGTGATACATGGAATACATTGTGTACACCACTAAGTCTCTCGGGCAACTCCACTCTACACGCCATCTGTCCAATCCTCTACTTAATAGGAAACGGCCCTACGAACCTTTGTGCTAACTTCCCAACAGACCCAAAGCGAACAACATTCCGTAATGGAGACACCTTGACAAAGACCATGTCTCCAATATCAAACTCAAGATCTGTCCTCCTCTTGTCCGCATAAGATTTCTGCCTATCTTGCGCTGTCTTCATCCTCCTTCGAATCAAATCGATCTTTTCTGAAGTCTCTCTAATCATATCGGGCCCAAGCAAGATCTTATCTGTAGATTCCCACCAACATGTAGGCGAACGACACGGCCGTCCATAAAGAGCCTCGAACGGTGCCATGCCAATGCTAGACTGAAAGCTATTATTATATGCGAACTCCACCAAAGGAAAATGTTCCTCCCATGTACCTCCGAAGTCTAAGACACACAACCTCAATAGGTCCTCTAGAATATGATTCACCCTCTCGGTCTGGTCGTCCGTCTGAGGATGATATGCGGTGCTCAAACATAACTGAGTCCCTATCGCCTCTTGCAAGCTCTTCCAAAACTCGCTAGTAAAGATAGGATCGCTGTCGCTTACTATGCTTGAAGGAACACCGTGCAAACGAACTATCTCTCGAATGTATACGGAGGCTAACCATGGAGCAGCCCTCTTACTCTTTACGGGAATGAAATGGGCGCTCTTAGTAAGTCTGTCTACCACGACCCAAATCCCCGTATTACCCTTCCTCGATCTCGGTAACCCATCAATAAAGTCCATCGAGACACTTTCCCACTTCCATTGTGGGACCTCCAATGGGTGAAGCAACCCACTGGGCTTCTTTTGCTTTACTTTTACTTGTTGGCACACCAAACATCTAGTGACAAACTCAGCCACATCCCTCTTCATGTCGGCCCAAAAGTAAACTCGTCTCATGTCCATGTACATCTTGTCCCCGCCGGGATGGATGGTCATCTTCGAACGATGTGCATCATCAAGAATGGTCTTCCTCAAATTCTCGTCCTGTGGTACACAAAGTCTACCGTCCCTACGTAACCAACCCTTATCATCTAGGGTATACCTACTGAGATGGCTCGATGACTCCCCCCTTTTGAGCTTCTCTACTAACTCAACCAACTGTGGGTCATCTCGCTGTGCCTCACCGATCCGTCCCAAAAGCGTAGGTCTGACCTCTAAGGATGCTAGCAAACCGGGTACAAAGTCAATGGAAGGTCTAAAGTCAAACGTAGAGATGAACTCTAAGCTTCGCCGCTCAGCAAACAACGGACTCAAGGACAACCTTTTCCTACTTAAGGCGTCTGCCACCACGTTACCCTTGCTAGGGGTATATGCTATCTCGAAATCGTAGGACGCTAAGAATTCCATCCACCTTTGCTGCCTTAAGTTCAAGTCCTTCTAAGAGAATAAGTATTTTAACGATTTGTGGTCAGTGAACAATTCGAATTTCTCACCAAGAAGATAATGGCGCCAAGACTTAAGCGCGAAAACAATAGCGGCCAACTCTAGGTCATGTGTTTGGTAATTTTTCTCATGCACTCTCAACTGCCTTCCTCCATAGGCTATTACCCTCCCCTCTTGCATTAAGACTGCGCCTAGTCTTGTCCCACAAGCATCGGTATAAACGGTAAATGGCTTACTCCCATCTGGCAACACTAAGACTGGGGCTGTGGTCAAAGCTCTTTTTAAACATTGGAACGCATCATCACAATCTACGTCCCATGTGAAAACTAGGTTCTTCTTCGTCAAGCATGTTAATGGGGCTGATATTTTTGCGAAGTCTTTGATAAACTTCCTATAATGCCAGCCAACCCTAAGAAACTCCTCACCTCGGTAGCATTTTTAGGGACCTTCCAATCTTGGATGGCCACTACCTTTACGGGATCCACAGCTATCCCTTATTTAGAAACCACGTGCCCTAAGAATCGCACTTCCTTCCTTCAAAAGTGACATTTAGAAAATTTAGCTTTAAGGCTATGCGCTCGAAGGGTCTCCAACACTTCCCTAAGATGTAGGGCATGCTCTTCCTCGCTCTTAGAAAAGATCAAGATGTCATCCACAAAGACTACCACGAATTTATTAAGGTACTCCCTAAACACCCTACTCATCAAGTCAAAAAAGTATGCGGGGGAGTTTGTCAAACCGAAGGGCATCACAAGCCACTCGAAGAAACCGTCTGGAGTCCTAAAGGCAGTCTTGTCTATGCTATCCTCAGCCACTCTCAACTGATGGAAACCCGTGGCTAAGTCCAACTGCGAAAACATTGAGGCGCCAACTAACTGATCGAAGAGATCGTCAATCCTCAGCAGTGGGTGCCTATTCTTCTTAGTAAGCTTATTAAGTTCTCTATAGTCCACACAAAGTCTAAGGGACCCATCTGCCTTCGTGGCAAATACTACTGGAGCACCCCACTCCGATATACAACGTCTGATGAACCCCTTCTCAAGCAATTCTTTCACTTGCTTACTGAGTTCTCTTCTCTCTGTTGGAGCCATATGGCGCACTGGCAATGCAACTGGCTTTGCATTATCTACTAGATATATTCGAAAGTCTATCTCACGTTTTGGGGGTAGACCCCTCACCTCATCGAAGACATCAACATATTCACGGACTATGTGAACATAATGTAAATCATCATCGGATGCGTAAAGGGATTCTAGGTAGCTAAGCATTACTGGACCTCTAGGGTCATAAGAAATATCAAGGGTCTTTCCACAACGAGTCAACAATCTAACTACCCTTCTTTCACAATCTAGGATGGCCCCGTATCTAGTTAGCCAATCCATACCTAGAATCAAGCCGTAGCCCATGAAGCCAAGAACAAAGGCGTTGCATTCAAACCCAACGCCCAAAATAAACACTCTCAAATCCCGACAAATCATAAAAAGATGAGCCGAACCACCAATAGGATTTGAGACTACTAAGGGATCTGTAACTAAACTATTATTTAGGTGCAATGTTTCAACTAATGATGTAGAGATAAATGAATGTGATGTGCCAGAATCGAATAAAGTACGGACATGATGATCAAACAGAAAAACTAAACTTTCAACGGAAATTGCTCTACCTCGTTCTTGCAGTGGTGGGACCACGAGAGCCTGAACTTCCCCCCTTTCCTGCCCTAGTGCCATAAGAGCCTGCACCCGTCCTCCCGAGGTAGACCCTGCCCTCTGCCCTTTCCTTGGGCAGTCCTTAATCAGATGTCCCGCTTCGCCACAGTGGAAACAACCAGTCTTCTTTTTCTTCCTACAATCTTTGCTTAGATGGCCTGGTGTCCCACAGTTAATGCATCTTTTCTTTCCCTTACCATTGTTGCCTTTACCACCTTTCTTGTTCTGTTGTTGCTGTTGCGGTTTCTTTTGATCCCCTTTCTTCTCGGGTGCCTTATTAGCATTGGCGCCCTTCTCCTCTTCATGCATAAGTGCCATGTCAACTAGCCTCTCAAAGGTAGCCCCCATGGGGATGTGGGTCATAGCTAACCCATGAAGCGGCTCGTTCAAACCCTTAACAAATCTCAGGGCCTTCTTTTCTGGTGTATTCACCAAGTTCAAGCCAAATCTCGCCAACTGATTGAATTTGTTGACGTATTCTTTCACTGATAGATTCCCTTGCTTCAATGCCAAAAACCTTTCCATGTATAAATTCTCTTCAGCCCGTGAGAGAAACTTTGCCTCAAACCTCCGCCTGAAATCTGGCCATGTATCAACTGGACGCTCTCCATTAGTGACCTCCCACCAAAACGAGGCCTTGTCCTTCATTAGCCAGATAACTAACTAGACCTTTCTTCCATCTTCCACTTCAAAGATCCCAAATAATTCTTCCACCTCCTTCATCCAATTTCGAGCTTCAACAAATGTCTCCATCCCGTGAAAACCTTTTCCACCTGTTGCCCGAAAGTCCTTACATAACTTTGCAAAAGTATCGACACGAGGAGGAGGAGGAGGAGGAGCATTTGATGGACCTGCGGTGGTGGCCCTAGTCTCCAAATACCTCCTAAACCATCCTGGTATCGGTATCCCCTCAGGTATCTCGGGAATTCCAGACATGCTGAAACGAAAAAGGAAAGAATCAATACAAAAGAACCAAAGGAAAGATATATGGCTCTTGGGGTTATGCTTTCTAAAATAAGCTTTTCTCTTGCAAATACTTTCTTTAAAACATACTTTTGAAGGTACTTCTTTATAAAAGTGGTTTTGAAAAATAGTTTTTCAAAATTCATATCTGTTCTGGTAACCTTCAACTCTGATACCACGTGTAACACCCCACGTCCATTAATGTCACTCACAAGGGGAATGCATTAACTTCTATGGAGCGTTTTAAGTGTGTATAGAACAGAAACTTAACAACAAGGAAGATATAAATAGTACTTAAACATTTAAAAATTTATTCATTGCAGTAGTAAACACATAAGTTTGATTACATCATCGAAAACCAGAGTCAAAGTACATAATATCCATCTTAACTAAATCAGAGTACATAAATTGAAAGACATAACCCCACCACAAAATAGCCATAAATAAGATAGGCTGAACTTTTACTTCAACAATCCAAGCAACTTCTAAAAGCAAGAGATACAGCTGTCCAAAATCAAGCTCCACTTGTGCTAGTTCCACCCTGAGCACCTGGGGGGAAAAGGAAGAAAAGAGGTGGAAACAAAGGGGGTCAGACATAAAGTCTGGCGAGTGCGATAACTTTAACAATATAATTACCAAAATAACTAGGCTAAGGCATAAGTTGGAAAATAAGGAAATGATTGTGAACAATTGGGTATGACAGAGTAAACAAGGAAATAAGATGAACAAAGATAACGTTAAAGGCGCACCTAAACCACTATAAGATAATTACTATACCGCACCACCACTAGTCACGCTAAGGTTGATCCCGCCTACAGAACTCAATAATGATAATGGTAGTTTCGTGCACCCCTAGTTGCCTTCATAGGTGCCGCCTGCCCCTGTCTCCACTAGGTGTACCCACTACCCCCATGCGATCGGCTCCCTAACTCATAGATACCCGTGTTGGCCCCACTGTGGGGTGTATCACTCCCCAAAGTGGCAACCCGATACCACCAACAATGCTCGGCCTATACCTACACGATGCAACAATGTCTTACCTACCAGCCCGGGCCCACACATACACATGAACCCGTTGGACTTGCGTTGCCACCGCTAACCCGTTTTGGCCTCTTACAGTCAAGCCCAGTACGCGTGTCCCGTCCTCGACTTGGGTCGAGCCCACAAAGATACTTATGGGTTACTGGTTGAAACGAGCCCCCATTACTTGACACAAGTTATCCACCTAAGCTTGGTCCCCTCTAGTACATCCCACTTAACCCTCTTCTTATTCATGTTCACTTACATGTTTCAATTTTGGTTAAGTGTTTCTAATCGTATTTCACAAGACACCCAAGGCACCCACTTAACCCCCATGTCCCACCACATGTTTATCTGGTTAAGTGTTTCTTAATTCATTAACACCGTAACCTTGTAAAGACCTCCCACATTAGACTGGCATTTGTGCAGCTGGATTTGCCGGGTGGGTCCGGGCAGTCTTACACCACAAACGAGCTTAACCTCGTGTCTTTACAACTGTTACGCATTTAATTTATGCCTAAGACCTCCCACATTAGACTGGCATTTGTGGCAGCTGGATTTGCTGGGCGGGTCCGGGTAGTCTTACACCACAAAAGAGCCTAACCTCGTGTCTTAGACAATTAATTACACAAAATTAATTATCCCCCAATTTGAATTAATTTCCCTATTCAAATTATCAATCAATTCCAAATTTAACTATGTCCATAATTGACTCAATTATGTCCATCTATTTATGGTATGCAAAATCATACCAATTTTCATCACAAATTAATTCTATGCCATTTAAGGAATTTATGCCAATTCTCAATATTAAATCTTTTAATATTATCCCATTGCCCCACGTTGTACGTTCATTCGTTTAACGTAAAATATACGTTAGACTCGAATAGTCTAACTTATGAAATAAAGAGAAAACATCACAACATACATATAGATAAAACTAGATCTAAACATAAGGGGTGAACTTGCATGTGTGAATGAGGTTCTACATATAAAACTTGCATAGGCTAAAGTCACAAACTTGCATAAAACTACATATGTCATAGATCTAAATCTAAAGGTGTAAACTTGTTTAGGTAATAGTCACAAACTTGCATAAATCATGTATGTCATAGATCTAATCATAAGGTGTAAACTTGCATAGGCAATAACCACAAACTTACATTACATAATTCATACTCCAAACATATATATATATATATATATATATATATATATATATATATATACACACTTGCATATGTGATTTATGCAACATAACGATGGTGTAAACTTACATCTAAACATGTAAACTAGCATGTAGAATTTTGTATACTAGCATATAACTCACACATGTCATAGCCTAACTTTAGATCCAATTTACACATAAAATAGATGTCATGAAACATGTAAGGTTGTATATAATTTTCACTAACTTGCATATGATTCATATCTAAATTAACATCTTAACTTGCATGCATACATACGATTCATCATATGAATTAGTTCCAACAACATAACCAAACTAGCCTATGAAACATGTAACACCCCACTCCCGCTATGATCACTCACTAAGGGAATGCCATAGCATCGGTGGAGTATTTTAGTGAATATAGAACAGAAAAATTACAACAAGACAGATATAAATAGTACTTGAAATTTTAAAACATCATCTCATAACAGCGGAAGTAAAACATGTCTGGTTACATCATAAAACCACAATAAAGGTCAAGTACAATATCCATCAAAATAAAGAAGTACATAATCCCACTCTCATACAATAGCCAAACAAAAGAAAAGATAACTGGATAACTGGAGCTTTACATCTATCCAAGCTCCTAAAGACTGGAACAGCAATCCGATCAAGCTCCACTACTGCTAGGATCCACCGTAGGACCTGAGGGTTGGGAAAAAGATAAAAACAACAGGGTCAGACATAAGTCTGAGCGAGTCCTATAACTTTAACAATACAATCGTTAAAGTAACCAGAGAAGACATAAACTGATATACGGTAACATATAGGGATGAATGGCTACCCTAAGCAGTCAACTAAACGAAGATAAAGGATAAAGACGCATCTACCCTCCCTAAGGTAAATTACTAAACTGCACCACACCAGTCGTTCCTAACTTAAAGGTTGATCCCACCCAAGGACTTATAAAATTTACTAATTAGTACCTGCGTAACCCTAGGTGACCAAGTAGGCGCCACGGGGCCCTACAATCCACTAGGTGTACACACTACTTCCCATTCGATCGGCTCCCTAACGTAGATACCCGTGCTGGCCCCACCGTGGGATGTATCATTCCCCAATGTGGCAACCTGATGGAACTAAAGGTGCACGGCTTATATCTACTCGATGCAACAACGGCTTACCTACCAGCCCGGGCCCACTCACGCATATGAAGCCCGTTGGACTTGCGTTGCCACCGCTAACCCGTTTGCCTCTTACAGTCAAGCCCAGTATGCGTGTCCCGTCCTCGACATGGGTCGAGCCCACAAAGATACGTATGGGTTACTGGTTGAAATGGGCCTCCACAAGCTACCCACCTAAGCTTGTCCCTTTTTCTAGTATATCCCACTTAACCCTTTAATCATGTTTTAATTACATGTTCCATTTTGGTTAAGTATTCTAATCGTATTTTCTATTGCCACCCAAGGCAACCACTAGATTTTCTCATGCCACCCGAGGCACCCACTTAACCCCTCATGTCCCTCTACATGCTAATGTGGTTAAGTGTTTCTTAATTAATTAATTAAGAACGTAACCTTTGTAAAGACCTCTCACATTAGACTGTCTTTTATGACCGCTGGTTAAGCCGGTTGGGTCCGGGCAGCCTTATGTCATAACAGAGTCTAACCTCGTGTCTTTACATTAATTACGTATTTAGTTTGTGCCTAAGACCTCTCACATTGGGCTAACATTTGTAGCAACTGGTTAAGCCGGTTGGGTCCGGGCAGTTTTACGCTACAACTGAGTCCAACCTCGTGTCTTAGTCAATTAATTACACCTAATTAATCACCCTCATAATTTTATATTAATTATCCCTAATTAATCAAGTTTTCTTAACATGGGTAGACCTAACTTAATAGGTAAATTCCCATGGGGTAGACCTAACTCAATAGGTAAATTCCCAACACATAGTATGGGTACACCTAACCAAATAGGCAAATTCCCATACTATGTTTATTTATTTTGTGTTATGCATAATTATATTAATTTCACACAATCTTATTAACTTATGCATTTAATTACCCCATCGTTCCCACGTAATTTCGTTCATGATATAACACATATAAAAGGTGTCAACTTGCATATGAATGAACATGTTTCAAAGGTGCCATCTTGCATATTAACAAACACATAACTTGCATATGAACTTGCATAACATGTCACATAACTTGCATATAATATGTCACATAACTTACATATTCATTTTGCATAACAAACTTGCATATTAGCTTATAGACTTGCATAATGTGTCATCATGAACTTGCATATTAATAAACATGTAACTTGCATATTTACATACATGTAACTCGCATATTAACAAACATGTAACTTGCATATAAAGAAACATGTAACTTGCATATTTACATACATGTAACTTGCATATTAACAAACATGTAACTTGCATATTAACAAACATGTAACTTGCATATTTACATACATGTAACTTGCATATTAACAAACATGTAACTTGCATATTTACATACATGTAACTTGCATAGCATATTACCATGAACTTGCATAACATGCATATGATTACATAGCCCACAACTTGCATATTTAGCATCATGCAAACATAACATACATCATATTAAACTTGCATAAGCTTACATACTCAACATGCATAAACATAAGATTAATGCTAACATCATATCATATGATTCAAAGCTCATTAACCCACATACAAAACCATAAATCTCATCACATCTCATCTAATTAGTTTACCAAAAGATCATCAAAGTGATAGAAACTCACAACTAGCAACTTTGAACACCAAATGAAGAAGATTAAGATGCTAAGAAGGGATTAGAAGTTGATTAGAGAGTGATTAGTATGCAACCCTCTTCATAAAATTAGTGGAGGCCATGAGAGCTAGCATTTTGCCATAGTTTAGTTACTAGGTTTAATTATGAATGAATTAGGGTAGGTTAGGGTCTTATTTATAGATTAGGCAAGTGTTTTAGGCCATAGGATTAACCCTAGATTCAATCCAAGCCATCAAAGCATGTCTTGGGGAAGAAGTCAAGTGTAGGAACCATCTAGGGCCTTTAGATTAAAGATGGACCATGAGAACCATTCAAATGCAAAATCTGCACTTGAGCGAATCGGCCCACGGGTTGACAGCCAAACACCCTGGATTAACCCCTAGTCGACCCAGCGGGCTCGGGTCGACTTCAAAAATCGGCCGGTTCGGTTATTCCCCTCTCCCAATTCGCTGTTTTGAGCATTTTTGCATATTTATTTATTAAATTTTCAATTATATATATATATATATATATATCAATATATATATATATATATATCTACACAACCCATTTCACTTAATTAAGTATACTTTAATTTGGGAATTTTCGTGAAACTTCGCGAGGCCATATCTTGGTCATACGGACTCCGATTTTCGAAAACTCGGACTCTATTTCGCGTATTTTTCCGAGACGAACGCAATGGCATAGCCCGTTTCCCTTGATTCCCATTTTAGAATTAAATTCTTCCTCGATTTATGTTATTACAGGTTATTGAAAATACGGGTTGTTACATTCTCCCCTCCTTAAAGGATTTCGTCCCCGAAATCTTCAAGTTAGGAAGAACGTATCCTACCATCCAATCATCCATCTACTCAAAGCATCATCCACGAGCAATCATTGTCCTTACAAGATTCTAAATGCTGGATGGATATATGCAAAAGTGTGTGTATATGTACTTACCTAATGCGAAAATCAGGCGGTTACTGATACAGTAAACCTCCTTAATGCAAACCATGATAGTGCCATGCATCCAATATGTATGCGAAACCCTATTGACACATACAAATTTCTACATGCGTGCACAACCATACACAAAAATGCATCATCCATATGATAACACAGCCATGATACATCCATCAATCTAACTACCACATCCATTTATGCAATATGCAACATGAAGTGACTGAGCCGATCTAGTGCCTAATGTGTGTGTATATGCATCCACGAGCAACCACTAGCAAACAATTGCATCCATATGCATCCATCAACCATAACATGTTTCAAACACATGTTTCAACCATAGGTTTTACCCTATCTAAAGGTCATAGGTATTAGCGAGAGGATATACTAAAGATAAGATAAGTACTAGACAAGCAATAAAGGAGAAGTTAAAAGACATACTCTCAAAAAGAAATGGATACAAAGAACGCATCTTTGCTTCCGTCTCCCAAGTAGCATTGCTTTCGTCATCTCCCCATTGCACTTTAACTAGCTGAACTTCTCTGTTCCTCAACTTCCTAGTTTCTGACCCAAGGATGCGAGTAGGAGCTCGTCGAATCGTCGCATCACGCTCTACCTCTACATCTCTAAGCAAGCTCGGCTCTACCACCTCCGCGGTCTCATGTAAGCACTTCCTCAAATGTGATACATGGAATACATCATGAACACCACTAAGTCTGTCGGGCAACTCCACCCTATATGCCATCCGTCCAATCCTTTCCTTAATAGGAAACGGCCCAACAAATCTCGGTGCTAACTTCCCTACGGACCCAAAGCGAACAACATTTCTCAATGGAGATACTTTGACAAAAACCATGTCCCCAACCTCAAACTCAAGATCCGTCCTTCTCCGATCCGCATAAGATTTCTGTCTATCTTGCGCTGCTTTCATCCTTTTTCGAATTAAATCAATCTTCTCTGAAGTCTCTCTAACCATATCCGGCCCAAGCAAGATCTTATCCGTAGATTCCCACCAACATGTAGGAGATCGACAAGGCCTTCCATAAAGAGCTTCGAAAGGAGCCATACCAATACTGGACTGAAAGCTGTTATTATATGCGAACTCCACCAAAGGAAGATGTTCTTCCCATGTACCTCCAAAATCCAAGATACAAAGCCTCAAAAGATCTTCTAAGATACGGTTCACCCTCTCAGTCTGACCGTCCGTCTGAGGATGATATGCGGTGCTCAAACACAACTGAGTCCCTACCGCCTCTTGCAAACTTCTCCAAAACTCACTAGTGAAAATAGGATCTCGATCACTCACAATGCTGGATGGTACGCCATGCAATCTAACAATCTCTCTAACATAGACTGAAGCAAGCCATGGAGCGGTCCTCTTACTCTTTACGGGTATAAAATGGGCACTCTTGGTAAGTCTGTCTACCACAACCCAAATTCCCGTATTGCCCTTCCTCGATCTCGGTAACCCGTCGATGAAATCCATCGAGACACTATCCCACTTCCACTGTGGAACTTCCAATGGGTGTAGCAACCCACCGGGTTTCCTTTGCTCCACTTTAACTTGTTGGCACACTAAGCATCTAGCCACATACTCGGCCACATCTTTCTTCATACCGGCCCAGAAGAAAACTCTCTTCATGTCTTGGTACATTTTGTCTCCACCGGGATGAATAGTCATTCTTGAACGATGTGCATCATCCAAAATAGCCTTCTTCAAACCCTCATCTTGCGGTACACAAAGTCTACCGTCTCTATGCAACCGTCCCTTATCATCTATGGTGTATCTACCCAAATGGCTGGACGACTCCCCTCTTATAAGCTTCTCTACCAACACAACCAACTGTGGGTCGTCTCGCTGAGCCTCGCCAATCCGTCTCAAAAGAGTAGGTCTAACCTCCAAGGATGCCAACAAACCAGGTACAAAATCAACAGAAGGTCTGAAGTCAAACAAAGAAAGAAACTCCAAGCTTCGTCGTTCCACGAACAATGGACTCAAAGATAGCCTTTTTCTACTTAAGGCGTCTGCCACCACGTTACCCTTACCAGGGGTATACGCTATCTCGAAATCATAGGATGCTAAGAACTCCATCCACCTTTGCTGTCTTAAGTTTAAATCCTTCTGAGAGAATAAGTACTTCAATGATTTATGGTCGGTGAACAACTCGAATCTCTCACCAAGAAGATAATGGCGCCAAGACTTAAGTGCGAAAACAATCGCGGCCAACTCTAGATCATGGGTAGGGTAATTCTTCTCATGCACTCTCAATTGTCTCCCTCCATAGGCTATTACCCTTCCCTCCTGCATCAAGACTGCGCCTAATCCTGTTCCACAAGCATCGGTATAAACAACAAACGACTTACTCCCATCCGGGAGCACTAAAACTGGAGCGGTGGTCAAAGCTCTCTTTAACCGTCGGAAAGCATCATCACAATCTACATCCCACGAGAAAACCAGATTCTTTTTCGTCAAGCGGGTTAATGGGGCTGATATCTTCGCGAAGTCTTTGATGAACTTCCTATAATATCCTGCCAACCCCAAGAAACTTCTTACCTCGGTAGCATTTCTAGGAACTTTCCAATCCTGGATAGATACTATCTTTGCGGGATCCACAGCTATCCCTTCCTTAGAGACCACATGCCCTAAGAATCGCACTTCTCTTCTCCAAAAATGGCATTTAGAGAATTTAGCTTTAAGACTATGCGCTCGAAGAGTCTCCAACACTTCCTTGAGATGTAAGGCATACTCTTCTTCATTCTTGGAAAAGACCAAGATGTCATCCACAAAAACTACTACAAACTTATTCAGATACTCTCTGAACACTCTACTCATGAGATCAACAAAGTATGCGGGGGCGTTTGTCAACCCAAATGGCATCACTAGCCACTCATAAAAACCATCCGGAGTCCGGAAAGCAGTCTTCTCTATACTGTCCTCCGCCACTCTTAACTGATGAAACCCTGTAGCTAAGTCCATCTGCGAAAATACTGACGCGCCAACCAACTGATCAAAGAGATCATCTATCCTCGGTAATGGGTGTCTATTCTTCTTCGTGAGCTTATTAAGTTCTCTATAATCCACACAAAGTCTGAGGGACCCATCCGCCTTCGTGGCAAACACTACTGGAGCTCCCCACTCCGATATACTTCGCCTTATGAACCCCTTCTCAAGCAACTCCCCTACTTGCTTATGAAGTTCTCTTCTCTCACGAGGAGCCATGTGGCGTACTGGCAAAGACACTGGTTTGGCATTATCCACCAAATAAATTCGGAAATCTATCTCCCGCTTCGGAGGCAAACCCTTTACTTCTTCAAACACATCCGGATATTCCCGGACTACTCTGACAGAACACAAACTCTCGACCGAAGCATCGAGCGATTCAAGATAACTTAGCAAAACAGATTCCATGGGATTGCAAGAGATCTCGAGAGTGTTACCCAAGCGGGTCATGAGCCTGACAACTCTCCTTTCGCAATCAAGAACGGCACCATTACTGGATAACCAGTCCATGCCCAAGATCAACCCATAGCCCGTGAAGCCCAATACAAAAGCATCACATCTAAACTCAACGCTAAGTATAGAAATCTTCAAACCCAAACATATCATAGACAGATATATGGAGCCCCCAATTGGGTTTGAGACAACCAAGGGATCATCAACTAGACTGGTGTCTAAGTGCAGTGACTCAACTAACGATGATGAGATAAAAGAATGCGATGCGCCAGAGTCAAACAAAGTACGAACTGGATGATCAAACAGAAAAACCAGACTTTCAACGGAAATAGTTCTACCTCTCTGCTGAATCGGTGGAACTGAGAGAACCTGAACTTGCCCCCCTGACTGAGGTGGTGCTATAAGAGCTTGCACCTGGCCTCCTGAGGTAGACCCCGTCTTCTGCCCCTTCTTTGGGCAGTTTTTCACAAGATGCCCTGCTTCACCACAATGAAAGCAACCGGTCTTCTTCTTTTTGCGACAATCCTTACTAAGGTGTCCTGGTGTTCCACAATTGAAGCACTTCTTCTTCGTCTTCTTTTTGTCACCATTGCCTTTTCCGCCCTTGCCTTGTTGTTGCTGTTGCGGTTTCTTCTGATCCCCCTTTTTCTCTGGTGCCTTAGAATTCTTATCATCCTCATGCATAAGTGCCATGTAGACAAGCTTCTCAAAAGTGGCCCCCATAGGAATGTGAGTCATAGCTATTCCTTGCAATGGTTCGTTCAAGCCTCTAACGAACCTCAAAGCCTTCTTCTCCGGTGTATTCACCAACTCTATGCCAAACCTTGCTAATTGATTGAATTTGTTGACATATTCTTTCACCGTGAGATTCCCTTGCTTCAAATTCAAGAACTTCTCCATAAACAGATTCTCTTCCGCCCTTGAGAGAAACTTAGCCCCAAACCTTTGCTTAAAATCTGCCCAAGAGTCAACAGGGCGTTCTCCATTAGTGACCTCCCACCAGAATGAGGCCTCTCCCTTCATTAACCAAGCCGCCAACTTGACTTTCTTTCCCTCTTCCACTTCAAAGATATCTAGCAACTCTTCCACTTCCTTAAGCCAATCTCTAGCCTCTACGAAAGTCTCTGAACCAAGAAAAGGTTTTCCTCCTATAGCCTTGAACTCCTTGCAAACCTTAGCAAAATTATCCACTCTAGGCTGAGGAGGAGGAGCGGTTGTCTCTGGTGTAGTAGCATTGGCCGGACCCGCAGCCGCGGCCCTAGCCTCTTGCAACCTCCTATACCATAGTGGTATAACTAAACCCTCCGGGATGTTAAGATCTTCAGCCATGCTGAAACGAAAGAGGAAAGATTCAAAAAGGAGATTCCGAAAGATAAAGATATGGCTATTGGGGATTATGCTTTTCTTTTTCAAAAACTTTTTCTCTTAGAAGACATGCTTTTAAAAATACTTTCTTCGAAAATACTCTTAGAAAGTAGTTTTTCTCAAAAATTTTATCTGTTCTGGTAACCTTAAGCTCTGATACCACGTGTAACACCCCACTCCCGCTATGATCACTCACTAAGGGAATGCCATAGCATCGGTGGAGTATTTTAGTGAATATAGAACAGAAAAATTACAACAAGACAGATATAAATAGTACTTGAAATTTTAAAACATCATCTCATAACAGCGGAAGTAAAACATGTCTGGTTACATCATAAAACCACAATAAAGGTCAAGTACAATATCCATCAAAATAAAGAAGTACATAATCCCACTCTCATACAATAGCCAAACAAAAGAAAAGATAACTGGATAACTGGAGCTTTACATCTATCCAAGCTCCTAAAGACTGGAACAGCAATCCGATCAAGCTCCACTACTGCTAGGATCCACCGTAGGACCTGAGGGTTGGGAAAAAGATAAAAACAACAGGGTCAGACATAAGTCTGAGCGAGTCCTATAACTTTAACAATACAATCGTTAAAGTAACCAGAGAAGACATAAACTGATATACGGTAACATATAGGGATGAATGGCTACCCTAAGCAGTCAACTAAACGAAGATAAAGGATAAAGACGCATCTACCCTCCCTAAGGTAAATTACTAAACTGCACCACACCAGTCGTTCCTAACTTAAAGGTTGATCCCACCCAAGGACTTATAAAATTTACTAATTAGTACCTGCGTACCCCTAGGTGACCAAGTAGGCGCCACGGGGCCCTACAATCCACTAGGTGTACACACTACTTCCCATTCGATCGGCTCCCTAACGTAGATACCCGTGCTGGCCCCACCGTGGGATGTATCATTCCCCAATGTGGCAACCTGATGGAACTAAAGGTGCACGGCTTATATCTACTCGATGCAACAACGGCTTACCTACCAGCCCGGGCCCACTCACGCATATGAAGCCCGTTGGACTTGCGTTGCCACCGCTAACCCGTTTGCCTCTTACAGTCAAGCCCAGTATGCGTGTCCCGTCCTCGACATGGGTCGAGCCCACAAAGATACGTATGGGTTACTGGTTGAAATGGGCCTCCACAAGCTACCCACCTAAGCTTGTCCCTTTTTCTAGTATATCCCACTTAACCCTTTAATCATGTTTTAATTACATGTTCCATTTTGGTTAAGTATTCTAATCGTATTTTCTATTGCCACCCAAGGCAACCACTAGATTTTCTCATGCCACCCGAGGCACCCACTTAACCCCTCATGTCCCTGCTAATGTGGTTAAGTGTTTCTTAATTAATTAATTAAGAACGTAACCTTTGTAAAGACCTCTCACATTAGACTGTCTTTTATGACCGCTGGTTAAGCCGGTTGGGTCCGGGCAGCCTTATGTCATAACAGAGTCTAACCTCGTGTCTTTACATTAATTACGTATTTAGTTTGTGCCTAAGACCTCTCACATTGGGCTAACATTTGTAGCAACTGGTTAAGCCGGTTGGGTCCGGGCAGTTTTACGCTACAACTGAGTCCAACCTCGTGTCTTAGTCAATTAATTACACCTAATTAATCACCCTCATAATTTTATATTAATTATCCCTAATTAATCAAGTTTTCTTAACATGGGTAGACCTAACTTAATAGGTAAATTCCCATGGGGTAGACCTAACTCAATAGGTAAATTCCCAACACATAGTATGGGTACACCTAACCAAATAGGCAAATTCCCATACTATGTTTATTTATTTTGTGTTATGCATAATTATATTAATTTCACACAATCTTATTAACTTATGCATTTAATTACCCCATCGTTCCCACGTAATTTCGTTCATGATATAACACATATAAAAGGTGTCAACTTGCATATGAATGAACATGTTTCAAAGGTGCCATCTTGCATATTAACAAACACATAACTTGCATATGAACTTGCATAACATGTCACATAACTTGCATATAATATGTCACATAACTTACATATTCATTTTGCATAACAAACTTGCATATTAGCTTATAGACTTGCATAATGTGTCATCATGAACTTGCATATTAATAAACATGTAACTTGCATATTTACATACATGTAACTCGCATATTAACAAACATGTAACTTGCATATAAAGAAACATGTAACTTGCATATTTACATACATGTAACTTGCATATTAACAAACATGTAACTTGCATATTAACAAACATGTAACTTGCATATTTACATACATGTAACTTGCATATTAACAAACATGTAACTTGCATATTTACATACATGTAACTTGCATAGCATATTACCATGAACTTGCATAACATGCATATGATTACATAGCCCACAACTTGCATATTTAGCATCATGCAAACATAACATACATCATATTAAACTTGCATAAGCTTACATACTCAACATGCATAAACATAAGATTAATGCTAACATCATATCATATGATTCAAAGCTCATTAACCCACATACAAAACCATAAATCTCATCACATCTCATCTAATTAGTTTACCAAAAGATCATCAAAGTGATAGAAACTCACAACTAGCAACTTTGAACACCAAATGAAGAAGATTAAGATGCTAAGAAGGGATTAGAAGTTGATTAGAGAGTGATTAGTATGCAACCCTCTTCATAAAATTAGTGGAGGCCATGAGAGCTAGCATTTTGCCATAGTTTAGTTACTAGGTTTAATTATGAATGAATTAGGGTAGGTTAGGGTCTTATTTATAGATTAGGCAAGTGTTTTAGGCCATAGGATTAACCCTAGATTCAATCCAAGCCATCAAAGCATGTCTTGGGGAAGAAGTCAAGTGTAGGAACCATCTAGGGCCTTTAGATTAAAGATGGACCATGAGAACCATTCAAATGCAAAATCTGCACTTGAGCGAATCGGCCCACGGGTTGACAGCCAAACACCCTGGATTAACCCCTAGTCGACCCAGCGGGCTCGGGTCGACTTCAAAAATCGGCCGGTTCGGTTATTCCCCTCTCCCAATTCGCTGTTTTGAGCATTTTTGCATATTTATTTATTAAATTTTCAATTATATATATATATATATATCAATATATATATATATATATATATCTACACAACCCATTTCACTTAATTAAGTATACTTTAATTTGGGAATTTTCGTGAAACTTCGCGAGGCCATATCTTGGTCATACGGACTCCGATTTTCGAAAACTCGGACTCTATTTCGCGTATTTTTCCGAGACGAACGCAATGGCATAGCCCGTTTCCCTTGATTCCCATTTTAGAATTAAATTCTGCCTCGATTTATGTTATTACAGGTTATTGAAAATACGGGTTGTTACAAAACATCATTATGAATTGATTATACATAAGCCCATCATAGAATTACAACATAGATGATAACATCACAACTTTACAACATAGATGATAACATCATAGAATTTACAACATAGATAATAACATGCGGTCAATAATTCACAACATAACCATATAATCCACATCATATCTCAATCCAATTAAATTGTTAATTATTTTATTAAAGAAATCGAACTCACAACTCAAAGAAGGTCTTGAGTTCTGAAATCTGAGTTCTGAAGTTGAATTAGCTTTCCTTTGAAGAAGACAATTTGTTACGGTTTAGATTAGAATTGAATTTGATTAGCTTTAGCTTTTCTTCTTCTCTAATTGGTGGCGGCTATTCTAGGTTGCAAGGTGACGGCATGGAGGCCATGATCCTAATTTTTTTATTTGATTTTAGGGTTTGAGTCTACATGTGTTTTTATAGAGTTTAGGATTAATTTAGGCCGTCGATCAACCCAGAATTAACCCCAGCCATTCAGAGTAGATCAGAAACCCTAATGACTTAGCAGAAAGTCATAAACAGGTCATCAAACAAATCTGCCCGGGGGGGGGTGTGGGGGGAGGGGGCAGGTCGACCCCCAAGTCGACCTGGTGAGGGTAGGTCGACCCCCTGGTCGACCTGGCCCTGACGGGAAATTTCCCCCTAGCCCAATCTGACTCTGAGATTTGAATTTTTGAAATATGTTTTGAATTTTCTGAAACTTTCGATGGCCATAACTTCTTCATACGAAGTCCAATTCACGTAAACTCGGGCTCTATCTCAACCAGAATTCCGAGACGAACACAATGGTGCAACCTGTTTCCCTTAATTCTCACATCTGGGATTAGTTATTCTTTAATTTGTGAACATTACTATTGAAAATTACGGGGTGTTACAAAACTTCTGTCCAATAAAGGAGCACTTTGTCCAATAAAGGAACACTCTTTCCAATAAAGGAGCATTTTGTCCAATAAAGGAGCACTCTGTCCAATAAAGGAGCACTTTGTCCAATAAAGGAACACTCTGTCCAATAAAGGAGCACTCGTACCAATAAATGAACACTATGTCGATAAAAGCGGCTCTATCCAATAAAGGAGCACTCCGACCAATAAAGGAACACTCTGTCCAAAAAAGAAACACTTTGTCCAATAAAGGAGCACACTCCACCCTATAAAGTTACCCATTTACCAAGACCTCATACCTTATATATAACAACAACATTGCAATTCATATCTCAAATCAAAACTTATTCACAAACATAAATGGATTCCAGTTTTATGAAATGTGTGCTGGCTTTTGATAGCTATTTGGAGGAAGATGAAATCCTTTAAGAGGAAGCACAAGAAATACAAGAAATATAGGACCTATACCGTGAAGTGTATGGTTCATCATCCACAACTAGAGGGGGATCGGTTGCTGGAAGGAGGTTTATACACTGAAATCATGCTAAATACCATAAGTCTTTGATGCAAGATTACTTTGATGACGATTGCACTTACTGGCTTGATATGTTACGTAAAAGATACGGGATGCGGAGAAAACTATTTCTTCGGATATTGGCTTGTATTCAAGGTAACAATGCTTATTTTAAGTACAAACAAAATGCATCAAAGATACAGGGGTTGTCCGGTGAACAGAAAATGACGGCCGCTGTGGGAATGTTAGCTTATGGCACTCCAGCCGATGCTTTGGACGATGCATACCGCATAGCAGAGAGCATGACACTTGAAACACTTGAAAATTTCTATCAAGTAGTGGTGGACGTCTACGGAGAAGAATACTTACGGTCTCCGAACGAAGCAGATGTAGTGCGAATCAGAGAGATGCACGAAAGCAGGGGATGGCCGGGAATGTTAGGAAGTCTAGACTGTATGCATTGAGAATGGAAGAACTGTCCTAAGGGATTACAAGGTGCGTACAATGGCAAGGAAAGGCGACCAACAATCATTTTGGAAGCTATGGCATCGTACGATCTGTGGATATGGCACGCTTTCTTCGGAATCCCCGGTTCGAATAACGACTTAAATGTTATAGAAAGATCCCATCTGTTCAATGATCTTCTTCAAGGCCAGGTACCTCCTTTAACATTTACCCTAGGCCAAAATATTTACGACCATGGCTATAACCTAGGTGACGACATTTACCCGAAATGGAGCACCATTGTTAAAACATATCCAAATCCATTGACTCCTAAACAAGTCAAATTCACGTCGATGCAGGAGGGACAAAGGAAAGATGTAGAACGAGCATTTGGTGTTTTACAATCTTGATTTGCAATGATAAGTAATCCATGTCGGTTGTGGTCTAGGAATAAGATGTATACAATCATGTTTGTTTGCATCGTTCTACACAACATGATTATAGAAGATTAAAGAGATATGGATGAAGAGCAACGTCACTACGAATATGAGGGTGCTTCTCAACCACCCCAAGTATTCCGACAAAACCGGCCACTAACAGAGGAGGACTTCAACATTCATTTGAACCATCGGGTTATGTTTCGAGATGCTAACTCCATAACCGGCTGCAGAAAGACCTTATGAATCATTTATGGAACCACTATGGCGATACCTAGTTATGAAGCACCCTTATCCGAGCTCGTGTTTTATTTTATGCTTGTCCGAACTTATCGATCATGTATGCAGTAATGATGTTGTTCTTTTCTATTGTACCATCGCGTTCTTTGTATTCGTAAGAGTTATTAACTAGCTATTAATTTGTTCTAAATTAGTTTCTTTTACGAAAATAATAACGATTTTATTTTGTCATATTGGAAAATAAGGTAGGATAGGGAAGGAAAAAATAAAATAAAATGTAAACTTATCACGCACCGACTTTATCAGCTCGTGAAGTCGCGAGCCGATTTTTTCGGTGCACGCCGAAAAAATCGGCTCGCGACTTCACGAGCCGATAAAGTCGGTGCGCGAGCCCAATTCAGAACTCTGAATTGAACCCGTAACATTTGGCTGAATATTACCCTACGTAACATCCGTTGGGACCATTTTGGACCTAGTCCTTGGTTCATGACATGAATCAAAGCCTTGGAGTTGCTCTTATCCCACGATCCTTCTTCGCCTGCATTCTTGAAACCCTAGATCGAATCCACGCATATCCTCTATCATCCAGATCAACTGCGCCGACGGTTTGCAATTACCATAGATCCAATAGGATCATACCCTCTTTTAAACTCAATCGAATCCAACCTACGCATAAATCCCCCACCGGCGACGTCGTTGAAAGCATCGATGGTTAGCATTTATGTATATTAGCACTCAACCATCGTCGATCCTACATTCACTGGACTTCAAACACGAACACAAGTACAATTTCATTTTTCTTTTCCTTTGCTCCACCGTATTTTAATTCTGATCTATTGAATTTGACTTCAGTTTTACCTCTCACTCCGCCAATGATCCTTAATTGACTCCGACCATTTCCCTACGCAGCAACAACTTCGAGAGGCAAGCAACAAAGACCAACGATTATGCCCGTAGAATTAAATTGCTAGCATTGGACGCTGCACAAGCTGAATGTATAAATGGTTTGTTCTATGATTTTATTCTTGTTCTGATGTAATGTACCTTGGTTTACTTTGTTGATCAGCTCCATTTAATATGTGATGACATTATGATAAGTTGAAACAAATTTTAGCTTTCAATCTGTAATTTCATTTCATCGTACCTGATCATCAGTGCTTTAGTACTACAAATAGTTTTCACCTTTGACTATTCAGATTGATGATTAACTTACTGATTTGGCTATACCGTTTATGGTTTACACATATCTTGTCTCTGCTTCAATGGTAGATAAATTTTATTGTCATTGTATTTGTAGTAATTGTATGATTTAGGCTGTGCATATGTTTATATGCTATATGCTGATGACTGTTGAGCAGAAAGATATTTCAATAGGGATTAAAAAATGATATATGAATAACTGTCAATGTCAGTCTAGTATTTTTTTTCACGATCAACCTGTCATGTGTTGCACATGATATTTATATATATCATTCCATATATCATGTTGTGTTCAACATTGTGTCACATCTTCATGCTTCAACAATTGAGTCGCAGTTTATAAATCTGCTATCTGCAGCATACATATATATACATACATACATACATATACTTAAACATCTTCATGTATGTATGTATGTATGTATATGTATGTATGATGTTAGTGGTGGAGTTTGGCCCTTATTGGGTTCGGATAGCTGCTAGGCGGTACTTGCTGTTGGATTATATGCGGGTTGTGAAATCCGATCACATTGGCCCCCAACTAGTTAGTGGTAGGGTTCACCCTCCACCATTTACTTTTGACCCGACACCTTCACAGATCTCCGACACGCCTACGGATTTCGCTCTGGCCGATACATTTCAGGCATTTGATCTTAGCGGTACACAGATTTCCCTGCCTATTATCTACCCACCTGCTCACATGGTACATGGTATCCCTACTGCTGGATTATATCCGCCAGATGAGGTAAAATTTGTACTTGTGAATTTACGTTGTACGTTGTATGTTATACGTTGTAGAATCTGATTTTAAATGTTCTATATTTGTAGTTTGCACCCCGGTTATACCAGCATAGGATACATATTGCGGCTATTTAGGAGATGGCCCTGCTACATTCGCAGTCGTTATATTAGGAGCATCAGGCGATAGTTCAGGGTTTGCAGGAGCAGATCGACGACTTACAGGCCAAATTAGTAGCAACAGGGGGTGGTGATACATGGGCATCAGGTACCGCTGGAGGGTCATGTACTGGTGGAGGTTCAGGAGATGGAGTAGGTGGTGATGGGGGACTGGGATGGGGTGGAGGAGTAGGTGGGGGTGGAGGATTAGGTGGTAATGGCAGTTCGGGAGGTGGTAGTGACAAAGACGATTTCCTTATTATGGCGCTGATGATAGCAGGGATGACATGAATTTGGATGGTGCTGATGGTGACGCTTTAGATTTATCATGATGTATATATGTGTATGTCGCGATGTGTGTGTGTATGTATGTATATGTGTGTGTATATATATATATATATATATATATAAGCTCGATGGGAATATGTGTATGGCTCGATGTTTAGACTTTATGTTATTTTTTCATGTTCGCTCGTTTTCATATGTCACGATGATGCATGTTGTACTATGATTGATTATCTACATTTTATGATGTTCTGTGTATTGGATCCTTTGTTGTCTTTATTTTATGATGTTCTGTGTAATGTTAAATGATGTTTGAAATATTTAATAACAAAAACGATGTTAGAAACAAGCAGGGTTTATAATTTAATTATAATACGAACTGCAGCGGCGCTGCAGTTCGTAGTATAACGTTCTGAACTTCAATGGGTTGTACGTGATCCAATTTAAGTCGGATTTCCTCACAACAAGACACGTTCGCATCTAATTGACAATATTTTTCTAGTGGAAGAGAAAAAATGGGTTTTCATGTTGTATATTTTGTTTTAAGTCCAAATCAAAATTTCAAATAGTCGTCGTGGAATTGTTTTATAAAATGTAGTGTTTATATATTTAAAATAAAGGATTTTTACAAAATATAATGGGGACGACCCTCCTTTTTAACTCCTTCGTGTACTGAAATGTTTATATTATATGGATTAGTGGACGACCCTGGTTTTTTAACTATGGTCAAACGATGTTTGAAATATTTAATAATAAAACGATGTTAGAAACAAGCAGGGTTTATAATTTAATTATAACACGAACTGCAGCGGCGCTTCAGTTCGTAATACAATGTTCTGAACTTCAATGGGTTGTACGGGATCAAATTTAAGTCGAATTTCCGCACAACAAGACACGTTCGCAACTAATTGACAATATTTTTCTAATGGAAGAGAAAAAAATGGGTTTTCACGTTGTAGATTTTGTTTTAAGTCCAAATCAAAATTTCAAATAGTCGCTGTGGAATTGGTTTATAAAATATAGTGTTTATATATTTAAAATAAAGGATTTTTATAAAATATAATGGGGACGACCCTCCTTTTTAACTCCTTCGTGTACTGAAATGTTTATATTATATGGGTTAGTGGGCGAACTTGGTTTTTTAACTCTAGTCAAACGATGTTTGAAATATTTAATAATAAAACGATGTTAGAAACAAGCATGGTTTATAATTTAATTATAACACGAAATGCAGCGGCGTTGCAGTTCGTAATATAACATTCTGAACTTCAATGGGTTGTACGACATCCAATTTAAGTCGGATTTCCTCACGATAAGACACGTTCGCATCTAATTGACAATATTTTTCGAGTGGAAGAGAAAAATGGGTTTTCATGTTGTAGATATTGTTTTAAGTCCAAATCAAAATTTCAAATAGTCGCCGTGGAATTGGTTTATAAAATATAGTGTTTATATATTGAAAATAAAGGATTTTTATAAAATATAATGGGGACGGCCCACCTTTTTAACTCCTTCGTGTACTGAAATATTTAAATTATATGGGTTAGTGGACGACCCCGGACCCACACTCTGGTTTTCCCTATGTATAGCCGTTTCTCTGAAACCCTCATTCACAATTTATTTTCTTCCAGCCACCACCTCCTTCCTCTATCCCCATTTCAGCCTACTACTTAATAAGAAAATAGTATATTTGCCTTTTTGGAGTATGTCGGAACATGGAAAAGAAAGTGTAGCCTCCAACATGGACAAATGGGAAAATGACGATGAGGGGATAACAAATCAAAGGCCTGGAAAAGAAATGGTTGTTGAAGGGTGCATTCTCGAGCCACTACGTCTGGGTGGATCCAATCCTATGTGCCATTGTGGAGAAGAATCGGTCGTCGTGGTTTCGAAGACCGAAAAAATGCTGTTCGCCAATTTTTCGATTGTGCAGCATACCTGGACCACAACGTGTTTCCTGATGAAATTGATTGTTGTTACTTTAAGCAGTGGATTGACCCTCCGATGTGCGAATGTGGAGTTCAATATGCATTGGAAGCGCAAGCCGAAATACGACGTTTGAACAAGAATGTTGCTGAGGCAGCTGGAGCTGGATTTTTCCCACGTTTGTAGTAGGTGTGCGTGGAAACTTCTTATTGTTTATTATCGTACTTTAAATTTGATTTTTATGTATTCAGTTGTTGTAGTTCCTTCAATTGTACTTTGGCATTTCTTAATGTTGTAATTGTCGTTGTTGCAAGCTTCCAAGTTATGTAATGCAAAATATTTATGCAATGCAAAGTCCAACGCTCAAAACGTCTATGATGGAGAACCTCCATTATGCACTAGTCACTGTTCACTGGAGCCATGGCAGAGAATCTACACTATGCACTATTTACTGTCCAATTATGGAGCATTCGTACCAATAAAGGAGCGCTCTATCCAATAAAGGTGCACTCTTTCCAATAAAGGAACACTCTGTCCAATAAAGGAGCACTTTGTCCAATAAAGGAACACTCTGTCCAATAAAGGAGCATTTTGTCCAATAAAGGAACACTCTGTCCAATAAAGGAGCACTTTGTCCAATAAAGGAACACTTTGTCCAATAAAGGAGCACTCGTACCAATAAATGAGCACTATGTCGATAAAAGAGGCTCTGTCCAATAAAGGAGCACTCTGGCCAATAAAAGAACACTCTGTCCAAAAAAGAAACACTTTGTCCAATAAAGGAGCACACTCCACCTAATAAAGCTACCCATTTACCAAGACCTCATACCTTATATATAACAACAACATTGCAATTCATACCTCAAATCAAAACTTATTCACAAACATAAATGGATTCCAGTTTTATGAAATGCGTGCTGACTTTTGATAGCGATTCGGAGGAAGATGAAATCCTTCAAGAGAAAGTGAAAGAAATACAAGAAATACGGGACCTATACCGTGAAGCGTATGGTTCATCATCCACAACTAGAGGGGGATCGGTTGCTGGAAGGAGGTTTATACACTGAAATCATGCTAAATACCATAAGTCTTTGATGCAAGATTACTTCGATGACGATTGCACTTACTGGCTTGATATGTTTCGTAAAAGATACGGGATGCGGAGAAATCTATTTCTTCAGATATTGGCTGGTATTCAAGGTAACAATGCTTACTTTAAGTACAAACAAAATGCATCGAAGATACATGGGTTGTCCGGTGAACAGAAAATGACGGCCGCTATGAGAATGTTAGCTTATGACACTCCAACCGATGTTTTGGACGATGCATACCGCATAACAGAGAGCACGACACTTGAAACATTTGAAAATTTCTGTCAAGTAGTGGTGGACTTCTACGGAGAAGAATACTTACGGTCTCCGAACGAAGCAGATGTAGTGCGAATCAGAGAGATGCACGAAAGCAAGGGATGGCCGGGAATGTTAGGAAGTCTGTACTGTATGTATTGGGAATGGAAGAACTGTCCTAAGGGATTACAAGGTGCGTACAACGGCAAGTAAAGGCGACCAACAATCATTTTGGAAGCTGTGACATCGTATGATCTGTGGATATGATACGCTTTCTTCGGAATCCCCGGTTCGAATAACGACTTAAATGTTATAGAAAGATCTCATATGTTCAATGATCTTGCTCAAGGCCAGGTACCTCCTTTAACATTTACCCTAGGCCAAAATACTTACGACCATTGCTATTACCTAGGTGACGACATTTACCCGAAATGAAGCACCATTGTTAAAACATGTCCAAATCCATTGACACATAAACAAGTCAAATTTGCGGCAATGCAGGAGGGACAAAGGAAAGATGTAGAACGAGCATTTGGTGTTTTACAATCTAGATTTGCAATGATAAGTAATCCACGTCGGTTGTGGTCTAGGAATAAGATGTCTACAATCATGTTTGCCTGCATCGTTCTACACAACATGATTATAGAAGATGAAAGAGATATGGATGAAGAGCAACGTCACTACGAATATGAGGGTGCTTCTCAACCACTCCAAGTATTCCGATAAAACCGTCCACTAACAGAGGAGGACTTCAACATTCATTTGAACCATCAGCTTATGTTTCGAGATGCAGAACTCCATAACCGGCTGCAGAAAGATCTTATTAATCATTTATGGAACAACTATGGCGATACCTAGTTATGAAGCACGCTTATCCGAGCTCGTGTTTTATTTTATGCTTGTCCGAACTTATCGATCATGTATGCAATAATGATGTTGTTCTTTTCTACTGTACCATCGCGTTCTTTGCATTCGTAAGAGTTATTAACCAGTTATTATTATGTTCTAAATTAGTTTCTTTTACGAAAATAATAACGATTTTATTTTGTTATATTGGAAAATAAGGTAGGATAGGGAAGGAAAAAATAAAATAAAATGTAAACTTGTCACGCGCTGACTTTATCGGCTCGCGACTTCACGAGCCGATAAAGTCGGTGTGCGAGCCCAATTCAGAACTCTGAATTGAACCCGTAACATTCTACGTAGCATCCGTTGGTACCATTTTGGACCTACTCCTTGGTTCATGACATGAATCAAAGCCTTGGAGTTGCTCTTATCCCTCCATCCTTCTTCTCCTGCATTCTTGAAACCCTAGATCGAATCCACGAATATCCTCTATCGTTCAGATCAACTGCGCCGACGGTTTGCAATTACCCTAGATCCAATAGGATCATACCCTCTTTTAAACTCGATCGAATCCAACCTACGCATAGATCCCCCATCGGCGACGTCGGCTGAAAGCATCGCACAACGATGGTTAGCAATTACGTATATTAGCACTCAACCATCGTCGATCCTACATTCACTGGACTTCAAACACGAACACAAGTACCATTCCATTTTTCTTTTCCTTTGCTCCACCGGATTTTAATTCTGATCTATTGAATTTGACTTCAGTTTTACCTCTTATTCCGCCAATGTTCATTAATTGACTCCGACCATTTCCCTACGCAGCAACAACTTCGAGAGGCAAGCAACAACGGCCAACGATTACGCCCGTAGAATTAAATTGCTGGCATTGGACGCTGCACAAGCTGAATGTGTAAATGGTTTGTTCTATGATTTTATTCCTGTTCTGATGTAATGTACCTTGGTTTACTTTGTTGATCAGCTCCATTTAATATATGATGACATTATGATAAGTTGAAATAAATTTTAGCTTTCAATCTGTAATTTCATTTCATCGTACCTGATCATCAGTGCTTCAGTACTGCAAATAGTTTTCACCTCCGACTATTCAGACTGATGATTAACTTACTGATTTGGCTATACCATTTATGGTTTACACGTATCTTGTCTCTGCTTCAATGGTAGATAAATTTTATTGTCACTGTATTTGTAGTAATTGTATGATTTAGGCTGTGCATGTGTATATGCTATATGCTGATGACTGTTGAGCAGAACGATGTTTCAACAGGGATTAAAAAATGATATATGAATAACTGTCAGTGTCAGTCTAGTATTTTTTGTCACGATCAACCTGTCATGTGTTGCACATGATATTTATATATATCATTACATATATCATGTTGTGTTCAACATTGTGTCACATCTTCATGCTTCAACCATTGAGTTGCAGTTTATAAATCTGCTATCTGCAGCATACATTTCATCGTATGCTAAATCTATCTACTTCAAAAACTATAAACCCCTACTTTGAATGACCCATGAATTCTTAGGTTGTCGACGGCTATTGGTGCCCTGTTTTGCTTTGAGACAGTAGTATGCAAATAAACTCATTTTAGTTTTTTTTGGAAACTGTAGAAATACTTTCGATCCACTAATTATCCTTTATTCAAACTAAACAAATCTGATTTCTGCTAAACATGATGGATCATGACCTTTTTTCTGGCTCAAAATTTTGAAGGTATGATGATGTCTTCCTTTTTGCACATACACAAGAGGATGATTTGTTCATCATAAGGTTTTATGTATGGAGAAGTTAATATGTTAAGAAATGGGGCTGTCACTAGGAGCTTATACAAACCATGAAAGTTGAATTTCTTACATGAATAGCAGTTACAACTTACAACCCACTTTGCTTTTTAACGATTTTGAATATATTTCTTTTAATTTACCAGCAGCATAAGGTATTTGCTGTACATAGATATGTAATGTGTTTATTTTCCTTTTTTATTTCTTACTTGCTTGGTTAAGCTGTGTTGTTTTGTAAGCTTTTAAGCAAGAAAAAAAAAAGCAATTTAATAATAACTTCTAAGTGTGAAATTATTATTATGCTAACTACGCGGATATGAGCATGTTAGCGATATCATTTTTGTTACAGCTATTTCAGTGGACATGTCACATATATTCGTGATTAAATGACATGAACAGAACACCTACTTAATTACTCAAAGCCTAAATTTCATTAGAGAACAGTATTATATGCTGTATACACAAAACTTAAATGGTGGTTGTATCAAGTATTAATCAGCAAGACGATAATGGAAAAAATGACACACAAATAGATGATAATAAACAAACAGTGCACACATTCGCGCTTCATACTACAAAACCGAGCAAAAAAGCATATCCATATGCATATACATACGTACATACATATATACATATGTACATACATATATACATACACATACATACATACGTACGTACGTACGTACGTACATACATACATACATATATATATATATATATATTAGAATGCACGTGCATGCATTGAATAACATGTTGTTTATTCTGAAATCCATCATTCTGGTGGGGTTGATAGTGCATGAGATGTTATCATTGGGTGAAAAATCCGCACATTAGGGTTGGCTTGGCTTTGTGATGTTTAAGTGGCACTCTATATATCATGGAGGATATAAACCCCACTAAATCGGAAAGCGATTTTTTTTTTTTTTTTTTGGAAAGCGAGCTTGAATATTTTTTAGTAAAATGATAAAGATATTAATGACATTGAGCTAACGTATGTCAACGAAAAAGACCAACCTGATCCACAAACAGTTAATAGTGTAGGCCATTTAGGGCTAATTCACAAGTCCAGTTGATTCAGGCTGTATTTATATCATAGTTTGTCGGATTTTTTATTTTTATTATTAATAATATTTACGAACAAAGGATAAAATTTAAGATCTGGATATGATTTATTATTTACATAATTAATATGAGCTGCATCTTAAGAGCCACTGTCATGAATAGAACACATTGATTGTGCATACAACCAACTATTTAGTGTTTTCCAAATTTATTTGTGATGTTTGTTAAATTGTTTATAATAATATATTGACTCTGTAAGTTACCAGTTTTTCATCATAAAGCGTATATTAAGCTTACAAAGACAATATAAGAAAAACACGAGACATCGAGCAATGCAGATATACTATTTATATAAATTCTATCATCATTGGACTTTGCTCCTTGGATTTTGCTCTTACAATAGCTGATCAACAATTATTGGAATGTCACTGGTTTTAATTTGTGAAGTAGTGCCAGACTCCCCACCCTTAATGAAATTGCGTCCTCGAAATTTACTTGGGTTAATATGTAACATTACGATATTCCAACACTGCATCTAACTTCTATTCAATATGATACTCATAATAAATCAAGTCAGAGTATCATAACTCAATAAAATCCTCGTTGCACTGATCATATAAAACAATATGACAAATCAAATCAGATTATCACATATAAATCAATAAGATACTCATAACACTTTTCATATATAAAACAATATGATCAATAAAGGGAGTACCTCACTCCAAAACATCCAGATCTCACAATATGATGGATTAGAAATCCAAATGCACTCTGCAAATGTACGATCATCCCGATCGAGTTAAAATCATCAAATCCAACTTATAAAAGAAATCATAAGAAATGCGCGCATGCAACAATAAAGCCCATCCCGAGCTATATTATTGCACAAGTTTCTGTAGTTGGAATAAGTGCATGGCAATTTTTCGTGCAAAATAGTAGGCTTGTTAACAAAACATTTGATAATACATGGCTGTCGGTCTTCACATACTTCCATTTGATTTTGATTGTTTTTCTCTGTAATCTTTTTGTTTAACACAAGGTGATAAACATTTATATTTTCTATCTCTCTGTCATTAGAGTTGTTGTTTGCTCATTTGTCCCTCTCATTTTTGTATGAAGTGGACTGTCCATGTGTAAGTTTTAAGTGTTATGGGCTCAAAATCCAAAAGAAGAACAAAATACGCCTGCTTGAAAGCAGGTGCTGTTAACTGCAGCATGTCTGCTGGTGTATTTTAATTCTAGCCCACTTGTGGTTAACTGGACTGGTATCCCATGATATTAAACAAAAAATGTTGCTGCAATATGAAGTCGTGCGAAATGGGGGAAAATTGTTTTCTTTCTCCCTATGTTTTATTAAGGCGTAAGCAACACGAGGCATATAATGTTATCTTTTTTCCCTATAATTTTGTATTGCATCTTTAACATTAAGATTAATAGACCAGAAATACATGGATGACCATTTCATGCTACATTGTACTTTCTTATACCGTAAAATAATTCTCCTATCTTTATTAATAGTTGGCCATGTAGTTTCAAAAATACCCTTACTGCATTCACCTACCTTAATCAAAACAACTGAAACACACCTATTATTTCCCTGCAGCTGAACAATTCAACTTTATCTCTATATTAGGCTTGCGTGCAGACTTGAGGCAGCTTAACAATTCAACAATATCTTTATATTAGGCCTGCGTAAAGACTTGAGAGCAAGTCAGATGCCTTCAGGTTCAAATATCCTTCCACATTTAGTGTGTGTAGCTGTGTAAAATTTACTTAATATAAAACTATAATCTTCCTCCCTGAAGCTTAGGATTTCCGAAAGATTTAGGTTTGCTGCTGCTGCTGCTGCCTCTTCTTATCCTACCTTCCTTGTTTTGTTTTTATTTTGCTGAATCGAGATTGCGAACTAAATCTCTTTTGATTTTGGTTCACTTCGATGTTTAAAAATCGTAATCGCCATCCAGTATTGGACTCCAATGTTTTTGTTCCAAAAATAGAATCACATATTTTGCATGGTTGTGATCCAGTTTAACACTTTGATCGGGAAGGATGCCTTCCTACCAAATCGTGCTTTGGAACGTATGATCTCTCGATTTTTGCAATCACTGCCCCAGTTACTACCACTCATTTTTGAAGGGCTTAAAACTTTCGTTAAGTTCCGCTGAATGATAGGGCAGAGATGATGTTCCTTTTCCTAAATGATCGATTATAATTATAATTTGCAAATTTGAATTTTCTTTTTGGTGAAATTAAGCCAAAGCTCTAATCTCCATGAATTCACTAAACTAAAACCTTTTATTTTAATTTGTTGTTGCTTTTTAGTTTTACATATGAGTATTTGAGCTGTCCATTATAAATTTAAATTTAATCTAATTCGCTTAACAAGAAGTGAAGATGTTGCTTCAATTCGATATTACTGATAGCTACAACTTCAGCTTGACTACTGATGATTTAGGTCTATAGAAATGAATTTTCAGGCTTGATGTGGAATAAGTTATTTCTCAGTAAACTGCTCGTGTTAAAAATAGCATCCTCAAAGAAATCGGTGATTAAACGAATCTAACTGTATAGTGAAGACTAACATACAAAAAAATAACATTACAACCGTATAAAGAGGAAATAATTGAAGCTATATACAATAAGTGGCAAGATGCACAGTGGCAGGCGCGAGCCAAGTAGAGCTGTAACCATGTATTTTGTTACGTACCAAGTTTGATGGTAGCATTCTAATGGTTTATATTTTATCCTTTTTTCATGAGTGATCTCCTCTAACTGAGGGACACTCTTTATTACAGAAGAAAAGCCTGTCACCAAAATAAATCTCTGCTGCTGTTTTAGAAAATCAAAATTCCACATCTAGTAGTATTGCATAATCCAGATGTATCAAATTTATCATTCCTACATCCATCTACATCGGAAACGCCATTCTTGACCCATAGCTAATGATGTCAGAATTGCACAAGGAAACATTTAAAATTTAAAAACTTCACGTTTATGCACGATATTCTTACGCCACTTTACATTTGCAAATCATATATTTTTGTACTACATGTACATTCTTACATTTTTGAAACACACGTCCTTTGTGCTATGTAAATGCACATACATAGCCTAAGCCATTAAACCTTAAATATAGTAGGTTTGGTGTAACAATTTTTTTTTTCTATCAGAGTAAACTTTCACAAACGCCTCTCTCTATGGATGTTACCAAATGTTACTATCACTTAAATATAGAATTTAGCAACCATATTTTTTTACAAATTCAATACGCATCATACATATATTATCTTACTTAATATTGCTTATATATATGATCTAACAATTATGCAATTTCTCTTTTTAATTATTGATAACAGAAACAGGAATTCAACCTAACAAAAAATTAAATGTTCCGAATTAGAACTTATATTCAAACCAATTACACATGATTCAAGCGTAGAAAAATAGCTAAATTCTTTAAAAAATCATTTCTTTTTTTATAAATCAGGAAAATAGTGTCATATTAAAGAAAAATCATTACTCTCGAAGCATGTGCTATCGTTGGTGAAAAATCGGAAACTTGTACTAAAAGTGCCGTTTATAGAGATGTACTTGAATCTGTAAAAAGATAAAATAGTTGAATAATATTTTATTGCCGTTACTTTTAAATTTGTTTATATTACTTAGTATTTCTGCTTCTTTTTCTTGGAGTTACAATTAATAATGTAACATTTATACAAATATGTAAATTACACAATATTTCAAGAACAACAATGCACGTGCGGTTACGCTCGTACTTATATTATCTTTTCAACAATTTTCTGAGTTGGTGAGTATTTTTTGTTAATGCTGGATAATTTTTCGGGTGCGTCTATTAACACCCCAGTAATTGCTCTTCACCCCCCGCTGATTAGACAATAAAATATGCACCCCATGATTTTCTCTTCCCACCCCATTTAATCCAAAAATGCTCTTATTACATTTTCATTCTCAATACTATTTTTCTAGTTTACAACTTGCAATTTTTCTACTACTCTCCCCTTTAAAATTTTGTTTGAATTAATTAAAATTTGTAAACTGTTAACGTCTTGGTCTCAAAACACATAATGATACACATCGCTAATTGTACTGTTTTTAAATTTTTAATTATTGTTTTAATTTTTTAATCATTATTTATAACTTCTATTTTTTATTTTTATTTTTTTAATGCTCATATACAATGCTGATTTTTATATTTTAAATTATTGTTTGCAATTTAGCCTCCAACATCCCATATGTATATGACTGATATATTTTTTAATCATTGTACAACATGTCAACATTAGACAAGTTATATAATCAGTCGTTAAAGAGTAAATCTGGAAATAAAATTCTGAAATTTTAATCGGGGGGTGAAGAGTAAATCATGGGTTGCAAATACCCATACCCTAATTTTTCATCTTGACTAGGTTTGTTGAAGAAAAAGAAACGAGGGTATCACTATTCACTAGGGCAATTGAAATCACCACAACTGAGATCAGCATATCACAACAATAGAAAATGCTACGCCTCATCCGTCAGCGGTGCTCATTTCAAAATCCTAATCAGCTCCTCCTCAGCCGTCAAGTCAGCGGCACGGCAAAAGGCAAGGGGAAACTCAAAGACGGCCAGCCACTGAAACGCTCTGTAATCACCCGCAAGAAGTCTGAACCCTCTGGCGGCCGGAAACGTGAGGGATCGGAGCGTCTGTCCCGCTTGGTTGAATCCTGCCTCACTGCCCCTTCACCAGTCCGTTACCTCACCCAGAAGCAGCGTGATCGTGAAATTGAGCGCGAGAAGCTTGGCCTCATCTCCAAAGATCGCCAGCTGGAGATCGACCAAGCTAAATTGAAAAACAAGAAGAAAGTCGAAGAAGGCGATGAAGTTGTTATGGGGACACCAGATCTGGATTACATAAGTATCGGGCTGGTGGATGCCGAGGAGATTCCAAAGTATGAGCTGACTGTGGAGGATGGGAGGAGGTTGGCGAAGGAGTACAGCAGAGTGATGATGAGGAAGCATAGGGAGAGGCAGAAGGTGGAGACTCAGCTACTGAAGTTGAAGAAAGAGGCAATTGAGGCGTTGCCTGAGAGGTTGAGAGCGAAGGCTTTGGAGCAATGTTATCATAACCGAACCGTAGATCAAACCGTACTGCTTCAAGGTCGGAGGTTTTGACGGTCGAACCGATCGAACCGTTAGAACCGCGCTAATTTAATATAAGCAGTTGTTCAGCTTTTAGTGTATGCGGCTGTTATAATATCAGGCAATTTAGATCCAGTTCAAAATGTTTTCAGTCCCACGTCGGCCCTGAAGCAAAATCTCAATCATTATCCTTCTATATAATAACTTCAGTACTGCATATGTCTAGTAGCTTAAGGGTCCTACGTGAAATATTGGACCTTTCAGTGGTGAGCTGTCTAGCCTTGAGGCTTTCTAACGGTTCAACCCAGGTTATTTTAACGGTTCAACCTCGATTTTTACGGTTCATTGCTGATCACGGTTTAAAGTTGCTCCGGGCCTTTGTAGTCAGCGGTTCACGGTTAACCGCGGTTCAACCGCGGTCCGGTCCGGTTGTGATAACTGTGCTTTGGAGATTGATTTGAAACCGTTGCCAGAGGACAGGCTTATGGCAACACTTACTCCACCGATCGAGGGGTATGGTGAGAAGGTCAAAGAGGCAGCTGAGAAATTTAGTGGCAAGGAGAACTTGAGGTGATGAATTTTAAGGTTGGTTTTTTACTTTCATTTTGATTTTTGAAAAATATTTTTGATGAGTTGGTTTTCTTATGTTATTAGCAATGTTTTAAAACGCAAAAGGCGTACACGAGGCGTTTTCGGATCCGTGAGGCGAGGCGTAAGCCTCGAAGCGTTGAGGCGTAAGCCTTTCAGATAAAAATAAAGCGCAACACATAACTTAATTTTTAATATGGAATAACATTAAGCGTCAAATACTAAGTAAAACCCATAAATCATTCGAAGCAATTCAAACAAAATACAATCATTCTTGCACATTTAATATAAAATGCAAAAGATCAAATGATATCTTCCTCCTCATGCAAAAAATTCAAATTTTGATTTCTTAAAACTATTTGAAGATTACATCAAACTGCAATTTTGATATGTTCCATCAATTCAAATCGATTTGCAAAATTTATTTCGAGATATAACAAAGTTTATTGAAAAACATTCTTTAAATAACAATAAGAAAATTCATTATATTGCTCATGATCATTATTTCATAAACAATTTTACTTGATTGTGCCGATATTGAAATTGAAAAGTAAAAGATGCTATTTTTTATTTTTTAAATTTTGTCTTTTTTTATTTCTATTAAATAAGTAAAGTTCACTAACATTTATTTGTGTCAATATCTGCAACTAAAGATTCAAAGGTTTTTAAGTCATATGCCTCATCTGTTTGAGGCGTGCGAGGCGTAAGCTTTACGTGCTTCGTATGCCTTAAGTTATTGAGGCGTAAGCTTTACGTGCTTCGTATGCCTTAAATTATTGAGGCGTAAGCTTTAGAGGTAAAAAGCCTTTTGTAATAAGCCTCAAGGCGTTTTATCTCTTATTTCCTCGAGGCGAGCCTCGAGGCGGGTTTTTTAAAACAATGGTTATTAGATTTCTTTATCTTTATATCTTGCTTCAAAATATGGTATAAAAATAAGCCTTTTCACAATTCGAAATGTATTTCTACAAATATTTTCATATCTTATCAACACTTAAATAGGATCTATCAAAATAAACAGTCTATTAGTTAAAAAGGCATATATAAAAATTAAAATTAAAGAAAAATTAGATATTGTAACTTAGAGAGATAAATTTATAACTACACCTGATTTTAACGCAAAAGTATAATTAAATATTCATACATATCATTTTGTCTTGAACGTGCTAAACATGTACTATTTTTAAAAAAACATAATTCACGCGCAAAACATGTGTCATGGTCATGCACGAAGTGCATGTCGTCACGGTCATAAATTATTATTATTATTATTATTTATAAAATAGAAGAACAAACATTATTGCAATATAGATGGAGATTTCTAAATAAAGAAAGAATATAGTGGATTTACAATAGAAGTCTCATACCACAAAACTGAGCAAAAAAAAAAAAAAAAAAAACGCTCCCCAGTACATCTTAGACATCCTTTACAAAATATTTGACAATAAAACTTTGAAGCAGATATGTAACCATGTATTGTTTAAATAATGTTCAACAATGGGACTGAATTTGCTGTGAGTGTACTTGGTTCAATATTTCGATTAGTATAAACAACTGTCTAAAAGGAAGCTATAAGCTTATAATTTGTCATAAACAATGGTAGTTTTACTGTTCTAGGTGTAGTAGAATAATGATGGTAACTCCATATTTTTCCTCATTATCTTATGGCAGCAAATCAGCCAATGTTACTACATTCACATGCAAGTTTAAGTTTTCTTTTAAGTCGGAGTAGCAGACTCAACGTAGCCCATGAAATTAGCCATTTGCCCACGCTGAATTTTTATTGCAGATTGTAGCATTGTCATAGAAGAACTCTGAGGTTATTAGAGTACTGGCTACTGGAAGATGTTCGTGAGGAGGAGTTTGATGAATTTCAGAAATTGTTGGCAATGCAGTTGTATTTTTCCCTGTTTATTAACATTGTATGGGCTGCCTCCAAGTTTTAAAGATTTGTGGTTGTTGAGGGTAGATTTATTGCTGTCATTTGATGTTGCTTGAAGTTTTTATGTAATTTGAAATTGCTTATCGTTATCGTTAATCGTTACCGATCGACCGTTGGACCTATAATATGGTAACTGTTATACTGATAATGATAAATTATTGTTTATCATCAAAGCATGTACGGTGATATGTTGTTTTATATTATAATGCATTTCCGATATGCTATGTGCAACTCCCGTTGATAAAAAACATAAATAAAAAAGAAGTGTATTTGAATGCATTGGTTCTAAATGTATGTAACAAAGCATATTAAATGAATGTGCATATGTTTCGAACCGATTGGTAAAATTATCGTTACCGCTAGTATTGAGGAAATATTATCAATGATTTAGCGTAGAAAATGACAAATTTACCGTTATCATACCGTTTTAACTTGTGTTTCGATTTCAATAAAAAGGGGCTACCGATAGATTGATAATGGTAAACTTAGCGGTACCGTAACAGCCCTAACTGTTCGTAGTTCAGTAAATTTGTCAAATTATTTTTTTGTTTGGGCCAGTGCATGTAAGGTCATAGCCCATTTTTGAGTACGTGGGCTAGCCCGTTCTTTATTTCGCTGCATTGTTACATCTTTTTCATGCCTGTAACCGTATTGACTATTGAGTTTTCTTTTTTTTTCCTCGACATATGAATGATGATTTATAATGATAGATTTTATAGAAAACATAAGTGTTGCAGAATGATATTTTATCTATAGCTTTTGACGTATATTCGAAGATAGTAGGTAACCAGATAACACGTTTTATCAAGCGAAAATTAAGTTGAAGTACAATTTATTTTAGAATAATAAGTTTGAAGGACAACACTTCTGAATAATTAGTTCTAACGACAATTTATAGAAAAAAAGATAAGCTCATTTATCTTTTTAAATTATACAGATAAGGGATAAATTCTTTTATCTTTATTTATACATAACTGAAAATGATAAATTCTTTTTTTTTTTTCTTCTGTAAAATGTCCTTAAAACTACTTTTTAGAAAAACTATCCTTAAAACTTATTGCCCTGAGTAAGTAGGCCCTTTAAGTGAAAATCCTTTATTGCTGAAATTAGAAATTTGATTAAAGTGACTTCACAACGGAACCATTTTAATAAGATAATTATATAGTCAAAAAGTGAAGTTAGTTTTCTATAGCAGTAAGAAGGCAGTTAAATTATGTAAGACTAAGAAAGAATGTGACATATTAAATAGTGGGAAATTCCAATGACATTTAAATATATGCCCATACGGGAAATGATTGTAATCTCATTCTAGTTATAATTGATCAAATGTGGTTCGGTTCTCATTCTAATTAAAATGCATTAAATTGGGTGCTTGATTACCCTACGTACTTCTAATGTAATTGCTTACAATTAATTGTGTTTTGTCCAAAATAATATATACCAACTTATATTTTTTTTGTATTACATTTTTAAACATTTTTTATACCAATCAAAAATTCACATTTAAGTGATATGAATTGCCAAGTTCGATATAAAGAAAATTGACATTTTTATATTTTTAAGTGTAGAGTTTTGGTGGTTAAAACACTTTTTAATTTTAGTGAATATTCGGGAGGCATCCCTAAAATCAAATTTAATTTAAAGCGGAACCCTCCCTTAGTTTCATTGCAAAGTTGATCTCTATTTTATTGTAGTAACACATTTCTGTGTTTTTTGCACTGCTACTTATTTTTTTTGTAAATATCAGCGGAAGATTCCACGTATAAAAGTTGTAGAAATGTTTACACCTATTGTAAATAAGGGCAGACATCTGCAATTATTCACAAAGTATATTGCAAGTAATAAAAAAAACTAAAAAAAAAAAAACAGATGCAGAAATGTCTGTACTTATTGTGAATAAGTACAGACATATCTGCAATTATTGACATAATGTATAGTGGGTAATAAAAAAATGAAAAAACATGTAGAAACGTCTGCAATTATTTGAATAATTATAGAAGTAGGAAAATCGATTGAAGGAAGAACACGTGGGGTTTTTTATTCTGAAGGACGCGGTTATTTTTCTTCCACATGAAGGATGCGGCGATCAAAATTTCGGCTGAAGGAAATATTTTTATAGTAAATTTAGCCGATCTTCTTCTTCAGTCGTTTCGATTAAAAAAAACCCACAAATCGTTCTCAATTCTCTAATTGTGTGTCTTCAATCTACATTCGGCGCCTTCAATCTCAAATCGATCTCAATTCGTGCTTTTTTTATTAGATGAAGATTGAGGTAAACGTAAATTTGGTCGATCCATCTCAAATCGCCCATTTTCTGTCAAATCATTTGAATTTTCCATTCTGCTTGTGATTTTGGGAATAATTTTTTTTGATGCTGTGAGTTTTTTCGATTGCTTTTTGTTTCTGCCCAGAATAATGATATATAAAACTATCATTTTGAGTGGTTTGGAATGATACGGTCACTAACCGCGTTACAATGGCAGACTTGAGTTGCTGCGTTGGCATTGGGGTGATGACAAAATTGAGGTGGAGACGCGAAATTGTATGCCAGAGGTTAGCATGTTTAGGTTGATGATGAATTTAGATGTGTTTATTGTGAAGTTGTTGTTGAGGTACAAATTTTGCTTGTTGATGGGAAGAGGTGGTGTAAGTGGTTGTTAAGAGATGGTTTTAAGGGTATTTGGAGTAGGAGTGTGTTTACTGATGAGGTCAAGGTAGTGATTATAATTGATTCAAATTGAGGAAGAGCTGCTGCTTGGTGGTGTGTAATGTTGCTGTAGTTTGAAGGATTTGCAGAGAAGGACAGTGTTGCCAGGAGAAAGTTACTTGCAGTTGAATGATGTTGGAGCTGAAGTCGTAATTGTAAGTTTACAGTTTTGGATGATGGGAGAGCATGATTCAGGCGAGACAGTTGATTGTATTTTATGCTGAGAATAAGAGATGTTGTATTTTATGTTGTTGTGTTATATGTGCAATTTTATTTGTTGAAACTATTATTTATGTTGATCGATCTCAAATCATGCATCTTCTGTCAAATCAATCGAGTTTTCCATTCTGCTTGTGCTTTGTGATTTTAAGAATAAGATTTGTTATTGCTGTGAGTTATCTCGATTGGGTTTTGATTTCTGCCCAGAATAATGATATATGAAATTACCATTTTTGTATGTGCTATGAAATTCACTCTATTATATGTGCAATTTAGTTCGTTGTTGTTGTATTTTATGTTTATTATATTTTTGGTAAGTTTCAAGTTGTTGTTGAATTTGCTAAAGTGTGATGCTATATGTATATAACATTTCATTTTAATAGTTGGCTTTTTTGTATTATTTGTAAATATTTTGAAATTTACATGTATACTAAATTTTTTTGGCAATCTAAATACTCAATAATATATGTTGTTTATGATTTTCACAGTACATATATTGAACATCAAATTTTTGTATTATGCTAGTTTCAAATATCATTTCAGTATAATTGAAAGTAATAGAAATAGATATGCTATTGTATCACTTTGCATGATTTAATTAGACTAATATACTTCATTTATGTCACAAGGGACTATAGTTTCAAATATCACAAACATGTTAGTAAACTTTATAGTAAAATGATACATTAATTTATCATTTTAAATGTTACAAATATTGAAGTGGATTTCACAATTAAAATGCCATATGAAACCAAACTTTTATATATCACAAACATTGTACTGGATCTATCCAAAAATGCTAGATTATATTATCATTTACATCCCATAAGTAACCGGTTAGACTTGAGTCCAGATGTCTTTTGCATTCTTTTAGTTTGTTCGGTTAAACAATATGTTTTGGGTATAGATTGATTTTCAAAGGTACCCGCTTAGGTTTGAGTCCGACCGTCCTTTGCATCCCATAAGTACCCACTTAGGGTTGAGTCTGGTCGTCCTTTACATCTTGTAAGTACCCAATTAGGTTTAAGTCCGACCGTCCTTTGCATTCTTTCAGTTTGTTTGGTTAAACAATATGTTCCGGGTATATATTGGTTTTCAAAGGTACCTAATTAGGTTTGAGTCCATCCGCCCTTTACATCTCGTAAGAACACATTTAGGTTTGAGTCCGGCCGTCCTTTGCATTCCTTCAGTTCGTTTGGATAAACAATATGTTTTAGGTATATATTGGTTTTCAAAGGTACCTGCTTAGGTTTGAGTTTGGCCGTCCTTTACGTCCCGTAAGTACCCTCTTAGGTTTGAGTTCGATCGTCCTTTGCTTTCTTTTACTTTTTTCGGTTAAACAATATGTTTCGGGGATAGATTGGTTTCCAATGGTACCCGATTAGGTTTGAGTCTGATCGTCCTTTACGTCTCGTAAGTAGCCGATCAGGTTTGAGTCTGATCGTCCTTTGCTTTCTTTTACTTTGTTCGGTTAAACAATATGTTTTGGGTATAGATTGGTTTTCAAAGGCACCCGATTAGGCTTGAGTTCGACCGTCCTTTACGTCTTGTAAGTACCCGCTTAGGCTTGAGTCCGGCCGTCCTTTGAGTTCTGTCAGTTTGTTCGGTTAAACAATATGTTTTGGGTACAGGTTTGTTTTCAAAGGTACTCAATTAGGCTTGAGTCCGACCGTCCTTTACATCTCGTAAGCACCCACTTAGACTTGAGTCCGGCCGTCTTTTGCATTCTTTTAGTTTGTTCGGTTATATAATATGTTTTGGGTATAGAATGGTTTTCAAAGTTACCCGATTAGGCTTGAGTCCGACTCTCCTTTACGTCTCGTAAGTACCCGCTTAGGCTTGAGTCCAACCGTCATTTGCATTCTTTTAGTTTGTTCGGTAAAATAGCATGTTTTGGGTAAGATTGGTTTTCGAAAGTCCCCAATTAGGGTTGAGTCCGGCCATCTTTTACGTCTCTTAAGTACTCGCTTTGGTTTGAGTCCGACCGTCCTTTGCATTCATTTAGTTTGTTCAGTTAAACAGTATGTTTTGGGTATAGATTGTTTGTTAAAGGTACCCGATTAGGCTTGCATCCGGTCGTCCTTTACGCCTCGTAAGTACCTGCTTAGGCTTGAGTACGGCCGTCCTTTGCATTATTTTAGTTTGTTCGGTTAAACAATATGTTTAAGGCATAAAGTGGTTTTCAAAGGTACCCGATTAGGCTTAAGTCCGGGCGTCCTTTACGTCTCGTAAGTACCCGCTTAGGCTAGAGTTTGTCCGTCCTTTGCATTCTTCCAGTTTGTTCGGTTAAACAATATGTTTTGGGTATAGGTTGGTTTTCAAAGGTACCCACTTATGTTTGAGCCCAGTCGTCCTTTACGTCTCGTAAGTACCTACTTAGGTTTGATTCCGGTCTTCCTTTGCTTTCTTTTACTTTGTTCGGTTAAACAATATGTTTTGTGTATAGATTGGTTTTCAAAGGTACCCGATTAGGCTTGAGTCCGACCGCCCTTTACGTCTCATAAGTACCCTCTTAGGTTTGAGTCCGGTCATCCTTTGCATTCTTTTAGTTTGTTCGGTTAAAAATTCTGTTTTGGGTATAGATTGGTTTTCATAGGTACCCGATTAGTCTTGAGTCCGGCCGCCTTTTACGTCTCTTAAGTACCCGCTTAGGCTTGAGTCCAACCGTCCTTTGTATTCTTTAGTTTGTTCGGTTAAATTAGATGTTTTGGGTATAGATTGCTTTTCAAAGTTACCCGATTAGGCTTGAGTCTGATCGTCCTTCACGTCTCGTAAGTACCCGCTTAGGCTTGAGTCTGGCCTTTCTTCGCATTCTTTCAGTTTGTTCGGTTAAATAATATGTTTTGGGTATATATTGGTTTTCAAAGTTACCCGCTTAGGTTTGAGTCCGCCCGTCCTTTGCATTCTTTTAGTTTGTTCGGTTAAACTATATGTTTTGGGTACAGATTGGTTTTCAAAGGTACCCGATTAGGCTTGATTCCGGCCGTCCTTTACATCTCGTAAGTACCCGCTTAGTCTTGAGTCCGATCGTCCTTTACGTCTCTAAGTACCCGCTTAGGCTTGAGTCCAGCCGTCCTTTGCATTCTTTTAGTTTGTTCGGTTAAACAATATGTTTTGGGTATAGAATAGTTTTCAAAGGTACCCGAATAGGCTTAAGTCTGGCCGTCCTTTACGTCTCGTAAGTACCCACTTAGGTTTGAGTCTAGCCGTCCTTTGCATTCTTTCAGTTTGTTTGGTTAAACAATATGTTTTGGGTATAAATTGGTTTTCAAAGGTACCTGTTTAGGTTTGAGTCCGGTCGTCCTTTACATCTCATAAGTACCATCTTACGTTTGAGTCCGGTCGTCCTTTGCTTTCTTTTACTTTGTTCAGTTAAACAATATGTTTTGGGTATATATAGATTGGTTTTCAAAAGTACCCAACTAGGCTCCAGTCCGGCCGTCCTTTATGTCTCATAAGTACCTGCTTAGGTTTGAGTCCGGCCGACCTTTGCATTCTTTTACTTTGTTCGGTTAAACAATATGTTTTGGGTATAGATTGGTTTTCAAAGGTACCCGCTTAGGCTTGAGTCCGGTCGTCTTTTGCATTCTTTTAGTTTGTTCGGTTAAACAATATGTCTTGGGTATAGATTGGTTTTTAAAGATACCTGATTAGGCTTGAGTCCGGTTGTCCTTTACATCTCTTAAGTACCCGCTTAGGTTTGAGTCCGACCGTCCTTTGCATCACTTAAGTAGCCGCTTAAGCTTGAGTCCGAACGTCATTGACATCCCATAAGTACCCGTTTAGGTTTGATTTCGGACGTCCTTTGAATGTTTTTAGTTTGGTCGGTTATACAATATGTTTTGGGTGCAGATCTATTCCACATGCTATGTTTATCTATCATTTTTTCTCAATGCTTTATTTTTCTATCATTCTATAGCTATTCATCTTGCTTTTGCCTATCATCTATCAAATACTGAATGTTATTTTTCTCTGTCATTTATCATTACAACATAACACGTTAAGAAAACAAAGTAACATATCTAACTGTACCTATATCATGCTATGTTTGTCTATCTTTTTTCCAGTGATATGTATGTCTATCATTCTATATATACACATCTTACTTTTGTCAATATTTTTAAAACACCTAATGTAATGTTCCTCTATCATTTATCATTGCATTATAACACACATCAAACAAAGTTACATATTCAATTATAATTATGTCATGCCATGTTTGTTTATCATAGGTACATTGCAAATAATAATGCATGAAAAATAGAAAAATGAAAGTTTAATGTATCATTTTAGTAATGAAGTTCAATAACAAGATTACAACGTGAAAAAACAATGTTTAATGTAGAATTGTAAAAGCAAAGCACAGTCTGCATACTCAATAATGTTCTATTAATATATCATTTTAGTCATGATATTTTTTAAATAAAGAATAATCTTAAAATTATAGTTCAATATATCATCTTATTAGTTGCATGGATCATATAGAAATATTAGATGGATAGTTGGATGGATAGCTGTAGAATGATAAGTAAATATAGCACTGAAAAAAGTGATAAACAAGTATATCATCTTATTTGTTGCCTATGACCGTACCCTAGACCGAGCCTATGACCGTGCCCTTGACCGATCCCATGACCGAGCACTTGACCGAGCCTATGACCGACCCCATGACCGAGCACTTGACCGAGCCTATGACCGAACTCTTGACCGAACCCATGATCAAACCCTTGACCGAGCCCATGAACTAGCTTATGACCATGCCCTTGACCGAGCTTATGACCTTGCCCTTGACCGAGACCATGACCGAGCACTTGACCGAGGCTATGACCGATCCCATGACCGGGCTCTTGACCGAGCTCTTGACCAAGCACTTGACCGAGCCCTTGACCGAGCCCATGACCGAGCCCATGACCTAGGCCATGACCGACCCCTTGATCGAGCACTTGATCGAGCCCATGACCGAGCACTTGACCGAGCTTATGACCATGCCCTTGACCGAGCACTTGACAGAACCCATGACCAAGCCCATGACCGAACCTATGACCGAGCCCTTGAACGAGCCCAAAGCCATTGCACTTACAATTCTTCCTTAAGTATCGTTTTGCACATGATAATCTACTTATCGAGTTTCCTAACTAAAACGCTACGTTAAACTTTCATTTTGAAAATTTTAAACACATTGATGGACTTTTACATTTGAATGCTATAATTAGCTATCATTTTTTACACACAAATTATGCCAACTAACCATTGCAATTGCAATTCTTCCTTAAGTATCGTTTTGCATATGATAATCTACTTATCGAGCTTTGTAAAACGCTACGTTAAACTTTCATTGTGAATGTTACATTAAAAAAAATGTCTATCATTCTATATATACATCTTACTTTTGTCAATACTATTCAAAACACTGAATGTTATGTTCCTCTATCATTTATCATTGTATTATAATACACATCAAACAAAGTGACATATTCAACTATAATTATGTCATGTCATGTTTGTTTATTGTTTTTTTCAGTGTTATATTTATTTATCATTCTACAGCTGTTCATCTAACTTTTGTTTATCATTTTCCAAACACTAAATGATATGTTCCTCTATCATATATTATTCACCATTATACGCACAGTAAAACAAACTGTTTTCATTGTATGAAATACTGAGAGTATATTCGAAGGTAATTGTCACGTGATTTTAGATGCTTTTTTTGTATTTCTGATGTGGTGACTAGAGTTTATACTGAAATGCTACATAAAACTAGCATTACGTAAAAATAAATTTCAGGTATGAAATTTCAATATCATTAGGATAGATAGAAATTCTGATTATACTTTTCAATGTTGACATTGTATTTTAGATAAGATGCATGCTACTTATAATTGAATGTTAGTACGACTAACATTCGACTGAAATGCTAAGTACAGTTAGCATTGAATAGTATTAGTAATACTGAATAGAATTAGCATTGAAAAAAATGACCTAACTTCAAAAAAATAACCCGACTTCAAAGAAATAGACATTAGACATTTGGGTATTCTCAAAACAAAATAACCTGAAATTAGAAATTAAACAGAACAGACAACAAAACATTTCACTTTTTATTTTTTAAAGATTTCACATATCCTGACTTCAATTTGCTATAAGCTACAATAGCTTTACACTAAAAAAGACTAATCCATTACACGAACAAATAATTTTTTTTTTCATTTTTGTTTAATTAAATTATACGGATGCTATATTTAATTATCATTTTATGACATTATATTTTTGGACATACCAATGATTAAATCGGAACAACGAAAACACAGAAGCATGAATAGCGAGGGTATGGACACCGATTGTTTAAACGATCAGATTACTCCACCCTTCAAGCGATTGCTTCGAAAACGATGACAATTGGATTTTATTGCTTTCAAACAACGACTGCAGCTTCCAATGTCGACAGCGGCCGCTTCAAGCCACGACGATAGCTTCAGATTATGATGACTTCAGAAGAATATCAGTGGAAGAAAGTGAAATCGCGGTGACTTCGGAAGCTGGTTAGGGGAAGAAGGCGATTGTCATTCTGCTGAAATAATAAAAGTTACATCCCCGCTTTATAAATTATTATAATGTTTTTCCTTTAAACTAATTTGCTTTTATAGAAATATCTGCAATAATCCCGTACTATATTGCAAATATATATGTAATTTTTTATATAGTTGCTGCTATTTCTGTAATTTTACTAGAAGTGATCTAATTTTCATTTATACGCAATGTTCATCCTTTTTTGATGATTTTTCTACAATAATGTATTTTTTGAATAAGTGTAGGCACTGAATTTAAAATTCTGAAGCAATTATCAAAATAGGAAAATAGTGTCACGGCAAAGTTAGAGGCTTATTCAACCGTAAAGGCCTACTGAAATTTTATTCGAAAGAACAAAACATCGTATTTTAGGTATCAGTTTTACATTGGGCATGGTATATGAATTTGACTACTTTTTTTTTAAATATTAGTTTTACGGTGTGTATGGTACAGAACTTAGCTATCAGTTTCTAATTATCAGTTTTATAGTGTGTATGGTACCAGTTTTACATTGTGTATTGTCCTTGAGAATAAATTTTTGATGGGTTGTCCTTGGGCTTTAAAAAGTTATGAAGTTTGTCCTTACAATAAAATCACCTTATCAAAAATTGCATAAAAGCATGTTAAAAATTTACAAGATTCCACTGAAACTTATTTTTTTTAAAAGCAATTTTTGTACTTTTCTTATATGAATATGAAGACGATTATGTATTGAATTAAGTTTTGAAGTTTGGTAATTTTTCACATAAATTTTAAGACAGGGAGTTTTTATGTATTATGAAATTTAACAAGACCTCAGTCAATCTGTCCCTGTATTTTAGTAATTTTTATGGTTTTGTTTACTATAAATGTATCATTACACTGTCATTTGTGTTCGGCTATCCAAATTGACGCGACTTGTCGATTATCAAGGCTAATTGCCTGAAGATATGGTCCTAAAGTCCAGACATCTAGTATGGATAACATCATAAGATGACAGCTGAGTGAACATAGCAGAACGCTATCCGAAAGCTTGCCAAATGTGAGACCGAGATGAATCCATGCTCTGGACCAGTATAAATGAGCGACGACTTAGCTGAGTGTTCAGATTCAACCAAGATCGCTCAATATCTCCCAAACCAAAAGGAAACTTGGTGATTGATCACATGACCAAGCTAGAAGCATCAAGATGAGGTCACACAAGGAGCTTCGCTCCCATATCCATCATTATGAGGGATCGGTACAGACCCTTATAGGAATTGTTGGAAATGCGGATTACGGATCTTAAGGCTAACTTAACACTAGAGGAGGGCGGGGTGAACAGTGTTTTAATGGAATTTATGAATTTCTTGAAATCTTTTTGAATGTATCTAAATCAAATCCAAATCACAAATATGAAACAATCACTGAATCGATCACAGATACAAATGATAAGTAAAAGCAGTAAAGGAGAGAACACACCGGGATTTTATACTGGAACAGAGTTAGATTACATCTAGTCCTAACAACTCAGGAATGTGCAAATTTCTTTTTAAATAATCTTCAATATTACAATCCTCGGTTTTAGGGCCACTGTGACACCCCACATCCGTTAATGCCACTCACAAAGGGAATGCATTAAGTTCCGTGAAGCGTTATAGGTAAAAAAACACAGAATATTACAAGACAGATGTAACGAACCAAGAATTTTAATGATTAAAATATAATAAAGATTCAGTTTTTTGAATACCAAATGAATTTAACAAGATTTTAATACAAATTTTGTCTTAAAAGATTTTTAAACAAGTGGAATAAATATTTTGTTTGATATGAATAGCTTATTTTAAGATTTCATTTAAGATTTTTTTTTAATAAATAATTTAAACTTTAATAAATGATAATATTATTCAGTTATAATATATATATAAATATAAATATATATGTATGTATATATTGATTTCCATAAAGATTGGTTGAGTTCTAAAGCCTCATTTTTTTTATAATTCATCTTTGACATATTAACATGATTAAGTATTTTGAAATATTATGTAGGTTATAAATCTTAAGTAATGTTTGGTTACATATATATAAATTGTAAACTTGTTTCATTTATAAATGTTACTAGGGTGTAACTAAAATTTAAAATTTAACAAATAAATAATTAAGTGATTTTGTCAAACATGCATTGGATAGAATTAAATTAAAATAAATATAAGCATAGGTGTCTTCATGCATGAAATTATGGTGCCAAGTGGCTTTGACTTGAGGTAGCATGAAGAAATTTAAATAAATGATGAAGACCCTTCTCATTCACTTCAGCTTCCTCATTTTCTCTCGTCAGTTTCTTCTTTTCACATTTTTTTTTCTTTTCAATGTCCAGTATAAAGAATTCACCTTTCTATCCAAAGAAAAATCCACAAATCTCAATCCGTTCAGTTTTAACAAGTATGATCTGTACGGAAAATGTTCAGATGATCATTTATGATTTTTACAAACTGACGGATCGAGATTTCATCAAATATCGAAAGAGAAATTCGGGTTTTACAGTAAAAAGGAAATTTACAAAGGAAACTTCAAAAAATAAATCCTCCCAATCCATGAAGAATTGAGTCGCGCCGTCAGCGCCGTTGCGATCAGCGACTGATGTAGTATTTTTGGTGCGAAAATGAGGAGATTCCGTGTCGACGATTTAAAATGTTCAAAACTAGGGTTGAGGATAATCGGAGAAGCGGAGATCGATTGATGAAACGGTGAATGGATTTGTGATTAGAATGGAACGAGCTTTCGGGTGGGATGTTTTGGTGGAGTGCGGTCCAGGATTGAGTGGTGCGACATATAGAGGTCGCGGGATTTTTCTTGCTCGACGTCAGGCTATGGTGGGTTCGGATTTTTGATCAAGACAGTAGAGCCTTGGCGAGTTGGTGCATGTGAACGAGCAGGATAGGAGAAACTTGCGGGTGGTCTTGGATTTGAGATCGGTGGAAGATGCGGCGTGTACACATGCACGGCCGTGCATTGTTTGGGTTCATTCCTGTAGCGTGTAAAAGAAAGAGGAGAGGAAGAAGAAGAAAGGAGGGAGATGGGCCGCGGGTTATATTCAACGTGTAGAGAGTTGGGCTGGGCCTTCTATGATAAGGGTATAATTCCTTTATTTATTTTTAAGTTTATTTTAAAACTTATTTACTAATATCTCATTCGCTATAACTTGGATTTACGCACGGATAGGTTCGTTAGAATCATATTAAAAAGTGGAATCTATTAGTATATGAGTTGGAAACTTTCATAAAGTATAAAATTTTATTAAAATAAATAAGGAGACTTTATATTTATAACAATATATATATGTATATATATTTAATAAAGTTATTAATTAAGTATTAAATAGTGTAACATTTAAATGGTGATATCTCATTTGTTTAGCTTCGATTAACTCGCTTTAGGGTCCGTTAAAATCGCATCGAGGAATAGAATCCAATATATATATATATTTGGTAATGCTAGTTAAAGGATATTATGGAAAATTAAAGTAAAAAGGTCCTTATATATATATGAAAATATATACCAAACAATGTTATTAATTCTAAAATAAATTTAGCAGAATATCTCCAGACGTTAATGGAAGTGAACTGAGAACAGTACGAGCAGCAGTGAAGGTATTCGTTGGTCTGTTCGCTCTGGTAATGAAGATTTTTGGAGCTTTTTCGGTGAGAACTTCTAATTTAATTTATTTATTTAAATTAGTTAATTTTAATTAGCTGAGATAAATTTAAATTTGTTGATGATAGTGTGATGGATGTCGATGTGTGAATGTGGATGTTGATGTGTGAATGTTTGCTCATGGAATTAGATAGTACACTGAACACGATTAAGCATTATGAACTGTAACGCTTGTGCACAGTAAAATGTTTGTTATGATAGTGAATCCTTATCCATCTGACCGTCTAGTTCATTTGGATAAATACAATTGCATTGTATGATATCGCACACCAACACGCCGTGGTTGTGGAATATATGGGTAATCGATTTTGAATCTCCTTCCTATATCGATTTTGTTTAATTATTTAATAATATTTAAAAATGTTAGCTTTGAATTAAATATCGACTTTTAAAATATCGAGTTAAGATTTGAAAATGATTTGATTTATGTATAACGATCTTTATATCTATCTGAAACTAATTTGGAAAAATATATTATTTTCACTTTAAATATGAAATGAGGTTTTAAAATTTGAATATGGTTGGAGATAATTTGAAATCTAATTTGAAGTATATTTTGGGACTGTTTCGAATGATTTGGGAATATAAATCTAATTTGAAAAGGATTTAAATAATTTATATTTAAATCATTATATGGTTTGAATAGAACGTACTATGATACAACAATTCATAAATATCGATTTCAAGTTTTGAATTGATTATTTGAAATAAATTTGACTTGAAATAAGGAACATTGAATTGTAAATGACGACAGTTTTGAAAGCATTGGGATATTTGAATTTCGAACAATTTTAAATCTACCTTGATTTAAAGGGTTATTTTATTAGCAGTACTTTGGTAACATCTCCAAATGTTATTAGTGGTTTGAAATTTAAAGCAGGAACTATTATTTGACTATAAGAATGATTTATAAAATAGTTCGAAGATTATTAAAGTACCGAGAATACTTATATGGGATTGAAATGGGATTTTTTCCAAATTTAAATTTGGATTTGGGTGGAGATAAGTCTTCGGATGCTTGATATTAACTCGGTGGATGAAAATTCATATTATCTGAGGAATTTAAAAGGTAATAATTCACCGTTATTCCACTTATAATATGAGTTGGATACGGAGACTAATATTGAAGATAAGTTGATGGTATTTCTATCTAGATCTAATGTCGAAGAATTGAATAAATCTTAATTAAGATATGGGTTCTCCACCTGATTTGGAATATGTTAGATAGAAATAATCTTCGATATTTGGTATAAAATTTCATGGTGTGAATGAATACTATCTGGGAATTTGAAAGATATTATCATATCGATGTTCCACTTATGGTGTTTCGTTGATCATGAGAATTTATATCAAATATAAATGGATACAAATTCTGTGTAACTTATGATCCAATATCGATTGATTTGGGTTTTGTCGTGAATCGTATCTTCAATAATATCATTCTTGAAATCCAATGAGATTGAGTTGTGGAAATTCATATCGTAATTGGGATTTAATCAAATCTTTGATTCGAGGGAATTTATGGTAAGAAATTAAAGCAAAGGTATAATCTTTGATTTCAAAGAAGAGTTTAAGAAGATAACGAGGTGTATGGAATTAAAGTAGTTCAAATCTTGAGTCATAAATGAGTTGATAAATATTCGGAAGGAGATTTGAATTGGAAGCCTGTGTAAAACATAGCTACTGTTTAAAGCGAGCTTGTTACTTGGAAAGACCGGGATCGAATATATGTTCGAAAACCATTCCGAGTGATAATACGACGTTATGAAGCAATTCAAGACTTGGCAAACGACGAATGAAGACCGGGAGTATTTGAACTGTTTAGATGGATTGTGATAAATGTCTCGGTTGGGTTGGCCACTCGATACGAGATATGAGTTGCATGAGACCTGAACATATTCAAATATTTTCGGGTTGTTGTTCTGTTCAGACCCAGGACGGACGTGTATGGATGGTGCCTGACATTGACATTGACCGCATAGCACTGATTTCCGTTAATGTATATCGGATTTGTGGCAATATATTATCCTTATCTCTAAGTCATATGAACTTAGAGGGTATGCATTGATTGAAATCAGTGATATGTCGTGAATTGTCATGTGGCATACCCGAGTTATGAAACGAGCTAGTGATGATCAAAGAAGGGCTTATCGAAGCATCGCTTTGTGTATGACGTGACATCAACAAACCTCACACCCCGGATTGATGAGAAACTGGCGGTTAGGTTTTATACTTATATATGAATTGATGATGGAGCTGTGCAGCAGTGGGAAACCACTTATGAACGTGGGGAAGTTGGGTATGTTCGGGGGGCCGTGTCTGGTCGAAAACCGTTGATCTGCCCTGACGATGTGTATTCGATGTCCGCGTATGGTCGAAAAAGCCGTTGAGGCACTTCGTTTTGTATCCCTGATTGATCTTTCGTGCCAGGAATCATCAAGTTGGAAAAACCAAATCTCCAATACGAGCCATACGATTTTGATTGTATATATATATATGGCGACATAATAGTATGGGATATTATGCCGTCTAGGATTAATACATTTATTTGTGAAATGTTTCCACACTATATATATGTATTAGGGCACTGAAAAGAGGATTTTAACGTATGAAAGCATGTTTGGTTATCATAAGATAAACCTCGCCCATCTGGTGTGCGCTTGCATTGTGTGATGTGGGACGAGCTTATGATAGCCTCATTTTCCAAAAATCATTACGAATTTATGTGCACGGGCATTCACATGGAGTAAACCCGTTCCGCGTTAGCGGCGTGGTCCAGTGAAATTTCCCAACTTTAAAATAAAGCCTAAAACAACTGTTTTATGTTCTCACACCAGTCCCATGACTGACCTGGAGTTTATTGTTCCTTCCTAAACTCTGGGTGCCCATTAATTTTTGCACGGGCAGCCAGTAGTTTAGCTTTGCAGTTTTAGTTCGTTGGAGAAAAGATCGGAGCGCCTTTAGAGTTGGAGTTCACGCAAGAGTTGGAGCTTCCGCTGTAATATACGATTTCTTCCGCTGAGAGTATATTTATTTTCTTTTCTTCCGCTGTGTATATATATATATATTGTAACTCTGATATTCTATGTAACTCTGATGTAACATTGTAATTTGCAATGAAAGGTTTTGTTATTTTTGTTCAATATATGTATGTACCCATAACAATTCGTCTTTCTGAACGGTTTGAGTCGGTTTAATTATCGTCGAAAAATCGGGCGAAAAGGCGGGTCGTTACAGTTGGTATCAGAGCTTTGGTTATACAAAGCTATGGGGTACGTACATGTTTGGACAAAAGAATAGGACTCCTCAGAGTTATATTATCTCATTAGAGATAGGGTTAGAAATACCCTAGAATGAGATTTTGGAATATTATGACGAGAGAGCTTATTTTTGAAACCTATATAAAGTATTTTTGAACAAGTAAATCATTTTGAGACGATGATTATTTGAAATATATTTTGAAATATAATTGGAAATAAGGATTGCGAGTGTTTTATTCGACATCACGGTTGGGCTATCGAGTATGTAAGGGTTTTGAATATACGTTTGATCAACGTATATGCGAAGTCCAAAATATACTGGATAGATATAGAATCACATTCTAGTCGCTCGAGGATTGAATTTACTGATGACCATGGCACCATCAGTAGTGATTTTCGAGTTTCGAAGATGGGATGACTATATGATTCCGGCTACGATGTCAAGGAATACTTAAACCATCTAACTAAGAGTTTTAATGAAAAATCTTAATGAAATAGTTTGATAAAATTATTATAGGAATTTAATTTGGGAATTATAAACTAGAAGTTTTGAAAAAAAAAAAACCTGAGATTAGCTGAAAACCCTTCAAGAACTTTGGATCCTTAAAACCTTGAATGTGATAAACAATAAGTGCTTGAACAATTAAAGATATATTTTAGAGGAAATTTGACTTAAGCAAGAAATTGTTTAAATGAGGATTCAAAATATAACTAAAATTTTTAAGTAGGGGAGAAAACCACTCTTACCTATTGAAACTGTATGAGTAATTCAATTAGAAAATATTTAAAGAGTAATCGCTTAGGTTGCAAAGAAAACGAAATTTGAAGTAAGACCTTACATAATAAGAAGGCAAGGGAAATTTAGATCTTTGGAATATTAAATGTAAGATGTAGGTTCTGAAAACGTTAAGATTAATATTTGAAACAACCCAAGCTCGAACATTTATATGCGTAATCAGAGTGTGCAGAGGAAGCGTGATGGTATTTTAATTAAAACTGTTTCAAGAGATTTTTCCGACTAGTTGGGTAAGAAAACTTTCTAAACAAGATTCGATATGTAAACAGGAATGAAAAAGAGTTATATATATTTTGGATTTTTGGTGGAGCTAAATAAGAAGAAAAAGTGTTATTCAATTATGTGAAAACAGCAACTAAAATATGAAATCCAATCATTGAAGTTATGAAGTTTTACCGGAGATCTTGGGAATATTGAAATAATTTAGAATTTGAGCTAAGGAAAGTTAAAAGACTTATGTAGTAAATGTTCATTTAAAACTATAGAATATAGAGAGGCTTATTTGAAAGGTTGCTAAAGAAATCATATTGGTAAAATGTGATTAAAGAGAAAAATTATATGGTTATATGAACATTAATTTATGTGAATATTTAGATATTTTGAAATAAATTGAAACTTATGGATATGATCTTTAAATTTGTCGACTCAGAAATTTGGAACAGTTGAATAAGATCCTTGATTTCGAAATTTTGACACATAATTTGGTATGTTGAAGTTGAAATTTTATCCTCAATTTAATGAGTTTTCCAATTATCTTGGACATGATGAATGACTTATGAATAAAAGAAATTTCGACGACTAGAATCCCGACATTTTGAAATGTTTAGAAAACAATGAGTATTTGTAAATTTTGATTCGAAAAGGATTTACAACTTCGGGATATGAAATGATTGGTTGTTCGAGTAACCGTGACTAAAACTGGGTTGTTGGGTTTGATTTTTATGCGATGGGTGATACTCAGTTGCCCTGTCATGAGAATGAATTTCTCGAGCTAATAATATATAGATTTTATCATAGTATACTTGAAATGTTGAAAGAAAATTCGATTTTGGAAATCCCGAAGTGAAGTATGATTCTCTATATGAAAGGAAGATGTAGTATATTCATTGGGTTGAAAGGGAAATGAGATTCTAAGTTCGAGAGATCATCTTGAATTTTCAAAAACTGAAATATAGGTAAGGTTTATATTACTTATATATAATTTTACGAACTCTCCTTTTCGAGGACGAAAAGTTCTTAAGTGGGGGAGATTGTAACGAACCAAGAATTTTAATGATTAAAATATAATAAAGATTCAGTTTTTTGAATACCAAATGAATTTAACAAGATTTTAATACAAATTTTGTCTTAAAAGATTTTTAAACAAGTGGAATAAATATTTTGTTTGATATGAATAGCTTATTTTAAGATTTCATTTAAGATTTTTTTTTTAATAAATAATTTAAACTTTAATAAATGATAATATTATTCAGTTATAATATAAATATAAATATAAATATATATGTATGTATATATTGATTTCCATAAAGATTGGTTGAGTTCTAAAGCCTCATTTTTTTTTTATAATTCATCTTTGACATATTAACATGATTAAGTATTTTGAAATATTATGTAGGTTATAAATCTTAAGTAATGTTTGGTTACATATATATAAATTGTAAACTTGTTTCATTTATAAATGTTACTAGGGTGTAACTAAAATTTAAAATTTAACAAATAAATAATTAAGTGATTTTGTCAAACATGCATTGGATAGAATTAAATTAAAATAAATATAAGCATAGGTGTCTTCATGCATGAAATTATGGTGCCAAGTGGCTTTGACTTGAGGTAGCATGAAGAAATTTAAATAAATGATGAAGACCCTTCTCATTCACTTCAGCTTCCTCATTTTCTCTCGTCAGTTTCTTCTTTTCACATTTTTTTTCTTTTCAATGTGCAGTATAAAGAATTCACCTTTCTATCCAAAGAAAAATCCACAAATCTCAATCCGTTCAGTTTTAACAAGTATGATCTGTACGGAAAATGTTCAGATGATCATTTATGATTTTTACAAACTGACGGATCGAGATTTCATCAAATATCGAAAGAGAAATTCGGGTTTTACAGTAAAAAGGAAATTTACAAAGGAAACTTCAAAAAATAAATCCTCCCAATCCATGAAGAATTGAGTCGCGCCGTCAGCGCCGTTGCGATCAGCGACTGATGTAGTATTTTTGGTGCGAAAATGAGGAGATTCCGTGTCGACGATTTAAAATGTTCAAAACTAGGGTTGAGGATAATCGGAGAAGCGGAGATCGATTGATGAAACGGTGAATGGATTTGTGATTAGAATGGAACGAGCTTTCGGGTGGGATGTTTTGGTGGAGTGCGGTCCAGGATTGAGTGGTGCGACATATAGAGGTCACGGGATTTTTCTTGCTCGACGTCAGGCTATGGTGGGTTCGGATTTTTGATCAAGACAGTAGAGCCTTGGCGAGTTGGTGCATGTGAACGAGCAGGATAGGAGAAACTTGCGGGTGGTCTTGGATTTGAGATCGGTGGAAGATGCGGCGTGTACACATGCACGGCCGTGCATTGTTTGGGTTCATTCCTGTAGCGTGTAAAAGAAAGAGGAGAGGAAGAAGAAGAAAGGAGGGAGATGGGCCGCGGGTTATATTCAACGTGTAGAGAGTTGGGCTGGGCCTTCTATGATAAGGGTATAATTCCTTTATTTATTTTTAAGTTTAGTTTAAAACTTATTTACTAATATCTCATTCGCTATAACTTGGATTTACGCACGGATAGGTTCGTTAGAATCATATTAAAAAGTGGAATCTATTAGTATATGAGTTGGAAACTTTCATAAAGTATAAAATTTTATTAAAATAAATAAGGAGACTTTATATTTATAACAATATATATATATATGTATATATATTTAATAAAGTTATTAATTAAGTATTAAATAGTGTAACATTTAAATGGTGATATCTCATTTGTTTAGCTTCGATTAACTCGCTTTAGGGTCCGTTAAAATCGCATCGAGGAATAGAATCCAATATATATATATATATATATTTGGTAATGCTAGTTAAAGGATATTATGGAAAATTAAAGTAAAAAGGTCCTTATATATATATGAAAATATATACCAAACAATGTTATTAATTCTAAAATAAATTTAGCAGAATATCTCCAGACGTTAATGGAAGTGAACTGAGAACAGTACGAGCAGCAGTGAAGGTATTCGTTGGTCTGTTCGCTCTGGTAATGAAGATTTTTGGAGCTTTTTCGGTGAGAACTTCTAATTTAATTTATTTATTTAAATTAGTTAATTTTAATTAGCTGAGATAAATTTAAATTTGTTGATGATAGTGTGATGGATGTCGATGTGTGAATGTGGATGTTGATGTGTGAATGTTTGCTCATGGAATTAGATAGTACACTGAACACGATTAAGCATTATGAACTGTAACGCTTGTGCACAGTAAAATGTTTGTTATGATAGTGAATCCTTATCCATCTGACCGTCTAGTTCATTTGGATAAATACAATTGCATTGTATGATATCGCACACCAACACGCCGTGGTTGTGGAATATATGGGTAATCGATTTTGAATCTCCTTCCTATATCGATTTTGTTTAATTATTTAATAATATTTAAAAATGTTAGCTTTGAATTAAATATCGACTTTTAAAATATCGAGTTAAGATTTGAAAATGATTTGATTTATGTATAACGATCTTTATATCTATCTGAAACTAATTTGGAAAAATATATTATTTTCACTTTAAATATGAAATGAGGTTTTAAAATTTGAATATGGTTGGAGATAATTTGAAATCTAATTTGAAGTATATTTTGGGACTGTTTCGAATGATTTGGGAATATAAATCTAATTTGAAAAGGATTTAAATAATTTATATTTAAATCATTATATGGTTTGAATAGAACGTACTATGATACAACAATTCATAAATATCGATTTCAAGTTTTGAATTGATTATTTGAAATAAATTTGACTTGAAATAAGGAACATTGAATTGTAAATGACGACAGTTTTGAAAGCATTGGGATATTTGAATTTCGAACAATTTTAAATCTACCTTGATTTAAAGGGTTATTTTATTAGCAGTACTTTGGTAACATCTCCAAATGTTATTAGTGGTTTGAAATTTAAAGCAGGAACTATTATTTGACTATAAGAATGATTTATAAAATAGTTCGAAGATTATTAAAGTACCGAGAATACTTATATGGGATTGAAATGGGATTTTTTCCAAATTTAAATTTGGATTTGGGTGGAGATAAGTCTTCGGATGCTTGATATTAACTCGGTGGATGAAAATTCATATTATCTGAGGAATTTAAAAGGTAATAATTCACCGTTATTCCACTTATAATATGAGTTGGATACGGAGACTAATATTGAAGATAAGTTGATGGTATTTCTATCTAGATCTAATGTCGAAGAATTGAATAAATCTTAATTAAGATATGGGTTCTCCACCTGATTTGGAATATGTTAGATAGAAATAATCTTCGATATTTGGTATAAAATTTCATGGTGTGAATGAATACTATCTGGGAATTTGGAAGATATTATCATATCGCTGTTCCACTTATGGTATTTCGTTGATCATGAGAATTTATATCAAATATAAATGGATACAAATTCTGTGTAACTTATGATCCAATATCGATTGATTTGGGTTTTGTCGTGAATCGTATCTTCAATAATATCATTCTTGAAATCCAATGAGATTGAGTTGTGGAAATTCATATCGTAATTGGGATTTAATCAAATCTTTGATTCGAGGGAATTTATGGTAAGAAATTAAAGCAAAGGTATAATCTTTGATTTCAAAGAAGAGTTTAAGAAGATAACGAGGTGTATGGAATTAAAGTAGTTCAAATCTTGAGTCATAAATGAGTTGATAAATATTCGGAAGGAGATTTGAATTGGAAGCCTGTGTAAAACATAGCTACTGTTTAAAGCGAGCTTGTTACTTGGAAAGACCGGGATCGAATATATGTTCGAAAACCATTCCGAGTGATAATACGACGTTATGAAGCAATTCAAGACTTGGCAAACGACGAATGAAGACCGGGAGTATTTGAACTGTTTAGATGGATTGTGATAAATGTCTCGGTTGGGTTGGCCACTCGATACGAGATATGAGTTGCATGAGACCTGAACATATTCAAATATTTTCGGGTTGTTGTTCTGTTCAGACCCAGGACGGACGTGTATGGATGGTGCCTGACATTGACATTGACCGCATAGCACTGATTTCCGTTAATGTATATCGCATTTGTGGCAATATATTATCCTTATCTCTAAGTCATATGAACTTAGAGGGTATGCATTGATTGAAATCAGTGATATGTCGTGAATTGTCAATGTGGCATACCCGAGTTATGAAACGAGCTAGTGATGATCAAAGAATGGCTTATCGAAGCATCGCTTTGTGTATGACGTGACATCAACAAACCTCACACCCCGGATTGATGAGAAACTGGCGGTTAGGTTTTATACTTATATATGAATTGATGATGGAGCTGTGCAGCAGTGGGAAACCACTTATGAACGTGGGGAAGTTGGGTATGTTCGGGGGGCCGTGTCTGGTCGAAAACCGTTGATCTGCCCTGACGATGTGTATTCGGTGTCCGCGTATGGTCGAAAAAGCCGTTGAGGCACTTCGTTTTGTATCCCTGATTGATCTTTCGTGCCAGGAATCATCAAGTTGGAAAAACCAAATCTCCAATACGAGCCATACGATTTTGATTGTATATATATATATATGGCGACATAATAGTATGGGATATTATGCCGTCTAGGATTAATACATTTATTTGTGAAATGTTTCCACACTATATATATGTATTAGGGCACTGAAAAGAGGATTTTAACGTATGAAAGCATGTTTGGTTATCATAAGATAAACCTCGCCCATCTGGTGTGCGCTTGCATTGTGTGATGTGGGACGAGCTTATGATAGCCTCATTTTCCAAAAGTCATTACGAATTTATGTGCACGGGCATTCACATGGAGTAAACCCGTTCCGCGTTAGCGGCGTGGTCCAGTGAAATTTCCCAACTTTAAAATAAAGCCTAAAACAACTGTTTTATGTTCTCACACCAGTCCCATGACTGACCTGGAGTTTATTGTTCCTTCCTAAACTCTGGGTGCCCATTAATTTTTGCACGGGCAGCCAGTAGTTTAGCTTTGCAGTTTTAGTTCGTTGGAGCAAAGATCGGAGCGCCTTTAGAGTTGGAGTTCACGCAAGAGTTGGAGCTTCCGCTGTATTATACGATTTCTTCCGCTGAGAGTATATTTATTTTCTTTTCTTCCGCTGTGTATATATATATATATTGTAACTCTGATATTCTATGTAACTCTGATGTAACATTGTAATTTGCAATGAAAGGTTTTGTTATTTTTGTTCAATATATGTATGTACCCATAACAATTCGTCTTTCTGAACAGTTTGAGTCGGTTTAATTATCGTCGAAAAATCGGGCGAAAAGGCGGGTCGTTATAACAGATATATAGAATAACAACGGATTTTTTTTATTTATCATAAGATACCGTGGTCCAATAACATCACATGTCTGAAACATAAAAGCTCATTACAACATAAAATTTACTGTCTTGTACTTCAAAAATATCAGAGTACATAAAAGAAGTAAAATTCCCCAAAAACAGAATATAGCCATAGCAACAAGGATAGGAGCTTGAGCCACACATATCAGCAGCTCTAGCAAAAGTAAGCAGAATCACGCTCAAGCCTGAGTGTTTCCTCCCTGAGAACCGGGGGGAGGAGGCGGAAAAAAGAAGGAACAAAAAGGGTCAGACATAAAGTCTGGCGAGTCCAGTTACTTTTAGCAAGTAAATAAGTAAAAGTAGCATGACAGGCATATAAAGTGGATAAGAGAGATTACTACATAAAAGGCAGGTATGACAAGGTAAACAGAATAGGGTGAATATGCTTCTAATGATTACTTTGCACTAATACTAGTATAACCAGAACGAGATGATCCCCAACATGTATGAAATGGTAGGCTTAGGCGTACTTCTGGTGAGAGTTTTTAACCCCATACAATCCACAGACAGCCCAAATAACAGACTCCTAAACTTACCAGATTCTAGATGTACCATAACTACTACCCTAATCGATCGGCTCCCTACTCCGTAGATACCCAGTGCTGGCCCCACAATACGGTGTATCACTTCCTAAAGTGGTAACCCTTCATTTTCCGGATGTGCACAACCATATCTACTGATGTCACAGTGTCTTATTTTCCCGAGCAGGCGGAGTCATGCACGCACATGACCCCGATGGAACGCGCCGTCATGACACCGTCCTCCACGTTTGGATCTCTTATAATCAGTTCAGTAAGCGTGCCCCACTCCGACCTAGTTCGGAGTACCTGTTTGATACCTATTTAAGAGTTACTGACTGAAATGGGTCCCACATAAGATGATACAAGCTCTCCCCTTGTCTTGTATCCCCCAGTAGGTTTTCATTGACTATGTATACCACTAGGTGTCTTTAATTACATAGCCCTATTATTTCTACAAGTTATGCTTACCCTAAAAGGTGTCTTTAATTACATAACTTTATTATTTTCACCGGTTATGTATACCACTAGGTGTCTTTAATTACATAACCTTATCGGGTTAAGTTTATGGGCCTATATGCAAATATTACCCACCCATCCCAGATATACTTAACTTAACCCACCTGCTGTTCAACCAGTTCTTACTTAATCCTAATTTTAGTTTATAACCATAAAATCCTTATGGATTAGATTAGGTTAAGTAGTCCAATTCATTACCATGTCCATTTATGGTTTATAATGGGCTAGACCTCCCACTTTAGGCCTACAACTTGTGGATGCTGGATATGCCGGTCGAGTCTGGGCAGTCTTATTCCACAAGTTGGGCCTAACCTCATGTCTTAGCCCGATTCGTATTTGCACACTTAGACCTCTCACATTAGGTTCAACATTAGTGGCTGCTGGATATGCCGGTCGGGTCTGGGCAGACTTCCACCACTAATGCAACCTAACATCGTGTCATAAGTGCAATTACAATTTCTAATTGTAATGATTAAACGTTCCATTTTTATCCAATTCTTACCTATGTCTTAATAGGTGATTATGTCCCCACTTCCCCCTTTTGAATTTTATGTCCAACTCATGTTTATATTCAAATTATGCCAATATTAACCTTTTTCCCTCCCCGTTCCCTAACTAGCGTGTTCACATAATTTACGGCATGTATAGGCTAAATAATAACCTAATCATAAACGATAAAAAGGAAAGGTAATGGAAATATGACAAAGGTGAATTGTTCTAACATAACTAGCATAAACATATACTAACATGGTGAACATATAAGCATAGATCTAATGAACTTGTGGCAGTTAACTAGTTGTAACATATCAAAGGTGATAAGATGAACATGACAAGATCTAAATTTAATTTAGATGTCCAACAGGTTCAGATCTAATATGAGAATCACAAGGGGATCCAAATAATAACTAGATCTGATTAATAATTTAGGTGTCCACATAATACAGATCTAATAGGTAAAAGTAGATCTAACAAATAGGGATTAAGATCTACATCATAGAATGTCCACATAATTCAGATCTAATAGGTAAAAGTAGATCTAACACAAATAGGGATAAGATCTACATCATAGAATATCCACACAATTCAGATCTAATAGATAAAAGTAGATATAACACAAATAAGGATAAGATCTACATCATAGAATGTCCACATAATTCAGATCTAATAGGTAAAAGTAGGTCTAACACAAATAGGGATAAGATCTACATCATAGAATGTCCACATAATTCAGATCTAATAGATAAAAGTAGATCTAACACAAATAGGGATAAGATCTACATCATAGAGTGTCCACATAATTCAGATCTAATAGATAAAAGTAGATCTAACACAAATAGGTATAAGATCTACATTATAGAATGTCCACATAATTCAGATCTAATAGATAAAAGTAGATCTAACACAAATAAGGATAAGATCTACATCATAGAATGTCCACATAATTCAGATCTAATAGATAAAAGTAGATCTATCACAAATAGGGATTAAGATCTACATCATAGAAATTTAGATCCAAGTTATAACCAATCCAAAATGTCATATGTTCATAATTTACAATGGATCCAATATAATATAGGCACATGAACAAATCCAAACTACAATCCTATCAAGTTTACTTTTAAATATTTAATTCTAAAAGTAACTAAGAACTCACAAAGTTTGGATTAGAAGGTAGAACTAGAAAAGATTGGATCTTGAATTTCCAATAGATTTGCTTTAGTTGATAGTTGTAGAAGATAAAGGATCCGGTTTAGTTCAGATGCCGGCAGAGTTTGGCCTCCACGGATTCTCAATGAAGAAAACAAGAGAAATGACCATGCATTTATAGCTGCCAGCCTTCAGAATTCAGATGCCACATCAGCCCTAGGGCGAATCGGGCCACGGGTTGACACCCAAACACCCTGGATCAACCCCCAAAATGAGGCGGTTTGGCTATTACCCCTCCCGATTCGGTGTGAGTAAACTCCAAACATTTGTTTAACTTTTAAAATCCTTTTAAAAGAAGGAATAATCATAAGACCAATCCACACATAAACACGGATGGTTTTTACCTTACGATAACCCAAAACATTCTTTTAAACTCCATACCCTTCTGATATTATAATAATGTCTAAATCAAATAAATAGCAATCTAGTGGAACGCTTTCATCTCACGTTCCACATATATAATATATAATCAAAACCGGGAGCACTTATTGGGTAATGAATTTCCAACTATGACAAGGTATGGAGCCACCTTCCAATAGTGTATCTCTAGAGGAGAATACACTGGGTTCAACAAGAACATCTTGTAACCAGGCCACACATGACCGACCACTCATTTCGCTTGAGTGTATCGAATGTATGTCACCAACGGTTGGGATCAACAATCGTTTTCCCGAATGGGACAACATCGAATAGAATAAAGAATGAAATGAATTTCTCTAGATAGGTGATAATACACCCTAACCGGGAGCTACCCACTTAGCCATGTTGCCTGCCCGATTTTTGTCATTTCCCGATTGTTGAGGCTAGAGGCCATACCGTACAGATCACACATTTATTCACTTTGAATGCCACATCGTCATACCCACCAAAACACAAATTGATTTCTCCAAAAACACCACGGGTATACAGCTAAGAGAAACGTATTTCTCCGCCACCAAACGTAAATACATTTGAAGAGATCAACTTACACGATCTTTTAAATATACTCTGTCAGACATTCTTCCATACAGGTTGTCCCGGGACTGGACAAACCGAAGGCACTATTCTGTAAACCCATCTTATGCAATTTCTACCTAGGATTTTCCAGAACAGCCCTTGCATAAACTCTGTCTTCAATTATCTTCTTCATATTTGATTTGCAACTCTAATGCCCATACGGAGTGGTATTCAGATAATAAAACTGATCCCGGTCTCTCCGTATTGACAACGGAAATGGTCAAAAACTTTGATAGTTGGTTATTTAACTATCAAAGGAAAATATGTGTACAAACAACGGTCGTATTTCCAAATGGAAATCTTACCAAGCAAATAATCGATCAACACAGATCCCCTTTAATTTATTTTGTCATTCAATTATCCATTTCCCTATTCCTGTTTCCATATATTCGTAAATTCTTATTTTCTAAATTTAGAAAATATTCGTTATTAATCATTGGAAAACATTTCCACATTTACTCTCATTTCTATTTTTTTATATTAGAAAACATTTCAGATTCTTATTTGGAAAATATTTCCAAAACTCCTTTATTGGATTTAAACAGATGTTTAAATAAAACATCGCCATTCCAACTCAAACCATTACACTTATTAACTAAATTCACTTAACCAACCTTCACTATCGAACCTTAACTATTCCTTAGTTAAAAATGAAGTCAATCAAGTTGGGGTATAACTACCTCTCAGACCTTAACTGAACAACATTTCTAACCTCGAAATAGACAAAGTTCACCTTTTAAATCTTTAACAAATTTCCTTACGTAACTCTCAGATTCTATTTATGAATCCACTTCTTTTACATAAATCATTTGATTATAACAATAGTGTTATAATCCCATGCTTCCGAAATATAATAACTTAAATATAACTTTTATTTATTAATTTGGATAAATAAACAAACAACTAATTTATTAATAAATAAATAAATCTTGATTAAAAACAGAAAGTGAATAGTACTTTCCCGAATTCGATAAAAATCGAATTTCAACGTATAATTCTCTCTCGAATAATCTCTATTCGATAACACTCTTTCGAATAAACACTATCCGATAACTCTTTTCTTCGAATAAACTATATTCGACAATCTCTCTTTCAAATAAACTATATTTGATAATCTTTCTTCGAATAAACTATATTCGATAATCTCTCTTTCGAATAAACTATATTCGATAATTCTTTTTTTTTTGAATAAGTATGTTCGATAACTCTCTTTCAAATAACTTATATTCGATTAACTCACTTTCGAATAACTTATATTCAATTAACTCACTTTGAATAACTTATATTTGATTAACTCACTTCGAATGACTAATATTCGATTAACTCCAATTTAAATTCCTATTTCAAAACCAGTTTCCTTTATAAATGTTTTAATTTATAAAATATTTATTTTAATCCATTATTCACATCGAATGTGAATAATATTTCTTTTATATAATCAATTAGTTTGATTTTGTATTTTAAAATAATATCTCATTTCCAAATTCTATTTATACTTCTATTTATATAATTAATTATGCAAAATCTCCTTCTTACTTCTAACACTAAAAGTATCATTTATAATTTCCTTTGTAAATGCTAAGTTCAATTTCTATTTGAAATATCGGTGTTAAAACCGATTTCTACTCCTCTATATAAATTCAGAATTATGTATTCAATTTATTCCATGATAAATTATTTTACTTAATTTATAAAAACATTACTTATAAATTAATCTTCTCCATTTATCTGTTAAAACATATTTCTATTTAAGAATCTCCTTTAAATCCATCATCTCATAGTTCTTTTATATCTCGTCAATTTCCTTATATAATCCTATTTATTTTCCAAAAATTTCCTTTTATTATATCCTATTTATTTCATATAAATATTTCCTTTTATAATTGTATTTGTTTCCCAAATAATTCCTTTTATAATTCTATTTATTTTCCAAATAAATTCTTTTTATAATTCTATTTATTTTACAAATATTTCCTTTTATAATATCCTATTTATTTTACAAATAAATATTTTATTTTCAATATACGCTTTGAAAATTCCATTTATACATTCTAGTATTTCTTATGGTATTTCACATACCAAATAACAAGGATCAATATTATCCAAACACACATAATCAACAACAGATTATATATCACATCATATATCACAATATATGAAAAAATAGTAACATAAGTGTTGAGGAATCCAGTTGGATCCCTCCAACTTGTTTCCCTGCATCCACAGATGTTAAACAATATAATTAACATCAATTTCATTTCAATGTGAGATATTCCGATAAACATAATCAATATATATTTAACGATTTATATGTACAACTATATCTATATTTCAACCAATCAATTTACAGTTCGTCCAAATAATCAACACACAGCAATCAACCATCATTTATCAATTCTAAAAATACGTTATAAAAATATAAACTGAGCAGAGTTAGTGAGATTTACTCACATTGGACAGTTATCGTCAAATAACGAATAACGATCATTAATTTGGATCCGGCAAGTTATTTCGCTATAAATTGTAATGAGCTCCAATTCACTCCCAGTCAGTTCCATTGTGAAGCCACCGTCCATACGATCCACCGGATCTTATTTCGTCCAATTCTGTTAACATATGAAGAAGTTATACATAATACAAGTTTTAAATGAGTATATATATTATTTAATTTCATTTCTGTATCAATTGGGCTCACCGCACAAAAACTATCGGCCCAACATCTTCTGGCCCGCACTGAATAGTGCTTCTTCCCCTTGTTTTAATTCGAACGCAGCTTCCAACCCGTGCTCTTCACGCAAAATTTCTCCACCTTATTCTCCTTATCCTTCTCATTAAAATCCAATAAAAATCGTACATGCTTCTCCCTTCGATTACTCGGTCAACCCATGTCCACCAGGTTTAATTCAAACTCCATATCATGGAACCACGTCTTCGAGAAATCCCCAGGGTTCCAGCAAAAAGATCAAACTCTTTTATCCATGTTTCTTCACGATAAACACCCCGTTGTACTTCTCTTCATGTCCTCATCATTCCCATACCTAATTCATACAATGCGGGCTCACCATTTCAAAAGCGACAACATCCTCTCATCCTATCAAAAATTGGTATACCAACTCCACTTCAACATTCGAATCTAAAAATACTACTTAAAACATGAATTGATGCATTAAAATTCCAAATGAACTAACCCTAATCACACAAGACTTACGCTGTGAAAAAGAAGTGAATGAAAATTGACATCGAGTGCAGAAAAGAGGGTATCCGCGTGAAGCTGAAGATCAGAGGATGACAACAAATTTTGCTTCATGATTCTAGGACCTTTGTTTGATTTCTTATGATTTTCTAAGAGAAATTCCTCACGTTTGGTTTTACTGAAGCGGCGGCTATCTTTGTTTGACCAGAGAAAAATAGAAAACAAGGGTTTAGGGTAGGATGGTATATTTATAGTGTAAGTTAGCTTATATTACAAGTTTTATATAATTTTTTTATTAATTTATATTTGATTTTTATCTCAATTTATCATTTAAAAAATTACTATGATCACATACAATATCCAAAATCGATGAAAATGGACAAGTAACTATAGTTAAACGTTACGGACCCAACGAAACTTGTTTCGTCTAATTCCGAATCCGTTTGCTCGCACAACGAATTTTTGAAGTCAAATTATCGACTGTTTTTCACATAAAATTCGCCACGGCCACATACTGACTCCAAAAATCACGAAAATTGAAATTTAACAATAATTTAATATTCTAGATCCAACAAAATTAGTTTCATCGAAAACGGAGGTCATTTGCAAAAATGGCTATTTTTAAAGCTCTAAATAAACCCATTTAAGTATTAATATATTTAAAAATAATTAAATTTAATATTAATGAATTAATATTATCGTATATATTCACATGGAATATAATACAGCTCCAAAATATTCCTATCTGAATTTATAACTCGACATTTCAAATCCAGATTAAATAAGTATTCAGTTTATATTAAAAATCCTTTTATAATATAAATAAATTGTTATAAATTATAAAGGAATTCCATAGTGACTTTTAGAAAATTTGATTTGGACATAAATCAAAATCTACACGACGAAATTTTGATTTTTTCTTCCATTAGAAAGATATAGTTCACCAGCTCCGAACGTTTCTTATTTCACAGAAATCCGACTTAGAACGGATTCTGTATATTCGTTTAAAGTTCGAATCGCCAAATTACGAACTACCGCTCCATTTCAAGCTCAATTATAATTATAATATAATTTATATGTTCAAATGACATTTAAAAATAAATTCGTTATTATAATTCAATTCTAACTGAATTAAATATTTTAAATAATCCAATTCACACAATATTGTGAATTCAACTATTTCTGACTATTTCGAAAATTAAATATATTATTCTATTATCTATATTAATTAAATATTCAATTAAACAACCATTTAAATCTCTAAATCACTATTTAAATAATTAAATAAATAAATTATTATGCCGATAAAAACACGGGACGTTACATAGGTAAATTTAATTACCACATTCACATTTCAATCTAATTAAAGGTTCATTAAAACTCTATCTTAGTTTTAATCTTCAAAAATCATTATTTAATGATTATTCACTTTAGGAAATTAATCATGTTTTTAACTGGGTAAAAGAATGAATGTCATTTAAAACACCGTTTACGATAAACTTAAATTCAACTTCCATTTAATATGGAATTTTCGCGGAAATCAGATCTAACGTAATCAATATAAATTTCCATATCAGACTAATACTATAAGTGGAATAACAACAAGGCCATTTAAATTCCATAAATAGTTACAGTCTTCCTTCATAGAAGCTCATCTCGATTATTATTATTAACTCTAATTTCATTCAATTCTAATTTAATATATTAAATTGGAAAAGTTTACTTTGGAAAATTTCCATTAAATCTTAACTAAAAGATTTATAAATTCCAAATCATATCTTCAACGTTAATTGGGTTTAAGAACAGTGTTATTAAAGACACCACCCACAACAAACCCAAAATCCAATTTGATATTAAATACAAGGCTCTAAATAAATCGATTTTAAATATTCTGAACGTCAAAAATGTAAAAACGAATATTAAGCAATAAAACCATCGGTAATATCCATGTCGCCTGCTATGACGAATTCTTCTACCACACCCTCCTTCTCTGGACCGATTTCCAGTGTTTCCACTAATGTTCCTCCCTCCTCCGATCCACCTCCAAAACCTCTGCCCACTACCGAGCCCCTGCCATTTACCCCTCCAACTCCTCCAGACCCACTCACGTACACCTCTTTCTTTCCATCACTGTCTCAAACACCTCTAATGCATAAATCTCAACGACAATGGACCTACCTCTTTTAACACTTGTTGCACAATGCTGGCACGTACAAACGTGTAGATATGGTTCCTACTTTCTATGGTGAAGCAATGATGCACACAGAGGTGATTGTCAAGGCTGGAACACAAGTTTGGATGGAATCACTAGTGGGTTTCTTCTTAGATCAACCGCTCTCGTTCTCTACTGTTGTTCAGAAAGTTGATTCGACCTGGAAATTGAAAGGCTCTCTCAGAGTTAAATCAAACGGTACTATTTTTCTTTTTCAGTTCTCAAACAATGAGGATAATCCAATTATAATGCGGAACAAATTGTTCATTATTAAACCATATGTTCCCCTAGTTAGCAATGTTTGTGGATCCATTAAGGTGGTACCTGTCTAGGTACAATTCTCGAATATCCCTATTTTTGCTTGGTCTCATCCGGGGATTAATTGGCTTGCGTGTAGACTAGGAAGGATCATTTGTTTAGATGAAATGATAGAGAAGTTAGAAAGGTCACAGTATGCCAAATGCTTAATAAAAATTAACCTGAAAAAGAATTAGTTGATGATTACTTAATGACTACACCTGACGGAGGAACACAGAGAATCAAAGTGACATACTTGTGGAAACGTTTACTATATACCAGTTGCAATGTCTTTGGCCATAGTTCGAAATGTTGTGAAGTGAATACAAGTATGTCAGAAGGGGCAAAAATTGTAGGGAAACAAAATACAGGTAAAAGATAGATAGATGAGCATCCAGTGACAAATACAATAAAAAACAATGAGTATGTTCAGCATAAGGAACCACAACAAAGCAATGTATTCACAAATGTGAGGAGAGTGCCTACAATTAGAGTGCACCCATGGTAAAAGGTTGACCGTAACAAGAATAAATTCAACTTTAAGTATTCAAGGAATAAAAGCACACTGGGAGACTTTATGAACATTGCAAACAAATCCCAATGGCAAAAAAGAAATAAGTTGCGGCATGCTTTGAAGAGAGTACTCTGGAAGAAGGGGAGATTCCATTGAAAGAAGTCCACAGTGAAGGCAATGTTACAAATAAAGGGAATACGGTGATGGAAGAAAATATGAGTGAGAGAATTGATGTAACCAAGATTGTCAATGCAACCACAAGCAACAAATTTGCTAGCTTACAAAGTTTAGACAAAGACATACAAGGCAATTCTAATGAATAAGCCTCATACAAAACAACTACGAAAAGTAAGGATACTTCTAATGTGAAGAAAGTGGCAAAGGTCGTGGACAATGAAAATTAAGGATCTGGTTCACCTAAAATTGTGAGTGACCATACATGCAATCAACCTATCATCAGAAATGAGGGTGAAATCAGTAAACAAAAACTCGACAAATCTGTCAACTTATAGGATGATAATCTGCTACACGCAATGCTACACAACTTATTTCCACTCACAGGTGGCATGAACTCAAATGACTAGCATGCTGAAGACATCATGATAGAAAAATTATAGGACATAAGTGTGCAGTAACAACCTCTCAAAGAAAAACAAACTGAAACTGCAACTACTTCGGATACTACCACCGATCGTTTCATGGAGTATGTGCAAAATGTAGATAAAGCACAACAAGAGCTACCACAACATGACGTATCTACAACAAATAACTCCACCACCAATGATGAAACAACAGCAACACCCGATGATAACAAGTTTAAGGACCTATCAACTGTAAATAATAGCTCGAGTAACCATACTCCTCCAACTGGTCATAAATTACCAACTGAGTCCCACTTCTTCAAGGCTGGCAAGAACTTTAAAGACATTCAAGTCTTTGTAGGCTTTAAGCTTAGCAAGCTAATCACTGTGGAATCAACAGTTGCAAGAAATAATCTAATAGCAGTAGAAGCATTGAAGGTCCAAAGCAGATATATGACAAACAGTGCAAACAAAAACACAGTGTCTAATAATGATGCAAAACATCTATGCCTGGAATATTAGAGGTGCTCATTCAGACCTCAAACTTGATCAATGTAAGCTACTTTTAAGAAAATACAACCTAAGTGCTATTGCAATTCTGGAAACCAAATTGAATGAAGCACTTTCCAGGAGAACAGCCAGGAATATTAATTCAAACTGGTCCATGTTAAACAACCTATCGGATGCTAGTTATGGTAGGATACTTTTACATTTTGATCCAACTATCTACAGTTTACTATAATTAATACTTCCTGTCAACATATACACTGTTACACAACACACATACCTACCAATACCTTCTACTGCACCTTTGTGTATGCTTGTAACACTGTAGCAGCTAGGGAACCTTTTTTCAGCATGTTACCCACATCACAACATCCCTATGAACCATGGCTGGTTTGTGGAGATTTCAATTCTCCTTTAAAACTTGATGATAGGTTTGGCGGTTCCTCTATTAGCCTTAATGAAATAAGGCCTATAAACACTGCCATTAGGTTATCTGATTTAATTGAAATTAAAGCATTTGGTGTGGATTTTCCCTGGAATAACAGTAAACGTGAAGGCACTAGAACGTTTTCCAAAATTGATCATGCCTTCTGCAATGTTATTGCACTTGGAAAGTGGCCAACCTTGTATAATTAACTCTTGTTGCCTATATTATCTAATCACTCTCCACAGTTACTACATCTTAGTGAGCAAATTAATATTTGGAGACCATGCTTCAAATTTTTTTACACCTGGATTTCTGAACCTGACTACAAGGAAATTATTAATGCTGTTTGGAATTCTGCATGGTACGGTAACCCAATGTACACTCCACCTAAAAAACTGAAAGCTCTTAAATATACCCTAAAGCCTTGGGCTAAGAACATATTTGGAAGTGGTAGCTTGTTATCTACCATGTATTAAACCAATTGTCTCATGTTCAAAATCAAATTCTCAACGACCCCTCCAACAATTCTCTTGCACAACTGGAAACTGAACTCTCTACAAAGCATTGGAATGCCCTACAAACTGAAGCACTTATGAAGAAACATAAGTCCAGGGTTCGCTGGTTTGATGATGGAGATAGGAATATGGCCTACTTCCACGTTGTGTTAAAAGCTAAACACAAGAAGCAAGATATCCACACTGTGATTGATCATAATGGACAGGTACAATCTCATACGAATGATATTCAAAATGCATTTGTTCTTTATTTTGCTAATTTTTTTGGGAATGAGTATGATTTTTGTCCACTGCTGGATGAAGTAAATCCATATATGCTTCCCAAAATTAATGCAACTCAGATTGAAATGCTAATCGCCCTTATTAGTGACACTGAGATCAAGGATGTTGTTTTTTCACTTAACACTTGTTCGTGTGGGGGTCCAGATGGTTTCAATGCTAAATTCTATCAACATAGCAGGAATACAATCAATACGGATATATGTAAAGCCGTGAAACAATTTTTCCGTAGAGTTAATATGATGGGATCGTTCAATAACACAACAATTGCCCTCATACCCAAATCGAAGAATGCTAACAGCTTTAATGACTGCAGGCCTATTTCTTGTTGTAACACGATATACAAGTGTATAGCTAAAATTCTTGCTAGCAGATTGAAAACCATTTTACCGTATATTATACCACACAACCAGTCTGCTTTTGTTCCAAAGCGTAATATTCTTGACAATGTCCTATTATCTCATTAGCTAATAAAAGGATATAACACCAAACATATCTCTCCTAGGGCTATGCTAAAGTTATATATTAAGAAATATTTTGACTCTCTTCAGTGGAAATCTATAATTCGAATTCTTAGTTATATGAATTTTACCTCTTTGTTTACTGCTTGGATATACGAATGCATAAGCTCTATGCATTACACAATAAATGTGAATGGTAATCTTGTGGGTTACTTCGATAGTAAGCAAGGCATACGACATGGATATCCAATCTCCTCTTACCTCTTTATTTCGATCATGTAGCTTCTTACAGGTATGTTGAATAACCTTGTTGATGAAAACCGTTTTGCACTTCACCCTAAGTGCAAGAATCCCAGAATTACTACTTTGGTGTTTGGCGATGACTTGATCATCTTTTGCAAACCGGACGATAACACTCTGATCAACATTATGGCAACATTAGAACAATTTTACGTGATAACTGGTTTGAAAATCAATTATGATAAATCTAATATTATGGTAGCTGGTGTAAGTGAAATGAGAAAACAACAAATTCATACATTAACTGGCCTCAATATGAATAACACAAACTCTACCTATGTGGTATTGCCTTTTGAAACTTCCAAAATAACCACTGATCAATGCTTGCCCCTGTGTGATAAAATTATCTGCAAACTTGAATGCTGGTCCTCTAATCTACTCAGTCAAGCTGGTAGAATCACACTTGTGAAGTCGGTGATCATTACAATGCAATTTTATTGGGCGAGAACTTATGTTCTTCCTCCTATGCATGATCAAGACTGCATTTATGAAGTTTATCTGGAAAGATATTACACATACAAAATTCTTGGCTCCTATATCTTTTACTATGCTTGTAACACCCCACATTTTTAATGAAATTAAAAATGTGGAAATATGTATATATGTTATATACATAGATATATTTAAGAGAAAAATTAAATATTGCAACAAAACATGAAAAAGAGGAATGAGAAAAGAATAATGTTTAGCATTGTTCTAAGGTTTGTAAACAAAAGACTTAGTGGCTCATTTGGTTAGAGCACGTGACTTGTATACAAGAGGTTCTGAGTTCAATCTCCTCCAGCGCCATATTTTTGTTTTAGGGGAATGGCTAGAAAGTGGCTTAGTGTGAGCGCAGTTCAATTAAAAAAACGGTTTAGTATGAAAAAGGTTAATTGGAAAGATAGTTAAAAAGAATATATATATATATATAATATATATATATATAATATATATAATATATATATATATATATAATATATATATGACATGTGGGTGTCAACACCCCTGTTGTTGCCCATCATGTTGCACACATGGCGCATTTTTATTTGTTAATGACGATTTTTGAGTTTTAGGGCTGACATGGCCTCTTCTGATTGGCTCGATGATGTGTCTTTGAGCTGTGTGGTTCTGATGATCTCCTAATTAATCTAAAGGCTCTAACTAAGCTAGTACACCTATATAAGCACATCTAATCTAACCCTAATCTAAACAAAATTCATTCATAAGCCTCCATGCTGCTGCATCCAAAACTAAACTAGTTTCTCTTCTTCAACGAATCAAAGCATAGGAATTGTGAAAAAGGGGAACAATTCTAGAACAACAACAAACGCTTAATTCAGATCTATATTCTTTCTTCTTCTACCACTGTGAGTACAGTTACTTTCACAAGATAATTAATTAAAAATATTGGTGATAAGTGTGAATTGGACTGTATGACTATGCCTGTATCATATGCTATTAGATCTATTATGTTGAGATATGCCAGTTTTGTTATCACATGTTATTGGATCTATTTTGTAGATTCATATGTGTAATCAAATCTACTCTATTCTATGCTATGCAAGTTTATGTTAATTAGATCTATGCAAGTTTATGTTGATTAGATCTATTCTATTCTATGCAAGTTTATGTTAATTAGATCTATGCAAGTTTATGTTAATTAGATCTATGCAAGTTTATGTTAATTAGATCTATGCAATTATATGTTGATTAGATATATTCTATTCTATGCAAGTTTATGTTAATTAGATCTATGCAAGTTTATGTTAATTAGATCTATGCAAGTTTATGTTGATTAGATCTATCCTATTCTATGCAAGTTTATGTTAATTAGATCTATGCAAGTTTATGTTAATTAGATCTATGCAAGTTTATGTTGATTAGATCTATCCTATTCTATGCAAGTTCATATTCCATATGATTATTTGATCTATACTATGTGTGGATGATGTCTCTTTCCCTCTTCTTTTCCTTTTTCTTATGAGTTAGGCTAACGACGAGCCTAACATATTATGTGAATTATACGTACGAATGACGTAGGAACGTTGGGGAAAAGTTTGGGAAAAACATTGAATATTATGTAATTGGCATAAATTGGTTTGTAATCATGTAATTAATTTGGGGCATAAATTGGTATAATTTATGTACATGGAATTATGGACATAATTAGAATGAGAATTATGAACATAGCCTAAATTGGGAATTATGGACAAATTGGAATATGGATATCAATTCAAATTGGGTTTTGAATAATAGAATGAGATAATGAACGCCTAAGACACGAGGTTAGACTTGGTTTGCGGTATAAGCCTGCCCGGACCCGTCCGGCACATCCAGCAACCGCAAACGACAGTCTAGTGTGAGAGGTCAAATGCATAAACTAGATGCGTAATAAGGCAAAGACACGAGGTTAGATTCGGATTGCAGTATAAGCCTGCCCGGACCCGCCTGGCAAATCCAACAACCGCAAAACGGAATCTAATGTGGGAGGTCTTGCAAGATTACGGTTATAATGAATTAAATAACACTTAACCATGATAAGACATGTAGTGGGACATGGGGTTAAGTGGGTGACATGGGTGACATGTGAAATATAGTTAGAAACACTTAACCAAGTTGAAACATGTAAGAAGACATGAATAAGAAGGGGTTAAGTGGGAAATCCTAGTAGGGGCCAAGCATAGACGGGAAGCTTGTGTCAAGTGTGGGGACCCTTTTCAACCAGTAACCCATTTAGTATCTATGTGAGCTCAAACTAGGTCGAGGACTGGACACGCTTATTGGGATTGATTGTAAGAGGTTAAACGGGTTAGCGGTGGTTCGCAAGTCCAACGGAGTCATGTGCGTGCATGAGTCCGGGCTGGTAGGTAAGACGTTGTTGCATCGTGTAGGTATAAGCCGTGCATCCTTAGTAGTATCGGGTTGCCACTTTAGGGAGTGATACACCCTACTGTGGGACCAACACGAGTATCTACGAGTTAGGGAGCCGATCGAATGGGGAGGGCAGTGGGTACAACTAGTGGAGATAGGAGCAGACGACACCTATGACAACAACTAGGGGTACACGAAACTACCATTATCATTATAATTAGTAAGAGGGATCAACTTTTTGTTTAAATAGTATTGATGCGGTGTAGGAATTATATTATACTGATTAGAAGCGCAATCAACGTTTATCTTGTCCATCTTGCTTACCTTGTCATACCTGTTTATGTTACAGTCATTTCTTATATCCAGTTTATGTTCTTATCCAGCTACTTTAATGATTATATTGTTAAAGTCACTGGACTCGCCAGACTTTATGTATGACCTCGTTTGTTTCGCCTCTTTTTTTTTTCCTTTTCCCCCCTCCAGGTTCTTAGGGTGGGACTAGTGGAGCTTGACTTGGATCTCTTTCTCTTTCTTTTGGAAGTGCTTGGAGTTGCTGAAAGTAATGTTCTGCTTTATCTTCTTTTTTATTATGGCTATTTGTAACGGGATTATGCTTTTGGTTTTCATGTAATAATTTGACCAAGATGGATATTTGTGTACTTGGTTTTACAAGTTGGTATTGATGTTGTAACCAAACTATGTTCCGTTTTCACTGCAATGAAGTTATTTTAAATTTTGAAGTACCATTTTTATATATCTTTCTTGTGATGTTCTGTTCTATACACTTATAATGCTCCATTAAAGTTGATGCATTCTCTTTGTGGGTGACATTAATGGACATGGGGTGTTACACGTGGTATCAGAGCTGAAGGTTACCAGAATAGGTAAAAGAATTTGAAAAGCGTTTTGAAAAAGCATTTTTTTGAAGTATTTTCAAAAACATGTTTTAAAGAGAGTACTTTTAAGAGAAATGTTTACTATGAAAACATAATCCCTAAAGGCCATATATCTATCTTTTGATTCTCTATTTTGAATCTCTTCCTTTTTCCTTTTAGCATGTCTGGGGAACCCGTTATACCCGAGGGCGTACAGATACCAGGATGGTTCAAAAGGTATCTAGAGGCTAGGGCTACTGCCGCAGGCCCAGCAGACGTTCCTCCTCCCTCAGCTGCAGCCGCTCCTCCTCCTCCTCCCCGTGTAGACGTTTTTTCTAAGATATGCAAGGACTTTTGGGCGATGGGCGGAAAACCTTTTCATGGGACTGAGACGTTCGTCGAAGCTAGAAACTGGCTCAGGGAAGTGGAGGACTTATTTAGTATCTTTGAGGTAGATGATGGAAGAAAGGTTCAACTAGCTGCTTGGTTAATGAAGGACGAGGCCTCATTTTGGTGGGAGGTCACGAATGGAGAACGTGCAGTGGAAACTTGGATGGATTTTAGACGGAGGTTCGAGTTGAAATTTCTTTCACGAACAGAGGAGAGTTTATACATGGAGAGGTTCTTGGCTTTGAAACAAGGGAGTTTGTCTGTGAAGGAGTACGTTAATAAGTTTAACCAGTTAGTAAGATTCGGCTTAGAGTTGGTGAATACACTGCATAAGAAGGCCTTGAGATTTGCTAAGGGTTTGAATGAGCCGCTACACGGATTGGGTATGTCCCACATTCCTATGGGGGCTACTTTCGAGAAACTTGTTGACATGGCGCTTATGCATGAAGAGGAGAAAGGTGTTAATATTAATAAGGCACAGGATAAGAAGGTGGATTCAAAGAAAGCACAACAACAACAAAAGAAAGGCGGTAAGGATAACAAAGGCAAAGGGAAGAAAAGGTGTTTTAATTATGGAACACCGGGCCACTTAAGCAAGGACTTTAGGAAGAAGAAGAAGACTGGTTGCTTCCAATGTGGTGAGGCAGGACATATGATTAAAGATTGCCCAAGGAGGCAAGGACAAGGGCAAGGGCAGAGGACATGATCTACTTCTGGAGGGCAGGTTCATGCTCTCATGGCACCAGGACATGAGAGAGGTAGAAACATTTCTGTTGAAAGTTTGATTTTCCTTTTTGATCATCTTGTTCGAACTTTGTTTGACTCTGGCGCTTCACACTCGTTCATATCTGCTTCGTTAGTTGAAACACTGCACCTAAATACTAGTTTAGTTATGGATCCCATAGTAGTCTCAAATCCTATTGGGGGTACGCCTCATCTTTCTATGTAATGTCGGTATTTGAGAATATATGTGTATGCGTTGAGTTTGAATGCCAGGCCTACGTTCTTGGTTTCATGGGCTACGACTTGATTCTAGGGATGGATTGGCTAGCCAGGCATGGTACCATCCTAGACTGCAAAAGGAGGTTAGTTAGATTGTTGACTCATTGTGGAAGGACCCTTGATATTTCTTGTGACCCTAGAGGTCCGGTGATGCTTAGCTACCTAGAATTACTTGACACATCCATCGATGATTTGGAATCTGTTCGTGTAGTCCATGAGTATGGTGACGTCTTTGATGAGGTTTGGGGTTTACCCCCAAGACGCGAGATAGACTTTTGTATATACTTAGTAGATAATGCAAATCAAGTTGCATTACCAGTGCCCCCACATAGCTCCAAGAGAAAGGAGGGAGCTTAGTAGACAAGTGAAAGAGTTGCTTGAGAAAGGGTTCATAAGAAGAAGTATCTCGGAGTGGGGTACTCCAGTTGTTTTTGCTACGAAGGCTGATGGTTCGCTCAGATTGTGCATGGACTATAGGGAGCTGAATAAGCTCACGAAGAAGAACATACACCCATTTCCGAGGATAGATGACTTGTTCGATCAGTTGGTTGGCGCTTCGGTTTTCTCGCAGTTGGATTTAGCTATAGGGTTTCATCATCTAAGGGTGGCTGAGGACAGCATAGATAAGATTGCATTTAGGACTCCCGACGGTTTCTTCGAATGGCTCGTCATGTCGTTTGGTTTAACAAATGCACTCGCATATTTTGTAGACTTGATGAGTGGGGTGTTTAGGGAGTTTCTAAACAAGTTCATGGTAGTCTTTGTTGATGATATTTTGATTTTATCTAGAAGCGAGGAAGAGCATGCCCTACATCTTCGGGAAATCTTAGAGACCCTTCGAGCACATCAACTCTAAGCTAAGTTCTCCAAATGCCATTTTTGGAGGAAGGAAGTGAGGTTCTTAGGACACGTGGTCTCTAAGGAGGGGATAGCAGTGGATCCCTCGAAGGTGGTGGCAATCCAAGATTGGAAGATTCCTAGAAATGCAACGGAAGTAAGAAGTTTTCTTGGGTTGGCAGGCTACTATAGGAAGTTCATTAAGGACTTCGCGAAGATATCAGCCCCACTTACACGATTGATGAAGAAGAACTCGACTTTTTCTTGGGATGTTGACTGTGACGATGCTTTCCAACGTTTGAAGAGGGCTTTGACGACAACTCCAGTTTTGGTTTTGCCGGATGGGAGTAAGCCATTCACAGTTTATACCGATGCTTGCGGTACAGGGCTTGGCGCAGTTTTGATGCAAGAGGGAAGGGTGATATGTTATGGTGGAAGACATCTGAAGGCCCATGAGAAGAATTACCCTACCCACAACTTAGAGTCAGCCGCTATAGTTTTTGTACTTAAGTCTTAGCGCCATTATCTCCTTGGCGAGAAGTTTGAGTTGTATACAGACCATAAGTCTCTAAAGTACTTGTTCTCTCAAAAAGATCTAAACCTAAGGCAATAGAGGTGGATGGAATTTTTAGCATCCTACGATTTTAAGATTGCATATACCCCTGGAAAGGGTAACGTTGTAGCTGACGCCTTGAGTAGAAAGAGGTTGACTTTGAGTCCTTTGTTTGTAGAGCGGCAGAGTTCGGAGTACATATCTACCTTTGACTTTAGACCCTCTATCGATTATGTACCCGGTTTGTTGGCATCACTGGAGGTGCGACCTATGCTTTTAGGACGGGTTGGAGAGGCACAACGAGATGACCCACAATTGGTTGAAATAGTAGACAAGCTCATAAGAGGGGAGTCTTCGAGCCATCTTAGTAGGTATACTATAGATGACAAAGGTTGGTTGCGTAGGGATGAGAGACTTTGTATACCTCGAGACGAAAGCTTGAGAAAGACGATTCTTGAAGAAGCACATCGTTCTAAGATGACCATACATCCCGGTGGTGACAAGATGTATAGGGATATGAAGCGAGTTTTCTTTTAGGCCAGAATGAAGAAGGACGTGGCTGAGTTCGTTTCTAGATGCTTGGTGTGCCAGCAAGTCAAGGCGGAGCAAAAGAAGCCTGGTGGTTTGCTTCACCCCTTAGAGGTTCCACAGTGGAAATGGGAAAGCGTTTCCATGGATTTTGTCGACGGGTTGCCGAGATGAAGGAAGGGTAATACGGGGATTTGGGTAGTAGTAGATAGGCTTACCAAGAGCGCCCATTTCATTCTCATCACGAGTAAAAGAACAGTGGCATGGTTAGCATCTGTTTATCTTCAAGGGATAGTTCGTCTGCATGGCATACCTTCTAGTATCGTGAGTGATCGAGATCCCATTTTCACTAGTGAGTTTTGGAAGAGCTTGCAAGAGGCGGTAGGAACACAATTGTGTTTGAGCACCGCTTATCACCCACAGACGGACGGCCAAACAGAAAGAGTGAATCGAATTCTAGAAGATCTTTTGAGATTATGCATCTTGGACTTTGGAGGGACGTGGGAGGAACATCTTCCATTAGTAGAGCTCGCCTACAACAATAGCTATCAGACTAGCATTGGCATGGCACCTTTTGAAGCTCTGTATGGACGCCCTTGCCGATCACCGACTTGTTGGTAGAAATCTACAGATAAGATTTTACTTGGGCCCGATATGGTGAGAGAAACTTCGGAAAAGATAGACTTGATTCGGAGACGTATGAAGACGGCACAGGACCAGCAAAAGTCTTATGCTGACAAGAGAAGGACCGATCTTGAGTTCAATGTTGGTGACATGGCCTTTATTAAAGTATCACCGTTGAGGAACGTAGTTCGCTTTGGGTCCGTAGGGAAGTTGGCACCAAGGTTCGTAGGGTCATTCCCCATTACAGAAAGAATTGGACAAATGGCCTACAGAGTGAAGTTGCCTGAGAAGCTTAGTGGTGTTCATGACGTATTTCATGTCTCGCATTTGCGGAAATGTTTACATGATACTGCGGAAGTAGTAGAGCCGAGCATGCTTAGAGAGGTGGAAGTAGAGCGAGATGCCATGATTAGACGAGCTCCTACATGCATCCTTGGAACGGAGGTCAAGAAGTTACGCAACCAAGAGGTCAAGTTGGTTAAAGTCCAATGGGGAGATGATCAAGGGAACGCGACTTGGGAGACGGAAGATAAGATGCGTGTGTCGTATCCTTTCCTTTTTGAGGGTATGTTCTTAATTTCTTCTTTTTCTACCGCTTTGTTTATACATGTTCTATCGTTTAGTATATCCTCTCGATTACATCTTCGATCTTTAGGTAGGAAAATCCTATGGTTGTAAACATGTGCTTGAGACATGTCATGTTTGGTGGATGCAAGTGGATGCAAGTGTTTGCTAGTGGTTGCTCGTGGATGCATTTACACACACATTAGGTACTAGATCGGCTCAATCACTTTCATATTGCATATGAATGAGTGTGCATATTTAAATTAATGGATGTATATTGAATGCATTATCATATGGATGTTGCATTTGAATGAATGGTTGTGCACTCATATAAAAATGATATGTATCATTAGGATTCCTTTGCATACATGTTGGACTCATGGAACTGACATAATTTGCATTGAGGAGGTCAACTGAATCAGTAGACCGCCTGATCTTTGCATTAGATAAGGAACATATACACACACCTTTGCATATGTTCATACAGCATTAGAAATCTTTTAAGGACAATGGATGCTTGTGGATGATGGATTAGTAGATGGATGATGGATGGTAGGATATATTCTTCTTAACTTGAAGATTTCGGGGACGAAATCCTTTGAGTAAGGGAGAATGTAACACCCCGCATTTTTAATGAAATTAAAAATGTGGAAATATGTATATATATTATATACATAGATATATTTAAGAGAAAAATTAAATATTGCAACAAAACATGAAAAAGAGGAATGAGAAAAGAATAATGTTTAGCATTGTTCTAAGGTTTGTAAACAAAAGACTTAGTGGCTCATTTGGCTAGAGCACGTGACTTGTATACAAGAGGTTCTGAGTTCAATCCCCGCCAGCGCCATATTTTTGTTTTAGGGGAATGGCTAGAAAGTGGCTTAGTGTAAATGCAGTTCAATTAAATAAAAAGCGGTTTAGTGTGAAAAGGGTTAATTGGAAAGATAGTTAAAAAGAAAAAAAGAAATATATATATATATATATATATATATATATATATATATATATATATATATGACATGTGGGTGTCAACACCCCGGCTGTTACCCATCATGTTGCACACATGGCGCATTTTTATTTGTTAATGACGATTTTTGAGTTTTAGGGCTAACATGGCCTCTTCTGATTGGCTGGATGACGTGTCTTTGAGCTGTGTGGTTTTGATGATCTCCTAGTTAATCTAAAGGCTCTAACTAAGCCAATATATCTATATAAGCACATCTAATCTAACCCTAATCTAAACAAAATTCATTCATAAGCCTCCATGCTGCTGCTTCCAAAACTAAACTAGTTTCTCTTCTTCAACGAATCAAAGCATAGGAATTGTGAAAAAGGGGAACGATTCTAGAACAACAACAAACGCTTAATTCAGATCTATATTCTTTCTTCTTCTACCACTGTGAGTACAGTTACCTTCACAAGATAATTAATTAAAAATAATGGTGATAAGTGTGAATTGGAATGTATGACTATGCCTGTATCATATGTTATTAGATCTATTATGTTGAGATATGCCAGTTCTGTTATCATATGTTATTGGATCTATTTTGTAGATTCATATGCGTAATTAAATCCACTCTATTCTGTGCTATGCAAGTTTATGTTAATTAGATCTATGCAAGTTTATGTTGATTAGATCTATTCTATTCTATGAAAGTTTACGTTAATTAGATCTATGCAAGTTTATGTTAGTTAAATCTATGCAAATTTATGCTAATTAGATCTATGCAAGTTTATGTTGGTTAGATCTATTCTATTCTATGCAAGTTTATGTTAATTAGATCTATGCAAGTTTATGTTGATTAGATATATTCTATTCTATGCAAGTTTATGTTAATTAGATCTATGCAAGTTTATGTTAATTAGATCTATGCAAGTTTATGTTGATTAGATCTATCCTATTCTATGCAAGTTTATGTTAGTTAGATCTATGCAAGTTTATGTTAATTAGATCTATGCAAGTTTATGTTGATTAGATCTATCCTATTCTATGCAAGTTCATATTCCATATGATTATTGGATCTATACTATGTGTGGATGATGTCTCTTTCCCTCTTCTTTTCCTTTTTCTTATGAGTTAGGCTAACGACGAGCCTAACATATTATGTGAATTATACGTACGAATGACGTAGGAACGTTGGGGAAAAGTTTGGGAAAAATATTGAATATTATGTAATTGGCATAAATTGGTTTGTAATCATGTAATTAACTTGGGGCATAAATTGGTATAATTTATGTACATGGAATTATGGACATAATTAGAATGAGAATTATGAACATAGCCTAAATTGGGAATTATGGACAAATTGGAATATGGATATCAATTCAAATTGGGTTTTGAATAATAGAATGAGATAATGAACGCCTAAGACACGAGGTTAGACTTGGTTTGCGGTATAAGCCTACCCGGACCCGCCCGGCACATCCAGCAACCGCAAACGGCAGTCTAATGTGAGAGGTCAAAGGCATAAACTAGATGCGTAATAAGGCAAAGACACGAGGTTAGATTCAGATTGCGATATAAGCCTGCCCGGACCCGCCCGGCAAATCCAGCAACCGCAGAACGGAATCTAGTGTGGGAGGTCTTGCAAGATTACGGTTATAATGAATTAAATAACACTTAACCAAGATAAGACATGTAGTGGGACATGGGGTTAAGTGGGTGACATGGGTGACATGTGAAATATAATTAGAAACACTTAACCAAGTTGAAACATGTAAGAAGACATGAATAAGAAGGGGTTATTTGGGAAATCCTAGTGGGGAACAAGAATAGACGGGAAACTTGTGTCAAGTGTGGGGACCCTTTTCAACCAGTAACCCATTTAGTATCTATGTGAGCTCGAACTAGGTCGAGGACTGGACACGCTTACTGGGATTGATTATAAGAGGTCAATCGGGTTAACGGTGGCAACACAAGTCCAACGGAGTCATGTGCGTGCATGGGTCCGGGCTGGTAGGTAAGACGTTGTTGCATCGTGTAGGTATAAGCCGTGCATCCTTAGTAGTATCGGGTTGCCACTTTAGGGAGTGATATACCCTACTGTGGGACCAGCACGAGTATCTATGAGTTAGGGAGCCGATCGAATGGGGAGGGTAGTGGGTACAACTAGTGGAGATAGGAGCAGGCGACACCTATGACAGCAACTAGGAGTACACGAAACTACCATTATCATTATCATTATAATTTGTAAGAGGGATCAACTTTCTGTATAACTAGTATTAGTGCGGTGTAGGAATTATCTTATACTGATTAGAAGCGCAATCAACGTTTATCTTGTCCATCTTGCTTATCTTGTCATACTTGTTTATGTTACAGTCATTTCTTATATCCAGTTTATGTTCTTATCCTGTTACTTTATTGATTATATTGTTAAAGTCACTGGACTCGCCAGATTTTATGTCTGACCTCGTTTCTTTCGCCTCTTTTCTTTCCTCCCCCTCCTGGTTCTCAGGGTGGGATTAGTGGAGCTTGACTTGGATCTCTTTCTCTCTCTTTTGGAAGTGCTTGGAGTTGCTGAAAGTAATGTTCAGCTTTATCTTCTTTTTTATTATGGCTATTTGTAACGGGATTATGCTTTTGGTTTTCATGTAATAATTTGACCAAGATGGATATTTGTGTACATGGTTTTACAAGTTGGTTTTGATGTTGTAACCAAACTATGTTCTGTTCTCGTTGCAATGAAGTTATTTTAAATTTTGAAGTACCATTTTTATATATCTTTCTTGTGATGTTATGTTCTATACACTTATAATGCTCCATGAAAGTTGATGCATTCCCTTTGTGAGTGACATTAATGGACTTGGGGTGTTACAATGCTTGAGAAATCCATAAGTAAAGGTGGCCTTGGTATAAACAATATGATACTCTAAAACCAAGTAGGCTTTACACAGCACATTAATGATATTGTGTGCATTAAACATAGCCTCTGGGTTCAATTGTCCCATGTTCATGTGCAGAAAGTTAAGTCTTTCTGGACTTTGAATATGATGCAAAACTGTAGTTGGACGTGGAAGAGTTTGCTTAAACTCAGATCCATAGTCCTACCGCATTTTAAATATGGGCAATTTGCCTTTGCGTATATACGTTTCTGGAGTGATCCATGGGTTGAATATCGGTTTATCAATGAAGTTGCGATTTCCTTTATGAAAAAACAACACTCTGGAATTCCACTAAACAGTACAGTCAATGATATAATAAGTAACAATGTCCTGAGGTTTCCTTCTAGCTCGAACCAAAACATTAATACGCTAAGGCAGAAAATTCAGGTTATTTTACAACATGGTTTCTGCGGTCAAACTACAAATTGGAACTGCAAAGGTGAGCAGTTTTAAATAAAAAATATGTATAAAATTTTGCTTGGTACCTCAAATATGATAAATTGCAGATGGCATAAGGCGATTTGGCGCAGAGACAATTGTGCCAAAGACAACCTCACTTTGTGGAAGATCATTTATGGAGCACTTCTAACTAAGGACAAGCTTGCGAGCTACGACATGGATGTGGATAAAAGTTGTCTCTACTACAACACTGATGATGAAAGTATCCTGCACCTATTTTCTTAATGCACTGTCAAAAATAACATATGGAAGGAAGCATTACAGTTTATTGATGATACAAGCAACACTATCTCTAGCACAACTGAATGGGAAAGAATCCGCAAGAGAATTTGTGGTAAGAGCCCAAGAGTAAGGATATTCTGTTACATACTTAAGAAGAATGCTAATAATATCTGGAGAGACAACGCAATGTGAAGGTTTTTGATGAAAATAGAAGCATGAATTATGGATAGTGGAAGCGGTTTCTATGGCACGACATTAGGGATGGCCTAAAATTCTTGAAATTTACTTTTGACCCAGGTATTTTTGGCTAAGTGCTCTGCTTGCTATTGCAATTATGTGTTGTGTTTTAGCTCTTTAGACATTGGTATGCCTTATTGCCTCCGTTTCTCTTTTTTGTTTTCTTTCTCTCCTTGTACAACTTTGTATTCAACTTTGGTATATCAATAAAATGGTAGGGGCCATTCAAACCCCATTGGCTTTGCTAAATAACGGCTTTGAATAAAAGTCATATCGACTTATATTCAACATCAAATTCTGAAACCAGCATATTGGGAATAATGATATCTATTTATTCCAAATTCCTCAACGATATCCATATAATCATGAAATCCAATATTGAAATATTCCAAAGATTTTTTCCATTCAAATCCATTCCAATTCATACGTTGGAAAAATTCTAGTTATATTAAAACCACATAATTGCTTTCGGTTCTTTACTCAAGTTGATAAACAACTTATCCAGATAAAAAAAATATTTTATCTTTACAAACTTGGAATATTTCATCCAAAATCATTTAATTTGATTTTACATAATTTATTCATATTTTTAATAATTTTATTAAGACCCTTACGGCTGGTTTCCAATATCGACCACCGAACTACATCCATAGCGACCTTTTCCAAAACTGATTAGGACTTATCTCAAAATCAAACCGTTAAATTAAAAAAATAAAAATTATTAGAAATCTCATTTCAAAACAAACCCAATAGTTCCAAGTCTAGGAGAATCTGCTGGTCGGATCTCCCGTTACGTCAATTCGAAGTTACGGGTTGATGTTCGCGAACTGTTGCTGCGGGACGCGTTATATTCAAGCTCGAATTCGATTTTAATAATTAAAATAAAATCGAAAACGTTTCCAAATAATTTATAAATATTATAAATTATTCACAACTACCATTTGAAATTTTATTTCAATCATTTTACTTCAAAATCAAATGTCTTCATAATAAGCCCTTATATTATATATAATAGATCATTTCAACAATTTCCATTCAAAACCTTTTTTATAAAACGTTTATAAGTTCGTTTAAATTCAGTTTCAACTTCCATTTCAATTTTAAATTAAAATTGCATATCACATATTATTATAATACTAAAATAATAATATTTTCTAAATATCAGATTTTGAAATCAAATCTTCTTGACATTCATTATGATTTTATGATCTTTGTGTCCATCCAAAATCGGACATCAAAATCAAGCTTTAATTCTTCATTGAATATTATATTAAAATACTCATTTTTACTCCGGATTGAAATGAGATTCAACCAATTACCATATTATTTTATTTATATGGATTTCATACATCAAATGTATTCAATAATAATTATAAACAATTATTAAACATCCAATTCACATCCAAAGTGCATCTACAACTGGATAAGTATTAAATAATTAAATAACGCTTATAACGGTCTGTCAATCAATCGATTAACATCAAATCTAAACACTTGAGATTAGTGTAAATCAAATACCATTCCAATACCCATGTGGGGTTTTCAACCAATAAATAATCAATTAATTGATTATTTATTTCAATCGTTATCACTTAAAATGGGTGAACATAAACAAGATGGTCGACTTGTAAATGGATATTTTAATCCAATTTCAACTACCGCAAATAATTTAACATCGTTTTAATATGTTAATTATTTTAAATTCACAGTCAAATCATCACAAAATAATCAACAAATCATCCATCGGATTTTCAAACAACTGTGATGCGAGCTACCACGCACCGTATAACAGTTTGTGATAATTAAATCAAATATAAAATCAGTACAGACAGTCCATATATATTCAGTTATAAATATAAATTACTGTACAAAATATTTGAGTGATAGAGTTCTCACATTGATCAGTTTCGGAAATTGTTAAATAACGATTGTTCTGATTAAATTAAACTACGCGTTTAATTCAGTCAACATTTCCAACTGATTCCATTTCTGTTTTGGTCGGTTTTGCGCGATTCTGTTTCCGTTTGAATAAAATATTACCATTTCAAGCTTAACTTAAATTAAGATAGTTTAAATATATCTATATTCATTCACTAATTACATTTCTTATTGGTTAACCACGTTATTAGTAATTAATTAAACCCGCTACCCCCACGTATCATCTTCTTCAGGCATCGTTATCTACGGAAACCAATTTCGAATGTTAGGGTTTGAGATAACTTCCACGCTACCATCCCGGAGCACGATCGGCCTTCTCCACATGAACGGGCTTCGCCCCTCCTCCTCGCACCTCGAATTCCATCCTGCTTGCACGCTCCATCACCACCAAAAGCTACTGCAAATGATGCAACTTCAGAAATGGTTTCCGGTCAATTTGGCAAATGAAATCTGATCGTGTTCGTTGAACGTAAAGATCTCACATAGAACTTTGATTTTTGTTTAGGAATCAGGAACTAATTCATACTAGAGTGAGATAAATTAGGGATCAAATTCTAGAGCGTTTCGGCCTTTGATCTGTTTGGTGGCGGCCAGAAGAAGAGTTGACCGTGCATGACTAAATTCTAGGGTTTGACTCCTTTTGATTGATATTTAAATGGTATGGTACAACATTATTTATTACTTCGTTATGAAGGTTTACGCTCTTAGCTCCAAACGAATCCCGATAACTGTCACCCCTAGCCATATACCACCGTTTCGGACACAATAGGATATGTTTCGTAAGCGGATTCAGTTGTTTAATCAGTTTTTCTCAAAATTAAAATATAACGTTAAATATTGAATTTGAACATACGTTTTAATTTGCCACGGCTACATGCTAACTTCAAAAATTACGAAATTTGAAATCTAGCTATGTTTTACAAATACGGTCCTAACAAAACTAATTTCTTTGAATTTGGAGACCATTTGAAAAATGTCTTTTTATTAGCTTATTAAATTTTAACTGAAATTCAATACGCGTTTAAATTTACCACGCTTAAATATAATTTCCAATTGACTTGAAAATTTAAATCTGACAATGATTTGACGTTTTGTATCAAACAAAATTGGTTTTATCGAAAATGGAGGTCATTTGCAAAATGACTATTTTTAAGGGCTTAATTAATATTAATATATTAATAAATTCCATAGCGACTATTTTAAAATTAATCTGGACATAAATTACAATTTATAAAACGAAATCTAAAATTTTCACATTCATTAGAAATATATAATTAAATAGATTCTAACATTTCATGTTTCATCAAATTCTGACTTATACCGAATTCAATATACTCGTTTAAAGTTTAAAACTAAATTTTCAAACTACCGCACCATTACGAGCTCGTTTTATAATTTATATAAATTTATACGCTCAAACTTTGTTTTAAACAAATCATTAAGTCGTTTTTTATTAATATAAATCATTTTAAATCTTTAAAATCCAATAAATCAATTAAAATTAAATTGGTTCGAAAATTCAGGGTTGTTACAATCTCCCCTACTTAAAACTTTTCATCCCCAAAAAGGAACGTAACGCGAAGGTCGTTTATTTAACCAACTCAACCTTCGCTTGACACAAGTTCTTCAACTTTTTAGTTTGTAAGAACTTTCCAATTTCTCGAAATTTGGCTAACGCCTTAAACTTCCGAAAAATTTCACCATAACCCCCTTTCTACGAGTTAATCGGTACAACTACAACTTGCCACTCTGGGCCCTCATCGATGAAAAGGAAAAACAAAACGCCAAGCAGCTAACCAATTGGTTCAAAAGATCATCAAACCCAAGCAATACAATAAATATGTACATTTTTTGTCGGGCGTACAATTTTATTCCTCTTCTTAGCTTCTACACAATAACTTGTACAACATATATATACATATCCAATACAAACAAATTCCAATTCAGTTTATCATTAAATTTAATTTGATTTGGCTTAATTTTACCTTTCATTCTCATATTGGTTTTATTATTCCAATATTTTTATTAGTTAGGTTAATTATCACACATTACAACCAACAATCAATTGGTTAATTAGCTTTTCAAAACTATATCTTTTATATAATTAAAATCATATTTTCAATACCGAATCACAAACAATAAATTCTAACTAAGTTTTGGTTCTCACACCAATCAACTGGAATCATATAGATATCCCACTTTCGAAACTCGAACATAAACACTGGTGATGATGCATCATCATCAGAATTATCCACGGGCGACTAGAGTGTGATTCTATATCTACCCAGTATATCTGAGACTTCGAATATACATTCATGACGCGTATATGCAAAATATTCCTATACTCGATAGTCAAAAATCAAATAAAATACTTATATCTTATAATAAGATATAACTTTAAAAACTAATTTCATTTTTATAAATAACACTCTTCAAACTCATTTTAGGGTATTACTAACACTATATCTAACGAGTTATTCTTATAGGACATTATTAATCCTACCTCTGATGAATTCTTTCATCTAGTTCTACCATGTCTTGCATCAGAGCTTTGTAAACCAAAGCTCTGATACCTACTGTGACGACCCGAACCTCCAGGCCGGCCTAAACTGAACAAGAAGACGGATTGTTTTGAGAACATGATACATCAGAACACAAACAGGAGAACATTTCATTGCTATTACAACAATTTACATCAGACTACAAGATATCAGAGTACAAATAAATAATATACAGTGGAAAATATATGAGATTTAAATTACATAGTAGCAGATATATATATATATATATAATGTGCAGCGGAAAACATCGACTACCACAACTATATAAAATACACGAATACAAAGTGTTCCATAGTATAGCTCCATCCGTAAATCCAGGATCCTATGAAAAGAAATATTTGTGAAACTGAAACTACTAGCTGCCCGTGTGGAAAATATGGGCACCCAGAGTTTAGGTGGAAAACAATAAACTCCAAGTCCGTCATGGGACTGGTGTGAAAACTAAAAAAATTTATTAACTTTATTTTAATGTTAGGTAAATCAAGGGACTACGCCATATGACACAGAATGAGTTTTCCCCCTAGAATACCATAAAACAAACAGCGCAATGCTAAAAAGTAAAATGAAGCCAGTATAAGACTCAGGTCCCATCACACAATGCAAAACTAACCAAAGGATAGAGTTTTACCTTATAATGGCCAAATATGCTTGATAAGCAAAATTTATCATTTATTATTATTAGTGCATAGTGCAGAAATCAATTTCGAATATAAATGTATAAATCCTAGACAACTTGAATTTCCCATATCACCATGTCACCGATAGTATACAATTAAAATCGTAAAATCACGTATTGGAAATTGGGTTTCCATCGATGAACCAAGGCAAAGGATCTTCCTAATCCGATTTGAGACACTCTATCTCGTTCCTCAGGACTCACGCGCACGTGCACCTGGATCTTGCAGGGACGGTCCACTCTTACATTTGTGGATTGCAATTCCTGAACAATACGTTTCCTGGTCCTATGGGACCTAAAATTTGGTCAGTATATCGACCATCATGAGCCTTTGTACGACCATATCTGAGGTACCTCCCTTTCCATCATCCAACATCCACATAAGAAAAATGTCTGGGCTTCATACCATGACATCACTCCTAGCTAGAAAGAAACGCATGCACTCCCTGCTGTCCCTAATCCTGTTTTGGATTCATACCCGAGTGCGAAGCTCGAGAATTAAAGCTATACACAAAGCTGTGCTATATTAATGCTATGCTTTGATCATCAACCACAAATCCCTACTCTTCAAAAAAAGCTTTGATCCATGCAACTCAGCATGCAACAGTGTCAATCCATACCATAACATCGATTTCCACTAATATATAACCTCTAAGCTCGTACGTCTCAAACAAGGGTGTTAAGCAAGAGAATAAATTCTACGCCACCAAAAAGATATATTTTTAACAAAGATCAACGAATACAGCGCGAAGTACAATGTCAGACATACAATCCATTTGTAAGTTCGTTCTGGGTCTGAACGAAACCGGAGACATCTTATTCCTCGTCCCATATGTCTAATACAGGAGAGAGGTCCTCGCATATCCGTTCGATCTCCAAGTACGTCTGGATGATCACCACTTATAACCTCGTCTTGGGTGTACAACCCAATTGAGACATCAGTAATCATCCTAACGATGTGTAGATCTCTGGTCTTCAACCACCATCTTCATGTCTTTGACTTTCAATCGCCATATCCGTTATTCACGATGGGTTAAACCCTATCTTTCCGAATAGCTCGCTTATCTTATAATCAAGTGATATATAAACACATCATTCGCTTTATTCCAATCCATAATATTCTTTTATTCAAATATTCCTTATACTGGGAAAGGTTCCCATTAATCTTATCAAAGATTATCTCATTTAAACTTGTTGTTTAATCCATTCCTTGGAAATCATTTCAAAAGATTTTATAATATCTTTTCACAACTTAAACCAAATTAAGATTTATCAACTAGTCGAGATTAATGAGCTTTACCGAAGTAATCATTCATTTTATTATCCCAATCCCAACCTATTCATCCCATGGAGAAAAACTGGTAGTACTCCACATCTAACACCCATTGTGTTACTAGTAATGTAACAACCCGGAAAATCAGAACCAATTTAATTTTTTTATTTTGGCAATTTTAATGAATTTTGGATATTTAAAATGATTTATTTTAAATAATAAAGACTACAAATTTATTTTTAATAGAATTAGAACGTATAAATTAATTTGAATCGAAGTTAGAATATAAATATTTATTTTAATTATAAAAAGAATTGGAAATGGCACGGTAGTTTGAAAAACCGATTTCAAATTTCAAATGAATGTACAGGATTCAAAATAAACCGGATTTTACTGAAACCAAAAATATTTGAATTTGTTTGAAAATATATTTCCAACGAATCTGAAAAATTGAAATTTCATAGCAGGAATAAAAAGTTTTGTCCAGTTGAAAATTCAGGATAGTCGCTATGGAAAATATAGCCCTTAAAAACAGAAATTTTGCAAATGACCTCCATTTTCGACGAGACCACTTTTGTTGGATCCGGAATGTCAAATTATTGCTGGATTCCAATTTTCATAATTTTTGGAATCAATATGTGAGCGTGGCGAATTTAAACGCGTTTGGTAATTTCAGTTTGAATTTAATCGACTGGAAAATGACCGTTTTTCAAACGGTCTCCAAATTCGACGAAATTAGTTTTGTTAGGACCGTATCGTTAAAACATAGCCAGATTTATTTTTTTGGAATTTTTGGAGTCCGCATGTGGCTTCGGTAATTTAAAATGTACGTTTAAATTCAAAATATAATGATTTACATTTTTAATCTAATGAAAATTGATTAAAACAGTTGAATTGGCTTGCGGGACATATCCCATTGTGTTCGGAATGGGGATAATTAGCTAGGGGCGACAGTCGTTGGTTGTGAATTGGAGTTCGGACAAAAATTCACCTTTATTAATTAAAATAAAATAAATATTATATACCCTCCCCCCCAAATCCCTTTCTCTCTCCCCTCCCCCCTTTGACCAAATCAGAAATGAGAAGAAAAAAACCCGCGATCCTGCCCGTCACTCCCCACCACCGCTCACCGTCGCCCACCACCCATGACCGCCGCACCCTCCTCCGATCACCCTCCTCCTTCCTCTAGCCTCCCTCCTCCCCAATTCGAACCCAACCCCCAAACCTTCACTCAAACCGGAAAGAGACCACCGCCGACGCCAGAAGGTGGACTGTCGCCTCCCCATCGGCGTCACTACCCCCTGGCCGACGCGCAACCCTTTCCCCCCTTCTTCGCTGAAAAACAGTAAGTTTTTTTTATTTGTTTTAATTTGATTAATTTATTTATTTTGTATATGACTAGCTTTAAAAAAGAAGAAGGGAAAATCAGTTTTTATTTATTTTATATAGTAAATTAAAGATTGAATTTTTATATGTTGAAAGATTATATTTTTGTGCTAAAAAGTTAGATTTTTAAAATATAAAAATTTGATTTTTAACAATATAAAATTTTGATTTTTATTATTTAGAAGGCGAAGTAAAAATTTGATTTTTATTATTTAGAAGGCGAAGTAAAAATATGATTTTTATTATTTATAACATAGAATAAAAAATTGATTTTTATTATCTAGAAGGCGAAATAAAAATATAATTTTTATTATTTATAACATAGGATAAAAATATAATTTTTATCGTAGGTATGAAATATTTTTATATATCTGAAGTAGAAATAAAAATATGATTTTTATTCATATAATAGCGATGGAAAAAAATATGATTTTTATCTATATTGATTTGAAATAAAAATTCGATTTTTTTAATCTAAATATCGAAATAAAATTTGATTTTTATAATGAAGTAGCAAATATAAAAATATGATTTTTATTATATAAACATCGAGTTAAAAATATGATTTTTATAAAGAAAGCGTTGAAATAAAAAGGTGATTTTTTATTTATTAAAAATCATCGTTTAAAAATATGATTTTTAATATAAACGGTGTGAAACAGATTTCATTGAAAACGCGGTGAAGGACACAACGTGCGCGAAACAAATCCAAACCGTTCAGAAATAAAGAATGGAGGAGTGGATCCCAAAGGTGAGAACTTCTCACTTTAATTTTATTTTCTAGTTAAAATATTTACTCCCGTCGTCAACAGACCATGGACGACTTGTTTGATTTTATTGTGTTGTGAAAATTGATTTTGATGTGGAATGGAATAAATAAAATATTCATGTGTTGAAATAAATAGTTTATCGTTAAAAATATAATTTTTTACGTGTATATGAATAAAATAAATATTCATTTACAAAATCGGACGATTTGTTTATGTACACACATTTTACAGATATTGATTGGGATGATATATTTTACACATCGCCCAACTGCACAAATAATAATCAGTGTTTGTTGTTTGAAAACCCCACACGGGTATTAGGATGATATTGGACATACACTAATCCCAATATTTAGTTGTATGTCAATCGATGGGTTGACAGGATGTTGTAAGCGTTAATTATTTATATTTAACGCCTATGCAGTTGTGTAATGCACTCTGGATGATGGTTGATTGTTTATCTATGTTGTTCTATACATGTGTTGTATGAAATCCATATAAATAACATTATATGGTAATTGACTGTGTCTGGTTCCAGTTCAAAAAGAATAAATATTTTAAAATAACGAATATTTTAAAATAATAAATATTTTAAAATAATATTCAGTAAAAGATCAAAATCTGATTTTGATGTCCGATTTGGGATGGACACGAAAATATTTAAATATATAAAACCGTGTCGATTAGATTAACGCAATTTTGACGTGAACGATATTTATATCGATTTTATTCATTTTTATAATGAATATTGAAATGAAAGTGATTTCAAAATTTAATGTTTTGAAAATATTATCATTTATATATTAATGATATAGAATATTCAACTTTGATTTAAATTGGAACATGAAATTGAAATCGTTTTGAAAACGAATTTAAAACGATTTATAAAATACGTTTTAAATGGAAATCGATGAAATATATATTATATATATTTAATGACCTGAATAGAACGCACCGCGCCGCGACAGTTCGCAAATTTCGACCATTGACTTCGAATGGACATTACAGGAGATCCGACCGTCAAATTCTCCTAAAACCAGAACCGTTGGGTTCATATCGAAAAGAGCTTTCCAACGAATGTAAGGGATTTGAAATCTAACTGTTGGATTTGGAATTATGTCCAAATCAAATTTGGAAAAGGTCGTTGTAAGTGCAGTTCGATGACCGTTTATGGAAATCGACTGTACGGACCTTGATAAAATTATTAAAAATATCAATAATTAGTGTAAAATCATAATAAATGGTTTGGAAAGAATTGGGATGAAAAATTACGTAGTTGAAAAGATAAAAATATATTTTTATCGAAATGAACTAGTTATGAACTAGAATTATGAAATCCAATATTTTTAAATAAATTGGATTTGAAATGGTTTTAAAAATAACCAGAATTTCCAATATATGAATTGGAATGGATTTGAATCGAAAGTATCTTCAGAATATTTCGATATTGGATTCCGTGATTATACGGTTATTGTGGAGGAATTTGGAATATATATATATATATCGTTATTCCAATACGATATTTGTTGGTTTCAGAATTTGATATTGAATATAAGACGATATATTTTCTATTTCGAGCCTTGTATTTAATATCAAATGGGATTTTGGGTTTGCCGTGAACGGTGTCTTCACTAACACTGTTCTTAAACCTAGTTGAGAAAAGATTAAATCTTTTTATTAAGATTTAATGAAGTTTACCAATTAATTAATATTTAATTGGAATTGAATGGAATTGAATTTTGGGTTTGTCGTGAATGGTATCTTTAAAAATGCTGTTTTTAAACCCAATGGAGTTAAGAAAATTAAAAACTAACTGGAGATTAGCTAAGTTGAATGGTTTCCTGGGTATTGATCTGATGTTGGTTTCGGCCTTCGGGATTAATACTTAGGGAATTGTTCTCTTACTAATTTACGGTTAGCGACTGATGGAATGGTGTCTTCAGTAACACTGTTCTTAAACCCCGTGTGAAAAGAATAAATCTTTTAATTAAGATTTAAAGAAGATTTACCAATTAATTAACATTTAATTGGAATTGAAAATGGAATGTGAATTGGGTTTATTGTGAACTGTGATTTTAACGACATTCATTCTTTAACCCGATTTACAGTGAAATGTGATTTGGAATTTATAAATCTTTTTACTAAGAATTAATGAGAATTTTCCAAAGTAAAGTTTTCCAATTTAATATATTAAATTGGAATTGAATGGAATTCGATTTGATAATAATCGAAGTGAACTTCTGTGGAGGAAGACTGTTAATACATATGGAATTTAAAAGGCTTTGCCGTTATTCCATTTATATTATTAGTCGGATACGGAAATTGATATCGGTTATATATCGATTTGTTTTTCCGTGAAGATTCCATAATTAATGGAATGTGATTTGGGTTTATCGTGAACTGTGTTTTAAATGACATTAGTTCTTTAATCCAGTTAAAGACAAGATTACATGTCTAACATTGTATTTCGAACTGTATGGTTGATTTCTGCTAAATATACATCTGTTTGGTGGCGGAGAATTTATTCTCTTGCTTAACACCCTTCTCTGAGACATACGAGCTCAGAGGTTATATATCGGCAGAAATCAATAGTACGGTGTAGATTGTCGATGCGACATGTTAGTGTTTCCAAGTTAAATAATCATTAATATTGATTTTTGGAAAGATTAAAACTAAGTGGAGTTTTAATGATTCTTTAAATAGAATGAAAAGAGAATGTGATAATTTAAATTATCAAATTCGGGAAATGATCGAGAATGGAGTAGCACCAGTTTTGCTCCTAGCGATAATCAAATCTTTAATTAGATTTGAACGTGAAATGGTAATTAAAATTACCGATAACACCGTGGTGTTAGGTATGGAGTATTACCAGTTTTGCTCCATGGGATGAATAGGTTGGGATTGGGAAATTAAACAAATGATTACTTCGGTAAGGTGCGTTAATCCCGACTAGTTTGGAAAACCTTAATATGGTTTGAATTGATATCAAAAGGAAGATTAAAGAATAAATTTAAAGAATTTATCTTTGATAAAATTAATGGGAACCTTTCCCAAAGGATATGAATATTTCAATAAAAGAATATTCAAAATTGGAATGAGGCGTATGTTGTGTTTTTATAATACTTGTTTATTATATACGCGAGTTATTCGGAAAGGCCGGGTTTATACCTATTCTGAATAACTGATTCGACGATAAGTCGATGATGAAGACGGTGGTTGAAGACCGGAGGTCTTCACATCGTTTGGATGATTACTGATGTCTTGATTGGGCTGTACACCCAAGACAAGGTAATAAGTGGTGATCGTCCAGACATACTTGGAGATCGACCGGATATGCGAGGACCTCTCTCCTGTATTGGACACGGGACGAGGAATAAGGTGCCTCCGGTTTCGTTCAAATCTAGAACGAACTTGTAAATGGATGTGTGGCTGACATTGGATTTTATTCTGTGTTGATTGATCTCTATTAAATATATATCTGTTTGGCGGCGGAGAATTTATTCTCTTTCTTAACGCCCTTCTCTAAGACGTACGAGCTCAGAGGTTATATATCGATAGACATCAGTCGCATGGCGTGAATTGACCATGTGGCATGCTGAGATGCAAATGATCAAGGCTTCTGTTGAAAAGCAGAGTCTTGTGGTTGATGATCAAAGCACGACTTTAATATAGCATAGCTTTGTGTATAGCGTTAATTCGCGAGCCTCACACCTCGGTATGAGTTAAAAACGGGATCAGACCATTGGGAGAACATGACGTTTCTTTCTAGCTGTGGGTGGTGCCAGCGTTTTGCAAGCCATGACATTTTTATATTTTTACCTATGTGGTTGTTGGATTGCGAGGTGCCTCAGATATATCGGTCTCTACGGAGCCGATGGATATAGGTCCGATAGGACTAGGAAACGTGTGTTCAGGAGTAACTAATCCTCAAACGTAAGGGAGGACTGGCCCAACTGATCCAAGGGTTCTCTGTGGGGAGTCCTGAGACATTGGCTAGAGTGTCTCGAAGCGGTGAGGAGCCATCCCTGGCCTCGACTCATGATGGAAATCCAATTTCCAATACGTGATATTCGGTTTTATTTGTAGAGCCTAGTATGGCGACATAGTGGGATGGGGCACTATGCCGTCTATGATTGATACATTTATATTTGAAGTTGTCTTCATACACTTTGCACTATAATAGTATCAAAATGATTTGTTTTAAACGTACCAAGCATGTTTGGCTATTATAAGGTAAAACTCTATCCTCCGGCTTGCGTTGCATTGTGTGATGGGACCTGAGTCTTATAGTAGCTTCATTTTTCCAAAAAGCATTGTGCTATTTTGTTATATGCACTAGTATTCTTGGGAGGAAAACCGTTCCGTGTTATAAGGCATGGTCCCTTGATATATCTGATTTTAAAGTAAAGTTTTAAATAACTGTTTTAGTTCTCACACCAGTCACATGATTGACCTGGAGTTTATTGTAATAACCCGAAAATCTGGGCCAGTTTAAAAATTTTATTTTGGCAATTTTAGCGAATTTTGATTATTTAAAATGAATTATTTTAAATAAAATCGACGAAAAATTTATTTTGAATATAATTCGAACGTATATATTATACGCGTCGTCGTTATAATATAAATATTTATATATAATTATAAATAGAATTGAAAATGGCGCGGTAGTTCGATAATTCGATTTCAAACTTCAATTGAATGTACCGGGTGCAAAACAATCCGGATTTTAGTGAAACCAAAAACATTGGGATCTAATTGTGAATATCTTTCCAACGAATCCGAAAAATCAAGATTTCATATCGGGAATCAAAAGATATGTCCAGTTGAAAATTCTGAATAGTCGCTATGGAATTCAGGCCCTTAAAAATGGAAATTTTGCAAATGACCTCGGATTTCGACGAAACCACTTTTGTTGGGTCTGTGATGTCAAATTATTGCTAGGTTTCAAATTTCATAATTTTTCGAATTAATATGTGAGCGTGGCAAAGGAAAACGCGTTTGACCAGTTTCAGTTGATTTTAATCGACTGGAAAATGGCCATTTTTCAAACGGTCTCAGAATTCGACGAAATTAGTTTTGTTAGGACCGTATCGTCAATACGAAGCTAGAAAATATTTTTCGAGAATTTTTAGAGTTAATATGTGACCCCAGTAATTTGAAATGTACGTTTAAAATTCAATATAGAGATTTAAATGAAAATTTAACGGAAACTAATCGAAACGATCAAATCAGCATGCGATACATATCCCATTGTGTTCGGAATGGGGGTAAAACGCTATGGACGACAGGCGGTGGGCCTCGTTTAGAGGTCGCATGTAAAAGTCAACTTTTTCTAATTAAATAATAATAAAAAAAAATATAAAAATAAAATATCTTCTCTTTCCCCCTTATTAACCGCTGCCCCCCCTTTTTCCCTCGTTCATCCGATCCTGAAAAAAAAAAAAAAAAAAATCGAAATCGCACGCCGCCACCAGCCGATCCCCCAACCTCCGATCCTCCGCCGTCGCCTGGGGCTTCCCGCCGCCGCCTGGATGCGAGCCCCCCCGTTGCGAACTGCGACTTCCCCCCCCTCTCCCTCATCAATCGACGCGCAGCTACCCCCCCTCCCCCTTCATCCGCCACGCCAGAGAAGCCCTCCCCCCTGCGAGCACTTCCGACGCCGAACTCCGGCGAGAGCACCACCCCTCCGACGAACTGCGAAACCCCTTCCCCCTTTCAGTTGCGCGCTCTCTCCTCTTTACTCCTTCCTTCTTCCACTTCCTTCGATTAACAAGGTGAGTTTATATATTGATTTATTTTATTTTATTCGATGAAGTAGTTAAGTCAGTTTTATTTTTAAAATAAAAAGACGAGATATTTAAATGGTAAAGAAGGTGATTTATATTTTTAGTAAATCAGTTTTAATTTAATTTCAGTTTTAATTAAACTAGCATAGGTTAAAACTGATTTTCATATTTTTGAAGATGTAAAAATATGATTTTTATATTTTTAAAAGTATTAAAAATATAGTCTTTACTATATATATGAAGTAAAAATATAATTTTTACATGGTAGGAATATTAGAAATACCATTTTTATATGTAAAAAAAAAATAAAAATGTAATTTTTATAATGATATGTTTAAAAAGGCGAGACCTTTATATAGAGGATAACAAAGTAAAAAATTCGATTTTTATATATTGAACATCGAAGTAAAAATTTGATTTTTATATATTGAACATCGAAGTAAAAATGTGATTTTTACATATGTAGAGAATACGGGAAAAGAAAGTGACAAGAATGCGATAACGACGAAAACTTCTGCAAAAGAAGAGTCAAGATGATTGGATAGCTATCGGTGAGAATTTCTCACCTTTCCATTTCTTTTTCTAGTTATATATATATATACTAGGATGCAGACGGTGCTTAGTAGCACCCGACACAATCGTCCACAGACCATGGACTTGTTTGTTTGATTGCAAAAATTAGTTAGATTATTTGATTGAAATTGAATTGTGTGGTGAAATGAATTGATTTGATTGATGTGTGAATGGCGTGGGCCTTCACTAGACCGGGGATAAGACTAGGCCTTGTCCCGTTTCTAGTATCGTGCCGTTATGCCGCCGAAATTTTCTAAAATATGTTAGAAAAATAAAAATATCATTTTATTTAAAGAATGAACTGAATAGAAATTCATATGTTAAAATAAAAGGTAGTATCGTTAAAAATATAATTTTTAACGTGAATATGAATATAGTGAAAGTGAATAAAATATTCATTTACAAACCAGATGGTTTGTTTATGTACACCTATTTGAAGGACATTGATTGGGTCGATAAATTTTACACATCGCCCAACTGCACAAATAAAATCTGTGTTTGTTTGTTTGAAACCCCACACGGGTGTTGGGATGAAATTTGAAGTTCACTCATCCTGATTGATTAAATATGTCGATCGATGGATTGACAGGCTGTTATAAGCGTTAGATATCTATATTTGATGCTTATACAGTGTAGTGCACTTTGGTTGATGGTTGATTATTTTGCAATGCTATTATATGGGTGTAATGTATGAAAATCCATATAATTAACATTATATGGAAATTGATTGGGCCTCATTCCAGTTTTAAAATAGAAATATTTGAAATAGAAATATTTGAAATAGAAATGTTCGAAATGGAATATTTGAAAATATCAATATATGAAGCCGTGTTGATTAGATTGACGCCATTTTGACGTGAACGATATTTATATCGATTTTATTCATTTTATAATGAATATCGAAAGTGATTTCAAAATCTGATATTTTGAAAAGAATTGATTGTAAATGAATTGAATTGAAAACGATTTCGAAATGAATTGAATTGAAAACGATTTCGAAATGAATTGAATTGAAAACGATTTCGAAATGAATTGAAATGAATTCAAATTGAATTGAAAACGAATTGAAATGAATTCAAATTGAATTGAAATTTGAATTGAATAGAAATGAATTTTAAACCGAATTTATAAAGAAGAATTCAATTTTGATTTGAAATTGAAATGGAAGTTGAAATTGCTTTTGAAATGAATTTAAAACTATTTATATAATTCGTTTTAAATTGAAATCGACGAAATATATATTATATATATAATATAATGGCCTGAATAGAACGCGCTGCGCCGCGGCAGTTCGTGAATTTCGACCATTTATTTCAAACGGACATTGCGGGAGATCCGACCGTCGGATTCTCCTAAAACCGGAACCGTTGGGTTCGTATCGAAAAGAGCTTTCTAACGAATGTTAGAAATTAGAAATCTAACGGTTGGATTTGGAATTATGTCCAAATCAAATTTGAAAAAGGTCGCTGTAAGTGCAGTTCGATGGCCATTGGTGGAAATCGACTGTACGGGCCTTGATAAAATTATTAAAAATAGTAATAATTTGTGTAAAATCATAAGAAATGATTTGTGAAGATTTGGGATGAAAAACTCCATATTTGAAAAGATAAAAATAGATTTTTATCGAAATAAACTAGTTTTGAACTAGAATTATAATTCTATTTATTTTTAAATAAATGAATTGAATTTAAAAAGGGTTTTAAAAATAACCAGAATATCCAATGATTGCATTGGAGTGGATTTGAATCGAAATTGTCTTCGGAATATTTCGATGTTGGAATTCGTGATTATACAGGGGTTGTTATGGAAATTTGAAAGATATATATTTATATCGTTATTTCCAATACGACATTTGTTAGTCGTAGAATTCGATATTGAATATAAGCCGATATATTTTCTATCCAGAGCCTTATATTGAATATCAAATGTGATTTGGGTTTGTCATGAATGGTGTCTTCACTAACACTGTTCTTGAACCCAGTTGAGAAAAGATTAAATCTTTTTATATAGATTTAATGAAGTGTATCAATTAAATGATATTTAATTGGAATTGAATTGGTATTGATTTTTGGGTTTATCGTGAACAGTGTTTTAAATAACACTTGTTCTTTAACCCAATAATTAATGGAATGTGATTTTGGGTTTATCGTGAACCGTGTTTTTTTAAATGACACTGATTCTTTAACCCAGTTAAAGATTAAAACTAAGTGGAGTTTTAATGAATCTTTAATTAGATTGAAATGATCGAAAATGGAGTATCACCAGTTTTGCTCCAGGCGATGGTTAAATCTTTAATTAGATTTGAACGTGAAATGGTAATTGAATTTACCGATAACACTGTGGTGTTAGATATGAAGTATTACCAGTTTTACTTCATGGGATGAATAGGTTGGGATTGGGAAATAAAATAAATGATTACTTCGGTGTGGTTCGCTAATCCCGACTAGTTTGAATTGATATTCAAAGGAGATTAAAGAATAAATTTAAAGAATTTATCTTGGATAAAATTAATGGGAACTTTTCCCAAAGTATAGGAATATTTGAATAAAAGAATATTCTGGATTGGAATGAGGCGTATGTTGTGTTTGTGTAACACTTTTATAATATATACGCGAGTTATTCAGAAAGACCGGGTTTATCCCATTCTGAATAACTGATTCGACGTGGTGTCGAAGATGAAGACGGTGGTCGAAGACCGGAAGTCTTCACGTCGTTTGGGTGATTACTGATGATCTTGATTGGGCTGTACACCCAAGAAGATGGAAACAGTTAGTGATCGTCCAGACGTACTTGGAGATCGATGGATATGCGGGGTACTAGGTGCCTCCGGTTTCGTTCAGACCCAGAACGGACTTGTAAATGGACTGTGTGTCTGACATTGGATTTTAGTCCGTGTGATTGATCTCTATTAAATATATATCTGTTTGGCGGCGGAGAATTTATTCTCTTGCTTAACGCCCTTCTCTGAGACGTACGAGCTCAGAGGTTATATATTGATGGATATCAAACGCATGGAGTGAATTGCCTGTGTGGCATGCCTAAGTGGCAATTGATCGAGGCTTCTGTTGAAAAGCAAAGTCTTGTGGTGATGATCGAAGCACGGCCTTTGTGGCGTAGCTTTGTGTAACGTTTACTTCGCGAGTTTCACACCCGGTATGAACCAAAAATGGGAGAGGACGTCAGGGAGGGCATGCGTTTCTTTCTAGCTAGAAGTGGCGTCAGTGGTTTTACACGCCCTGACGAGTTTGACTTATGTGGTTGTTGCTGTTGCGAGGCGCCTCGGTTTGATCGGACGATCCGGGTCCGATGGAGTCATTCGTTGGCTCATTTACGCCCCAAAGGGCGGGGAAACGCATGTTCAGGCATTTTAATCCACATCGGTGGACCGGCCCTGAGGATCCAAGGGTCGATGCGCTCTGACCCTGAGGCTCGGGCTAGACAGTCTCGAAGTCGGTGAGGACTATCTTTTGCCTCGGTTCATAGACGGAAATCCAATTTCCAAATACGTGACATTTGCGGTTTTATTTGTAAACCTATATATGGCGACATGATATATGGTACCCATGCCGCCTATGATTGATACTTATGATTTGAAGTTGTTTTATACACTATGCACTTATAGTCGTATCAAATGATTTGTTTTAAACGTATCAAGCATTCTTTGGCTGTTATAAGGGAAAACCCTATCCCCCGGCTTGCGTTGCATTGTGTGATAGGACCTGGGTCTTATAACAGCTTCATTTTTCTTTATTTAGCATTGCGCTGTTTGTTTTATGCACTGGTATTCTTGGGAGGAAACCCGTTCCGTGTTATACGGCGTGGTCCCTTGATTTACCTAATGATTTAAAATAAAGATTAATAACTGTTTTAGTTCTCACACCAGTCACATGACTGACCTGGAGTTTATTGTTTTAACCTAAACTCTGGGTGCCCCTATTTTCGACACGGGCAGCTAGTAGTTTTGGTTTTGCAGATTTATATTCACAGGATCCTGGTTTATGGCTGGAACGATATCCGGAAAGCTTTGTATCCGTATATCTCATTCTAGTTGTGTATTGTATTATTTTTCCGCTGCTATGTATTTAAATGTAATTTAAATCTCTGATATTTCTGTGTAATATTCATTTATACTCTGTATATTCTTGTAATCTGATGCATTGTTGTAATAACAATGAAATGTTCTTCTGTTTGCGTTCTATTTTGTCTTGTCCTCAATTCTATCCGTGCTTTCCTTCACGGGGAAGTTCGGGTCGTCTCATTTATTGTTTTAACCTAAACTCTGGGTGCCCCTATTTTCCACACGGGCAACTAGTAGTTTTGGTTTTGCAGATTTATATTCACAGGATCCTGGTTTACAGCTGGAATGATATTCGGAAAGCTATGTACCCGTGTATCTCTTTCAGTTGTGTTTTGTATTATTTTCCCCTGCATTGTAAATTTGTAAATCTCTGACATCTATCAAATGTATATTATTTGTTCATACTCTATATATTCTTGTACTCTGATGTAAATTGTTGTAATAAGCAATGAAATGTTCTTCTGTTTGTGTTCTGATTTGTCGTGTTCTCAGACAATTCGGGCTTTCCTTTACGGGGAAGTTTGGGTTGTTACACGTAAATTTAATTATCATTTAACGTTTTAAGTCTAATTAAAGATTTAACTATCGCATGGAGTAAAACTGGTAGTACTCCATTCTCGAACATTTTTCGAATTTGGTAAATTTAATTACCACATTCACATTTCAATCTAATTAAAGACTCATTAAAACTCTATCTTAGTTTTAATCTTCAAAAATCATTATTTAATGATTATTCAACTTAGGAAAATAATTCTGTCTTTAACTGGGTTAAAGAACAAATGTCATTAAAACACCGTTTACGATAGACCCAAAATCATCTTCCATTTAATATGGAATTTTCATGGAAATTAGATCAATCGTAATCAATATGAATTTCCATATCAGACTAATACTATAAGTGGAATAACGGCAAGGCGTTTTAAATTCCATAAATAGTAACAGTCTTCCTTTCCAAAAGCTCATCTCGATTATTATTATTAACTCAAATTCCATTCAATTCCAATTTAATATTTTAAATTGGAATACTTTACTATGGAAAATTTCCATTAAATCTTAATTTAAAGAATTATGAATTCCAAATCATATCTTCACCGTTAATTGGGTTTAAGAACATTGTTATTAAAAACACCATCCACGACAAACCCAAAATCCAATTTGATATTAAATACAAGGCCGGAATAGAAATCATATCGGCTTATATTCAACATCAAATTCTGAAACCAACAGATATCATATTGGAAAAAACGATGTCTATATCTTACAAATTCCTCAAGGATAGCCATATAATCATGAAATCCAATATCAAAATATTCCAAGATTATTTCCATTCAAATCCAATCTAATTCGTACATTGGAAATTTTTTAATTATATTAAAACCACATAATTGGTTTCAGTTCTTTACTCAAGTCGATAAACAACTTATTTAGATAAAAAATATATTTTATCTTTACAAACTTGAAATATTTCATCCAAAATCATTTATTATGATTTTACACAATTTATTCATATTTTTATTAAGGCCTTACAGTCGGTTTCCAATATCGGCCATCGAACTACATCCATACCGACCTTTTTCAAAATTGATTTGGACTTTTCTTAAAACCAAACCGTTGGATTTCAAAAATTCTTTTTCTACTACAAAGCTCATTTCAAAAAAACCCAATGGTTCCTGTTTCAGGAGTGTCCGATTGTCGGATCTCCCATTGCGTCAATTCGAAGTTACGGGTTGACGCTCGCGAACTTTCGTTGCGCGACGCGTTCTATTCAGGCATGAATATTATTAAAATTAGTTAAAATAAAATCGAAAACATTTACAAAATAATTTATAAATATTATAAATTATTCACAACTACCATTTGAAATTTTATTTCAACCATTTTACTTCAAAATCAAATGTCTTCATAATAAGCCATTATATTATATATAATAGATTTCAACAATTTCCATTCAAATTGTATTTTATAAAACGTTTATAATTTCGTTTAAAATGTTTTCAACTTCCATTTTAATTTTAAATTAAAATTGAACATCACATGTTATTAAAATAATAATATTTTCTAAATATCAGATTTTGAAATCAAATCTTCATGATATTCATTTTAATTTTATAATCTTTGTGTCCATCCAAAATCGGACATCAAAATCAAGATTTAATTCTTCACTGAATATTATATTAAAATATTCATTTTTTCTCTGGATTGAAATGAGATTCAAGCAATTACCATAATTTTATTTATATGGATTTCATACATCACATGTGTTCAACAATAATTATAAACAATTGTTAAACATCCAATTCACATCCAGAGTGCATCTACAACTGTATAAACATTAAATAATTAAATAACGCTTATAACGGTCTGTTAGTCAATTGATTAACATCCAATCTAAACACTTGGGATTAATATAAATCAAATATCATCCTAATACCCGTGTGGGGTTTTCAACCAATAAACAATCAATTATTTATTTATTTCAATCAATATCACTTAAAATGGGTGAACACAAACAAGTTGGTTGACTTATAAGTGGACATTTTAATCCAATTTCAACTATCGCAAATAATATAACATCATTTTAATATGTTAATTATTTTAAATTCACAATCAAATCATAACACAAATAATCAACAATTCATCCTTTGGGTTTTCAAACAGCTACGATGTAAGCTACCATATAACAGTTTGTGATAATAAAGTCAAATATAAAATTAGTACAGGGTAGTCAATATGTATTCAATTATAAAAACAAATAACTGTACAAAATATTTGAGTAGGAGAGTTCTCACATTGATCGGTTCCGGAAATCATTAAATAACGATTGTTTTGATTAAATTAAACCGCGTGCTTAATTCAGTCAAAATTTCCAACTTCTTCTGTTTCTGTTCTGGTCTGTTCCATGGCATAGATCTTAATTTTAGGATTCTAACGGATCCGGGTTCGCGCGATCCTGTTTCCGTTTGAATAAGATATTACCATTTCAAGCTTAACTTAAATTAAGATAGTTTAAATATATATATTCATTCACTAATTACCTTGCTTATTGGTTAACCACGTCATTAGCAATTAATTAAACCCGCTATCCCCGCATATCATCTTCTCCAGGCATCGCTAACTGCAGAACCCAATTTTGAATGCTAGGGTTCGAGATAACTTCCACGCCGCCATGTTGGAGCACGATCGACCTCCACCACATGAACGGGCTCTGTCCCTCCTCCTCACACCTCGAATTCCGGCCCGCTCACACCGCTCCATCGCCATCGAAAACTGCTGCGAACGACACAACTTCAACCATGGTTTTCGATCATTTTGGCAAAAGAAATCCGATCGTGTCCGTTGACCGTAAAGATCTTACATAGCACTTCGATTTTTGTTTAGGAATCAGGAACTAATTATTACTAGAATGAGAGAAATTAGTGATCAAATTCTAGAGCGTTACGGCCTTTGATCTGTATGATGGCGGCCAGAAGAAGGGTTGACCATGCATGACTAAATTCTAGGGTTTGACCCCTTTTGATTGATATTTAAATGGTATGAAACAATATTATTTATTACTTCGTTATGGAGTTTTACGCTCCGAGCTCCAAACGAATTCCAACGACTATCACCCCTAGCCAAATACCCTGTTCCGGACACAATAGGATATGTTTCATAAGTTGATTCAGTTGTTTTAATCAGTTTTCTCAAAATTAAAATATAATGTTAAATATTGAATTTGAACGTACGTTTTAATTTGCCACGGCTACATACTAACTTCAAAAATGATTTTTTTTAAAAATCTAGCTATGTTTTACAAATACAGTCCCAACAAAACTATCTTCGACGAATTTAGACACCGTTTGAAGAATGGCCTTTTTATTAGCTTATTAAATTTTAACTGAAATTCAATACGCATTCAAATTCACCACGCTTAAATATAAATTCCAATTCACTTGAAAATTTAAACCTGAAAATAATTTGACGTTCCGAATCCAATAAAATTGTTTCGTCGAAAACGAAGATCGTTTGCAAAATGGCTATTTTTAAGGGCTTAAATAATATTAAAATATTAATAAATTCCATAGCGACTATTTTAAATTTTAAACTGGACATAACTTACAATTTATAAAACAGAATCTAAAATTTTCACATTCGTTAGAAAGATATAATTAAATAGATTCTAATATTTCTCGTTTCATCAAATTCTGACTTATATCGAATTCTGTATACACATTTAATGTTTAAAACTAAATTTTCAAACAACCTCACCATTAGGAGCCCGTTTTATAAGTTATATAAATTTATACATTTAAACTTCGTTTTAAATAAATCATTAAGTTGTTATTTATTAATATTAATCATTTTAAATCTTTAAAATCCAGTAAATCAATTAAAATTAAATTTTAAATTCGTTCCAAAATTCAGGGTTGTTACAGGTGTTCTTTTTATTATATAGTTTTGTCAATATCATTTACAAGCTCAGCTTGTTAATATTTTCCCACGCCTTCCATCCCTACTGTACTAGAGCTTAGTTCTACTAGTTGTTTTAATTATAAAAGTCTAATATATTTGAATTTAATACATTTGTTCCACTCCATTTTTATATCAACTAAAATTTACAGTGTCAGGGGGGAAATGCAACCAACAAATAGCTGTAGCTATAGCAAAATATAAAGATATTAAAGATAACATCAACGAAGGTTTGAAGTTCTACGTCACTCTTCAGGTAACTAGTTGCCCCCACACAACATCTAATTTGGTTAATTTTTAACGATGTTATTAATAGAAATTACAGTGGCCCCTAAACAGGATGCGATAAAAAATGTAAAACAACAATGCAATGACTTTATAAGTACAAGAAATATCCAATGGCGTGAAATGATGGAATACGTGCAACGTAAAATTTCAGGTTTGAAATTTTTCGGTGATGTCTTTTGCTTTGCTGCCCACTATTTTTGCTATTCAATGCTTAATTTAGGCTCTTCTCTTCCAAGATGAGTTGCATATACATTTATCTTATTTTTTTCATATTATGTTTTTTTTGGTTAGTTTATTTATGAATGTGATTTAGCAATTGACTCCCACTTTACATGCAGAAATTTAACATGAGCTCAGATCATTGAAAAATAATTTTTTCTCAGAATGCTCGGCTAATTGAGAGAAGAGATCTAGGAGCTTCAAAATCATTCAAGATTGGTGAGGTGTGTTTTTAGTTGGAACTTATCCCCTTGTATATAGAGAATAACTAACACTAAAATAATGATGAACAACAAGAGAAATCAAGATTTGAAACCAAGAAATGTAAAAAAAGATCTATCAAATCTTGTTTCTAGTCATATGCACCAGCAGAAAGAATTGGTTTTTATTTATAGGTTCTTTTCTAAAATAAATTATTTTTTCCCTTTATTTCTACAAAAAGTTAAACTCATTTTTGATATGTTTGTTTTCTTTTTTAGGTTAATGGTAGACTTTGTCAATTATGAAATACTGGTATGGAAAACAAGTCATTTTTCGATGAGCATGTATCTTCAGTTGGAAATGTAATGTTCGATGCTAAGAGAAAACAGAAAGAGTTTTCAATGCAAGTTCAACATGGATCCAAAGATAGTTCTGTTTATTTTGCAGCGAAACACAATCAAATGGAAGTGCTTATCCAGCAATGGTTAGTTGTTTTTAATCTTCTTTTCGATGGTTTTCGTTCTATTAGCATGTTGTTGCCTGCATTTTTTTACCCTTATGTTCAAAATTTGATTACTATATGGGCAATTTATAGGTTAAGTTTGAATATATGGTTTTCGCAATAAAATCAATTTATTATTGTTCAACGAAGCTATAATTGTTGTAGCACAAATACAGTTGACGCTGCTAGCCAATAGTGGAAGAAGGAAAGTACATCTCTTAACGATATGAGCAACAAGCATGTCAAAGGTATGGATATTCTTATGAGGTATGGTTTATTTCTTGTACATTAGTTTATCTCTATGTTTATAGTACTTGCAATTACTAGCTTAGTGCGATTGCCTATTTTTGTTCTACCGAACCGCTACATAAAGCAATGAGCAACATGATTCAAAGGTTGCTTTGGCACATGTTATTGCCGAGGAGGATATGACTAGCGAAGATGAAAATAACACAGAGGAATTTGAGAGTGAGTAATATTATCAAGTTGTTTTGATTCATGAATTTGGCTCTTACAGCAAATTATAGCAAAATTGAACCTGTAAAATTGTTATGAACTTTGTAATGCATGGTAGTACTATATTTGCTGCTGTAAACAGTTAGAACATTAAAGTTTGTAATGGTATATATTGTTGAACTTTATAAATTTGCTGTGAAATTTGGTTTTTATGTTGAATCTATTGGAAATATTCAGTTTATTGATCTTTCTTTTGTGGTATTATGTCAAATTTGCGAAGTTTTTTTTATAGAGTATGACGTATAGAAGGAGGGAAAAATCAGTATTTTTTTTAATGAATTTATACAATTAGCAACGGCTAAAAGCCGTTGCTAAACAAAAATAGCAACGGTCAATGTCCATTGCAAATTCAAAATTTGCAACGGACCATACCATTTGCAAAATAAAGATTTAGCAAAGACTTTGAGCTGTTTCTAAATATTTGCAACTCCCAGTTTTGCAGCGGTTAAAAGCCATTGCTAAATCAATTAGCAAAGGCTCTAAGCCATGGCAAAATAGCGTTTATGGTGTAGTGGATAATGTATTTTGCTTTTTACTGAACTAGGAAACCAGGGAATGTCCCAAAAAGTGACAAGTTCCACTTATACTTTTTTGGTGTGATTTACAACCAGCATAGTCAGCATCACAATATGAAATTAAATCAAATGAGACATTTTTAGGGTAAAATATACCAAAGTTTAACGTGTGTTTAAAAAACCTAATAATATGTTTTACGACTTTTAAGTAAGTTTCCTTATGTTGAGATTGATATCTAATGCAGAGGCAAACACTATGCATTATACGTATTTGGCCTACTAACAGTGATATAGAGTAATAAACCAATCATTCCCCTATATAGTTTTTTATCTATGTCTTTTGATAAGTTATCTCTGTTTAAAGCTTCACTGGTTGCAATAAGGTGGACTCGAGACTTGCCAGATGGAAGGCGTCATCCTTATCCTCAACTGGCAGGCTCATTTTGGTCAAAGCGGTTATGTCGGCCCTTCCTATATACTGGCTCTCAGTTCACCGAGCACCAAATTGGGTTATTATGTGAATCGATCAGGTATGGCGGTCCTTCCTTTGGCATGGGGGGCCAGTCAAGTCCCTGGTGAGTTGGAAAATCGCTTGCCTCAATAAGGATGCAGGAGGACTTGGCATCATGGATATACGTCTTCTTAATCTTGCGCTCCTTGCAAAATGGATTTGACGTTGTTTAACCCCAGGCGATTTCGTGTGGAAATCCCTCATCCTCGCTTTATACTACAATAACCAACCAATCTCTATACTTCATGATAGACTGAGATCCCGCCCGTCACCTTTCTAGGACGGTACTCTAAGATCGCTACCCTGTATCAAACATCTCTACGCTTTGAAGGTTCAAAATGGCTGTAGCTGCTCTCTTTGGAATGACACCTGGTATTTCGACTTCAGACTCTCACATTTCTACCCTAAACTCTACTCTATATGCCCTAACCCTGACATCACCGTCGTTGAGGCTGCTCATCTGGGGGCAGCTTCCATCATGCCAACAACTTACTTTCACCCATCAACCATCCAAGATATCAGAGAAGTACTCTTCATCATCCAAACAACCACCTTAAACCAAAGCCCCGATATTATCTACTGGAAGAATAATGCTAACGGGAACTTCTCCGTAAGATCATGCTACAACTACATCTCCTTTCATGGTAGGTTGTTCCAGTTCCCTAGAATTTGGAAAATAAAGGCACCGCCGAGGGTTAAATTCTTTCTGTGGTGCTTGGCAAGAGGTCGGATCAACACCAAAGATAGGTTAATTCGCAACGGAATGGTAGTCAACCCCATTTGTATTCTCTGTCAAAGTGCAAATGAAAGCATCCCCCACTTGCTTGAAGATTGTGACTTAAGCTTCTACCTCTGGTCCTCGACGGTAAGAAGCACTCTTGGTTGTCCCCCACCCTTCTTCCACCACTTCAATAACTGGGAGTTCGAACCTTTATCTCCTAATTTAGAAACCCCCTACGGTGATTATGCCTGGACATTATGGAAAGAACGCAATAACTTCGCTTTGCTACAAACCATCAGCTTTGTTTCAAGATTACTTACCTTTACCATTTTGGTCAGGTACCCAGCCAGCTCCCTACATCCTAACTATTCTGGACACCGCCATCGTTTGGGAGGAATCGAAAGGAAGCTCTGATGCTCGAGGCACCCAGCAACGCCACTACTACCCACGACCATGGTAAGCTCATCTTGTTCTGCACATCCCTTCGCAATTGGTAAACTATTTTGCGTTTTTTGGATAGCAACTACTGACGTGCTGAATGCTTTCTCAAGGGGATGTGTTAATGGGGTTATTTTGTGGTGTTTGGAAGTATGTTTGTTTAGTTTGAACATTAATTTCATATGTAACCAATCGAGCCATGCGCTACGAACTCCTTGCATGCAATTTGCATGCTTTATTAGTATTGTTTACACCATCGGTCAGGCTTGTTGACCGAATTATTATATATTATTGGTAATATTATATAATCGGGTGTGTAGAGTCGCTCTACACAACCGTTATGCTAAAAAAAAGCTTCACTGGTTGCCATAGGAGTGGATTTTCCATGTGCAGTGGTCATATTAAACTTATTAATTAAATCCCTAGCATAATTTTCTAGATTAATATAAATAGCATTATCTAACTGTTTTATTTGTAATCCTAAAAAGAAAGTATGTTGTCCTATATTAATTATTTCAAATTCTTTTGTCATAATTTAAAAAAAATCTTTATGCATTTCTCTACTTGTTGATCCAAATATAATATCATCTAAATAAATTTGTACTAATTGAATATCATTTTTTTCTTTTAATAAAAATGGTATTATCTACTTTACCAATTTTGTAATTTAATTACAATAAATAAATCTTTATCTATCATACAAGGCTCTAGGAGTTTGTTTTAAATCGTGTAAAGCTTCTTTAATTTGTAAACATGATTTGAAAATTTTTCATCTTCAAACAATGAGGGTCATTCAACATAAACATCTTATTTAACAAAACCATTTAAAAATGCACTCTTTACATCCATTTGAAATAATATGAAATTATTGTAATTAGCGAAAACACGTAGAATTCTAACAGCTTCTAATCTTGCTACGGGTGTAAAGGTTCATCAAAATTTATTCCTTCATTTTAACAATAACCTCATGCAACTAATCGAGATTTATTTCTATCAACCTCACAAGGTTCATTCATTTTATTTTTATAAACCCCATTTAGTTCATGCTATAGTTTTATCCTCAAGTCTAGGAACAAGTTCTCATACATTTTTTCGGGTGAATTGAATCGGTTCTTCTTGCATAGCAAGTATCCATGAATCATCAGATGACGCTTCCTTTGGATTTTTAAGTTCAATAGTTGATATAAAAGCTATGTTACTCATTTTATTAAATTGAATTGTAGTTCTAACTACATATTCAATATCTCCTAGTATATTTTCTACAGGTTGATCTTTTAAAAGTATGATTCTTTTATTAGGTTAATTAATTTTATAATTTATTTCATTTGATTCGTTATTTTCACTATCAAACTCTTCTTCACCATTTATTTGACTAATATCTTTAAGATTTTGATCAAAAAATACATGCATTGTTCCTTTAATGGTGTTAGTTTTTAAATTGAAAACTCTGTAGGCTTTGCTTTTGTTTGAATATCTATTAAAAATTCCTTTATCAAATTCAGGATCAAATCTATTCAAATTTTCTTTAGTATTTGAAGTAAAACATTTGCTTCTAAAAAAATTATAACAAGATACTTTTGGTTTCTTATTATAAAGAAGTTCATATGGTGTTTTGATGGTTAGTGGTCTAGTTAAATTTTTATTCAAAATATAACAAGTTGTAGCAACTGCTTCAGCCCAAAAATCTCTTGGTAATTTTCTATTTGAAAGAATAGATCTAGCATAATCTTGAATCATTCTATTCTTACGCTCAACTGCTCCATTTTGTGGTGGAGTTCTTGGAAAGGAAAATTATAAGTAATCCTTTTTTTATTACAGAAATTATTAAAAATATTATTGCAGCGACCCACATTTCCGGTACCTTTTGAGCTGACCAAACCACACCAGTCCAACCCAAAGTGCACGGAAAATGGATTACTAGAAGAAAGAAGTTAGAGGATGAGATAAGAAAGAAAGAAATATTAGGATAGAAGAAAAAGAAGAACCAACACAACACAGAGTCTCACATCGCAGCGGAACAAAATATAATACAGAAATAACTTTATTAAGAGCTTTAAATAAAACTTACAATATCAGAGTACATCACAAAACGGGACAGTTATAATAACATGTTCGCATATACAACACACAGCGGAATAGTAGCTATATAATATCATACGTCTGAACTCTTCCAGCTCGTCTCTTTACAGCATTTGATAACCTGAACCTGTACACCCAGGGCTAACCCGAGCATTTACAAAACACCGGGTCAGTCTGGTGAACCAGAGTGAGAAAACTCGCACAGTATAAAGGTTATCACACAACCTGATTTTTGAGTTAAAATCTTTTCGAAAGAAAAGGATAATCGTAAGACCAAATCCACACATAAATACGGACGGTTTTTACCTTACGATAACCCAAAACAGTTTTGAAATCAATAGCTTGTTCCGGTATTATAATAATGTCTAAATACAAGTAAATAGCAATCTAGTGGAACGCTTGCATCTCACGCTCCACATATATAGTATACAATCAAAACCGCGGGCGCTTATTGGAAATTGGATTCCGACTATGACAAGGTATGGGACCACCTGCCGATAGTGTATCTCTAGTGGCGAATACACTGGGTTCAACAAGAACGTCTTGTAACCCGGCCCTCACATGACCGACCACTCATTTCGCTTGAGTGTATCGAATGTATATCACCAACGGTGGTAGCTAGCCACCGTTCCCGAAAAGGGACATCATCGAAATAGATTAAAGAAGCAAATAGATTTTCTCTAGATAAGTGATTATACACCCTAATGGGAGCGACCCACATAGCCATGCTGCCTGCCCGATTTCTGTCATTTCCCGGTTGATGAGGCTTGAGGTTTAGATTAACTTCTGGAACAAATGGTCATTATTCACTTTGAATGTCACATCATCAGATCCGTCAAGTCACTAATTGACGTCCACAAATATACTCTGGGTTTAAAAGAACGGCCATTCTTTGCCACCACTCAATATATTTGTAAAAATCAACCTACGTGGTTTCAGGAAATATTCTGTCAGACATTCGTTCATACAAGTCACCCAGGAACAGGATGAACCGAAGGTACTCTCCAACTGCATCCAATATAGGAATCACCCCATGGATCAGTAGCGAGAAGTCCTTGCAACCCGTAGATTCCAACCACGAGAGAACCACAATGCATCTCTGGCTGCAGACCAGAGATTATTAGCAGTTCTCGCGTTTATAAAAATCTACGGTCTTCAATGCTCCATCTCGATCACTTCTGATCTCTTCACATATTTGTTGGTCGAAATGGTTTTCGAATATAACTTCGATCCCGGTCTTTCAGTACCAACAATCGTATTGGACAACTTTGATTATCGGTGATTTAACTATCAAAATAAACAGTGTTTCAATCATGACACTCCAGTGAGTTCACTGGTTTAGTATTCGGTCTCACTTGGCCTTTTGATTAAAAACAAATGTATATTTAAAAACTCTTAAATCTTTCGATATTATAAATATAGTTTTCTCGCTTCTTATTTATCATAAGATTTTTCTTTAACAAATTCTCTTTTTAATACTTAGGAAATCTTATATCATATTCAGTTTGTCTATTTTCACTTTCAAAACATTAGTCACACTATTATCCAATATTGGAAAATCATTCCAACTTATTACTCGTAAAATACGTTACAAAATATCTTCTATTTCATTACTTGAAAAAAACAATAAACAACGTTTATTCTGATAAAATAAAACTCAACTTTACGTTTCCTTTCTAACTTGAAAATATCGTTATAATTTCATGCAACGCCTTTTATTTCCCTTTTACTTCGGAATCCACAATATATATATATTCTCCGAATTTTCACCAAACATTGCCTTATTATTTCTCTAATGGAAATAATATATTTTCACTAACCTCTTTACCATTACAACTAATATCATTCTCAGATAATCCTGAAGTCGTTCAAGTTAGGGTATTTTAATTACCTCTCAGACCTTGATCAACAACGTTCATATCTAAAGACAAATACGAGTTGTAATACCAAAAACCAATATTTCATTCCAATAACAAATCAAATTCCGTTAAACTATTTTATTCAAAATAGGGTTTCATAAACCTTCTTATTAATTTGAAAATCTCTTCCTCAGATATAACCCTTTTTTCTTAATTCGATAATTTAGCAACTCCTTATCAAAACGCCACTTTTAATACTTCTCTCTTTTTAAAACAAATAACTTTTATAATTCGGATTGGTTTACAAATCTTATGATTTACGTTTCCTATCAAATTCACTTTTACTAATCTCGTTTCAAATCCATTCAACAATATTCCACTTTGGAAATCTCATTTCAATTTCCACTTTTTCTTAATCCCATTTCTAAGTAACGTTAATTTAGAATTAACGATATAACGCCTCAGACCTCTTTTATATAACTTTGGTTTATTATAAACCCTTTTATTCTAAATCTTCTTTCACTTAATTCAATTAATTAAGTAACATTTATTTTAAGCTATAATATTCGCTTGGAATCTCTTTTATAGCTTTGTTATAAAACTCAGGTTTTAAACAAAACCTGTTCATAAACTCCTTTCACCATTCAATTGGATTTCATTTCAACTTTAAATACTTTTTAAATGAATTTCCATTTATAAGAAATTTCCTAAATTATTATTAATTAAAATAATAATTTACTTCGATTATTAACTACTTCTATAGTTAATTTCTTTATCAACTAAAATAAATAGTAAATTTCCCTTTTTAAAACTTAAATAAAATTAAACAATATTCTTTAAACCATTTTATTAGATTAATTTAAAACAAACAAATTTAATAATCAACTCCAGTTAAGACGGTTGACTTAGTCAACTCCAAACACGGTTATATCATTAACCGATTCCAATTTATTCTCCCTTTAAATTAATTAATATAATTAATTTAAATAAATAATTCCATTTAATTGTTTCTTAACCAAACAATTATTCAAATTTAACCGTTAGGTTAATTTCCTTATTCCCACATTTACAAATCTGATTAACATCAGATTTGACTTCATAAAATCAATTTACACTTAATTATAAACATACATATTTATTTCCCTTTAAATAAGTTTTATTCAAAAAAATATATTTCAAAATCTATCTTTAGTTATAAAAATTTAATTTTATAACTTCAGTTCTATCGACTCACCTGACGGTGAATCAATATAAACAAAACAATTTACTTTTAGGCCATTTAATGCCGATTACTCAACCAATAGTGTAACAACCCGGAATTTTTGGGACCAATTTAATTTTTTTTTTAGAAATTTTATTAGAAAATACGTGAGAATTTAAAAATTCTATTTTTGAATTTAAAAAAAAGGTTAAATTAATTGATTGTGGTGCGTTCAGCTCATCAAAGCAAGAAATAAATTGAGAAATAAGATATGTGCGCTAACTACGTTCACATTAACATAGCTTATTCCATAATTTAGAATCTAATGTTATTGGATTACATGAAATTGATCACATTAAAAAGTTTACAATGAAGAGTTGAATTTTTATAGTCACATGTTTTAATTTCATAAATTGCTATGTTTGTATATATTCATATTGCAGCTAAATTTAGCTAAATTGGAATTTAACGTTTAAAAAAAAATGGTAAATCTAAAGAAATATAAATCAAGCGTTCATTTACTTTTATATTGCTAGACACATGTAGCTACCCATCGTCATTATCTTCCTCTTTTACGCTTACTTTAAATTCATTTCAAATCTTATATGGCACGTTTAATTGACTAAGTTATGGTAAGAATAGTCTAATGAAATAAATGGTTTGACTTGATTAGCATACCCTTAATCCTAAAATTATTTCCCTTTTATTTTGTCATAATAAAAATGTCATTTATGTTGATTTAGGATTGTCAAAATATATTAAATGTTTACTTTTATATGTCATGTATACATTATTTTTGTATACATATTAAAATTTGCATTTTTATATATCATGTATACATTAGGTTTGTATATATATATATATATACACACATACATATATATTAAAGTTTACATTTTTGTATGTCATGTTGTGCATTGAATATATAAATATGCATACGTATATGACTGAACCATGCGCCTAATTTATTGCGGTCAATTATGATCCTCTTTATTTGCACATGTTGAACAATGCAACATAAGGGGTCAAATTAATAAAATGGAGCATAGTAAAAAAAATTAAAGGGTTAAATTAAAATTTCCTAACCTCTATATATTATCTCAAAACCCTCTCATAACCTCAACCCTAATCCTATGTTCCTCCTTCTTTTCCATGGCGGCTCTGTAACAACCCGAAAATCTGGGCCAGTTTAAAATTTTTATTTTGGCAATTTTAGCGAATTTTGAATATTTAAAATGGATTATTTTAAATAATTATCGACGAGAAATTTATTTTGAATATAATTCGAACGCATATATTATACGCATCGTCGTTAGAATATAAATATTTATATATAATTATAAATGGAATTGAAAATGGCGCGGTAGTTCGATAATTCGATTTCAAACTTCAATTGAATGTACCGGGTGTAAAACAATCCGGATTTTAGTGAAACCAAAAACATTAGGATATATTCGTGAATATCTTTCCAGCGAATCCGACAAATCGAAATTTCATAACGGGAATCAAAAGATATGTCCAGTTGAAAATTCTGAATAGTCGCTATGGAATTCAGGCCCTTAAAAATGGAAATTTTGCAAACGACCTCGGATTTCGACGAAACCACTTTTGTTGGGTCCGTGATGTTAAGTTGTTGCTAGATTCCAAATTCCATAATTTTTCGATTCAATATGTGAGCGTGGCGAAGGAAAACGCGTTTGACCAGTTTTAGTTGATTTTAATCGACTGGAAATTGGCCATTTTTCATACGGTCTCAGAATTCGACGAAACTAGTTTTGTTAGGACCGTATCGTCAATACGAAGCTAGAAAATATTTTTATTGAATTTTTAGAGTTAGTATGTGACCCCGGTAAATTGAAATGTACGTTTAAAATTGAATATATAGATTTAAATTGTAAATTCAACGAAGACTGATCGTAACAGCCGAATTGGCTTACGATACATATCCCATTGTGTTCGGAATGGGGGTAATTAGCTAGGGGCGACAGTCGTTGGGTCTCGTTTCGAGTTCAAATGAAAAGTCAACTCATATGGAGAAAAAAAATATACTAAAATAAAATTCCTTTTACAAAAATACCCCCTCTTTCTTTTCCTTTCCTTTTAATTTCCCCTAAACCTAAATCGCGCCCCAATTCCTCTGAGTCCGACGTTCACCCAAATCCCTTCCCCATTGACCTCGTCGGCCGCGCCACCGCTCCAGGAGGCCGTCGCCCACCTCCACACCCCCGCCACTCCACTCCGGCCTTCATCCCCGTTCTCCTCCTTCTCGTCGCCCTCGAACCAGCAAAACTGCGAGCGCCCAAACCCCTGCCGAGCACCTGAAGCCGCCGGACCTCCCTGAGCCGCCATCCCCCACCTCCTACAGCCAACCCGACTTCTCTCTCTCCCTCTCCTCTTTGAAAGCCTCGGCCACCACCCTCTGACGCAAAAGCCTTCAGCGCCGCCCCCCTGTCGCTCCACCACCCGGAGATCATCCAAGCGCTACAACCCTCAAGAGGCCCCACCTCGACCTGAAGTTGCTCGCGGTTTGGAGCGTCGTTGTTCGAAGGTTGGCTCGGTAGTTTCTAGGGATCGAGAGAAGAAGATGAAGGCTGTTCAAGCCTGAGGACCGGTTTGAGACATTAAATCAAGGTACTGAGCGAATTTAAATTAGATTCAAGCTATGATTTTTAGTTTAGAACTGGTAGGATTTTTAATGATGAAAAGATTTAATTTTTAACCATGAAAAGATTTAATTTTTAACCATGAAAAGATTTAATTTTTAACCATGAAAAGATTTAATTTGTAATCATGAGAAGATTTAATTTTTAATTATATAAAATTACAATTTTTATATATATATAAGTGTTATAGAAATACGGTTTTTATATAAATAGATTAGTGTTAAAAATAAGATTTTTGAAAGTGAAAAGCTAAGATTTTTAGTTTATAAGAAAATATATAATTTTTAGTTATATAAAAATACCATCTTTAGTTATATAAAGATAAAAAAATTAGATAGAAGAAGATATGAATTTTATCGAAATGAGCTAGTTATAGAAATTAGATTGTTAGAATAGAAAAGTTTGGATTTTTATAATATATAGAACATTATAAAAATATGATTTTTATAATATATGAAGTGGTGTAAAAGTTGAATTTTTGTATATGTAGCGCTGAGATCACGGTGAAGAATACAACGCATTGGAGACCGCACGACCAAATTCTACCTAAGAAGAGTCGAGGCATATGGTTTAGCTAATCGGTGAGAACTTATCACCTTTCAATTTAATTATTCTAGTTATAAATATATAATAGGATGCAGACGGTGTTTAGTAGCACCCGACACCCGTCATCCACAGACCATGGATGGCTTGTTTGTTTAATTGTTTGGTTGTGTAGTTGGTTAGATTATTTGGTTTGAATTGAATTGTTTGGTGAAATGAAATTGATTTGATTGATGTGTGAATGGCGTGGGCCTTCACTAGACCGGGGATAAGGCTAGGCCTTGTTCCGTTTCTAGTATCGTGCCGTTATGCCGCCGAAATTTTCTAAAAATAAGTTAGAAAAATAAAGATAACATTTTATTTAATAAATGAACCGAATAGAATATTCATAGGTTGAATAAAATAGTTTGATCGTTAAAAATATAATTTTTAACGTGAATGTGAATAAATAAATATTCATTTACAAACCGGACGGTTTGTTTATGTACACCTATTTGAAGGACATTGATTGGGTCGATAAATTTTACACATCGCCCAACTGCACAAATAAAAATCTGTGTTTGATTGCTTGAAACCCCACACGGGTATTGGGATGATATTTGACGTACACTAATCCCGATTTTTTAGTTGTATGTCGATCGATTGATTGACAGACTGTTATAAGCGTTGAATATTTATATTTGATGCTTATACAGTGTAGAATGCACTTTGGATGATGGTTGATTATTCATCGTTGTTATTGTATACATGTGTTGTAGAAAATCCATATAATTAACATTATATGGTAATTGATTGGGCCTCATTCCAGTTTCGAAATAGAAATATTTGAAATAGAAATATTTGAAATAGAAATATTTGAAATAGAATATTTGAAAATAGAAACATATGAAGCCGTGTTGGTTAGATTGACGCCATTTTGACGTGAACGATATTCATATCGATTTTATTCATTCTTCAATGAATATTGAATAGATTTGAAATTCGAACTATATTGAAATGAATTGAAATTCGAATAATATTTAAAGTGAATTGAAATTCGAATTGAACTGAATTGATTTGAAATTCGAAATACAATGAATTCGAATTGAAATTGAATATAAATGAATTCGAATTGAAATTGAATTGAAAAGAAAATGAATTCAAATCCAATTAAAATCAAAATTGAATTAAAATCAATTTGAAATGAATTTAAAACGAATTTATATTGGAATATTCAATTTTGATTTGAAATTGAATATGAAGTTGAAACCGTTTTGAAAATGAATTTAAAAACGATTTATAAAGCACGTTTTGAATTGAAATCGACGAAGTATATATTATATATTATATATATATATATATAATGTAATGGCCTGAATAGAACGCGCCGCGCTGCGGCAGTTCGCGAATTTCGACCATTGACTTCGAATGGATATTGCGGGAGATCCGACCGTCGGATTCTCCTAAAACCGGAACCGTTGGGTTCGTATCGAAAAGAGATTTCTAACGAATGTGAGAAATTAGAAATCTAACGGTTGGATTTGGAATTATGTCCAAATCAAATTTGAAAAAGGTCGCTATAAGTGCAGTTCGATGGCCGTTGACGGAAATCGACTGTACGGGCCTTGATAAAATTATTAAAAATAGTAATAATTTGTGTAAAATCATAAGAAATGATTTAGAAAGAATCGGGATGAAAAACTCCATATTTGAAAAGATAAAAATAGATTTTTATCGAAATAAGCTAGTTTTGAACTAGAACTATAATTCTATTTATTTTTAAATAAATAAATTGAATTTGAAAAGGGTTTTAAAGATAACCAGAATTTCCAATGATTGCATTGGAGTGGATTTGAATCGAAATTGTCTTCGGAATATTTCGATGTTGGAATTCGTGATTATACAGATGTTGTTATGGAAATTTGAAAGATATATATTTATATCGTTATTTCCAATACGATATTTGTTAATCGTAGAATTTGATATTGAATATAAGCCGATATATTTTCTATTCAGAGCCTTGTATTGAATATCAAATGTGATTTGGGTTTGTCGTGAATGGTGTCTTCACTAACACTGTTCTTGAACCCAGTTGAGAAAAGATTAAATCTTTTTATTTAGATTTAATGAAGTGTACCAATTAAATAATATTTAATTGGAATCGAATTGATATTGATTTTTGGGTTTATCGTGGACAGTGTTTTAAATAACACTCGTTCTTTAACCCGATAATTAATGGAATGTGATTTTGGGTTTATCCTGAACCGTGTTTTAAATGACACTGATTCTTTAACCCAGTCGAAGATTAAAACTAAGTGGAGTTTTAATGAATCTTTAATTAGATTGAAATGATCGAAAATGGAGTATCACCAGTTTTGCTCCAGGCGATAGTTAAATCTTTAATTAGATTTGAACGTGAAATGGTAATTGAATTTACCGATAACACTGTGGTGTTAGATATGAAGTATCACCAGTTTTACTTCATGGGATGAATAGGTTGGGATTGGGAAATTAAAACAAATGATTACTTCGGTAAGGTTCGCTAATCCCGACTAGTTTGAATTGATATTCAAAAGTAGATTAAAGAATAAATTCAAGAATTTATCGTTGATAAAATTAATGAGAACCTTTCCCTATGAATGTGAAATTTAGAAACTAACTGTCGGTTAGCTAAGCAGAATGGTTTCCTGTATATTGATCTGATGTTGGTTTCGGCCTTCGGGGTTGATATTTGGGGAATTATTCTCTTGATTAATTTACGGTTAGTGATTAATGAATTGGAATGAGGCGTATGTTGTGTTTGTGTAACACTTTTATAATATATACGCGAGTTATTCGGAAAGACCGGGTTTATCCCATTCTGAATGACTGATACGACGATAAGTCGAAGATGAAGACGATGGTCGAAGACCGGAGGTCTTCACGTCGTTTGGGTGATAACTGATGATCTTGATTGGGCTGTACACCCAAGAAGATGGAAACAGTTGGTGATCGTCCAGACGTACTTGGAGATCGATGGATATGCGGGGTACTAGGTGCCTCCGGTTTCGTTCAGACCCAGAACGGACTTGTAAATGGACTGTGTGTCTGACATTGGATTTCAGTCCGTGTGTTTTATTTCTATTAAATATATATCTGTTTGGCGGCGGAGAATTTATTCTCTTGCTTAACGCCCTTCTCTGAGACGTACGAGCTCAGGGGTTATATATTGATGGATATCAAACGCATGGAGTGAATTGCCTGTGTGGCATGCCTAAGTGGCAATTGATCGAGGCTTCTGTTGAAAAGCAAAGTCTTGTGGTGATGATCAAAGCACGGCCTTTGTGGCGTAGCTTTGTGTAACGTTTACCTCGCGTGTTTCACACCCGGTATGAACCAAAAACGGGAGACGGACGTCAGGGAGGGCATGCGTTTCTTTCTAGCTAGAAGTGGCGTCAGTGGTTTTACACGCCCTGACGAGTTTGACTTATGTGGTTGTTGCTGTTGCGAGGCGCCTCGGTTATATCGGTTTCGGCCGATGCATTCTGGTCGGCTGACGGACCAGACTTACACCCCATAGGGTGGGGAAACGTAGTGTTCAGGCATAATAATCCACATCGGTGGACCGGCCCTGAGGATCCAAGGCTTGCCTGCGCGCTTGCCTGAGGGGCGGGCTAGAGCGTCTCGAATCGGTTGAGGACTATCTTTTGCCTCGGTTCATAGATGGAAATCCAATTTCCAAATACGTGACATTTGCGGTTTTATTTGTAAACCTATATATGGCGACATGATATATGGTACCCATGCCGCCTATGATTGATACTTATGATTTGAAGTTGTTTTATACACTATACACTTATAATAGTATCAAATGATTTGTTTTAAACGTATCAAGCATTCTTTGGCTGTTATAAGGGAAAACCCTATCCTCGGCTGCGTTGCATTGTGTGATGGGACCTGGGTCTTATAACAGCTTCATTTTTCTTTATTTAGCATTGCGCTGTTTGTTTTATGCACTGGTATTCTTGGGAGGAAACCCGTTCCGTGTTATACGGCGTGGTCCCTGGATTTACCTAATGATTTAAAATAAAGATTAATAACTGTTTTAGTTCTCACACCAGTCACATGACTGACCTGGAGTTTATTGTTTTAACCTAAACTCTGGGTGCCCCTATTTTCGACACGGGCAGCTAGTAGTTTTGGTTTTGCAGATTTATATTCACAGGATCCTGGTTTACAGCTGGAACGATATCCGGAAAGCTTTGTATCCGTATATCTACTTCTAGTTGTGTATTGTAATATTTTCCGCTGCTATGTATTTAAATGTAATTTAAATCTCTGATATTTCTGTGTAATATTCATTTATACTCTGTATATTCTTGTAATCTGATGCATTGTTGTAATATACAATGGAATGTTCTTCTGTATGCGTTCTGTTGTGGTTTGTTCTCGAACTATCCGACGCTTTCCTTTATGGGGAAGTTACGGGTTTTCACAGTTGGTATCAGAGCTTTGGTTTACAAAGCTCAGAGAACAAGACACATTAGAACCATACGAAAGAATTCCTCAGATATTGGATTAGTAATATCCAATTAGAATGACTCGTTAGAGATAGGATCAGTAGTATCCTAGAACGAGTGTGAAGAGTATATTTTTGAAAGTGAAAACAAATTTTTGTTTTGAAAATTTAAATCAATTATTCGTAGTTGATTATCTATTTATATTGAGTTGGACAGTCCAGTATATATAGATTTTGCGTATACGTCTGATCCGCGTGTATTCGAAGTTTTAATATACTGGATAGATATAGAATCATACTCTAGTGGCCCGAAGATGATTCTGATGATTGACTAGTCGTCATTAGTATTCATGTTCGAGTAACGAAGGTGTGATATCTATATATTTCCATTAGACTGGTGTGAGAACCAAAACTAGTATAGTTAGGATACATTGTCGTGGATTGGCATCAAAAACATGATTTTCTTTATATGTAGTAAAATTTATGAATTTGAAACATTAATCCACTAATTGATTGATGTTTGTGATGTTTGCTTATTTGTTTGCTAATTTTGAACCATTATGCCTAATTGAACCAAATATTGAACTGTATTGAAAATTGGTCGCATCTGCTTGCATATACATGTATATCATTGAACAAGTCATAGCAAGGAGGCTAGAGCCGAAGAATAAAATTTGTTTGCCCGACAAATAGGTACATGTTTATTACATAATTTCCTGTTTTGTTTGGGTGATGATGATTTTGTGAGCCTATTGGCTAGCCGCTTGGCTTTTTCTTTTTCTTTTTGAGATCTGAAGGACCGGGGAAGCTATTTGAAATTCCCCGATGCTCCCGGTGCAGGGGAGGTTATGGCGAAATTTTTCGAAAATTTAGGGTGTTAGCCAAATTTTTGAAATTTTGAAAATTCTCAGAAACTAAAGAGTTGGAGAATGGAAGCCCGATCGAATGTAGAGCTGAATAATCAAACCACTTTCGACTTTGTTCCTTTTCGGGGATGAAAAGTTTTAAGTGGGGGAGATTGTAACAACCCGAAAAACTGGGCCAGTTTAAAATTTTTATTTTGGCAATTTTAGCGAATTTTGATTATTTAAAATGAATTATTTTAAATAAAATCGACGAGAAATTTATTTTGAATATAATTCGAACGAATATATTTATACGCGTCGTCGTTAGAATATAAATAATTATATATAATTATAAATAAAATTGAAAATGGCGCGGTAGTTCGATAATTCGATTTCAAACTTCAATTGAATGTACCGGGTGCAAAACAATCCGGATTTTAGTGAAACCAAAAATAATGGAATCTAATAGTGAATATCTTTCCAACGAATCCGAAAAATCCAAAGTTCGTAGCGGGAATCAAAAGATATGTCCAGTTGAAAATTCTGAATAGTCGCTATGGAATTCAGGCCCTTAAAAATGGACATTTTGCAAATGACCTCGGATTTCGACGAAACCAGTTTTGTTGGGTCCGTGATGTCAAGTTATTGTTAGGTTTCAAATTCCATAATTTTTCGAATCAGTATGTGAGCGTGGTAAAGGAAAACGCGTTTGACCAGTTTCAGTTGATTTTAATCGACTGGAAATTGGCCGTTTTTCTAACGGTCTCAGAATTCGACGAAACTAGTTTTGTTAGGACCGTATCGTCAATACGAAGCTAGAAAATATTTTTCTGGAATTTTTCTAGTTAGTATGGGGCCCCGGTAAATTGAAATGTACGTTTAAAATTCAATATAATGATTTAAATGTAAATTTAAAGGAAACTGATTGTAACAGCCGAATCAGCTTACGACACATGTCCCATTGTGTTCAGAACGGGGGTAAAACGCTAGGGACGATAGTCGTTGGGTCCGAATTGGTAATCAAATGAAAAAGCAACTTTTTATGGGAATTAAATTATTTAAATAATAAAATATAGGTTTATAAACTACCCCCCTTTACTTTTCCTTTCCTCAGAAGTTCAAAATCGAAAAAAAATAGAAAAAAAAAACACCCTAATTAAACCCGTCGCCCCTGCCCAGAGCGCCGCCGCCGGAGGCCACCTCCCCATACCATCGATCGACCCCTCCTCCGCTGTCCCCCCCCCCCCCATTCCTCTCGAACCTGGAACCGCCTCGCGAAGGCCACAGCCACCCGCTGTTCGAGCGGCGTCGCACCACTGGAGACCGCACCCACCTGGCGCTTCCACCGGCCTCACCTCCAAGTCCGACCGTCGACAGTTCTTCCCCCCCCCCCCCCGACGATGATACAACAGCACCTCTTCGTTTAACAGTAAGCTTTATAATTTAACTTTCCTTTTTTTATTTTATTTCATTATTTATATAAAATCCGATTTTGAATAAATTTGTTTTTAAAATATATAAATAGAAGTATGATTTTATAATATAAATAACTTTAGTTTTTAAAAGAAAAATATATGACTTTTGATTTATAGAAAGCCGAAATCTTTATGATGTTAAAGCCGAAATCTTGATGATGAGAAAGACTGAATTTTTTTTCATAAGGAAAGACGAGATTTGTAGTTGAGTAAAGTTGAGATTATATTCACATAAAAGATTTGATTTTTATAGTGTAAAAGGGTATGATTTTTATCATGTGAAAGATTAGATTTTGAAAAGAGAAATAAAAATATGATTTTTATCTATTGAACTTCGAAATAAAAATATGATTTTTATCTATTGAATAGCGAAGAAAAAAAATTCGATTTTTATATATTGAACTTTGAACTAAAAATTCGATTTTTATATATTGAACTTTGAACTAAAAATTCGATTTTTATATATTGAACTTTGAACTAAAAATTCGATTTTTACATATTGAACTTTGAACTAAAAATTCAATTTTTATATATGTAGTGAAAGCGGACAACGAAGATGACGAAGATGCGATAGCGATGAAGATTTCCTGCAAAAGAAGTGTCGTGGAGCTAGGATAGCTATAAGTGAGAATTTCTCACCTTTCAATTTATTTTTCTAGTTATATATATATATATATATATACTAGGATGCAGACGGTGCTTAGTAGCACCCGACACAATCGTCCACAGACCATGGACTTGTTTGTTTGGTTGCATAGATTAGTTGAATTATTTGTTTGAATTGAATTGTTTGGTGAGATGAAATTGATTTGATTGATGTGTGAATGGCGTAGGCCTTCACTAGACCGGGGATAAGGCTAGGCCTCGTCCCGTTTCTAGTATCGTGCTGTTATGCCGCCGAAATTTTCTAAAATATGTTAGAAAAATAAAAATATCATTTTATTGAATAAATGAATTGAATAGAAATTCATAGGTTGAAATAAAATGTTTTATCGTTAAAAATATAATTTTTAACGTGAATATGAAAATAGTGAAGTGAATAAATAAATATTCATTTACAAACCAGATGGTTTGTTTATGTACACTTATTTGAATGACATTGATTGGGACGATAAATTTTACACATCGCCCAACTGCACAACTAAAATCTGTGTTTGATTGTTTGAAACCCCACACGGGTGTTGGGATGAAATATGAATTTCACTCATCCTGATTGATTAAATATGTCGATCGATTGATTGACAGGCTGTTATAAGCGTTGAATATCTATATTTGATGCTTATACAGTGTAGTGCACTTTGGTTGATGGTTGATTATTTTCAATGTTATTATATACATGTGTTGTATGAAAATCCATATAATTAATTTTATATGGTAATTGATTGGGCCTCATTCCAATCGTGAAAATAAAGAATATTTTGATAATAACAAATATTTGAAATAGAATATTTGAAATAGAATATTTGAAAATAGAAATTCATGAAGCCGTGTTGATTAGATTGACGCCATTTTGACGTAAACGATATTTATATCGATTTTATTCATTTTAAAATGAATATTGAAAAGTAATCTCGAAATCGAATATTTTCAAAGTGAATTGAATTGAAAACGAATTCGAAATGAATTGAATTGAAAACGAATTCGAAATGAATTGAATTGAAAACGAATTCAAAATGAATTGAATTGAAAACAAATTCAAAGTGAATTGAATTGAAAACGAATTCGAAATGAATTGAATTGAAAACGAATTCAAAATGAATTGAATTGAAAACGAATTCAAAGTGAATTGAATTGAAAACGAATTCGAAATGAATTGAATTGAAAACGAATTCAAAGTGAATTGAATTGAAAACGAATTCAAAGTGAATTGAATTGAAAACGAATTCGAAATGAATTGAATTGAAAACGAATTCAAAGTGAATTGAATTGAAAACGAATTCGAAATGAATTGAATTGAAAACGAATTCAAAATGAATTGAATTGAAAACGAATTCAAAGTGAATTGAATTGAAAACGAATTCAAAGTGAATTGAATTGAAAACGAATTCGAAATGAATTAAATTGAAAACGAATTCAAAATGAATTGAATTGAAAACGAATTCAAAGTGAATTGAATTGAAAACGAATTCGAAATGAATTGAATTGAAAACGAATTCAAAATGAATTGAATTGAAAACGAATTCAAAATGAATTGAATTGAAAACGAATTCGAAATGAATTGAATTGAAAGTGATTTCGAAATGAATTGAATTGAAAACGATTTCGAAGTGAGTTGAATTGAAAACGAATTCAAAATGAATTGAATTGAAAACGAATTCAAAGTGAATTGAATTGAAAACGAATTCAAAGTGAATTGAATTGAAAACGAATTCGAAATGAATTGAATTGAAAACGAATTCGAAATGAATTGAATTGAAAGTGATTTCGAAATGAATTGAATTGAAAACGATTTCGAAATGAATTGAATTGAAAACGAATTCAAATTGAATTGAAAGCAAATTGAAATGAATTCAAATTGAATTGAAATTTGAATTGAATAGAAATGAATTTTAAAACGAATTTATAGAGAAGAATTCAATTTTGCTTTGAATTGAGATGGAAGTTGAAATAGATTTTGAAACGAATTCAAAACTATTTATATAATTCGTTTTAAATAGAAATCGACGATATATATATTATATATATTATATATATAATATAATGGCCTGAATAGAACGCGCCGCGCCGCGGCAGTTCGTGAATTTCGACCATTTATTTCAAACGGACATTACGGGAGATCCGACCGTCGGATTCTCCTAAAACCGGAACCGTTGGGTTCGTATCGAAAAGAGCTTTCTAATGAATGTTAGAAATTTGAAATCTAACGGTTGGATTTGGAGATACGTCCAAATCAAAATTCGAAAAAGGTCGCTGTAAGTGCAGTTCGATGACCGTTGATGGAAATCGACTGTACAGGCCTTGATAAAATTATTAAAAATAGTAATAATTTGTGTAAAATCATAAGAAATGATTTAGAAAGATTTGGGATGAAAAACTCCATATTTGAAAAGATAAAAATGGATTTTTATCGAAATGAACTAGTTTTGAACTAGAAATATAATTCTATTTATTTTTAAATAAATAAATTGAATTTAAAAAGGGTTTTAAAAATAACCAAAATTTCCAATGATTGCATTGGAGTGGATTTGAATCGAAATTGTCTTCGGAATATTTCGATGTTGGAATTCGTGATTATACAGGTGTTGTTATGGAAATTTGAAAGATATATATATTTATATCGTTATTTCCAATACGACATTTGTTAGTCGTAGAATTCGATATTGAATATAAGCGGATATATTTTCTATTCAGAGCCTTGTATTGAATATCGAATGTGATTTGGGTTTGTCGTGAATGGTGTCTTCACTAACACTGTTCTTGAACCCAGTTGAGAAAAGATTAAATCTTTTTATTTAGATTTAATGAAGTGTACCAATTAAATAATATTTAATTGGAATTGAATTGATATTGATTTTTGGGTTTATCGTGAACAGTGTTTTAAATAACACTCGTTCTTTAACCCGATAATTAATGGAATGTGATTTTGGGTTTATCCTGAACCGTGTTTTAAATGACACTGATTCTTTAACCCAGTCGAAGATTAAAACTAAGTGGAGTTTTAATGAATCTTTAATTAGATTGAAATGATCGAAAATGGAGTATCACCAGTTTTGCTCCAGGCGATAGTTAAATCTTTAATTAGATTTGAACGTGAAATGGTAATTGAATTTACCGATAACACTGTGGTGTTAGATATGAAGTATCACCAGTTTTACTTCATGGGATGAATAGGTTGGGATTGGGAAATTAAAACAAATGATTACTTCGGTAAGGTTCGCTAATCCCGACTAGTTTGAATTGATATTCAAAAGTAGATTAAAGAATAAATTCAAGAATTTATCTTTGATAAAATTAATGGGAACCTTTCCCTATGAATGTGAAATTTAGAAACTAATTGTCGGTTAGCTAAGCAGAATGGTTTTCTGGATATTGATCTGATGTTGGTTTCGGCCTTCGGGGTTAATATTTGGGGAATTATTCTCTTGATTAATTTACGGTTAGTGACTAATGAATTGGAATGAGGCGTATGTTGTGTTTGTGTAACACTTTTATAATATATACGCGAGTTATTCGGAAAGACCGGGTTTATCCCATTCTGAATGACTGATACGACGATAAGTCGAAGATGAAGACGATGGTCGAAGACCGGAGGTCTTCACGTCGTTTGGGTGATAACTGATGATCTTGATTGGGCTGTACACCCAAGAAGATGGAAACAGTTGGTGATCGTCCAGACGTACTTGGAGATCGATGGATATGCGGGGTACTAGGTGCCTCCGGTTTCGTTCAGACCCAGAACGGACTTGTAAATGGACTGTGTGTCTGACATTGGATTTCAGTCCGTGTGTTTGATTTCTATTAAATATATATCTGTTTGGCGGCGGAGAATTTATTCTCTTGCTTAACGCCCTTCTCTGAGACGTACGAGCTCAGGGGTTATATATTGATGGATATCAAACGCATGGAGTGAATTGCCTGTGTGGCATGCCTAAGTGGCAATTGATCGAGGCTTCTGTTGAAAAGCAAAGTCTTGTGGTGATGATCAAAGCACGGCCTTTGTGGCGTAGCTTTGTGTAACGTTTACCTCGCGTGTTTCACACCCGGTATGAACCAAAAACGGGAGACGGACGTCAGGGAGGGCATGCGTTTCTTTCTAGCTAGAAGTGGCGTCAGTGGTTTTACACGCCCTGACGAGTTTGACTTATGTGGTTGTTGCTGTTGCGAGGCGCCTCGGTTATATCGGTTTCGGCCGATGCATTCTGGTCGGCTGACGGACCAGACTTACACCCCATAGGGTGGGGAAACGTAGTGTTCAGGCATAATAATCCACATCGGTGGACCGGCCCTGAGGATCCAAGGCTTTCCTGCGCGCTTGCCTGAGGGGCGGGCTAGAGCGTCTCGAATCGGTTGAGGACTATCTTTTGCCTCGGTTCATAGATGGAAATCCAATTTCCAAATACGTGACATTTGCGGTTTTATTTGTAAACCTATATATGGCGACATGATATATGGTACCCATGCCGCCTATGATTGATACTTATGATTTGAAGTTGTTTTATACACTATACACTTATAATAGTATCAAATGATTTGTTTTAAACGTATCAAGCATTCTTTGGCTGTTATAAGTGAAAACCCTATCCTCGGCTGCGTTGCATTGTGTGATGGGACCTGGGTCTTATAACAGCTTCATTTTTCTTTATTTAGCATTGCGCTGTTTGTTTTATGCACTGGTATTCTTGGGAGGAAACCCGTTCCGTGTTATACGGCGTGGTCCCTGGATTTACCTAATGATTTAAAATAAAGATTAATAACTGTTTTAGTTCTCACACCAGTCACATGACTGACCTGGAGTTTATTGTTTTAACCTAAACTCTGGGTGCCCCTATTTTCGACACGGGCAGCTAGTAGTTTTGGTTTTGCAGATTTATATTCACAGGATCCTGGTTTACAGCTGGAACGATATCCGGAAAGCTTTGTATCCGTATATCTACTTCTAGTTGTGTATTGTAATATTTTCCGCTGCTATGTATTTAAATGTAATTTAAATCTCTGATATTTCTGTGTAATATTCATTTATACTCTGTATATTCTTGTAATCTGATGCATTGTTGTAATATACAATGGAATGTTCTTCTGTATGCGTTCTGTTGTGGTTTGTTCTCGAACTATCCGACGCTTTCCTTTACGGGGAAGTTACAGGTTTTCACATGTAATCTGATGTAACATTTATTATTGATGTTATAAAAGTCTGTATTGTTGTTCTGATGTGCTGTATGCCCAAAGTTAACGTACATGGGTTTTGAAAGGTCTTGATCGATCTTGCGATCGATTGGGGTCGGGCGAGATTCGGGTCGTTACAAATAGCCCATTGGTTAAAACACAACACATGTTGACTTTTCAGTCAATGATCACTACTAAAATCAATAACCCAATCATAAAAGTTCATATATGATAATCTGAAAATAAATAATATATTTGAGGAATCCGGTTGGATCCCTCTAACCTGTTCTTCCCTGTATTCAAAACGGTTATCACAGACCAGGTCAAACATTTCCATTTAACTGATAATTTCTATATAGCAAATACGACTGCATAACATCAACAAATCAACAAAACAGTTCAAACAATTCAACAATTAAACACGTTTATAAATAAACGCGACCAATAAGGTAAGTTACCTTTATTGGATCCAATCGTTAAATAACGATTTGGTATTTCACTGAAATTAATCAACGGTTTAATTTCTTCAGTTAAATCAGCAAACAAATATATAACTAGAAAACAGTCAACTATCAGCAACCAGAGCACACAAAATGAAAACCCAATTTATATAAAATATAAATGGGAAAAATACTGAGTGAGTTTAACTCACCTTGAATTGATTCGTTGAACGGTTCGATTTCAATGAAATTAAACAGTCATTTAATATTATTGAGAAATCCTGCTGCTTTGAATCCCGTCCAGGTTAGTTCCAGAATGTTCGGCTCGTCATCACGATCATAACGCAAGTTGGTTTGTCCAGTTCTGTTTATCCGATAAAAAGCTATTAACGAATTATGATTAACAATTAATTAATAACTAACAAATTTCTTTATTAACACTTAACTAAGTTTTAATTAATCTAATCAATTTCCTAAACATCTTTAAACTAATTACTACTCCAATTAACTAATTACATGCTTTGTTTCCTAATTAACATTTATCTCTAACCGATTTAATTAAACTAACTAAATAACTTAATTAACTAAACTCTAATTAACTAATTACATTAAACTAATTTCCTAGTTATCCCTAATAAGTTTTTGTTAACATAACTTATAAGTCTAAACAAATCCTTTAAATAACTCACTAATTAACTTCTATTTTGTTTTAAATAAAATCATTGACACTTAACTAATCTAACTTAATTATTTGCTAGTTAAATCCGAATTAACTAATTACGTTTAGCAAAATTTAAGGCCGACCCATCCTTCTTTGTTTTCCCGTAATACGGTTCCTTTATAATTCGTTGAACTCGTGAACAGAACCCACCGTTTCCCTGAGATGAATCCACTGCCGAGACAAATCCCGACCACCGGAGCCTCATCTGGCATCGCTGCAGTGACCGTCCCACCTCCCTTTCCCTTCGACTCAAGTGCTATGAACCCTGGTCCTCCCAATCGCCTATACGAGGCCTTCAACCCTCGCGACTTTCAGCTCCATTTCCGGCCAACTCGGTCAGCTACACCAGATCACCACCGTTGGTCGAGTAGCTCTCGAGGTCCTCTATCATATTTCTGTTGAAACCCTTGTTGATTATTTCATGGATGAGAACTTAAGAGGGAGGAAGGGTGCGTGATTTCTAACCATTAAGAACGAAGATGGAGGCGTGTTTTGTCTGTGTTGACCGCAGGCAAAGGAGACTTAGGGTTATATCCTATGAAGGGTATTTATAGTGTAAGGTATAATATTAAAATATTATTAATGAAACTTCGCGGTGAAGTAGTTGATAAAAAATACCACAAACGATTCCTGTTTTCTGACAAAAAACCTAATCTTAGTGTAAAAAGGTATTCCGGACCCAATGGGACAAGTTTCGTCGAATTCCGACTTCGTTTGAAAAAAATTCCTTTATAAAACCAGAAATAAACACGCGTTTAATTTTTCCACGATCACTAGATAAATCAAATCAACTTGAAACTTTGAAATCCTATAATAATTCTTCAATACGAACCCAACGGCTCCAGTTTCGTCGCATTCTGAGATTGTTTCCCCGGTAGGCTATTTTTACGCGCACCGCAATGCCATTTTGGACACCAATTTAGCTGGTCTCCAAAAATAACAAACTATATACCTATCCAGACTATAATCGACGATACGAACTCAACGGAATTGGTTTCACGGCCTAATTCGATCGTTTTTCAAGTTATACCCAAATATCCCTTTATTTAATTAATTACGCGCTATAGAAATTAAATGGGCGTTTGTGGCTTCCATGGTCTCATACGACATCGGTTTGTCACGCAATTCAACACTGTACAATAATTCAACGATACGGTTCCAGTGAAACTGATTTCGTCGAAATCTGAGTCCGTTTGCAAAACAGCTATTTTAACGCGTATATTTTAATAACGATTTCCATAGCGATTATTTCAAATTTTGATTTGTCCATAACTAGCAAATTATAACATGAAATCTGAATTTTTCTCTTTCACATGATAATTATCATCAGCACGATTCCAACGTTTCTTGTTTCACAGGAATCCGACTTATATCGGACTCTGTATATCCATTTGAAGTTCAAAACTCCATTTTACGAACTGCAGCGCCATTTCGAGCTCATTTTATAATATTTAAATATATAACGTTCAAACTTCGTTTAAATAACGATTTAAATATTAAAATCCATTAATATTCCAAATAAAATATTTAAAATAAACAAATTAAATTAAATATTTGACGGCCAAAATACGGGTCGTTACATTCTTCCCCCCTTAAAATAATTTCGTCCTCGAAATTGCTAAGGTAAGAAAGAACGTTACAAACCCATTATCTTTACAAAAATAATAAATTTAAAACTCGATTTTTATTTCCAAAACTAATCCAATTGGTTTTAAAACCAATTTATTCCAAATAAAAGAATTTTCCAAAAATCTTCGAAATTTTTTTAACACCTTAAATTTTGGCAGAGTCTCCCCTGTACGGAGGACATCTGCAATATCGCAGGTTCAAGAAATATATATACATCGACCAACAGGGTCGAAAAAATTCAAAAACCAAACTCAAAACCCAAATAAAACCCAAAATTTCATATTCTGCATAGGCGTACCTTTTTGCGAGCGTTATTATACGGTAAGCAATATTTTATATTCGAGCTTGCTTAGTTATTATGCAGCTCTATTCAAACTGGATTCAATTAACTCCGGAATTTTCTCTTTGATGGATTTTAAAGTTGAATTGGCACTTCTGCACCTGTTCTCAACTTAAATAAATTTCATTAGTCCCCAAAACAACATCAATTAGTTTCAAATATCCATATCATACGATCCAACCAGTTCTACCCACAATCCAATCCATATGAGATTATAATTATTTATATTCACTTCATTTATTTCTCTAATTATTCATTCAGGTTTATTAATCTGGATTGATTTATCCAACTTATTTATTTCATATTGGTTTCAAACCAAGTCTATCATTTTCAAATTTATATCCAAGCAATCCACATCACAATCCAAACATATCATTCAAATCAACATTAACAAATCAGTCGATTTCCCATATTATAATAAACTGAGAAAATCATTACTTTTATTATAAAATAAATTGGGCAAAAATAATTTCAAAAATAATCTTATATCAAATTACAAATACGCGCTCTCATATATATAACCAACTCAATCTATGGTATTACTAACCCCATCTCTATCGAGTTATGCCACAGAGCCAAGGTTATCACTAAACCAATAGCTCTGATACCAAATGTAGCGACCCACATTTCCGGTACCTTTTGAGCTGACCAAACCACACCAGTCCAACCCAAAGTGCACGGAAAATGGATTATTAGAAGAAAGAAGTTAGAGGATGAGATAAGAAAGAAAGAAATATTAGGATAGAAGAAGAAGAACCAACACAACACAGAGTCTTACATCGCAGTGGAACAAAATATAATACAGAAATAACTTTATTGAGAGCTTTAAATGAAACTTACAATATCAGAGTACATCACAAAACGGGACAGTTATAATAACCTGTTCCCATATACAACACACAACGGAAAAGTACTTATATAGTATCATACGTCTGAACTCTTCCAGCTCCTCTCTTTACAACATTCGATAACCTGAACCTGTACACCCCGGGCTAACCCGAGCATTTACAAAACACCGGGTCAGTCTGGTGAACCAGAGTGAGAAAACTCGCACAGTATAAAGGGTATCACATAACCTGATTTTTGAGTTAAAATCTTTTCGAAAGAAAAGGATAATCGTAAGACCAAATCCACACATAAATACGGACGGTTTTTACCTTACGATAACCCAAAACAGTTTTGAAATCAATAGCTTGTTTCGATATTATAATAATGTCTAAATACAAGTAAATAGCAATCTAGTGGAACGCTTGCATCTCACGCTCCACATATATAGTATACAATCAAAACCGCGGGCGCTTATTGGAAATTGGATTTTGACTATAACAAGGTATGGGACCACCTGCCGATAGTGTATCTCTAGAGGCGAATACACTAGGTTCAACAAGAACGTCTTGTAACCCGGCCCTCACATGACCGACCACTCATTTCGCTTGAGTGTATCGAATGTATATCACCAACGGTGGTAGCTAGCCACCGTTCCCGAAAAGGGACAGCATCGAAATAGATTAAAGAAGCAAATAGATTTTCTCTAGATAGGTGATTATACACCCTAATGGGAGCGACCCACATAGACATGCTGCCTGCCCGATTTCTATCATTTCCCGGTTGATGAGGCTTGAGGTCTAGATTAACTTCTGGAACACATGGTCATCATTCACTTTGAATGTCACATCATCAGATCCGTCAAGTCACTAATTGACGTCCACAAATATACTCTGGGTTTAAAAGAACGGCCATTCTTTGCCACCACTCAGTATATTTGTAAAAATCAACCTACGTGGTTTCAGGAAATATTCTGTCAGACATTCGTCCATACAAGTCACCCAGGAACAGGATGAACCGAAGGTACTCTCCTACTGCATCCAATATAGGAATCACCCCATGGATCAGTAGCGAGAAGTCCTTGCAACCCGTAGATTCCAACCACGACAGAACCACAGTACATCTCTAGCTGCTGACCAGAGATTATTAGCAGTTCTTCCGTTTATAAAAATCTACGGTCTTCAATGCTCCATCTCGATCACTTCTGATCTCTTCACGTATTTGTTGGTCGGAATGGTTTTCGAGTATAACTTCGTTCCCGGTCTTTCCGTACCAACAATCGTATTGGACAGCTTTGATAGTCGGTGATTTAACTATCAAAATAAACAGTGTTTCAATCATGACACTCCAGTGAGTTCACTGGTTCAGTATTCGGTCTCACTTGGCCTTTTGATTAAAAACCAATGTATATTTAAAAACTCTTAAATCTTTCGATATTATAAATATAGGTTTCTCGCTTCTTATTTATCATAAGATTTTTCTTTAACAAATTCTCTTTTTAATACTTAGGAAATCTTATATCATATTCAGTTTGTCTATTTTCACTTTCAAAACATTAGTCACACTATTATCCAATATTGGAAAATCATTCCAACTTATTACTCGTAAAATACGTTACAAAATATCTTCTATTTCATTACTTGAAAAAAACAATAAACAACGTTTATTCTGATAAAATAAAACTCAACTTTACGTTTCCTTTCTAACTTGAAAATATCGTTATAATTTCACGCAACGCCTTTTATTTCCCTTTTACTTCGGAATCCACAATATAGATATATTCTTCGAATTTTCACCAAACATTGCCTTATTATTTCTCTAATGGAAATAATATATTTTCACTAACCTCTTTACCATTACAACTAATATCATCCTCAGATAATCCTGAAGTCCTTCAAGTTGGGGTATATTAATTACCTCTTAGACCTTGATCAACTACGTTCATATCTAAAGACAAATACGAGTTGTAATACCAAAAACCAATATTTCGTTCCAATCATAAATCAAATTCCATTTAACTATTTTATTCAAAATAGGGTTTTATAAACCTTCTTATTAATTTGAAAATCTCTTCCTCGGATATAACCCTTTTTTCTTAATTCGATAATTTAGCAACTCCTTATCAAAACACCACTTTTAATACTTCCCTCTTTTTAAAACAAATACCTTTTATAATTCAGATTGGTTTACAAATCTTATGATTTACTTCTCCTATCAAATTCACTTTTACTAATCCCGTTTCGAATCCATTCAACTATATCCCACTTTGGAAATCTCATTTCAATTTCCCACTTTTTCTTAATCCCATTTCTAAGTAACGTTAATTTAGAATTAACGATATAACGCCTCAAACCTCTTTTATATAACTTTGGTTTATTATAAACCCTTTTATTCTAAATCTTCTTTCACTTAATTCAATTAATTAAGTAAAATTTATTTTAATCTATAATATTCGCTTGGAATCTCTTTTATAACTTTATTATAAAACTCAGGTTTTAAACAAAACCTGTTCATAAACTCCTTTCACCATTCAATTGGATTTCATTTCAACTTTAAATACTTTTTAAATGAATTTCCATGTATAAGAAATTTCCTAAATTATTATTAATTAAAATAATAATTTACTTCGATTATTAACTACTTCTATAGTTAATTTCTTTATTAACTAAAATAAATAGTAAATTTCTCTTTTTAAAACTTAAATAAAATTAAACAATATTCTTTAAACCATTTTATTAGATCAGTTTAAAACAAACAAATTTAATAATCAACTCCAGTTAAGACGGTTGACTTAGTCATCTCCAAACACGGTTATATCATTAACCGATTCCAATTTATTCTCCCTTTAAATTAATTAATATAATTAATTTAAAAACATAATTCCATTTAATTGTTTCTTAACCAAACAATTATTCAAATTTAACCGTTAGGTTAATTTCCTTATTCCCACATTTACAAATCTGATTAACATCAGATTTGACTTCATAAAATCAATTTACACTTAATTATAAACATACATATTTATTTCCCTTTAAATAAGTTTTATTCAAAAAAAAATCAAAATCTATCTTTAGTTATAAAAAATTAATTTTATAACTTCAGTTCTATCGACTCACCTAACGGTGAATCAATATAAACAAAACAATTTACTTTTAGGCCATTTACTGCCGATTACTCAACCAATAGCCAATTGGTTAAAACACAACACATGTTGACTTTTCAGTCAATGATCACTACTAAAATCAATAACCCAATCATAAAAGTTCATATATGATAATCTGAAAATAAATAATATATTTGAGGAATCCGGTTGGATCCCTCCAACCTGTTCTTCCCTGTATTCAAAACGGATATCACAGACCAGGTCAAACAATTCCATTTAACTGATAATTTCTATATAGCCAATACGACTGCATAACATCAACAAATCAACAAAACAGTTCAAACAATTCAACAATTAAACACGTTTATAAATAAACGCGACCAAAAAGGTAAGTTACCTTTATTGGATCCAATCGTTACATAACGATTTGGTATTTCACTGAAATTAATCAACGGTTCAATTTCATCAGTTAAATAAGCAAACAAATATATAACTAGAAAACAGTCAACTATCAGCAACCAAAGCACACAAAATGAAAACCCAATTTATATAAAATATAAATGGAAAAAATACTGAGTGAGTTTAACTCACCTTGAATTGATTCGTTGAACGGTTCGATTTCAATGAAATTAAACAGTCGTTTAATTTTATTGAGAAATCCTGCTGCTTTGAATCCCGTCCAGGTTAGTTCCAGAATGTTCGGCTCGTCGTCACGATCATAATGCAAGTTGGTTTGTCCAGTTCTGTTTATCCGATAAAAAGCTATTAACGAATTATGATTAACAATTAATTAATAACTAACAAATTTCTTTATTAACACTTAACTAAGTTTTAATTAATCTAATCAATTTCCTAAACATCTTTAAACTAATTACTACTCCAATTAACTAATTACATGCTTTGTTTCATAATTAACATTTATCTCTAACCGATTTAATTAAACTAACTAAATAACTTAATTAACTAAACTCTAATTAACTAATTACATTAAACTAATTTCCTAGTTATCCCTAATAAGTTTTTGTTAACATAACTTATAAGTCTAAACAAATCCTTTAAATAACTCACTAATTAACTTCTATTTTGTTTTAAATAAAATCATCGACACTTAACTAATCTAACTTAATTATAAGCTAGTTAAATCCGAATTAACTAATTACGTTTAGAAAAATTTAAGGCCGACCCATCCTTCTTTGTTTTCCCGTAATACGGTTCCTTTACAATTCGTTGAACTCGTGAACAGAACCCACCGTTTCCCTGAGATGAATCCACCGTCGAGACAAATCCCGACCACCGGAGCCTCATCTGGCGTCGCTGCAGTGACCGTCCCACCTCCCTTTCCCTTTGACTCAAGTGCCATGAACCCTGGTCCTCCCAATCGCCTGTACGAGGCCTTCAACCCCAGCGACTTTCAGCTCAATTTCTGGCCAACTCGGTCAGCTACACCAGATCACCACCATTGGTCGAGTAGCTCTCGAGGTCCTCTATCATATTTCTGTTGAAACCCTTGTTGATTATTTCGTGGATGAGAAGCTAAGAGGGAGGAAGGGTGCATGATTTCTAACCATTGAGAACGAAGATGGAGGCGTGTTTTGTCTGTGTTGACTGCAGGCAAAGGAGACTTAGGGTTATATCTTATGAAGGGTATTTATAATGTAAGGTATAATATTAAAATATTATTAATGAAACTTCACGGTGAAGTAGTTGATAAAAACTACCACAAACGATTCCTGTTTTCTGACAAAAAGGCTAATTTTAGTGTAAAAAGGTATTCCGGACCCAATGGGACAAGTTTCGTCGAATTCCGACTTCGTTTGAAAAAATTTCCTTTATAAAACCAGAAATAAACACGCGTTTAATTTTTCCATGATCACTAGATAAATCAAATCAACTTGAAACTTTGAAATCCTATAATAATTCTTCAATACGAACCCATCGGCACCAGTTTCGTCGCATTCTGAGACTGTTTCCCCGTTAGGCTATTTTTACGTGCACCGCAATGCCATTTTGGACACTAATTTAGCCGGTCTCCAAAAATAACAAACTATATACCTATCCTGGCTATAATTGTTCGCTACAACGGAATTTCTATTAAATTAGAAAACCGTCGCACGAATTATCGAAATAACCGCAGGTGCACGGCGTACTATTGTAGTACGTAGTGAGTGCGAGTCGATCCACAGGGAAAGAAGTGATTTCAATTTTATTCACTCAAATTAAACCAAACTTTGAATTGTTTTAACTAATAAAAACTAATGAACTAGAAATGAAGTTGAGAGCTAAAAATGAAATTAGAGAGTAATTTAGAGGTAAATCCACTCTCACATTTATGTAAGTTGTCAAACATACAATGTATGATCTCAATAAGTGATATAAATGCAACATTTACACCATTTATGATTCTCATGAAAATGAAACTAAAGCAAAACTATTATAAGTATGGTCTATGAACTATTGGCTAGAACTATAGACCATCAAATTTTGTTCATACTTTCATTTCAAAATCAATAATCACTTGCAAATATGGATGTAACTTGTGTTTATATTGAATAAGAATAGATCATTTGCAAATTCAACATGACCTATCAAACCCATTTGTATAAACTTACATCCATATTCACTAACATTAAGCACATACTAAAGGTCAAAAATCAAACACTTGTTGAACTTACACAAAGTTAGAGAGCATCATTACCCATAAATCAAGGGATTAGCCACTCATATGTGTTGTCATATCAACACATGTAAGTTTCAACATTAGAAAATTAAGCAAAATAAAAGAAAAACTAAGTAGAACAAGAAGAAAACTAAACTAAGAACATGAAAGTAAATCTAAGCTATGAACATGAATGTAAATCTAAGCTATGAACATGAATGTAAATAAATCTTAACTATGAACATGAAAGTAAAGCATAGAAATTAAAAGAGACATAAGATAGACATAAAAGAGATAGGCTTGGAAGCCATTTTTATTTATTTGATCACTTACATTTTCATATGCTAAAAAGGAGATGCAAAATACATGAAACAAAGGGGTATATATACATGATCTAAAACCCTAAAACCCTAATCACTTTTCTTGGGAATTCCCCAAAATGGCCCTTCATGAAGCTTCTAATTGATCTTTGCCACTAATATGTCATGTAGAATGCATGAGGCCTTTTGTCCCATTCAATAATATGAAGCAAGTGGGCTAGTTGAAAGATGGGCCCTCCACTATCCATAACATGTATTAATTCTTTGCCTTCTCTTGTGTATGTGCATGCTTTCCTTCATCTCTTCATGTGTATATATCATTTTAGCTCCTAAATTCCTACAAGAGTAAATAACAAGGAACGAGTAAAAGATTTCACAAATTAAAACATGCACAAGTGACCCCCTTTTTTTCCAAAATAAGTGATGATTTTGAAAATATTTAAAACATGGTTTGATCACATAAAATACCCAAAAATGTTCATTTATTAAACTAAACAAGAATAAATATGTGAATATAAATGCGCATTTTTACGTGCACATCAAATACCCCCACACTTATCTTTTTATTCGTCCTCGAATAAAGTAAAGAAACTAAGATAAATCCACTTTCGTAGGGAGCACGATTGCATTGAGCGTATGCAACAAGCCGTTAAACCTCTGGGTGTCCCCAGTAGGACGAGTGTTGTCTCGTGAGGGTTTTCAGAGGATACTACCCACAAAATCCAAATGTTAAATGTAAAAAGTATTTACAAAATGCAAGAATAGAAAATATGTATAAGGTGAATGCAAGATTATTTACAAATGGGTAATTTACTTTTAAAATTTACACGAAGGAGTTAACACAAGTTTGGGTCGTCACTATGAAATTTAAGTCCGTTACTAATCAAAACTTCAAACAAAAGTCAGTTATCGCTACAAACTCCTCCAGCTTGGCCAGTTGTTTTGGTAGAAACGTAGTGCAAATATGAAATGAATTCTGTAATCGATATCAACAATCGTAAAATGGAATCTTTAGTTACTTTTGGTTAGCAAGTTAGGTCCAATAAGTGAAGAGTGTGCTTGGATTTCAAGTGCTAACTCTCTCTTTATTACAAAATATTTACATTATTATTATTTACAAATACCTAGGTATACCACCCCTACACTTCACTACGACTTACGTGAGGGTCAGTAATCCTAAGATGTCCAACTCATAAAATGAGACCAAGATATACCGACGCTGACTTTGTCAACAAGGTGCCGGATAGAGCTTGGTGGGTTTGCTCACCAACGCCAGATGTACCAGCAATGTTGGATACCCTTGGATTATTATATCTATATACACCAACTCATGAATTGAGACCAAGATATACCGACGCTGACTTTGTCAACAAGGTGCCGGATAGAGCTTGGCGGGTTTGCACACCAACGCCAGATGTACCAGCAATGTTGGATACCCTTGGATTATTATATATATATATTTTTTCTTTTTTAAGAGAGAGAGTTTAGCGAGAATATCTTAGCACAACTTCACTTAAGCGATCTAGAATGTTAACGTAAGTAATCTAAATTAACCATTCATTTAATCGGATTACAATTTAGAAAACATTTCATACTCATCACCTACGAATCTCCCTATAAACCAGTTACACCAAATTTGTTCATATTTCAAACTTTTCTTTTGTTATTCATTAAGAGAAGTAAATTCCAAATATTTTAACCGTACGACCAAAACCGTATGCTAACTTCATCATGTCATATATTAAAAGTAAATAAAAATGCAAAACATTTTTTTTCTTTTTTTTAAAGGGAAAAAGAAAAAGGGGAACTTTACAACTTAAACTATGCAAAATAAAAATGAAAATGAGACTCCCCCCACACTTAATTTTCGACTGTGTCCCCACAGTCAATGCATGACACAATGAGTGAACGGAAGAGAAATATTTACATATTTACAAAGGAGGGTTAACTTAACTTTCTTACTTGACGTAGCATGGCTCATGAAGAATCATGAGCTCCTCCTCCCGATCAGTGGGTAATTCCAAGAATGGTTTTAGACGTTGACCGTTGACTTTGAATATGGCTCCATCCCTCGGATTTTCTATTTCTATGGCACCATGTGGAAAAACAGTTCGAACAACATATGGTCCGGTCCATCTTGACTTTAACTTTCCAGGGAATAAATGAAGTCGTGAGTCATATAATAGAACTTTTTGGTTTGGCAAAAACGTTTTTCTTAGGATTGAGTTGTCGTGAAAAACTTTGGTTCTTTCCTTGTAAATTTTTGCATTTTCATAAGCGTCATTCCTAAGTTCTTCTAATTCGTTGAGTTGCAATTTTCGGTTTTCGCCAGCTTGTTCAAGATCAAGGTTTAAGTTTTTTATTGCCCAAAGTACTTTATGTTCAATTTCAATGAGTAAATGACAGGCTTTACCGTAGACTAGTCGGAAAGGGGACATTCCAAGATTAGTTTTAAAAGCAGTAGCCCAAAGCGCGTCGATCAATTTATGTGACCAATCTTTTCGGTTTTTATTTACGGTTTTCTCCAGAATCTGTTTTATTTGACGATTCAACACTTCGACTTGACCACACGTTTGCGGATGATAAGGAGTGGATAACTTGTGGGTTATCGAGTATTTTTTCATTAAGGATTCAAAAGATCGATTACAGAAATGTGTTCCATTGTCGCTTATTAATGTGCGAGGTGTGCCGAACCTCGAAAAGATGTTTTCTTTTAGGAATTTCACGACAATTTTATGATCATTTGTTTTACATGGAACGGCTTCGACCCATTTTGAAACATAATCAACGGCAAGAAGAACGTACAAGTTTCCAAAAGAATTTGGGAATGGTCCCATAAAGTCAATACCCCAAACGTCGAAGATTTCGATCGTAAGGATGGGGTTCAAAGGCATCATATTTCGTCGATAAATCTTTCCTAGCATTTGGCAACGACTGCAAGTTTTACAGAATTCGAACGCGTCCTTAAAGAGAGTGGGCCAATAAAAACCACATTGAAGCACCTTTTCGGCGGTTTTCCTAGGACCAAAATGTCCACCGCAAGCATGATCATGGCAGAATGAGAGAACACTCCTAATTTCACTATTAGGAATGCATCGACGAATGATTTGGTCCGGACAATACTTAAACAAGTACGGGTCGTCCCAGTAGAAGTATTTTACTTAGGACAGAAATTTGTATTTATCTTGTTTGGACCAAAAAGAGGGAGTTTCCTTAGTGACTAGATAGTTCACTATGTCGGCGAACCAAGGATCGATTGAAACAGAAAGGAGTTGTTCGTCAGGAAAGTTTACGTTGATCGGCAAAAAAGATGGTGTGTTCGGAAGACGAGACAAGTGATCGGCTATAACGTTGTCGGATCCTTTTTTGTCTTTGATTGTAAGATCGAATTCCTGGAGTAAAAGTATCCATCGAATTAAGCGTGACTTAGCTTCCTTTTTAGCAAAGAGGTGTCGAAGAGTAGAATGGTCAATGTAGACCGTGATGTGAGAACCAATCAAGTAAGATCGAAACTTCTCGAGCGCAAAAACGACAGCTAAAAGTTATTTTTCGGTGGTCGTATAATTGAGTTGAGCGTCGTTCAAGGTCATACTCGCATAGTAAATTACGTGAAGGATTTTGTTGATGCGTTGTCCTAAGACAGCACCAACCGCGAAGTTAGAAGCGTCACACATGGTTTCAAAAGGAAGTTCCCAGTTGGGAGAGCAGATTATCGGGGCTGAAATGAGTTCGTTTTTCAGACGTTCAAAAGAGGCGACACATCCAGTGTTAAAGTCAAATGGGATGTCTTTTCCTAGAAGAGTAGTTAAAGGACGGGCGATTTTGCTAAAATCTTTCACAAAGCGTTGGTAAAATCCAGCATGCCCTAGAAATGAACGAATGTCCTTAACGCATTTTGGAATGGGTAGTTTTGAAATAACGTCAACTTTTGCTTTATCTACCTCAATGCCATTATTTGAAATTATGTGTCCAAGGACAATGCCTTGTTTGACCATAAAGTGACATTTTCCCCAATTCAACGTTAAGTGTTTTTCTTTACATCGATTCAAAACAAGTTCAAGATGATGTAAGCAAGAGGAAAAAGAGTCACCAAAGATCGAAAAATCATCCATAAAAACTTCAAGAAAGCGTTCGATCATATCGGAAAAGATGCCAACCATACATCGTTGGAAAGTCGCAGGAGCGTTGCAAAGTCCGAAAGGCATACGTGGATAAGCGAAGGTACCGAATGGACATGTGAAAGTCGTTTTCTCTTGATCTTCGGGAGCGATTGGGATTTGGTTATAGCCGGAATAACCATCAAGAAAACAATAGAATTCATGGCCAGCTAAACGTTCAAGCATTTGATCGATGAAAGGAAGAGGAATGTGGTATTTACGTGTTGCAACATTCAATTTTCGATAATCAATGCAAACACGCCAACCCGTTTGAGTCCGAGTAGGAAGAAGTTCGTCTTTTTCATTTGCGATGACGGTAAGTCCGAACTTTTTAGGAACAACGTGAATGGGGCTGACCCATAAGCTATCAGAAATGGGGTAAATGATACCGTTGTCAAGAAGTTTAAGAATTTCTTTGCGAACTACTTCTTTCATCTTAGGGTTAAGCCTACGCTGTGCCTCGCGAGTGTGTTTGGCTTCGTCGGTTAAGTGAATACGATGTTGAACGATTGCGGGGCTAATTCCCTTGATGTCAGAAATGGACCAACCGATTACGTCTTTGTTTTTAGAAAGAGTTGAAAGAAGAGAAATTTCCTGATTGCGAGTTAAATTTGAAGAAATTATGATAGGACAAGTATCGTTATCACCTAAGTAAACGTACTTAAGGTGATCGGGAAGAGGTTTAAGATCCAACTTTGTTGGTTTCTCGCTCAAATAACTTTGTTGAGATTCAGGCTCAACTGAAACTGATTCAAATGGAAGCGTGTATTCAACTTCATTAGGAGCGTCATGGAACAATTTTTCGTACTCGGCCTCACATTCATCATTAAGGTTAATCGATTCGTTTTCGGAATTTTCGTGAATGGCGTTAACTTCCAAGGTTTGGTCACACGATTCATTCGAATGACTTTCAAGGTTGAAAATATTAAGATCTAGAGTCATGTTTCCAAAAGAGATTTTCATTGAACCGTTGCGACAATTTATTAAAGCATTTGAAGTAGCCAAAAAGGGTCGTCCTAAAATCAATGGAATTTGACTCATTGGATTATTGACAGGTTGAGTTTCCAGAACAATGAAATCGACAGGGAATATGAATTGACCAACTTTGATGAGTACGTCCTCGATTTCTCCGATGGGTTTCTTAATTGAACGATCATAAAATTGAAGAGTTATTTTCGTTGGCTTAAGTTCACCCAAACCAAGTTGTTGGTAAACAGAATATGGAATCAAATTGACACTCGCACCCAAATCAACTAGGCATTTGTTAATTGTTTTATCTCCTATCGTACACGGGATCGTAGGGCATCCATGATCTTTGTATTTAACGGGGATCGATTGGGTCAAGACTTCGCTAAGTCCAGCGGCTAAGAAGACTTTCTTGGGCACATGAGTGTGTCATTTTTGGGTACACAAGTCTTTGAGAAATTTAGCGTAGGTGGGGACTTGTTGAATGATGTCAAGAAGAGGGATGTTAACTTTCACTTGTTTGAAAATTTCCAACATCTTTTCCATTTGGTCGGAATGTTTCTTTGGTCGAAGACGATAAGGAAATGGAATACGAAACTCAGTAGGTCGGTCTACTTGAGTTGGAGAAGAATTAGACTCGGAATTTGGATCAAGATCATTTGTGGTTTTAGAAGAGTCGAGAGGAAGATCCGGTACATTATTTGGGTTTTCAACTTGATTATCGATTTTCTTACCGGATCGTAAAGTCGTGATAGCATTTAACTGAGTTACATTGCTATCCTGAACGACATGAGCTTGGTTTTGATTTGGATTCTGGCTTTTGGGGTTTGGAATGGGTTGACTCGGGAAAGTGCCTCTTTCCTGTTCACTTACGGATGTGGCTAACTGACTCATTTGCATTTCAAGTTTAGCGATCGATTGACTCGTGTTTTGCATGTACGAAGTCAATAAATTTTGCAAATTGTTATTTGATTGGAGATTTTGAGTCGTTGCTTTAGTCAATGTTTCGAGACTTTTCTCAAGTGAAGTCAATCGTTTTTCGTCTTGGGGAACAAAAGATTGTTGCGCTTGATTTTGAGAAGGTGGCGCAAAATTTTGGAATTGATTTTGTTGAAAGGGGGGATTCGAAGGATTATTTGGAAATGGTTGAAATGAGGGTCGAACCAAATTCGAATTTGGGTTGTTTTGGGTCCAAGAGAAGTTAGGATGATTTCTCCAACCAGGATTATATGTTGGAGAGAATTGTTCGTTCCTAACCTTGTTGAAAGCGTTGAGTTGTTCTAACGAGTGTGGGCATTGATCGGCAATATGGGTAGGATCGTTACATTTGAAACACGAGGGTTGAGAAGTTTGAGCTTGATTCATTTGATTTGAAGAAAGGACATTATCGAATTTGGTTAACATCGCGTCGATTTTAGCTTCTAAAGCTGATGACGATCCTATCGAATGAGCGTTTGATCGGGAATAGATTGGTTTCTCGTTGGATCGTTCCCATTGAGCTGATTTTTCGGCCAAGTTTTCGAGAAATTGCCAAGCGGCATCGTGATTTTGGGCTAGAAAGTTTCCTTGGCACATCGATTCGAGCATGGTTCGAGAGTTATTTTCGAGTCCATCATATAAAATTTGGCAAAGAGTCCATTTTTCGAAATTGTGATGTGGACATTTGACTAGAAGTTCTTTAAATCTTTCGAAATATATAGCAAAGGATTCACCCCCAAATTGATGAAAATTGACGATTTCGTTTCGAATTTTGGATGTTTTTTCCAAGGGGTAAAATTTCTTTAGAAAAACTTTCACAAATTCATCCCACGTTCCAATCGTATTTGAAGGCAAGCTATACAACCATTTTTCGGTATAATCGGTAAGTGCAAATGGAATTAACCTAAGTTTGATTCCATCGTCACTTAGTTGTTGAAATTTCATGGTTGCACAAACTTGTTCAAATTTGGTTAAGAAAATGTAAGGGTCGTCACGTTCAAAATTACCGAATTTTGGAAGAGTATTTATGTGATTTGAGTGAATTTCAAAGTGATTACCCGTTGGGGCGGGCAATATGATGCAAGAAGGAATAGAAACTTGATCGGGGAAGATTCTATCCATAAGAGTTCGAGGGGGGTTTTCTTCACCCATGGTTGAAGGGATGTTCGTTCGAACTAAACGATTAGTGGAAGGGTCACGTGTCCAACGATTCGTATTGGTGTCGTGAGTCCAAATACTCATGCACTAGCGAGAAGAAGAAAGAACAAATTTGAGAAGAGAATAGAAGTGAATTTTTTTTTCTTTACAAAATGAGAGTTGTTTTGATTTTTTTTTCTTTTGAATAAGAGAGAAAACAATTTGATTTACAAATGAAGATGAATTTTTTTTCTGGATTTTTGATTTTTTTTATATATATGCATGAATCTAATGCAACTAAATGAATGCGAAGATTAACAATAAAATTTTCTGTCCTTAGTGGCTCCTAACCCAAAACTATATAATGATACGTTTGATTAAATTAAACAAAAAATTTCTCGGCCAGTTAACGGACAGGAGTTATCGGTGCACCAGGAATCACCCTAGAAATGCAACGGAAGGTTTAAGTACCTTCAGAGGAACAACCGAAATAATATTTACGAATCACCGTAATATTTATTAGCGGTTATTTATCTGCCGTAGTCTAGACACCAAGAAACAATTCGTTCAAAATAAATCAACAATCAAAATATAATTAAGCCCTAGATGAGCCCGTGACTCCCTTACATCCAACGTCTAACCGTTATTATTAGTCAAATTCTACGATGATATGCAATTTTCTGGGTTAAGGAAGGGTAATGAACTCCCCACCTTATGTGAATTGGGGTGTGCCCTTAAGAAAAGAAAACAAAATGATATGAATGCAAAACAGAAATTAAACGTGTATTAACAATGCAACTATGAATGATTTTTATTTTGTTTTTGGATTTTTTATGCAAATGCAAGCAAACAACAATGCGATTCAAATAAAGGGGTTAAAACACGATACCTGAGTGTCTGAATTTTTTTTAGCGGTGTTTTTTTAGCAAGCAAGCGAATTAGCAAAGCAAAGCGCTCCAAGCAAGCAAGCAAGTGATTCCTTGTTTTATCTGCTTTGACTACCTGAAAAGGGAAGACGAGATATAAACAAAGGAAATGAAAGAATTTTTTTTATTTTTTTTAGATTTTGAATGATTGAAAAACAAAAGAAAATCAATTAAAAACAAAATGCAAAACAAGATAAAATAAAACAATTGAAAGGAAATGCTCTCTTTTTGTTTTAAAGAAGAAAAAGAAAAGAAATAGCCAAAAGAATAAAAAGGCAAAACCACTTAATTATCAAACCCGAATTAGAAGAGATAAAACTTTTTTAACCCAAAATCAAAGCACGGTCCATAAAGTCCACAAACAAACTCACACTTAACTACAAAAATAAATAAAACAAAATCAAGTCAAAGCCCATCAGCCCACAAATCAAGTCAAAGCCGAAACAAAATCGGCTTCTATTCATTCATAACGAAATCCACTTCGGACTCACGTTACCAATTTCACAGATCCAAAAAGAAATAAAAATCGACTCAGCTAAATTCACTACGAAATCGAAATAAAAAGAAATCAAGCCAAAATCAACCGCAAAAACTTGGTTCCGTTAATTTTAGTTGCGATTGGATTTAGGCGTTCGATTTGGGAGGCGATTGGGTTCGAAGGTTGGACGTAGGGTTTGGTCAGGGATTGACGTTGGCGAATGGAATGACAATAGGAGGCGAGTTGAGATTTGTGAGAGGGGAAATGGTTGTGTATATGTGGTCTATGGTTTGGAGAAGGTTGTGTCGATTTTTGGTGAGGTGATTTCTTCTAGTTGACGGGTGCAAGTGCTGCTATGATGGCTTGTGATAATTGTAGTAGAAAAAGGAGGAGGGCAGAAGTGAAGCTGGTGGGGTATCGCTAATGAGCATGCTGAAGTTGGTTGTTTTGAGAGGAATGGGTTGATGGAGGCAAGAATATGCAGAGTTGAGGGGAGGCTGGTTGTTTGTTGTTTTGGGGTTCGGTTGTTTGAAGTGATTGCAGTGGTAGCAGGACTGTTCCGACTGTAGGGATGAAGTAGAATGAGTAGGTGTTGTGGTAGGTGATGGAAGAAGGTATGTTTGGAGCTTGGGAGGAACTGTGACAGGAGATGTTTGCGGAGCAGTCGGGTCACTGGTGATGTTTGTGGAGTATGATGAAGATGAAATGATGGGTGCGCCGGAAGGTGTTGACGTTTGTTGAGGTGCTGAGTTGCTGGAATTGTTTGCGTGGGGTTTGGTTTGCTTAGGGGATGAAAGCAGAAGTAGTAGAAGTGAGAAGTAGTTGAAGTTTTGGTTATGGGTTGAAGTTGAATTGGGAAGTGGACTTGTTGAGCCGTATATTGTGATGGATGTGGAGCAGGGGCGTTTGATCGACAGAAGTGAGGATGGTGTGATTTGAGGAGGTTTTGGGTACTGATAGAATGGCAGACTGGTTTGAATGCAAGGTGGTGCTGCCTGTAGTTCAGGTGGTGACTGAATGGAGGTCGGGTACTCTTTGGTTTGTGAGAGGTGTTGATTATGGACAGAGTGATTGGAAACAATGTATTGGATGTAACCGAAGATGTAAAACAGAGATGCAGTATAAATAAAATCAGAAATATTAAAGTGCAATTACCTGTGTTGTATTTCCAGGATAGAAACACTAATGTAATCAAACTGTTATGATGCTCAAACTAAAATCAGGATGTACAGCAAAAACAACAATGAAAAATAAGAGTGAGCACCAATAACAGATTGCATAACTGGAAACTGAGACCTAAAAGTGAATGAAAACAGGGAGATTTTTTTTTCTTTTTTTAAGTGGAGAGAGCACAAGAAGAAACAGTAAATAACACAACTGAAAACAGTAACAAAACTGAAAGTCTTTTTTTTTAATTAAATAGAACTAAAACAAAATTAAAGAACACAAAAGCAACTACTAAAACAAAAACAACAAGATGCACAAGATGAACAACACATACAATTGAATGAACACAAAAACTAACAAACACACAGGTTTTTTTCTGTCTTTTTTTAACAAAGAAAAAGGGAGGTAAAAGTAAACTAAGAGCTCAAAACAAAAATCAATGCAAATGATAGAACCCTTAAAAACAAAACTAAAGATGAACAACAAACAAAATGCGCAAACAAGCACACACAACCTTTTTTTTAAATAAATAAAAATAAAATAAGAATAACAAAAAAAAAAACAATTCAAAGAGTAAAACTAAAATTAAAATCTTTCCCCGGCAACGGCGCCAAAAACTTGTTCGCTACAACGGAATTTCTATTAAATTAGAAAACCGTCGCACGAATTATTGAAATAACCGTAAGTGCACGGCGTGTACTATTGTAGTACGTAGTGAGTGCGAGTCGATCCACAGGGAAAGAAGTGATTTCAATTTTATTCACTCAAATTAAACCAAACTTTGAATTGTTTTAACTAATAAAAACTAATGAATTAGAAACGAAGTTGAGAGCTAAAAATGAAATTAGAGAGTAATTTAGAGGTAAATCCACTCTCACATTTATGTAAGTTATCAAACATACAATGTATGATCTCAATAAGTGATATAAATGCAACATTTACACCACTTATGATTCTCATGAAAATGAAACTAAAGCAAAACTATTCTAAGTATGGTCTATGAACTATTGGCTAGAACTATAGACCATCAAATTTTGTTCATACTTTCATTTCAAAATCAATAATCACTTAGCAAATATGGATGTAACTTGTGTTTATATTGAATAAGAATAGATCATTTGCAAATGCAACATGACCTATCAAACCCATTTGTACAAACTTACATCCATATTCACTAACATTAAGCACATACTAAAGATCACAAATCATACACTTGTTGAACTTACACAAAGTTAGAGAGCATCATAACCCATAAATCAAGGGATTAGCCACTCATATGTGTTGTCATATCAGCACATGTAAGTTTCAACATTAGAAAATTAAGCAAAATAAAAGAAAAACTAAGTAGAACAAGAAGAAAACTAAACTAAGAACATGAAAGTAAATCTAAGCTATGAACATGAATGTAAATAAATCTAAACTATGAACATGAAAGTAAAGCATAGAAATTAAAAGAGACATAAGATAGACATAAAATAGATAGGCTTGGAAGCCATTTTTATTTATTTGATCACTTACACTTTCATATGCTAAAAAGGAGATGCAAAATACATGAAACAAAGGGGTATATATACATGATCTAAAACCCTAAAACCCTAATCACTTTTCTTGGGAATTCCCCAAAATGGCCCTTCATGAAGCTTCTAATTGATCTTAGCCACTAATATGTCATGTAGAATGCATGAGGCCTTTTGTCCCATTCAATAATATGAAGCAAGTGGGCTAGTTGAAAGATGGGCCCTCCACTATCCATAACATGTATTAATTCTTTGCCTTCTCTTGTGTATGTGCATGCTTTCCTTCATCTCTTCATGTGTATATATCATTTTAGCTCCTAAATTCCTACAAGAGTAAATAACAAGGAACGAGTAAAAGATTTCACAAATTAAAACATGCACAAGTGACCCCCTTTTTTTCCAAAATAAGTGATGATTTTGAAAATATTTAAAACATGGTTTGATCACATAAAATACCCAAAAATGTTCATTTATTAAACTAAACAAGAATAAATATGTGAATATAAATGCGCATTTTTACGTGCACATCAATAATCGACGATACGAACTCAACGGAATTGGTTTCGCGGCCTAATTCGATCGTTTGTTCAAGTTATACTAAAATATCCCTTTATTTAATTAATTACGCACTATAGAAATTGAACGGGCGTTTGTGGCTGCCGTGGTCACATACGACATCGGTTTGTCACGCAATTCAACACCGTACAATAATTTAACGATACGGTTCCAATGAAACTGATTTCGTCGAAATCGGAGTCTGTTTGCAAAACGACTATTTTAACGCGTATATTTTAATAAAGATTTCCATAGCGATTATTTCAAATTTTGATTTGGCCATAACTAGCAAATTATAACATGAAATCTGAATTTTTCTCTTTCACATGAAAATTATCATCAGCACGATTCCAACGTTTCTTATTTCACAGGAATCCGACTTATATCGGACTCTGTATATCCATTTGAAGTTCAAAACTCCATTTTACGAACTACAGCGCCATTTCGAGCTTGTTTTATAATTATTTAAATTTATAACATTCAAACTTCGTTTAAATAACGATTTAAATATTAAAATCCATTAATATTCCAAATAAAATATTTAAAATAAACAAATTAAATTAAATATTTGATGGCCAAAATACGGGTCGTTACAATTATTTTCAAATTCTCCGCCATGATCATTACGTAGAGTTTTCATTTTTAAAGACAATCGATTTTGAATTCTTTTTGCACAAGTTTTAATAAATCAGAGATATCACATTTATGTTTAAGAAAAAAAGCCCATGTGTATCTAAAATAATTATCTACAACAACAAAAACATATCTACTATGATTGGACTAAAAAATAAAATTAATTCTATTGAACGTTATAATAAATGTAGTAATAATAAGAATGATAAAAAACATTCAGTTGATAATCATTTCAGCAATTATGTGAAAATGTTTTTGGGATGATTATTTTTTAATAGTAATTGAGAAATTTTAATTAGAAATTTGAGTATTAATTATTGAATTATATTAATTCTACATTTGTAAATTTTCTTAAACTAATATATAAAATTTCTTAGACTTAAAAGAAATAAAACTAATTCTATTGAACTGTATAATAAACGTAGTACAATAAGAATGATAAAGAAACATTCAACTGACAGTAACTTTGGCAAGTATGCCAAAGGGTTTTGGGTTGGTTATTTTTTAACATTAATTAAGGAAATGTTAAATTGTAAATGTTTAAAAGTAGATGGAAGTTACACTACTCTAGAAACCAAGAGATACACCCATGTGACCCGCTCTAACCACCGCTGATTTATTTTTTGGGCACATGTTAATATAGTGTTTTTTAAGCAAAAATAGAACCGACATTAGAGCAAGTTGAGCTTTCATGTAATATCATAGACCAGTGTGAAAGAGTGAGTATGGATCGTGAAATACGAAAATATACTAATGCGGAATAATAAATATAACAGAGAATATAAATGCAGTAAAGAAAGATGGCACCAGAGATTTTTATACAGGTTTAGAGCTCCGTCCTACATCTAGTCCCAAACTCCTTTTGGAATATCAACTAATAACAAACCCTTATTTAACCCGGAGGTACTGATATACAACACCTTAGCAGAAGAACAGGAAGTTCATGCCTCAACAACCAAAGAAGGCTTCCAACTGGCCTGAGTAGATGAACATGACTTCAACAAATACAAATGATATTTTAGACTTTTTGTGTTCTTGATAACAAAGATTTGTCACTTATAGTACATCCATTCTATAATCTTCTCTACAAGTATATATAATGTGTGTGAAGATAAAAAAGGAAAATATTGCTTAGAATAAAAGAATTGAAGTTCAGATTCAAGCAATTTAAGTTTGCAAATGCTTTGAAAGTATAAAGAGAGTAATCGCAATAGATTTAGAAAGGTCAGATTAGATTCGGTGATTTAGATTGTGAATAAAACATGTATATATATTAGTTAAAAGGTTATATCCATTTATGAAGAGGTTTGATTGAACAAAAGCATTTGTTTCTCTTAGAGAATATCATATCTCTTCATGAATTGAACTGACTCTTTAGAAAATATGGAAATTAGAGACGATTCAGTTGATAGAATTTCAATGGTAGTCGGTTGAAGTTCATATATACGTGCACATGTGTGTATTGTGCATTTTGCAACAGGTCAATCGATTGGACTGTATCAGTCCAATCGACTGAACTGGATTAAAATGCCAAGTGCATATATATATATATATATATATATATATATATTGTTAGACCAAAAAGTGGTTCTAACACCCAAATTGACTAAAATTATAATAAAATAAGATTAAAAACAGAAAAGAGACACGAGATTTATAGTGGTTCGGCGTTAAAGAGCCTACGTCCACTTTATATCACTTTGTTTGATGATGTAGAAGAAAGTACAACAAGATATTCACTCAATCTCACTCATTTTTCATATACATTCACTCAATTATATTCAAAATACACTTTGAATAATGATTTTGATTGTTTGGGAGTACTGGAATTTGGTTCTCAAAGATACTCAAACTCTTAGAGTGTCAAAAGATCCTTCTAAATGCCTCTTGGTGGTGTATTTATAGGTGAAACCTCTTCCTGGATTCGGGTCGGATCGGGTCCACGTGGCAACCACTCCTTCACTTTCGGGCTCAGACAGGTTTTGGAGTTGAGAACGTATAAGGTTAGTGGTAAACGTGGGTGTAACCACCCCGAATATTAAGGAGAACGTGGTATGAAGCAAATGGATGTCTTCAGTTCGGTTCGGATGGGTTTGTAAAATGGGGTTCGGGTCGGAGCATTCCTATCTGATCCGGTCCGGTTTGAATTCTGTCCTTCCTCATTTTGTCTTGCTTTGCTTTTCTCTGACTATATCCGATCCGATCCGAATTTTGGGCAGACTATTCTATAATATCTGATCTTTTATCTTTGTGTAGCCTAGTTCACAAAGTAGGCTAATATTTTGCCCCCTTAAGGGATGCTTTTATTGACGATGAAGCGTGCCTTGACATCATCTGTACATAAGTCTTTCACACTTGAACCGTTGAACTGTGGCTTCCATTTGCTTGCAAAAGACGCGTTATTTCATAAAGTCGTGTCTTTTATCGCCTATATATACGTCGTGGGATACATGACTTATTTCCTTCTTTTTAAACAACCTTAGGAACTCTTCTTGATGTCCAGTGATTCTTCCGGGTACGCATTTTCTTTATTTTTCTTTTGAGTCTAATTTATACATCGTGCTATTGCATTCAACCCATTCGGTTTGGATTCCGACCCATGCAGCCTTCTCTTTCCTTTTGCTTAATACTGGGTTAGCAGGCCAAAATATATTAGCGGGCTTGGTTTCCGGTCCGAGTGGAATTTTTTGGGCTAGGTACACAAAAGGCCATCTCAAACCCATATAAAACCATCACTTTTACTTCTTCCCTTTCTCTTATTGCTCTCGTTTTATAATTTTCATACTGAAACCCTAACCCTCCAAAACTCCAAAATTCTTCTTCCTAATCATCAAATCGTATTCGTAAGTGAGTTTTAAACTCGATTTTCTTGATAATAATTGATTTCAACTAGGATTTACAGTTAACTTGACCAATTTGGGCATGGGTTTGGTTTGGGTTCGTCATCACAGCCTCCTCCTCCCTCACCATCGTCGTTGGTGGCTCAGTCGCCACCTCGAGGTGTTGGGAGGATGGGATTAGGACCCACTGTAGGCGATTTGACCAAAAAATAAAAACTTGGTCTTGATTGGGGATATTAGCATGGAATTGGGTTCTAAGTTAGAAAAAGAGGAAGAAGAAGGAGATTGCAGGGGATCGGTTTGGGTGATGGAGTGTGGAAAATGGAGAAGAAGAAAGGGAAGAGAAGTTCTCAAAACCGGATCGGGTCGGAGCAAAAATCAGAGAGGCAGGGCTCCCTTGATCGGGTCGGGTCGGACGTGAAATTGGAACAAAGGAAGAAAATGGTGTGGTTGCCTAATCCGATCTGGACCGTTTCAGAAGTCCACCTCCGATCCGATCCGATTTTGATCCCTGAGCAACAATGTTTATCCCCAAGCCAAGATAAGGCTACATTCTCCGATCCCAATACACACATCTGAACTGAAACGAAGAAAAACAATCCAACTCAACACATAAGTACTTGCTTAACTAGCCCATTCAATTCTTGATATGATCTCCAACTTAGTGGACAGTTAGGATAGTGCCTTGCGAATCATAAACAAACGTTGAGAACTGTTCTGTACATCATCGTTTCGTCAAAACTTTACATTACGCTTCCAAGCGTTTGCTTTACATGTTTCGCACACACCGTACACACTTTAGTTCATACACATGCACAGGGGGACACGGGCTAATTTACTCTAATTTCTGTTATTGCTTCTTCGATAGTTTTATTGACCATGGACGAGAGACGTTCATCTCGATTAGCAGAAAAGAAAGAGGTCCCAGAGACATCCAAGAAAATCACTCTTGACGACATATCTTCTTCCTCAGATCCAGAACGGGATGACGAGGGCCCAGATTATGAGGTGGAAGCCCATGATAGTGAAGTATATTCTGGGGGTGATGTCTCTCTGGGTGAGGAAGAGGAGGGAGAGATTGGAGATGATCGTGCTCCTGATGAGTTTGCATCCGCTGCTATATTGGAGCCCACAATCCACCGGAAGGATTTATGGCCATCACTCGATTAATGTGTCTAGTTGGGGCGATACCTCCATTTTCACCTTTTGTCGTTGATTTTCTAAGACAAATGCGGATTGCCCCCATGCAGTTGCATCCCAATTCTTATGCTTATCTATACACCTTGTACATAGCATACAAAGAGATTCTAGGTATAGAACCTACCTTCGATGATATCCACTTCTTTTATAATTTCAAACATCGGACTCAAGAGACTCCCTCCTTCTCATACTTCGGATCAGTCCCGAAGAGAAAGATCATCACCGTTCCATTTAGCAGTAAGGCTGGCGATCCAAAACCTGAATGGTTTTATATCAAACAACAACCGGGGTGCGCTAGGAGATGGACCAAATCAAGTAAAACATCTATTTTCCAGACTCCAGCTTTAAGTGTTCATGTTGACATACTAACTTGCTTTCATTTTTATCCGCAGTTGACAACCCAAAGCAAATATCAGGTCAATTATACTCTGATCGTTTGCACCATTTGTTCAATGGTGACCAAAAGTTCTTGACCATCGAAAGTGTTCTTAAGGATGAATATCTCCATCGTCACGGGTTACCATCTATTACCCGTAGTATAGGTCACGGGACAGGTCCGTATGTGTACATTCCCCCGGTTGACATTATCCCCGATACAGGTGAGGGTTCAAAAGGTCCAACAATACCTCTCAGGACTCCTCCCTCTCCATCTTCAACTTAAGACGGTGAACTAGCTAACATAGCCGAGAAATACAGAGAAGGATACACCGTTCCTGATGCTGCCATTTCTCCTGAAAAGTTAACATCCCCTAATGAACTGCCACTAGATGCCCCTCAAGGAGATGCTCCTGCTACTGACGATTCCACCTTTCAGGGCTTGGGAGATCTTTCTTTGCCTGAAACTCTTTATACTCCAGAGGACTTTCCGACAAACCCCCTTATTTTTACCTCTTCGGAAGAGACTACTCCCGTAAAGACCAAGGAGCCTACACGTGCTAGTCTGACTTCAGGCTCGGGTTTGTTGGGGGGGGATACCACTTAGGATGCACTTTGCACATTAACACTGCACTTCACAGCACTTATATCTTATGCTAATGTCGACTCTGAACTTCACTTGTATTGTCGTGCAGGTACCATGTCACGTCCTTATTACGATATTGGAAAGGTTCGTCGTAGCATGTCAAAACCTTATGCCGACTCTGAGCATGATCGACGTGAGAGTCGGGGCAGAGATGACAGAAGGCATCATGATTCCTACCGACCTCACGTTTCACGCTCCCGTTCTCCGGTTCGATCGGACTCCGACAGATATAAGAGCCACCAAAGTCGACGTGGGGGAGACATATCACAACCTAAAGACTTAATTTCTCCCCAAGATAAACATAATCAAGAAAAGAGTCCACCTAAGCGCACTGATTCGAGAGACAAGCAAAAAACTTCTGAGAAACAACCTGAGAAAGGAGGCGCAGCCATTGTCTCTACCAAGCGAAAACACTTCGAATTATCATATTGCAGACCTCCACCACTGGATGCCGATTCCAAAACAAAATTAGCTTACTTGGAGAAGCAGTTCCCGGACCATTACTTCGAAAATCTCACTTTCTTACCCGCGCTCGAGCCTATTTCTTCAAAGTGGGAAGATGAAGCTAAGGAAAAGATTGATGCGGTAGAGAAACAGTACTCAGAGATGTATAAGTATTCACGTAATCTTTCCAGAATCATTCGGAACTTGATCACAGACGTTGATGCAATGAAGAAAGTTGCGGATTCTGACAAAAAAGCTTTAAAGAATCTCGAGAAAGACCTGGAAGATACACAAAGTCAACTTGCAATTGCTCAACGGGATGCCAACAATTTCAAAAAACAATTCAAAGAGTTGCAAAAGCGTTATCATGACTTATTGGAAACTCGTAGTCAAGAGCGTTTGGAGTTGAAGAAACAAGCTGAGGACGCTAAATCAGAAAGTGTCAGAATGCAATCAGCGTATAGTACTCTTGAGCAAGAAAAAGCCGAGTTAGCGAGAAAAAACGCTGAGTTCGAATCCAAATTACTGGAGCTGAGACTAGAGCTGCCTTAGCCAAGGGGAATTTAGATAACGCTGCCAAGTCCGCCGAAGAAGCCCATAAGCAGCTATCAGGAGCTCAAGAAGAATTGCATGGCTTTGGTGAACTAATGATATAATTCTTTGCACATATAATCCGTCGCCGAAACATCTCCTGGATCGAAGATTATCCAACTACCTTAGTTCATGTATGGAATCAAATCGTCGAATGGGAAAAAGATGAACTGAAGGTAGACTTTGTTGATGAAGATAAGCTCATGGAGAAGTATTTGAAAGATGATGAACCAGTATGCCTAGCTGAGGGACGTCGCCTTATTGCTGCTGCCATGGAGGAAGAAAGACGCCGAGTCAAAGGAAAAAATGTTCCTGAAGTTGGTTCCTCTTCTGTTTCTGCTGAAGCTGCTGGAGTAGAGGGATACGATCCTGAATACCCGGGAATTCCTAAAGCGCCTCTTCTATCCCCAATACCTGAATCAGCATCTGAAGTAGTAGCCACCCCAATTGAGAAATCCTCAGAAGGTATTTCCACCTTTTCGCCTTAGTTTGTCAAGGCAGTTTCCACCTTTCGTCATATCATTGGGCAGTCCATCGAGGATTCTTTGTTTTCCCCTCAGTTGATAACTGTTGCTTCTCATTCTGTAGGTGTTGAACCGACCGAGAAGACTGACGTACCTCAAGGAACCACCACTGGGGAAAAATCTGTGGAAAAAACTCGAGGAGAACTGGATAAGGCTACCATTATTGAATCAGGAGGAGGGGCTGAAGGTAAGAAGGAAGAGACTACCAATAAGACTCCCCTGCCACTTAACGTCGATACTTCTCATGATGACGAGATAATAGATGCTCTGAAAGACGATGATGGTAACAACGGGCATGAAGAAGAGCCTGACGTTTCTATAATTGGGGACTCAAAGAATCCTGATGACGAGACTCTGGCTGAAATGAAGGCCAAAAAAGACAATCATATGCAACTAAAAGTCGAGGAGATAGATCCCGAAAGCGTTAAACCTCTTGCCGTGGTGGATGCCGGGTCGAGGTTAGTTGCTAAGCTTTCAACTAGGTCGATTACCGAAGAGCTTGCTAAAAAATCTTCTCTTGACCTCAGCGCTCAAACTACTGAGAAGAAGTCTACTGATTCTGGAGCCTCAATCACAGAAAAGAAGAAGCCAAAGCGCCTTATGTCTGATGCTGAGAAGGAAGCTAAAAAAGCTCTTAAGGGTGCCAAGAAATCCAAGTCCACTCCAAATCCTAAGTGATAATGTGCTTTGTTATTTTGATATTCTATTGGCCCGCTATTGTTGCAGTGAGCGCGGCCCTTGTATATATCTTTTACTTGAATTCCCTGTACAAACTCATGCATTTGTAAATAAAAAAGTAGGTTTCCTGCAATGTCAGATAGTTATAAGTTCATCATATCGTGTTACAGTTATATAATAGAGTCACTGTTAAAGGGGAACAACATGTGTACACATATATGCCCCCAATCAATCTTGGATAACCGACCAAGGCTTATTCACGGTTGATTAAATTTAATCATCTAATTGCCCCTGATTCCCTAGCGGGGACAATTTTCTTTTGTCATTGATGCTCGTTTCTTTTAGCATCTTTATACTCTCCTGTCTTGTTATCAGGTTAGAGTCATCTTTGAGGCGGTCTCTTATCGGGGTGCACCTTCACGCCTCAGAGGACGTCGTCTTCCCGTCCTTTATACTCTCTCTCTTTTCACGAGAGTTAGAGTTAGGAATGTCATCTTCTCATTCCTTTTGTCAAATTATTCAAACGGCCGTTTCGTTTGTTCCTGCATGTAAATTCAAGTTTTGTTTCAAAATTCGGCACTTCATATTTGTGATGGGCAAGTCATATAAAACAATGCAGGAAAGTAAATAACACAGGATATTTTTATAGTGGTTCAGCTAAGTCATAGCCTACGTCCACTTTATAATCTTTTGTTAATATAAACAGACTTTTCTAGGCAAGTCATGCCTTTTTACAGGGTTCATAAAAAACAAAAGAAAATACAACATCCCTAATTCAAATATCACATCAAGTGCTGGGCATTCCAATCCCTAGGCACTTCTTCACCATCTACAGTCGTTAACTTGAAGGCTCCTGACTCAAGTTTCCGTTGGACGGCGAATGGTCCTTCCCACTTTGGACCGAGATGAGGAAGGGATGGAAAAACTCGCTTTAGCACCAAATCCCCTGGCTCAAAGGTTCTAAAGCGAACTTTCTTGTCATAATAGCGTGCCATCTGACGTCGATGTCTTGACGCACGCAAGTATTCCTCGTCCCTTTTCTCTTCGACTTCATCAAGGGACTCGAGGAGGAGTGCCCGATTCGTCATCGGGTCATAATATGTCACCCTGTGGGAGGGAACTTCAAGCTCTACCGGGATTACCGCTTCTGAACCAAATGAGAGAGAGAAAGGAGTATGGCCGGTAGCTGTCTTAAACGTTGTTCGATATGCCCACAAAGCCAAGGGCAATTAATCCACCCATTTTGCTTTTGCACGCTCCAACCGCTTCTTGAGGATGGATTTTATGACTTTATTTATTGGTTCTACTTGCCCATTCGACTGTGGATGGGCGACTGCAGTATACCGCTTGTCAATCTTGTATTTCTGGCAGAAATTTTTGAATTCGGCGCCATCGAACTGGGTTCCATTATCAGTTATAATGGTCCTTGGAATCCCAAATCGGCATATGATATTTCTAACCACGAAACTTATCACCTTTCTCGCTGTGATTTTGGTTAAGGGCTCAACTTCCACCCATTTCGTAAAATAGTCCACGACGACTATTGCATACTTCGCTCCTCCTTTGGCAATCGGTAGAACTCCTATGATGTCAATTCCCCACATGGCAAACGGCCACGGACTCACCATCGACTTGAGCTGGGTCGGTGGTGCTCTGGGGATCTTGGCGAACCTCTGGCATTTGTCGCAGCGTCGTGAGTAATCAGCTGCATCTTTATTAATAGTAGGCCAGAAATACCCATACCGCAACACCTTTTTTGCTAAAGTCTGACCCCCCGTATGATCTCCACACTCACCTTCGTGTACTTCCCTTAGTACACGCTTGATGTCGTCATGCGCTGTACATCGTAACAGGGGCATAGAAAATCCTTGCCGATAAAGGGTATTATCTTGAAGGACGTATCTGGTAGCTTTGCGAACTATGGCTCGCCTCTCACTTTTCTTTGGCGGGAGTACTCCATTTCTAAGGAAATTCTTGATTGGGGTCATCCACGACTCCCTCTCCGGTTCTGCTTCGAAAGCTAATTCAATTTCCATTAACTCAAAGCTTGGCGATCCCAACGTCTCAATTGGAACCATTTCGGTTTCCTCCGGATTGTCGGAACTTGCCAGCTTCGCTAGCCGGTCTGCCTTCTGGTTTTCAGTTCTTGGGATATGCATTATGTTATACCGTTCCAAGTTGCTCAACAGCTCCTTCACCTTTCCAAGATAGGTAATAAGTCGAGGTCCCCGGGCCACAAACTCCTTTCGTACTTGGCAGACGACTATTTTGGAATCGCAGAATATATCTAATACCTTTATTCCGAATTCCTTAGAAAGTTTAAGCACGGGATAATCAGGGCTTCATATTCAGGGTCATTATTGGTCGTTGAAAACTCTAGTCGCAGAGCGTAATATAAAGATCGTCCTTCAGGAGTAACTAAGACGATTCTGGCTCTTCGGTCGTTCTTGGCTCCGTCCGTGTATAACTTCCATGGATCTAACTCTAATTCTTCCTCTAATTTGACCACCTTATCATCGATCATCTCTTCCTCCGAAATTGTGAACTCTGTTATAAAGTCAGCCAAAGCTTGCACCCTGATCGATCTCCACGGCTGAAAGTTCAAATCAAACTGACTTAATTCAATATTCCACTTGATCAACCGTCCTGACGCTTCAGGTCTTTGCAACACCTGTCTCAGGCTGATCAGTGTATATGATTATTGGGTGAGCTTGAAAATAATGGCGAAGTTTTCGGGAGGCGATCAAAAGGCTGTAAGCGAGCTTCTCAATCCTTGGGTAGTTACGCTCTGCAGCTACCAATTTCTTACTTACGTAATATACCGGTCTTTGCACCTTGTCTTCTTCCCGGACCAAGGCGGTGCTAACGGCATGAGCCGATACTGCTAGGTAAACAAACAGCTCTTCATGATCCACTGGCTTCGACAAAATTGGTGGTCTCTCTAGTAAGTCCATTAGATTTCGAAAGGCCTCAACACAGTCTGGAGTCCATTCAAAAATTTTCTTTCCCTTTTTTATTAGGTCAAAAAACGGGACACATTTGTCTGTTGCTTTGGAGATAAATCTACTCAACGCAGCCACCTTCCCTGCAAGACTTTGGACGTCTTTGATTCTTCGTGGTTCCTCAATGTTCCTTATCGATGCTATTTGACTGGGATTAATTTCAATTCCTTGAGAGCTCATGATGAAACCTAGAAACTTTCCAGATGCCACCCCAAACGAGCACTTCAAAGGATTTAGCTTCATTCGATACTTTCGCAGGATACCGAACATCTCTGCCAAGTCTTGCGTATGGCTAGAGGACTGCCTCCATTTGACAAGCATATCATCCACATAAACCTCCATGGTTTTCCCTATTTGGTTATAAAACATCATGTTCACCAAGCGTTGGTAGGTAGCTCCAGCGTTTTTCAATCCGAAAGGCATGACCACGTAGCAGTACAACCCCAAATTTGTAATAAAGCTCGTGTGCTCTTGATCGGGCACATGCATGGGAATCTGGTTGTACCCGGAATATGCATCCATAAAAGAAAGAAGTTCATGTCCCGCCATCGAATCCACAAGCTGGTCTATTCTGGGGAGTGGGAAGCTATCTTTCGGGCAGGCTTTGTTCAAGTCTGAAAAATCAATACACGTCCGCCACTTTCCGTTTGACTTCTTTACCAAAACAGGATTCGATATCCAGTCGGGATATGTCGAATCTCTAATAAATCCGTTCTCTTTCAGCTTCTCCACTTCTTCTTTCAGAGCTGCCGAACTCTCTGGGCCGAACATACGTCTCTTTTGCTTTACAGGCGGGTGTTTCGGGTTTATACTCAGCAAATGACTCATGATGGATGGTGATATCCCACACATGTCAGCGTGGGTCCAGGCAAACACATCCAGGTTTGGCTTCAGAAAGTCAGCCAGTTCTTTGGCTCGGTGCGGATCCAACTGGGATCCAATCTTCAAAAAATTTGTTGGATCAGCTTCATCAATGGGTATATCCACTGTCGTTTCGTTAGGAGTTTTTTTTCTATCCTCAGGTTCCTCATCCTCTCTGGGATCTAGGCCCTCAGGCATTCCCTTAGGCAACTCCTTCGGGGCTGATCCCTCTAATTGCTACGCCGAACCCTCCTTTGGAGGAGATGAAGTACTTTTAGTATAGATGTTGAGTCCCTTCATCAGCATCTTTAATTCAACAATATAACAAGCTCGCCCGGAGACTTGGTCTCCCCTCATTACTCCTATTCCGGCTTCAGTTGGGAACTTTAGCAATAAGCACCATGGTGCGATACAAGCCCTGAACTCTGCAAGGGCAGGCTTTCCTAAAAAAGCATTGTAGGGCGAATCGATATCTAGCACTACGAACTGAAGCATTCGTACTCTTCGACGATCCCCTTGTCCCAACGTCACGGGTAACTCTATATACCCCATTGGAGCTGTCGATACCCCATTGAAGCCACAGATCCAACCTTCACAGGGCTTCAAATCTCCGGCTCGAGTCTCATCTGATCAAATGACTTCTTAAACAGAATGTTGACAGAGCTTCCATTGTCTACTAGTACCTTATGAACCAATGCCGTCCCAATAGTAGTGGTAATAACCAACGGATCTTCGGTAGGTGATTGGATTCCGGTATCGTCTCTGCAACGGAACACCACATCATCGAACATTGTCTTCTGCTGTTTCACAGGGGTGATATCTTCCAAATCATTACACTCGTCCACATCTATGTGCTTAATTGCATTAACGTATTGGTCCATCGCTCTGAAACTGTGAATGGCTGGATGGGGTCAACCTACTATGGTGTTAATGACAATCCCTTTGCCCTTTTGTTGCGCTGTAGGCTTGGGAGCAGAATGATTCTGGTTTGGGGCCTGTCCTCCCTGCCCCCTGTCCCTTGGGGCAACCTTATACTCATCCAACTTCCCTTCACGCAACAACTTCTCAGCCACATCTCTCAAGTGTCGACATTCATTCATTGAATGTCCGTGGGTTCCGTGAAATAAACAAAATTTTCCGGTAGCAATTTCTTTCTCTGTCGAATCTCGTGGCGGTGCCTTTTTGTATTGCAAAACATTATACGTGTCCAAATAAATGTTCTCCAACATATCACTCAACGGCGAATAATTTTCAAAAGTCTGAAACCGGGGTCTTTTGTCAGAATTACTTCCTCGGTTCCTGTTTCTCCTATTACCATTCCCATTACGGTTGTTGTTGCCCCCGTTTCCATTATTATTGTTTCCATTCTTGTTTCCAACATTCACTTCGACTTTCCCAGAACTTTCTCCAGATTGCTTTACAGCAACATTACTCTAAACAGCTTCTTTTGAAGCCGCTTCGGACATCCTCTTTCTGTTTGACCGTGCTTCCTCCCATCTTAACCGAATATTGGCCTTCTCATAAAACAACTCTCTTATGGGAGGCGGCTTCCCAGAAAGATAATCTCCAAACTCTGAATCAGGATCAACTCCCTCCATTAAGGCCATCAAGATGGTAGGCTTATGAGGGTCGCTGACTTCTGTTACAGCTAAATTGAAACGGTCTAGATACGACTTCAAGGACTCACCCGGTGCTTGCTTAATTCTCGATAATTCGATAACAGTCTTAGACTTTCGGGCGTGAAGTCGGAATTGATTCATAAAACGTTCACTTAATTCTTTGAAATTCGATATCGATCGAGGAGGAAGTCGGGTAAACCATAGTATTGCTACGTCTTCTAAGTAAATCGGGAAAGACTTACACTTCACAGTGTCAGGAGCAGCTGCAGCATTCATAAACCATGCGTATCGCATCAGATGTTGTCCCGGGTCAGTCCTCCTGTTATATCTGTCCATCTACGGCAAATTAAATCGTCGGGGGAACTGAAAGTCAAGAATGTCATCAGTAAAGGGAGTATGGCTTCGCTCAATACCATAATCTTCATTGGTGTAATTTCGACTCTCAGACATGATCTGGCGCGCCATAGCCCATACATCAACATTGGTCAAGGCCCGTTCAGGCTCCATGGCCCTGATATTCGGGTTTCCTCTGGGCTCCTGATCAGGGGACACCCTCCTTCTTCTAGCGGCTTCTGCTCTGCTTTGCTCCCTACGTTCCCGGTCGATCTCGGGGGGAAGGGGCTGAAGCATCTGTCCCTGAGTGGGGTTGGTAAGGTTAGGATCTCTAGGGAGAACATAAGATCCTCGCATTGGTAACAGCATAGGCTCTCTCAAGCTCAGGTCATCGGGTCCTAAACACAAGCAGCATCTTCGCGGGATCCCAGAGATCCAAAAGTCATTTGTTCCAAATTCTGAGGTCGTTCAAGCGGCATTCTTTCACGAGGCCGCTCTTCCTCTGAGGAAGATGACTGATCCACTGCAGTGTGATGAACTGGGGAAGGGGTCCTCCGCCTGTGAAGCTCACCAATCTCCCTACTCATGGTTCTCATATTCTCTTGCATCATAAGGTTGGTGCGCTCGTGGGTTCTCATAGCCTCCCTAGTGCTCTCAAGCATGTCGAGAAGGCGCGAAAAATCTCCTTGTGTGACAGGCGCAGACGGATTGATCTGGTCATTGGTTCTGGTGGCTGGAGTCGGAGCATTTGGAGGGGCTCGAGTAGAGGTTCCAGCATCACCTAGAGTCGGGTCGGATCGGAGCAAAGTGACCTGGCCGGACCGGTTCGGATTGGGGGAGCGCACCTCTTCAATGTCTTCTACTCGGTTCGGATCGGAGCTCTCCCTCCGTGACCGGTTCGGATTTCCTGAGCCGGACCGATCCGCTTCTGATTCTTGCCCACGAGACCTCGTCACGACCGCGTTTCACTGATCTTCGCCAACTTCGTTCCCTCAACTGGTTTGAACTTCCTTGCCTTTTCCTTTGGCCATAATTCTCCAACAATCAATCAACAAGTACTTAAAAGCATCGGAAATTGGGGATTAACTTCTTTGAACTCAACGGTCCAAAAAGTAGAACGATAATCCAGAAAAATAGAGAATTCAAATGATTCTCAGTGAAAGCACCAAAATGTTAGACCAAAAAGTGGTTCTAACACCCAAATTGACTAAAATTATAATAAAATAAGATTAAAAACAGAAAAGAGACACGAGATTTATAGTAGTTCGGCGTTAAAGAGTTTACGTCCACTTTATATCACTTTGTTTGATGATGCAGATGAAAGTACAACAAGATATTCACTCAATCTCACTCATTTTTCATATACATTCACTCAATTATATTCAAAATACACTTTGAATAATGATTTGGATTGTTTGGGAGTACTGGAATTCGGTTCTCAAAGATACTCAAACTCTTAGAGTGTCAAAAGATCCTTTTAAATGCCTCTTGGTGGGGGTATTTATAGGTGAAACCTCTTCCTGGATTCGGGTTGGATCGGATCCACGTGGCAACCACTCCTTCACTTTCGGGCTCAGACAGGTTTTGGAGTTGACAGCGTATAAGGTTAGTGGTAAACGTTGGGTGAACGTGGTTGTAACCACCCCGAATATTAAGGAGATCGTGGTATGAAGCAAATGGATGTCTTCAGTTCGGTTCGGATGGGTTTGTAAAATGGGGTTCGGGTCGGAGCATTCCTATCTGATCCGGTCCGGTTTGAATTCTGTCCTTCCTTATTTTGTCTTGCTTTGCTTTTCTCTGACTATACCCGATCCGATCCGAATTTTGGGCAGACTATTCTATATTACCTAATCTTTTACCTTTGTGTAGCCTACTTCACAAAGTAGGCTAACATATATATATATATACATAAGTTTTTAATAAAAGTGTGTTTGTGTTGTGATACAAACTACTTGAGGGTAGATTTTAATAATAATTTATACTACTAAGACTCGAAACTCCAGAGATATGACACTATGCATTAGTTTGAAGCCTTGTCTTCATTGTAATTTACATCAACATGCATGTCTCTATTATTTCATGTTAATCGTAGTAGAATCTCCTTATTGAAAGATAAGATTCTTGTCATGAACCAAAACAAGATTCAACATAGTGCAGACCCATGCTACGCACATGGTTTTGCTATAAAACTGAAAAATTTATGAACTGCCTTTTGAAATCTATTATTGTAGTTATTCGTTTTCCTAACATTTCTATTAACATATTTGTTTAACATGCAAAAGTGTTATTTTTACACTCATATCTTATCTTTATTGTATATAAATAAATATTACTTTAGGTATTTTTGTGTGTTTTCACAGATTGTCAATAAAAGTCTCCTCTGTCTCAATCAATGACCAATTGCATACACGAATGCTACTTTTTGGAATCAATGAGTTTCTTATCACAAAGGAATTTGCAGCACGCCGGTAAAGGTTAGAAAATTTGGTAGAGTGTTCCAAGTTCAATCCCTGCCAAGTCCTATTTTTATGAAGAAAGGGACATGGATGCTTCACACCCCGCCTCCCGTGTTTTAAAGAGTAAATGGACTAGGTATATATTATATGTATGTATATATATATATATATATTCATATGTACGTATATATATATATATATATATATATATAATATACACTTAATAAAGATTTTAGGAATTTGGCATATTCCTCTCAAAGGAATCATATCAAATCAATTATATTTAATTGTCATGCAGAAGAAAAGGAAACCGTTGATTATAAATCTTCAATCAAGCATATGCTGATCTTCATCGCTGACAGTGTCACTTGTCAAAAGGAAACTTTTGATTATAAATCCTCAATCAAGCATCATAAAGAGAATATTTCTTTATTCTTGAAAAGAGAACATTTTCATATATTTTTCTTAGGCCCAATATTCATATAGATAGGAGATTACATTCCCTATAAATACTCATTGTATTTATTGTAAACCTCTGTGTCTTTTTCTATATTCTTTTCTTCTTCTCCTTAGCAAAGCTTTGTTTTTTCTTTTTTTCTTTATTTTGCATTTTATTTTTCATGGCAGTTTGTGCTGTCTATTCAACCAGATTTGATATAGCACAAATTTCTATTGCATTTTCTTTTCTTATTAGTGATTGACCGTTTGATTAGATTCAACGGTAATGCTAATTTTTATTTTCTGTTTGTTTATTTCCGTTCTGCAATTTTATTTTCGGTATTCTATTTTTCATTGTTAATCATTGAATTTATTATAAATCCAATTAGATTCGAATCTGTAGTGAATTCAGTTGTAGTTTTACTTGGTTTTCTTTTTTGTTTTATTGATAATTGCAATTTTGGTTGTCGGTTCAATTAGATTTGTTTTGAAACAAATTGCAATTTTAATTTTATTCAAATCACATCTCTAAACATGTCTAACTCGCCCACGAAATTACATAATTAATAAATTTTAATTTTCCACTTTGTGCTAGACCTACATACTACACAACTGTGCACTTGGTGTAAATTTACAATAAATTTGCGTTTTTTTAATCCATAGAAAAGTGTCAAACAAGTTTTTGGCGCCGTTGCTGGGGAGACAACAATTAAATTTTATTGTTTATTTAATTTCCGATTCTTGTTAGTTTTTTTTCTTTTGTTTTATATATATATATATATATAATCTAGATTTGTTGATTTGGTATATCAATTACATTGGTACTATTATCAAGGAAAAAATTGCATTTTTTCTCGATTTCTTTCCGTTTTTCAATCTCCTTTTTTTCCTTTTTCCACTTCCTTTCCTTTTTCCAATACATTGCCTTTCTTCCGAGTTTCACAAAATAAGAAAGAAAAAAAATCCTTTTGCAGTTTTTATTGTTTCCCTTCTTGCTTTAAATTTCCATTGCTAGTCCCTTTAACCCTACTTTCTTCTCTTCAAAACCAAAAAATTCAACTCATACCCACAGTTCTTATACGGCCATTGCCACCATCTCTCAGACTCATAAACATTATCTACCGCGACTACTTCATCTATAAATCACAAAAATCCTCACCACAATCCTCATCTATACTCATAACCCTTCCTCGCATACAATCCTCTCACTGCCATCTTTCACCAAACATGTTCAATTATACCCAATGACTTTTTTTTGGTTTTATAAAAGTTATTGATTAGTTAATTTAGTATTAATCATTGATACTATAATCTTCTAGACAAGAGAGAAAAAAGTTACAATTTTTCCTTGATTTGCCTTTCTTTTTTGTTTTCATTTGGTCCCTTCTTACATTCTTTTCAACCTGATTTCTAGCTAAAAAAATCCCTTTTTCTCTACATCACTCTTCACAATTCACCAAAATTATACATCCCTCACCTGCCACAACTACTCCAAGTTCAGGAAAACCCCATAGCACAACCAACATCATCCTCAACCATCAACTGCCCCCTTCATCAAACCACGTCACTAGAAAAAAAATTGTTTCCATTGGGCATTGACTTATAGGAGTATTCCTTTTATTTAGTGTGTGGTTCTTATTGTTGTTTTTTTGGCTTAGTTTTTTTTTGTTTGAGCTTAGTTTTTTTTTGGCAAAGCCAACGGGGTTGAGTGGTGGTCCCCTACTACTTTTATTAATATACCGGAGACGAATACAGATAAACAAGGACAGAAAATTCTAAAAAAGAAGACGAAGACAACACATTATATCAATGCCATCATAAGCTAGACAAAACAAATAATTACAAAATTGCAAGCAGCGGTAGCTAGAGCTAGCTATATGCTTCCAAAAATGTTGGGATCATATGCGAATTTCAGAAATTTAAGTCCATCCCTCAATTAATGCCATAACTGATGCTTGAATTGTGTGCTATTGAATGTTCTGCCTAGTTCAAAGACAAGCCTGTTTCTTTCGGCCCAAAGACAGTGAACAAACTTCTTAATGACATATGTGAACATCCTGGCTTTCTTGCTTCTACCCTTGACCTTTCGCTTAATCTCATCCCACTCCAGAAGACTGCCAGTTTGCATTTTGACATCGCCAATGAGTCGCAACATTTCAGGCCAGTGCGTCTAATAGTTTGGCATTAAAAACAGATGCTTTCTTGTCTCAGGTTGAACATTGCATATAGGATAGGTAAGAACCACTTGCATGCCATGTTCATGGATTTTGTCTCTGCTATGGATTGCACTGTGGACTGTCTTCCAAAGACACAGGTTTTCTCTTGCCACGTTGTCTCTACGCCAAATTGCTTTGTGCCAACTACAAATAGGAAGATTAGCGGCACCTTGTAAAATGGAATATATATTTTTAATCTTGAAATTTTCACCTGCCTAATTCCAGTGCAAGATTAAGTTGTCATTCTTGGGAGCCCAGTTGGTCTTAATACTCTCCTACATGCTGTTGACTTGGTGATTCGACGTGGCTGGCAGTGTTAGACGATTACCATGAAAGCAGCTCGCCACCTTGTTGAAGAGGTTGATTCCAGATTGTTGTATGGCGAAGCAAGGTAGTACATTGTCGAGAATTACACCATAGTCACACCATGGTCTTCCCAAAAGCTAATATCGGTAAAAGTGCATTGCCCATGTTTGAGGTAGGGTAGAAAAGAAGCCCTTAGCTTAAGCATGCTTTTCCATGACCAGCTCATAGTGTTTTTCACATCCAACGACCAAAATGAAGTGCCTTAGATGACGTGTTTGTGAGACCATTCAACCCATAGGCTCTCCTTTTTAGTGAGGATGTCATTCAGGTGCTTACCATAGGCCGCCTTATTCCATGTACTCATGTTAGTTATACCAAGGTCACCCTTACTTATGGGATATTCAAGCAGATCAAAAGAAGTGAGGGCAAGATATTTAGCATGAATATTACCTTTCCAAAGAAAATGCATAAAGGTTGTTTTCAACATATTAAGTAATTTCTACGGTAAAAGAAATGCCGAGCCCAGTAGACATGCATAGCTATAACTACAGATTTAATGAGTGTTACCTTACCCGCTTGGCTAAGCAATCTTGTTGACCAGCAGTCAAATCTGCTAGTAATCTTAGCGCAAAGTGGGCAACATTGTCTAGTAGTTATTCTTGAGGTTGCAAGAGGCAACCCAAGATAAGATGAGGGAGCTTCATTGCATTTTAGGCCAGTCAGCGTATGAATTAGGGAAATCTGAGAATCGCTAACACCGGATGCTAGAAATTTAGACTTGTCATAATTAATACATAGTCCAGTCATAAGGTAGAATTTGTCTAGTGTAGTCATGATGTTAGCAAGTGTGTTAATATCAGGTTTGCAAAAGATAATTAAATCATCCGCGAACATAAGATATGTAATCATAGGATTATTGCATTTAGGATGGAGACTAAACTTCCCCGATACAACTAAAGCATTTAACATTCTAGTGAGAAGTTCCATAACAATTAAGAATAAATACGCAGAAATCGGATCCCCTTGCCTTATGCCTTGTTTACTGTTAAAAAATCCAACAGCTGAGCCATTGACATTGACCGAGAAGTGAGCGGAACTAATACATGAGTAAACCCAGGTAGTAAAGCAATGGGGAAAGTTCATGTAACTCATAATTCTAATAATTGAAGTCCACTGCAGAGTGTCGAATGCTTTTCTAATATCAAGTTTTAACATAATATGTGGAAACATGTATTTAGAGTTGTAAACCTTGAGAAGTTCGTGAGCTAATAACACATTGTCTAAAATATTTCTCCCATGTAGAAAAAAGTTATCAGTATTGCCAAAAAGTTTAGAAAAGTAATTGATAAAGGCATTTTGTATTCCCGCTTGAGTATTAAAAACATTGTCGTAGTTATCAATGATGGAAATAATAGTTTCTCTGTTTTGTTTTGATTTGAGAACCGCATGGAAATAGGACATGTTCCTATCACCATCATCCGCCCATCTTATCCTAGCATTTTGCTTATTCATTGTAGATTCAAGGTGCATTGCATGTTTAGGATTTATGTTATACTCAGTTTCGATACCCGCAAGCCTAGGGTTAGATGGATCTCTATTCATTTGGCTTTGGATGTTTTCAAGCTTTTCAGTCAATTATTTAGATTGATTAGTGCCCCCAAAATTTTTACTTGCCCAAGTTTTAAATTCATTTTTCGTGTTCTTCAGTTTTCGGTGTAAAATAAACATCGGATTACCAAAAACAGGGGGACCCCAACTTTTCAAGATTATGTCATTAAACTGGGTGTCACTAGTCCAAGTGTTAAAGAATTTAAAACTCGGTTTCCTATTGATCATATATTCACCCAAGTGTAGATTCTGAAGGTAGTGATCGGATAACATAGGAGGTAGCATTTCATTTATCAAAGTAGGACACACAGAAAGAGTATACAAATTACAAAATGCATGATCAATTATGGTGAATGTTCTTATACCCTCTCTCTTGCTATTGTTCCAAGTGTACTGAACTCCAAAAGAGTTAATCTCAGGCAAATCCGAATCAGTAATGGCAACATTAAGTGGACTAATTTCAGAGAGTGAGACAGGGGTCCCTCCAGTTCTATCTATAATTTTGAGGGGAGAGTTGAAGTCCCCATAAATGATCCATGGGTGTGTGCGCTGTCTAAGGTTCGGTAAATTATTAAAAAGAGAAATTATAGCATTGGCAGTGTTGAGTGCATAAACAAAAGTGATGTAGTAAGATGTGGCAGTGGGTATATGTGTAACGTCCCGGAAAAAGTCGATCTTGGTTATCCGATATACAACACATATCAAACATCCAAGGATCGAAAATACCGGTAGTTAATGAAAGAAGTTAGAAGGTGAGGAAAGATAAGATAGAAACTTAGAATAGAAGAAGAAGAAGAAGAAGAACACAACATCAGAGTAACACGAACCTCACAGCGGAACGAATAACATATAATATATATCATAACTTTGAAATATAAATCTGTACTTGAATATACATATCTTTTCCAAAGTACAACACTTACAACACAGCGAAAATAAACAATAGCTATATGATCCTGAAGCCTCTTGCTCCAGCTCTTCAAGTATCTGTAAATCCTGACTACTTGACTGCCTGTACAAAATTGGGCACCCAAGAGTTTAGGGAAAACAAAACAAAATAAACTCCGGGTCAGTCATGGGACTGGTATGAGTAAAACAGTTTAAAACAGTTTGAGCCATTAAACGATATCTCATAAGACCACATCGTATAACGGAACGGGTTTTTCCCTTATGAGAATCCAAAATAATATTTATATCAAAACTCATTGATATTATAATAATGTCTATCAACCACAATATAATAATCATCTAGCAGAAACGCTTTCATCTCACGTTCTACATATATAGTATAAAATCAAAACCCCGAGCGCTTATTGGATAATGATTTCCAACTATGACAAGGTATGGAACCATCTTTCGCTAGTGTACCTCTAGAGAGGAATACACTAGGTTCAACAAGAACATCTTGCAACCCGGCCACACATGACCGACCACTCATTTCGCTTGAGTGTATCGAATGTATATCACCAACGGTTGGGATCAACAACCATTTCCCGAATGGGACAGCATCGACAATAGATTTTTAGAAGTAAATGAAACTCTAGATCAGGTGATTATACACCCTAATAGGTGCGACCTACATAGACATGTTGCCTGCCCGATTTTGGTCATTTCTTGTTTGTGAGGCTAGAGGCCACGCTTATCTCTGACAGATCACACATTTATTAACTTTGAATGTCACATCGTCATACCCGCCAAATCACAAATTGATTTATCCAAAAATAACACGGGTATACAGCTAAGAGAAACGAATTCCTCCGCCACCAAACGTGAATACGTTTGAAGAGATCAACTTACGCGATCTATTAGATATACTCTGTCAGACCTTCTTCCATACAAGTTGTCCTGGGACTGGACAAACCGAAGGCACTATTCAGTACATCCATCTTAGGCAATTGTTATCTTAGATTTATACAACAGCCCTTGCACTTTACTCCGTCTTCAATATATTCAGCGTACTTGATTCGCAACGCTTATGCCAATACGGAGTGGTTCTTCGGATAATAATCCAACCGGTCTCTCCATATTAACAACGTTAAAATGGTCAAAACTTTGATATTCGGTGATTTAACTATCAAATGAAAACATGTATGTGTACACACAACGATCTTATTTCTAAATGGAATTATCGATCCAATCATCAAACATATATATATATATATATATATATTTCCTCATTTTCTATGTTTAGAAAATATATGTTATTAACACTGGAAAACATTTCCATGGCTTAATTACGTATCACTATTCTTCCACATCTATCAGACTCTAACTATAAACTAACAAGAGAACAACTTCCTAAGTATAAACCCCGTAGGCCGAAACCAACATCAGATCGATACTTAGGAAACCATTCAACTTATTAATCTCTAGTCAGTTTCTAATTTTTGTTTAACTCCATTTTGATTAACTATGTTCGATTAACTCCTTTCGAATACTGAATTCGATTAACTCCTTCGAATACTGAATTCGATTAACTCCTTCGAATACTGAATTCGATTAACTCCTTTTCATTAACTCTATTTATTTTCCCAATAAATATTCCTTTATTCTATTTATTTTCTAAATAAATATTCCTTTATTCTATTTATTTTCTAAATAAATATTCCTTTATTCTATTTATTTTCTAAATAAATATTTCTTTATTCTATTATTTTCTAAATAAATATTTCTTTTTTCTATTTATTTTCTAAATAAATATTTCTTTATTCTATTTATTTTCTAAATAAATATTTCTTTATTCTATTTATTTTCTAAATAAATATTTCTTTTCTAATTATTCTTTGATTTTATAAAAATATTTTCTTTTATAAAATCCTTTTCCTTTTATATATAAAATCCATTGATTTTATATAAATAATTTATTTTCAAAATATACTTTGAAAATCCTCTTATCTACATCCCAGTATTTCTTACGGTATTTAAAATACCAAATACAATGATCGATATCATTCAAACACACATAATCAACAACACATTATATATCACATCATACCACAGTATATGAAATCAAACAGTATTAAATATTGAGGAATCCAGTTGGATCCCTCTAACCTGTTTCCCTGCATCACAGATGTTAAACAATATAATTAACATCGATTTCATTTCAATATGAAATATTCTGCTAAACAGAATCAATATTTGATTAACGATTTATATATATATCGTTATCTATAATTTTAACCGATACACAAGCAATTCAACCAAATAGTTAACACACAACAATCAACAGATAATTATCAGTTCTAAAAATGGGTTATAAAAATATAACTGTTCAGAGTTGGTGAGTTTTACTCACATTGGACGATCATAGTTAATAACGATAACCATCGCTTGATTCAGACGGACAATTTATTTTGCAATAAATTGTAACAAGCTTTGATTCACTCTTAGTCAGTTCCATGTTGTAGTGGTCGTCCATACGATCCCGTCGGATCTTGTTTCGTTGAATTTCGATACCGTATGATAGAGTTACACATTTTATAAGTTATACGAAAATTATAAACTAAATTAAAACTAAAACTCTAAATTTGAATTGGGCTTTTACCCTTTCACTTGGCCCAATATACCACACCCGCACCTTTAAGCCCAGACCAACGTGTACCCTTCTTCCCCATTCGATTTATAGTAAGTTGTCTCCACCAAATGCCATAGCCGCAACATTCATAACCTCCCATTCCTCCATCCCATCATCGTTTTCCAAACCGACACTTGCATTGAACTTCTCATCAAACCCTCTTCCACCTCAAACCCTCAACCTCCATCTCGCAGGCAGGAATCACATCGCCTCCGACCCATTTGCCTTACGTACCAGTGAACAGCATCGACATTTTTTATTTCAAAAAAAATCCCATAATTTCTAACAAACTACTATTTTCTCTCCTCAATCCATTTCTGAACTCGAATTCGAACCTTAACGCCTTCACTGCTCCAAAATGCGAACCCTAAATGACGACGCACCATTTCCAATAGATGAAAGCAACGTCGAACCTCGTAAAACCCATAGGAGGATGAAGGAACTCTTAGCAGGAATCGAAATACATATTTATTTTGATTTGTAGGATTTTATCTGATTTGTTATGATTTTGTGAACTCGCGATTTTTACTGTAAGAAGTGGAGGCTCCTATTTTTTTTGTTGCGTTTATAAAGGGGATGGTGAGGCTGAGAATAGAGGGAGACGTGGCTTGGTTTTGGTTCACTTACAAATTTAGGATATTTTATTTAATATCATTTTATATTTGTTTCTGACTTCTAAAAATTCGTGTGGTCACACATGATACCCAAAAATCACGAAAATTGACATGCACCTTCAGTTCGACATTACGGTCCCAACGAAAATGGTTTCGTAGAATTCAGACTCCGTTTTCTTACACAGCGTATTTTTAACTGTCAAAATATCGACTGTTTTTCACATTAAAATCCCGTACGGCCACATACTGACTCTAAAAATCACGGAAATTGAAATCTAGCAATAATTTAATATTGCGGATCCAACAAAATTAGTTTCGTCGAATTCTGAGGTCATATGCAAAACTGGCTATTTTTAAAGCTTTAAATAACCCATTTAAATATATAAATATATTTAAAAACAATTAAATTTAATATTTAAAAATAAATATTATCGTATAAATTCACAGCAAAATATCGTACAGCTCTAGAATATTCCTATATCAATTTCTAACTCGATATTTCAAATCCCACTCTAAATCGATATACGATTTATAATGAAATTCCTTTTATATATCGTTATAAATTATAAAGGAATTCCACAATGACTTTTCTAAAATTTGATTTGGAAATAAATCAAAATCTACACGATGAAATCCCGATTTTTCTCTTCCATTAGAAAAATATACTTCACCAGCTCCTAACGTTTCTTGTTTCACAGAAATCCGATTTAAAACGGCTTCTGTATATTCGTTTAAAGTTAGAATCGCCAAATTACGAACTACCGCGCCATTTCGAGCTCGATTATATTTATAATATAATTAATACGTTCAACTGTCGTTAATTAAATATATTCGTGAATATAATTCAACTTTAAACTGAATTATATATTTTGAATTTGCCCAATTCACACCATATCGCCATTTCTGCCAATTCTGATTATTTCAGAATTTAATATATTATTTAATTATTAATTTAATTAAATATTCAAAGTTATATAATTTAAATGACCATTTAAATTCTAAATCACTAATTATATAATTAAATAAGTTAATTATATATCGCAGAAAAATACGGGTCGTTACAATATGAATATTATGACAATGCATGTGCTGATTAGATGCAGTAATGGTAGATAAATTATGAATAGAAGGGTCATAAAGGATAAGAATCCTCCCATAACTAGCGTCATGTAAGTTATGTAAATACTTCCAGTTTAAATTGATGTAGCAGCTCTAAGCGAGAGAATCGTATCCAATTTAGTTTCTAATATTGCAATTAATCTAAGATTGTATTTTTTGATTAGGAGCTTACGTTGGTCAGGCTTCACGTCTTGATGAGCACCTTTAATGTTCCGCACACATAGATTTTGCTACATTGGGAGACTCAGTGTGTGAGTTGCTGACATTTGCCATAGATCTCGTAACGACCTTAGATGCTTCAGGTGCAGGATGTTTAAGTTTGGAACTACTCTGCTGATTCTTTTTACCTTTATCAGATTGATATAGATGAGATTCAAGGGGATCCTTGTGTTGTGGAGGTGGAGTAATAGCATTATAAGGTGAAGCATTGCTTTTGTCCATCATTATTTCCTTCTGTTTATCTTTTATATTACTTATATTGCACTTGGATTTCAGAGCTTTACTATTGTCTTGGTTAGTCCATTGTACATGCATTTGATCCACTTGTATAAATGATATGAGCTTATCAACATCACTTCCTTGTTTTGAATTCATACTGCCTACTAATGGCATAACTTCCAGCAATAGCGAATGCATATCGTGTTGTTCATTTACCTCAGCATTATTTTCATGCTCATCTGTCACCTTTTCTATGCCAAAAGTATTGGGCACAACATGAGCTGCAACTTCAGTACTCATAATATCCTCAATAGTTTCCTGATTAGTCTTGGCATTATTCATAACTTCTGATTTTTCATTTGTGTTAGCACACACATTGTCTACCTTGTTATTTTCCACCAAGTTTCTTTTTCACTAACTACATTCTCCTTAGCAGCTTTCTCAACAGTTATAACTTCATAGGAATTCTCACTAGAATGCTGGTTGTTTTCAATAATTGGGTTGTTTCCAGCCCCCATATCTTTGTCCAGCACTTCATGTAGATTATCATTCAGACAATCAAATCTGTTAAATGTGTCTAAATCCTCATTTGGAGTCTGCATGGCTACCATTATCACTTTTGTATTAGCTGTTAGTTTAGCAGTTTTGTCAGATCTTATTATAACATTATAAACCTCCCCTTCTTCATGGATATCCTTACTTTGGTTTACGACAACTTCCTTTCTCTTTTTCCATTGAGCTTTCTTAGCAATAGCCCAAAAATCACCAAATGTAGCCTTGCTTTTGTGATGTTTGAAGGAAACTAATTTTTTATATCTTTCCACCTTCTCCCAAGGCTGTGGCTTAGGCGGTATTGTTGTTCTTCGCGTTGGAGCATCTTCTGTTGCTTATTACTAGTTTCAGCATAACAACTAGCATTACTCTAAGACGCCTAAGTGTTAACTTTGTATAACTCTGGGTTATTTGTCCTGTTTCTTGCTGCATCTACTTGTTTAGCTTTCATCACCTCACTTCCTTCACATTTGTCTATTTCATGGCCAAAAACCTTGCATGTTGTGCATACCTGTGGTTTCCAGAGGTAATTAACGTAAATTCTCTGGGTACCACCATTAGGGGTTGTTACCAAGAAATCATCAACAAGTTCAGAGTCTGGTCTTACTTCAATTAAACATTTGGCATAAGCCAGTCTCTCAAGCTTTTCAATCGATTCGTTAAGACGGATAAATTTGCCAAGGCAACATGCTAACTAGTTGATCCCAGGGTGTGACCAAGCAAAAATAGGGATGTTAGTGAATTGTACCCACACGGGCACTGCCTTGATTGAGCCACAGACATTATTTACTTGAGAATCGTATGGTTTTATGATGAAACGCTTATTTTTTATGATGATTGGGTATCCCATAAGTATGTTTTGTCTGTCCTCTTCATTTGTGAACTGAAAAAGAAATAGTATGCCGTCTGATTTCACGCTCATGGACCCCTTCAGCTTCCAGTTAGCATTGACTTTTTGTGTGACCGCTGAGTATGATAAAGGCTCGTCTAAGAAGAAGACGACGAAAGCTCTTCCCTAAACTCGAGTTCTAGCTAGCAAAATGTCATTAGTATATTTCATTGCTCCATTAGAGAAAGTTCGAAACATTTTAATAGGTTCGTATTTTCCAGCATTACGAGCAGGGACGATTTTAGGCATATGCGAGCTAGGCTTTTGAATAGGGCAACCCACCATGGAGGGGCATCATTTGGGGAAGAAGAAACTACTGAAGTAAAATAATATCTGAAACTTTTCAATTGTTAAGCATATTGAAGCTGCAGACTTTTGTGGTGTATTGGTTATGGGTGTTCAGTGCCATTTATGTTTGAAGTATGGAGTTCGACCCTGGTTTGGTTTGTTTTAGTTGTTTTTTGTGCTTCAGATTATGGCCAATATTTTTTTTAGCTGCCCCTTTTTCTCTTCAGATTATTCAGATTATGGCCAATATTATTATGCTGCCTAGGGCAACCAAAAACTGTGAACCGGACCTGATTACGAGTTAAGTGCTGGAACAATGATGTCATTCGACGTTGAATGTTAAGTGCTTGTTGAGATGTGGCCGAGGAGATATGCCTTTCGCAGTTGCCTGAGGTATCGCAGGTGTTGAAGAGGGGGGCGAGAATGGATCTGGAGGGGCTGGTGGCGGAGGCGGAAGCAGATTTGAAGAAGGATGAGGGTCAACAGTAGAAGTTTGGATAGAGGAGGAAGTAGAGTGCGCATTAGTGATAGCCATTAATATGACTGTTGCGCTGAAAAAGTGTTAGTTTAGTTTTTTTTAGTTGAGTTAGTTTTGTTTATTTATTTTATTTAATCATGTTAGTTTTTTTTAGTTCCTAGACAGTTTTTCTTTTCTTTTCGTTTGTGTTATTATTTTTCTTTTCAATAAAAAGAAATCAAAATAAAGACGAAAGTGAAGAACCGAGTTTAAGCAACAAACAAGGAATTCAGAGGACAGGCAATTTGCAAATAGTGGAGTTTAAATTGTCAGTACTACTCAATTGCTCTGGAAGGACTGCCATATTCCACTGTAAAATTTTCTAAACTCTATAGGTGCTCTATTGCTAAAATAAATATATATAGAAATTGCTTGTAAAGATTTTCTGCAGGGGCAACGACTTTCTTATATAATTATTTTTATTTCTGCAGTTATTATTGTCTAATTGTTGTTTTGGCTGCATACTATAATAAATTTAGTTATGAGCAAAACCCCTAACAAACATGAGGTGCGGAAGTCATTACCTTTACTTGGCTCCAAAACAATTAAAAAATTTCATTTGCATACACCATGGACTTAAATAAAACTTGATTAGACGTTGGCCTTAGGATCAAAATTTAAGCTTGATAGGGCAAACAAATTAGGTTAAATATCTTGGATTTGAAAATACATTTTGCAGTGAGGAATTCGATCTAATCCTTTTGTAAAGGATGGTGATACGTATTACATCAAGAATCTTTCGATATTCTAACAACTTAACTTTTCTAATCTATCAATTTAATTTGATTTGCTAAACATTTAACTATAAGAGTGCATTTATTGAAATTGATTCTCTCAAGGATTTAATCGTGGATATATATATATATATTAGTTAAATTTATTAAACTTTTAGCAAAAGAGGTTGCATACTACTTGTAAAATATTGGCCATATCCCTTATTATTCGTACTATACGTGAACGACCATAAGACCCTCTTCCCCCTTCAAATCAAGATTATCAGTTAATAGAATATCCTTGAGTACGTTATTTATTTTGAATAGGAGCTAATTGTGTCAACCTGAAGTTTAAAATATTCCTTGTTTGTATTTGACAACAATAAGTAAAAAAAGTTTTAGCCACCATAATTCTCTTAGGGGTTCTCAGATGGATCAAAACTTTTATAATGAGATTGACCAAAATAAAATTAATCGCAACTTTCAAAATCTCGATGTCAGAATGGACAGACCCTTATCTCTTCGAGATCGATGTTACCCAACTAGGATTGTTCAACCTTCTATCATAGTATAGCCACCAGTTGAAGGAAATTTTGAGCTTAAATATTCTTTTATTCAAGGGGTACCAAAATTTACTGGTTCTGAAAATGCTTACGAATTTTTAAGTGAATTTGAATTGTATGCATCCACAACTAAAATGCAATAATTATCTAATGAATCAAACAAGCTAAGGCTAATTCCATTCGCATTACTCGAAAGCGTTAAAAGATGGCTAAATTCTCTTCCAAAACATTCTATAGAAGTTTGGATGAATTTGTCATTGTATTCTTAACAAAGTTTTTCCCATTCCATAAAACTTTAAAATATGAAGTGAAATAAATCAGTTCTCTCAAAACGGAACGGGAAACCTTTTCAAAATACTTTGAGAGATTCAACTAACTACTATATAATTGTCCTCATCATGCAATCTCAAAACACCATTCGGGTCAAATTGCATATGAAGGGTTAAATTATCAAACTAGAAAACAACCAGAATATATGTATGGAGGAGAATTTATGTCTAAAACGACCAATAAAGCTTTGGAATTGTTAGAGGATTATTCTGAAAAGGACATGTAATGGGAGTCAATTTGTGTTCCTATCTGTGCTTCTATTAGAGGATTGTATGTCATGGATCCATATCAATTTCCCTTAGAAACTCAAAATCCTCAAATCGTACAAGAAAAACCCCACTATTACCCTCAAGATCAAGTCAATGTCATAACTCAAAAGAGTCCTTACTCATCCACGTATAACCCTAGTTAGATAAATCATCCAAATTTCTCGTGGTCTAATCCCAATAATGCCGCGAACCCATCTCACATGATACCGAATTCGAATTACCAAGCTCCATTTTCTTCTAGTCTTCAAACATTTCCAGTTTCACCTCAATGTAAGCCTTCGAGTAAACCATATATGCATTCTAATTTGCAATCATCAACCCAGTCTCTGCAATTTTCTCAACCTTCACAAGAATGGTTTGATTAGTGAAACAAATAAACTCTCAAGATGCTAGAATTGAACAAATGATAATATTATGAAGGAACTAACGAAAAGTAACAAGAAAGGGAAACTTCCTAGTCAATTCGAGGTGAATCCCAAATATAACTCTCGTACTGTGAACTCTTGTGAGGATGAAAACTATAACTCGGTTAACTCTATCACCACCCTAAGGTCCGGAAAAATGATTGACAATAATGCCGGCAATCCCGACATTCCTTAGATTTCGACCCCAATCCAAAAGCACGACAATTGTTCATTGGATACTAATGCCAATCCTTCTTAACGTTCCAACTCTCATCTTCTTCAAATGTTGGCAACCCCAACGCCTCTTCTTGTAGTGTCGGCAATTCTGACAATATCTCTCCCTTTAATGTTGGCAATCCCAACAATTCGCCTTTTATACCCTTACTTCCTTCACTTCCCATATCGAAAACTTCTTCTTCGAAGGATCAAAATTCTAAAAGAGTCTATAAACCAGTATCTCCGTATCGTCATAGACTTAACAATAAGAAAAAAGATGCGAATTTTGAAAAATTCTTGAAATCTTCAAACATGTGTCAGTATTCCACTCTTAGACACCATCAAACAAAATCCGCAATATGCCAAGTGTTTGAAAGACCTATGCACCCAAAAATAAGCCACTACGGTTCCTAAAACTGCCTTCTTGACCGCGAACACTAGCTCTGTTTTCTCAAATTCTTCACCAATCAAATATAAGCGCCCCAGTTGTCCTACAATCGGATGCAAAATAGGTAACACCCACATTAGTCATGCCCTACATGATCTTGGTGCGAGTGTCCATCTTCTTCCCAACATTGTTTATCGTTAATTAGGACTAGGGGAACTGGAACCCACAAATACCACAATTCAATGGCCAATCGATCTGTTAAGATCCCATTGGGTATAATTGAAGACGTTTTGATTCAGATTGAACAATTTTATTTCCCTGTGGATTTCATGGTCCTAGAAACCAAACTTGTTTAAAATCCCGATAGTTAGATTCCATTGATATTAGGTCACCCCTTCTTAGCCACACCAAATGCAATCATAAACTGTAGGAGAAGCCAACTTCGACTATCTTTTGGGCACTTAACCATCGAACTGAATAGCTTTGGTCTTAAAAATCAACCCAACGATTCTGAAATAGGAGAAGTCAACATAATAGAAACAGTTGTAGATGACATGTCAGGTTTATCCTTTAAGAAAGCTTCTCATACTTCAATGACATAGCCACCATATCCTTTGAAGATCTTTTTGAGGATGAGCTTAAATTTTTAAATGACGAGAATGAATCTAGGGAATGCCTCGAAGATAATAGTAGTTCCATTTCATCAAAATAAATTGTGGTTAAACGCTCAAGTTTATGGGATTATGATAATCTTCATCTGAGTGGTATAAACCTTGGCACGACAAAATTTTCATGGGAAGGATTTTGATTTCATAATTCATTCACATGCCTGTTGTCCCTCATAAATCAGATAAGCAATCATCATGCATCATTTTCGGTAGAGGCAAGAGTGGAGGGAAAAGGAAACATCATTTTTCACAGAACATTCATCATCTTTATTTTGCATACAATTTTTACTCGTATATAGATGTTAAATTGCATTTTATTTTACAAATTATTCTGCATTTAATCCATCTTTAGGTTCTATTTTTCACATTTACGAAATGTGTTTATAGCGTGGACACTATTTTGACCTAGTGTGGGGGGAGTCTGCCTTGCATTGTTTTTATTTTTCTTTAACTTTTTTCTCTTTTCATCTTCATACATTTAGATAGGACCATTATGCATCTTAGGTCATAGTAACATGCCAATTTTTTTAAACATGACTCATTTTGGATTGGTATAATGAAGTAAGTTAACAATTTTTAATCAGTTGATGGTTAAAAAAAATCTCAACTAGTAAGAATTATAATGAAAATTTGAATTATGAGCGATAATAGTGTAACCAGTATATAGGGGAGATGCTTAGTTGATAGCCATGAAGTCTATTCTAAATTGTAGTCTTTTTCTAATGAGTGGAGGAATTAAAATACATGTATTGGCTTTTCGAGCCTTTAAAACTAAGTTGTGTTAAGCTGAATTCGCATAACTCTCTCTTCTTCTTATATTAAAAATAATTGTAATCCAAGGGTATCCAACATTGCTAGTAAATCTTGCGTTGGTGTGCAAACCGACCATCTCTTTCCCAACTCACGTCATCCCATGAGGTAGTGCATGAGTGGTATACCTTGATCTCATTTTATGAGTTGGACACCTATGGATTACCAATATCTTGTTGACAAAAGTCAGCGTTGGTCTACACAATCAGCCAAGCTCTGTCTCAACTCTCACGTAAGTCTACGTGGCAGTGCTTGAGTGGTATATCTTGATCTTTTAAGTTAGGTGTGCATAATTAGTTATAAAATTTTAATTTTTATAGAGATAGAGAATAAGAAATTGATTCCCAAGCACTTCTGGGCCTTATAGATTTGACTAGTCATACATAAGGAAATAAGAATACCACTTTGCAAACTATGACAAGCAAACTAAGAATTTATTTCATGTCTACACTATGTTATCAATCAAACCAAGTAGTCAAACTAGAATTTAACGTATGAAAACTTGAATTATGTTGAAAATTTGTGATGAGTTAATGAATAAGAAATTTCCATTTATTGATTTTGAATTGTGTAGTGCTATATTTCAACTTTTCTGAAACAAGTCGTGTTTTCATTTTTGTTACCTTTTGCATATGTTTGTTGCATTCATGTAGCTGCATTAGAACCGTAACATACTGCATTCGGATTTTGTGGTTAGTATCCGCTGAAAATCCTTACGAGACACCACTAGTCATACCAATGGCACCTAGAGATTTAACGGATTGTTGCATACGCTCAATGCAATCGTGTTTCCTATGAAAGTGTGACCTACTTAGTTTAGTTTTTCATTTTTGTTTTACTAGAGGAAGAGTAAAAGATAAGTGTGAGGGTATTTGATTCACATGGAAAAATGTTTATTTTCACACTCATATCTTATCTTTATTATATATAAATAAATATTACTTTGGAAAATTTTGTGTGTTTTCACAAATTGTCGATAAAAGTCTCCTCTATCACAATCAAAGACCAATTGCATGGAAAAATGCTACTTTTTGGAATCAACAAGTTTTTAATCACAAAGGAAGCTATAGCATGTTGGTAAAGGCCTGGAAAATTTGGTAGAGTGTTCCAAGTTTGATCCCTATCAAGTCCTATTTTTATGAACAAAGGAACATGGATGCTTTACACGCTGCATTCTGTGTTTTGAAGAGTAAACGAACTAGTGATATATTATATGTATATATATATTCATATGTTTGTACATATATATATATAATATATACACTTAATAAAGATTTTAGGAATTTGACATATTTCTCTTGAAGAAATCAAATCAATTATATTTAATTGTCATGAAGAAGAAAAGGAAACCTTTAATCATAAATCTTCGATCAAGCATATGCTGGTCTTCACCACCGACAGTGCCACATGTCAAAAGGAAACCTTTGGTTATAAATCTTAAATCAAGCATGATAAAAAGAATATTCCTTTATTCTTGGAAAGAAAATATTTTCATATACTTTTCTTAGGCCTAATATTTACATAGATAAGAGATTACAATCCCTATAAATACTCATTGTATCCATTATAAACATCTGTGTCTTTTTCTGTATTCTTTTCTTCTTCTCCTTAGTAAAGCTTTGCTTTTTCTTCTTTTCTTTTATTTCTGCATTTTATTTTTCATGGAAGTTTGTTTTGTCTATTCAGTTATATTTTATATAGCACAAATTGCCATAGCATTTTCTTTTCTTATTAGTGATTGACTGTTTGATTAGATTTAATAGTAATTCTAATCTTTATTTCCTGTTTGTTTATTTCTATTTTGCAATTTTATTTCCAATATTCTGTTTTTCTCTGTTAATCATTGAATTTATTATATATCCAATTAGATTCGAATCTATAGTGAATTCACTTGTAGTTTTACTTGTTTTTTCCTTTTATTTCAATGATAATTGCAATTTTGGTTGTTAGTTCAATTAGATTTGTTTTGAACCAAATTGCAATTCCAATTTTATTCAAATCACATCTCCAAACATTGTCTAACTCGCCCACAAAATTACGTAAATAATAAAATTTAATTTTCCTTCCTATGCTCGGCCTTCATACTAGACACTTGTGTGCTTGCAGTAAATTTATAATAAATTTGCGCTTTTCTAATCCATAGAAAAGTGTCCTACAGTATTGCATTGTGTAAAATCGGAAATAATATTGGCGGCTTTAGACGTAAATACCGTTAGAGTACGACTTTGAAAATGCTTAATACATAGTCTGTTTTTATGTCATGAACAAAGATAAGTGTTATTGATTTTTCTCTTAAGATATAATTTTATTTGATGTTAAATGTAGATAACCTCATTTATATGTGTGTTTGTGTCTAAATATCTCATAGAAATATAATCATGTTCTAATATTAGTAGTGCTGAAGCTGTAACAACCCGGAAAAATTAGAACCAATTTAATTTAAAATTTTATTTTAAGGAAATTTTGTTAGAAAATGCGTCAGAATTTAAATTTTCCATTTTTAAATTAAATTATTTTTATAAATTTTATGATGTTGTTAATGAATGATTTCAATTTTGTTTCTAATAAACAATTTGTAATTAGATAAATGGTGGATTATAAACAATTGAATTGTTTATGAATTAATTGTTTATGAATAAATTTCATGAACGAATACTCAAAATAGTTAATTTTGATTTTACTGTATAAATCAATTTATGATATTCATTTTGAGATTTAAAATATAAATTAAATTAAGATGAAATGTAAAGTAAATATTTATATTTGAGATTTTGTCAATTCTTGAACAATAGGTGCAAACCATTTCATACATTAACGTGATTTGCATTACTAACCGATTTGAATATTTAGCGTTAAAATTTCTTCGTTGTTTAAAAATGAATATTATGGAAAGAGTTGTACCATCATAAATTTAGAAATGAATTTAATACTTATCATGCAACTTGATAAGAAGAAAATATATGTTTGAAATCAATTTTTAATTTACATGTTGAAATTTTTAATATTAATAGTAATAAATTTTGTTCTTAATAAACCGTTAAAATCTAAATTTATTACGATATTAATTGTGATAAAGTTAATGAAATTTTGATGTACAAACGGTGTCATTAAACTAAAAATATAATGCATATTTATATAAGCAATGCAATATTTTCGTTCCCATTTGCAAATCCGTTTCATTCTCAGTTTGCCTTATCCGCTCATTTGAATTATTGCCAAAAACCATGAGAATTTAATATCTATATTTTTCTTTTAATTTATAATTAATGTTTACCATTTAAGGTTTAACATTCATTCATTAATATCATTTCTTTCCTTGAGCATTCCCAAAAAAAAAATGTTCATTGTTATTGGCATCTTGCCCTTTTTATACAAACAATTCAATTCTTCCCAAAACATGCATGGTCCCAAGGAAATTTAATATAGACTATGTTAGTTTCTTTTTTTTCTTCCTATATATTTATACATCAGCAACTTTTCGTATATATAAATAAAATGGACATGTCATAGAAAAATCAAAAAGGGAAAGAATTAAAACCCTCCACTATATAATATCTTTTCCTCTCCACAAATCCTCATTTTCTCTTCTTCCTCAAAAAAAAAAAATCAACAGCTGCCCTCTTCTCTCTCTCTCTCTCGAAAATCTGCAAGAAAGCCCCTCAAAATTAAATAATTTATATCACCCAAACCGTAAGGAATTAGGCCATGAAATTTTGTGAGCATCTAGAGAAAGAAGAGAGATTAGAGGAAGAAATTAGAGAAGCGAAACAAGATGCGTATCAATGAGAGCTTCGTAATAAAACTGATTTGACGGAGTGAGAAACCAAGGTGAGAAATCTAAACTCACCTATTGAAAGGCTCTATTAAAAATTAATTGCTTGTTCATTGATTGTTGAATATTGTTTATAAAATATATGTATGCGATAAAATGGTCATGCTATAAAGTTGTGAATGCGATAAAATATTAATGCTATGAAGTTGTGAATGCGATAAAATATTCATGCTATGAAGTAGTGAATGCGATAAAAAATATTCATGCGATGTAGAAAATTGTGTGTGAGATAAAATTATGTATGCGATGTAAAAAGTTGTTGTAAGATCTTTAAATTTAGAATAAAAATTATTATTGATTTCGATGTGAGAAATTCTACTTTTTTTTATAATTAAAATGTATTAATCATAATTGTGGTATTACTCATACGCTGTAATATTATGTTGATTGTCATACGTGATTTGATCTGTGATTGGTATGTTCTGTAGATCTGTTAAAGTTAACATTTCTGTTAATTAGAATTGGATTAAACAAATCATCATTTTGTTTATTAGATTTGTCGATTAAAAGTTAACAATTGGGTTAATTAGAAAATAGCTAAACAAATCATCATTTTGTTTATTAGATTTGTTGATTAAAAATTAATAATTGTGTTAATTAGAAAATAGTTAAACAAATCATCATTTTGTTTATTAGATTTGTTGATTCAAAATTAACAATTGTGTTAATTAGAAAGTAGTTAAACAAGATCATCATTTTTTGTTTTTTTAGATTTGTTGTGTAACAACAAGGAATTTCGCTCGATCTGAATCGATCGCTAAACCGACCAAGACCGTTCGAAACCCCTGATTGTTTTGAGAACACGACCAATCAGAACACAAACAGAAGAACATTTCATTGTTAATTACAACAATTCCATCAGAATACAAGAATATACAGAGTACGAATGAATATTACGTAGAAAATATCAGAGATTTAAATTACATTACATAGCAGCGGAAAAATAATACAATACACAACTGAAAGAGATATACGGATACAGAGCTTTACGGATATCGTTCCATCTGTAAACCAGGTTCCTGTGAATATAAATCTGCAAAACCAAAACTACTAGCTGCCCGTGTCCAAATAAGGGCACCCAAAGTTTAGGTTAAAACAATAAACTTCAAGTCAGTCATGTGACTGGTGTGAGAACTAAAACAGTTATTTAAAACTTTTCTTTAAATCAGATATATCAAGGGACCACGCCGTATAACACGGAACGGGTTTCCTCCCAAGAATACCAGTGCATATAAAAAAACAGCGCAATGCTTTTTGGGAAAATGAAGCTATTATAAGACCCAGGTCCTATCACACAATGCAACGCAAGCCGGGGGATAGGGTTTTCCCTTATAATAGCCAAACATGCGTGGTACGTTTAAAACAAATCATTTGATACAATTATAAGTGCATAGTGTATAAAACAACTTCAAATCATAAGTATCAATCATAGACGGCATGGGTACCATATATCATGTCGCCATACTAGGCTCTACAATCAAAACCGCAAATGTCACGTATTGGAAGTTGGGTTTCCATCTGTGAACCAAGGCAAGGCGCAATCCTACCGTTTCGAGACTCTCTAGCCCGAGCCTCAGGACTTAGCCGCAACTGTACCTAGGCAACATGCAGGGTCAGTCCACCGATGTGGATTAAACTTAAACCCTGAACATGCGTTTTCCCCACCCTTTGGGCGTAAATGAGCCAAATGACTCCATCGGCTCCACACAGTCACTGATATATCTGAGGCGCCTCGCAATCCAACAACCACACAGGTGAAAATAATATAAATGTAAGGGCTGGTAGGTCACTGACACCACCCTAGCTTGAAGGAAATGCATGCTCTCCCTGCTGTCCTCTCCCGTTTCTGGTTCACAACCGGGGTGTGAGGCTCGCGAATCAACGTTACACAAAGCTATGCCACACAGGCGGTGCTTTGATCATCAACCACAAGACTTTGCTTTTCAACAGAAGCCTTGATCAATTGCCACACAGGCAATTCACACCATGCAACTGATGTCTATCAATATACAACCTCTGATCCCGTACGTCTCAGAGAAGGATGAAGTAAGGGAATGAATTCCCCTTCTCCAGGCAGATGTATATTTAATAGAGATCAATCAACGCAGAGCAAAATCCAATGTCAGACACATAGTCCATACAAGTCCGTTCTGGGTCTGAACGAAACCGGAGGCACCTTGTACCTCGCATATCCATCGATCTCCAAGTACGTCTGGACGATCACCAACTGATTCCCTCCTCTTGGGTGTACAGCCCAATCAAGATCATTAGTAATCACCCAAACGATGTGAAGACCTCCGGTCTTCGACCACCGTCTTCATCTCCGACACCACACCGAATCAGTTATTCAGAATGGGATAAACCCGGTCTTTCTGAATAGCTCGCGTATATAATAAACAAGTGTTACACAAACACATCACACGCCTCATTCCAATTCAGAATATTCTTTAATTCAAATATTCTTATATTTTGGGAAAGGTTCCCATTAATTTTATCAAAGATAAATCCTTTAAATTTATTCTTTAATCTTCCTTTGAATATCAATTCAAACTAGTCGGGATTAGCGAACCACACCGAAGTAATAATTTATTTTATTTCCCAATTCCAACCTATTCATACCATGAAGTAAAACTAGTCATACTTCATATCTAACACCACGGTGTTAACGGTAAATTCAATTACCATTTCACTTTCAAATCTAATTAAAGATTTAACTATCGCTTGGAGCAAAACTGGTGATACTCCATTCCCGATCATTTCAATCTAATTAAAGATTCATTAAAACTCCACTTGGTTTTAATCTTCCCAAAAATCAATATTGATGATTGTTTAACTTGGGAAATCATATCCTGTCTTTAACTATGTTAAAGAACCAATGTCATTTAAAACACCGTTCACGATAAACCCAAAAATCAATTCCAATTCAATTCCAATTGAATATCATTTAATTGGTATACTTCATTAAATCTAAATAAAAAGATTTAATCTTTTTTCCAACTGGGCTTAAGAACAGTGTTAATGAAGACACCATTCACGACAAACCCAAATCCCATTTGATATTAAATACAAGGCTCTGAATAGAAAATATATCGGCTTATATTCAATATCAAATTCTACGACCCACAAACATCGTATTGGAAATAACGATATAAATATCTTTCAAATTTCCATAACAATATCTGTATAATCACGAAATCCAACATCGAAATATTCCAAAGACAATTTCGATTCAAATCCATTCCAATTCAATAATTGGAAATTCTGGTTACTTTTAAAACCCTTTCAAATCCAATTTATTTATTTCAAAAATAAATGAATCATAATTATAGTTCAAAAATAGTTCATTACGATAAAAATCTATTTTTATATTTTCAAATATGGAATTTTTCATCCCAATTCTTTCCAAATCATTTCTTATGATTTTACACAAATTATTACTATTTTTAATAATTTTATCAAGGCCCGTATAGTCGGTTTCCATCAACGACCATCGAACTGCACTTACATCGACCTTTTCCAAATCTGATTTGGACATAATTCCAAATCCAACCGTTAGATTTCTAATATTAGTTAGAAAGCTCTTTTCGATACGAACCTAACGGTTCCGGTTTTAGGAGAATCCGACTGTCGGATCTCCCGCAACGTCAATTCGAAGTCAATGGTCGAAATTCGCGAACTGCCGCAACGTGGCACGTTCTATTCAGGCCATTATATATATATAATATATATATTTCGTCGATTTCCTTTTTAAAACTTATTTTATAAATCGTTTTAAATTCGTTTTCAAAACGATTTCAACTTCCTATTCAATTTTTAATCAAAATTGAATATTCCATATCATCTATATATATATATATAAATGATAATATTTTCAAAACGTTATATTTTGAAATCACTTCCTTTTCTATATTCATTATAGAAACGAATATAATCGATATAATATCGTTCGCGTCCAAATGGCGCATATCTAATCAACACGGCTTTATATTTTTCAATTACTTCATTATTTTATTCAACACATGAATATTTTCTTCAACACATGGATATTTTCAACACGTGAGTATTATCAACACATGACTATTTATTTTATTCAACACATGAATTTTCTTCCACTCAACACATGAATTTACATTTTATAATATTCTTTATTTTTCCAAATTAGGCCCAATCAATTACCATATAATGTTAATTATATGGATTCCATACAACACATGTATATAATAGCAACGATAAATAGTCAACCATCATCCAGAGTGCATTCTACACTGTATAAGCATCAAATATAAATATTCAACGCTTATAACAGCCTGTCAATCGATCGATCGACATATAGCTAATTATTGGGATTAGTGTATGTCCAATTTCATCCCAACACCCTTGTGGGGTTTCAAACAATCAAACACAGATTTTATTTGTGCAGTTGGGCGATGTGTAAAATTTATCGTCCCAATCAATATCAGTCAAATCGGTGTACATAAACAAATCGTTCGATTTGTAAATGAATATATATTTTATTTCAACACATGAACATATATTTTATTTCAACACATGAATATATATTTTATTTCAACACATGAATATATATTTTATTTCAACACATGAAATTATTTTTCTTTCAACACATGAAATTATTTTATTTCAACACATGAAATTATTTTTCTTTCAACATCACAATCAATTTTCGCAACACAACAAACAAACAAACAAGTCGTCCATGGTCTGTGGACGACGGGTGTCGGGTGCTGCTAAGCACCGTCTGCATTCTAGTATATATTTTAAACTAGAAATTAAATTAAAAGTGAGAAGTTGTCACCGACTAGCTAAACCAATTCACCACTACTCTTCATATGTAGGAAATCTTCATCGTGTCTCCAACGAGATCTATTTCATGCGGTATATATATATTAAAAATCATATTTAAAATCATATTCTTAACACGATGCTATATATAATTAGAAATCACATTTTTATTTAAGACATTTCTTTATAATATTACATTTTTCTAACAATGTCATTATATTGAAAATTCACATTTTAAACATTGCTTTATATTTTAAAAATCATATTATTTTATATTTTTAAAACCATGTTATTTTATATTTTCAGAAATAATAAAAAACAATGCTCTTTTTATATTTTCCAAAAATAATGCTCTTTTCATATTTTTAAAACAGTGTATAATATCAAACAATGTATATTTTTATATTTTCAAACAATGTAAATTTTCTATTTTAAAAACAAAGTATATTTTCTATTTTAAAAACAAAGTATGTTTTCTATTTTAAAAACAAAGTGTATTTTCTATTAAAAATAACACATTTTATAAATTCTTTTCCTAAAAAAAATCACATTTTATTTCAACTTCTTGTCATATAAAAAAACTGATTTTCCAATTATGCTTTTTGAATTAACTAATTAGTCATTAATTATTTAATTAACAATATTTTAAAACCTTAATCACTTCACTGTATGTTGTTTCTGCTTGAATCCTCATCGAAGAAGAAAACCACTGCCGCTCTTCTCCTTCTTTGTACACATTACAGGAAAAAAAACACGTCTTTAAACCCATGCCTCGCCGGAAAAACTCCACCGTCGCACCCATTCCCGGTCGTCGGAGACCGATCCGCCACCCCTACATGATGTGCGTTGACCGGCGCCTCCACCTCCTTCCACGCTGACAAATCCGATGGCCCCTGCTCCCTCCAATTCCGTTCGAACACAGCGTCTTCCTGGCTCGATTTCGAGCAGAACACGAAATGGAATTCCATAATTTTGGGATCAATTTAAAGAGCTAGCCAACCACTAAAATTTTCGTTCTATAAATTTCGAATAATTGTTGATCGATTGGGAGATTTTTGAGTGTGAATTCCGAAGCCTTTTAGCCCTTCGTTTTGAATGATGTCGGCGACTTTCTGATATGAGCTAGGGTTTAGTTTATAATGATATATATATATATATATATATATATATATAATAATAATATTTTAATTCATTTATTCTTTAAATACGAAGTTCTTCAATCGGACTTCAAATAAAACCGAACGACTGTCGCCCCTAGCCAAATACCCCCATTCCGGACACAATGGGATATGTTTCATAAGCTGTTTCGGCTGTTTCGATCAGTTTTCGTTTAAATTAAAATATAAATCTATATATTCAATTTTAAACGTACATTTCAATTTACTGGGGTCACATACGGACCCCAAAAATTACAGAAAAATTATTTCTAGCTTTGTATTGACGACACGGTCCTAACAAAACTAATTTCATCGAATTCTGAGACCGTTTGAAAAATGGCCATTTTTTGGTCGATCGAAATTGACTGAAACTGTCAAAACACGTTTTTTTTTGCCACGCTCACATATTGATTCAGAAAATTATGAATTTTGAAACCTAGCAATAACTTGACATCACGCATCCAACAAAAGTGGTTTTGTCGAAAACCGAGGTCGTTTACAAAATTTCCATTTTTAAGGGCCTGAATTCCATAGCGACTATCCTGAATTTTCAATTGGACATAACTTATTATTCCCGCTATGAAATTTCAATTTTTCGGATTCTTTGGAAAGATATTCTCAAATAGATTCTAATATTTTTGGTTTCGCTAAAATCTGGTTTATTTTGAATCCTGTACATTCATTTGAACTTTGAAATCGAAATTTCAAACTACCGCGCCATTTCCAATTCCTTTTATAATTAAAATAAAATATTTATATTCTAACAACGATTCAAATAAATATATACGTTCTAATTCTATTCAAAATAAATTTCTCGTCGTTATAATTTAAAATAATTCATTTTAAATATTCAAAATTCAATAAAATTGCCAAAATAAAAAATTTAAATTGGCTAAGATTTCCGGGTTGTTACATGTTGATTCAAAATTAGCAATTGTGTTAATTAGAGAATAGTTAAACAAAATTTATCTTTTTGTTTATTAGGTTTGTTGAAACAAAAAAATTAACAACTTTGTTAATTAGAATTGAGTTAAACAAAAATTATCACTTTTGTTTAATAGTTTAGTTTAAACAAAAATTATCACTTTTGTTTAATAGTTTAGTTTAAACAAAAATTATCACTTTTTTTTAATAGTTTAGTTTAAACAAAAATTATCACTTTTGTTTAATAGTTTAGTTGAACAAAGATGAACATTTTGTCAAAATATAATTATTGAACAAAATATACATTTTTGTAAAAATTAAAAAGGTTGAAACAAAAATACATATTTTTGTAAAAATTAAAAAGGTTGAAACAAAAATACGTATTTTTGTCAATTGAAAAGGTTAAAACAAAAATACATATTTTTGTCAATTAAAAGGTGGAAAACAAAAAAAACATATTTTTATCAATTAAAAAGGTTGAAAACAAAAATACACATTTTTGTCAAATATAAAGGTTGAAACAAAAATACACATTTTTGTCAAATATAAAGGTTGAAACAAAAATGCACATTTTTGTCAATTAAAAAGGCTGAAACAAAAATATACATTTTTGTCAATTAAATAGGTTGAAACAAAAATATACGTTTTTGTCAATTAAATAAGTTGAAGCAAAAATATACATTTTTGTCAATTAAAAAGGCTGAAACAAAATGTACACTTTCGTTAAAGTACCTTAGTTGAAAGAAAATATACACTTTTGTCAAATATATTAGTTGAAAAAAAAATTGACACTTTGTCAAAACATAATGGTTGTAAACAAAAATTACATTTTTGTTAAATAATATTAGAATTTATATGCAAAGTTAAAACATCTTTTTATTGACAATGCATATATTAGAATTTATATGCAAAGTTAAAATATCATTTTATTGACAATGCATATATTAGAATTTATATGCAAAGTTAAAATATCATTTTAATTGACAATGCATATATTAGAATTTATATGCAAAGTCAAAGAATCATTTTTATTGACAATGCATATATTAGAATTTATATGCAAAGTAAAAGAATCATTTTTATCGACAATGCATATATTAGAATTTGTATGCAAAGTCAAAGAATCATTTTTATTGAAAACGCATACACTAGAATTTGTATGCAAGATAAAATATCATTTTTATTGAAATTGCATACATTAGAATTTGCATGTAATTCAAAGAATCATTTTTATTGAAAAATGCATACACTAGAATTTGTATGCAAGATAAAGTATCATTTTTACTGAAACTACAAACATTAGAATTTTTATGTAATTCCAAGAATCATTTTTATTGAAAAATGCATACACTAGAATTTGTATGCAAGATAAAATATCATTTTTATTGTCAATGCATACATTATAATTTGTATGCAAAAATTTAAAGTAAACATTTTATATGTTACATTATACATTGAAATTATAAATATATACACAAATAAAATATCTTCTTTTATTTGTTAAAATTAAATATAGAAATTGCATACAAGTAATGAAAATAAAAGTTTATCTTTTATTTGTCATTAGCAAATGTCATGTAAATAAAATACATTTTATTTGATATTACAAAACATGTAGAAATAGTTATGTAGATTCAAACAATCTTTTATTTGGCATGTTAAACACGTTAGTGGAATCGTCCAATGGTTTATATTTGTATACAATTATATATAAATACAAATTAAAATTTAACGAATCGCGCGCAATAGTTCGCGTTTTGGAATCGTAACTTTAAACGATTATACCGAAAGATCCGACAGTCGGATTTTCGTAAAACTAGAATCGTTAGAACCGCTTTGGGAAGATCTTTCCAACGATATAAATTTTGTTAAAATCCAACGGTTAGATTTCGAGATATGTGTAAATCAAATTTTTAATAAAAACAGCGCCAGGACCGCCTATTGACCCGAAGCGTCGTTAAATTAAATTGGGCTATTTGTATAAACAAAAATAGCGATAAATCGTTATTAAATAATATTAACAATATGAAATGGTTTTAAATTATATATATGCGAGAATTATTTGAAAAGACCGAGTTCAATCTCATTTCAAATAATTATACGACGATTTAAATCGAAGATATTGAAGACAGTGATTGAAGACCTACGATCATCACATCGAATGGATAACTGCTGATGCCCGGCATTGGTTAGCTCCCAGTAAAGGGTTAAAGTGGTACTTATCTGGACATACTTGTTGATTGCCCGGATAAGCGAGCACCTCTCTTCCGTATTGGACATACGGGACGAGGAATAAGGTGTCTCCGGTTTTGTTCAGACCCAAAACGGACTTGTAAATGGATGTGTGTCTGACATTGGATTTCATTCCATGTAAATTGATTTCTATCTGATATATATTTGTTTGGTGGCGGAGGATTTATTCTCTTGCTTAACATCCTTCTATGAGACGCACGAGCTCAGAGGTTATATATTGGTAGTTATCGATCGCATGACATGGATTGTCAATGTGGCAATTAAGATGCAAATGATCAAGGCTTTTCTTGAAAAGCAGAGCCTTGTGATTGATGATCAAAGATTAGCCTATTTCGGGCATAGCTTTGTGTATCGCGTTACCTCGTGAGCCTCACATCCCCCGGTAAGGGTCAGAAATGGGACAAGGGAACGCATGGAGTGCACACGTTTCTTTCTAGCTAGAAGTGGTATCGGAGTTTTGTAAGCCCTGATATTTTACTTATGTGGTTGATGGATTATGAGGTGTCTCGGATTTATTGGTCGATAGTGACCAAATTATAGGTTCAGTAGGACCGGGAAACGTGTGTTCTGGAATTGCCAATCCACTAAAGTATTTGTGAACCGGCCCTGCAGGATCTAAGAATTCGCCAGCGTCCGGATCCTGAGACATCGCTAGAGTGTCTCGAATCGGTAAGGAGATCGTCCCTAGCCTTGACTCATGATGGAAACCCAATTTCCAATACGACATTACGGTTTTAATTGTAAACCTATATATGGCGACATAGTAGGATGGGTTACCATGCCGTCTGGGATTGATACATTTACTTTGAAGTATTTTAAAACTGATTAGACACTAATATTAATATTAAAATATTATTTTCTACGTATCAAGCATGTTTGATCATTATAAGGTAAAACTTTATCCTCCGGTTTGCGTTGCATTGTGTGTTGGGACTTGAGTCTTATAATGATTTCATTTTTCTAAAAAGCATTGCGTTGTTTTGAATAAAAAATTTATTTAATTTATGCACTAGCAATCCAATGGAGTAAACTCGTTCCGCGTTAGTGGCGTGGTCCTATGATTAGTCATATTGTTAGATAAGTTAGGAAAGATTTCTCATACCAGTCCCACGACTAACTCGTAGTTTGTTTCACTTTGCAAACTCGGGTGCCCTCTTTTTCACACGGGCAGTCGAGTAGCTTATTTTGTAGATATATTGAGCAGGATTCCAGATCGAAGCTTAAAGCTGTGTCCAGAGCATTGATAGACTTCCGCTGTATCAGTTTATTGGTTCTGCTGCACTGTATTAAATTCATTGTAAATTATCTTCCGTTGTTGTATTATTATATCCGATGTACTCTGATATTCTATACTCTGATGTAACATTATTATAATGTTTATAAAAGTCTTGTGTTATTTGTTCTGATGTGTTGTATGCCCAAAGTTAGTGCATTCGAGGATTTCCAACTTTTGGATCAGACCTGTGTGGTTTATGGTCAATTCAAAGGGAGGGGATTTTCGGGTCATTACACGTGGTATCAGAGCTTTGGTTAACTCAAATCTTTGGGGTACAACTCGTTAGAACTGAACAAAAGACTCATCAGAGGTAGTATTAGTAATATCCTATAAAGGAATACTCATTAGAGATAAGATCTGTAGTATCCTAGAATGAGAAAACTCGTTAGAGATGGGGTTAGAAATGCCCTAGAATGAGTTGAGAGTGACAAGTTTATAATTAACGTATTTGTGATTATATATATAATCCGATCTTAGAAAATATGATTTTTGAATATATAAAAGTTATATATATTTGAAAAGCTAATCAACTAATTGATTGATGATTGTGTTGTGTGATTATTAGTTCAACTAATAAAATTATTGAAACCAATAAAAGAATGAAAGTTGAGTTAGTTAGCTAAACAACTTTCAGCTCCGTTCCTTTTCGAGGACGAAAAGATTTTAAGTGGGGGAGATTGTAACAACCCGGAAAAATCAGAACCAATTTAAAAATTTATTTTAAGGAAATTTTGTTAGAAAATGCGTCAGAATTTAAATTTTCCATTTTTAAATTAAATTATCTTTATAAATTTTATGATGTTGTTGATGAATGATTTCAATTTTGTTTCTAATAAACAATTTGTAATTAGATAAATGGTGATTTATAAACAATTGAATTGTTTATGAATAAATTTCATGAACGAATACTCAAAATAGTTAATTTTGATTTGACTGTATAAATCAATTTATGATATTCATTTTGAGATTTAAAATATAAATTAAATTAAGATGCGATGTAAAATAAATATTTATATTTGAAATTTTGTCAATTCTTGAACAATAGGTGAGAACCATTTCATACATTTGTAAACAAACGTGACTTGCATTACTAACCGATTTGAATATTTAGCGTTAAAATTTCTTCGTTGTTTAAAAATGAATATTATGGAAAGAGTTGTACCGTCATAAATTTAGAAATGAATTTAATACTTATCATGCAACTTGATAAGAAGAAAATATATGTTTGAAATCAATTTTTAATTTACAAGTTGAAATTTTTAATATTAATAGTAATAAATTTTGTTTTGAATAAACCGTTAAAATCTAAATTTATTACGGTATTAATTGTGATAAAATTAATGAAATTTTGATGTACAAACGGTGTCATTAAACTAAAAATATAACGCATATTTATATAAGCAATGCATTATTTTCGTTCCCATTTGCGAATCCGTTTCATTCTCAATTTGCCTTATCCGCTCATTTGAATTGTTGCCAAAAACCATGTGAATTTAATATCTATATATTTCTTTTAATTTACAATTAATGTTTACCATTTAAGGTTTAACATTCATTCATTAATATCATTTCTTTCCTTGAGCGTTTTAAAAAAAAATTAAACCTTTCATTGCTATTGGCCTCTTGCCCTTTTTATACAAACTATTCAATTCTTCCCAAAACACGCATGGTCCCAAGGAAATTTAATATAGACTATGTCAGTTTCTTTTTGTTTTCTTCCTATATATTTATACATCAGCAGCTTTTCGTATATATAAATAAAATGGACATGTCATAGAAAAATCAAAAAGGGAAAGAATTAAAACCCTCCACTATATAATATCTTTTCCTCTCCACAAATTCCTCATTTTCTCTTCTTCCTCAAAAAAGAAAAATTAACAGCTACCCTCTTTCCCTCTCTCTCTCACACTCTCTCGAAAATCTGCAGGAAAGCCCCTCAAAATTAAATAATTTATATCTCTCAAACCATAAGGAGTTAGGCCATGAAATTTTGTGAGCATCTAGAGAAAGAAGAGAGATTAGAGGAAGAAATTAGAGAAGCGAAACTAGATGCGTATCAATGAGAGCTTCATAATAAAACTGATTTGACGGAGTGAGAAACCAAGGTGAGAAATCTAAACTCACCTATTGAAAGGCTCTATTAAAAATTAATTGCTTGTTAATTGATTGTTGAATATTGTTTATAAAATATACGTATGCGATAAAATATTCATGCTATGAAGTTGTGAATGCGATAAAATATTCATGCTATGAAGTAGTGAATGTGATAAAAATATTCATGCGATGTAGAAAATTGTGTGTGAGATAAAATTATGTATGCGATGTAGAAAGTTGTTGTAAGATCTTTAATTTTAAAATAAAAATTATTATTGATTTCGATGTGAGAAATTCTACTTTTTTTATAATTAAAATTTATTAATCAAAATTGTGGTATTACTCATACGTTGTAATATTATGTTGATTGTCATACGTGATTTGATATGTGATTGGTGTGTTCTGTAGATCTGTTAAAATTAACATTTCTGTTAATTAGAATTGGATTAAACAAATCATCATTTTGTTTATTAGATTTGTTGATTAAAAGTTAACAATTGTGTTAATTAGAAAATAGTCAAACAAATCATCTTTTTGTTTATTAGATTTGTTGATTAAAAATTAACAATTGTGTTAATTAGAAAATAGTTAAGCAAATCATCATTTTGTTTATTAGATTTGTTGATTCAAAATTAACAATTGTGTTAATTAGAAAGTAGTTAAACAAAATCATCATTTTGTGTTTATTAGATTTGTTGATTCAAAATTAGCAATTGTGTTAATTAGAGAATAGTTAAACAAAATTTTACATTTTGTTTATTAGGTTTGTTGAAACAAAAGAATTAACATCTTTGTTAATTAGAATTGAGTTAAACAAAAATTATCACTTTTGTTTAATAGTTTAGTTTAAACAAAAATTATCGCTTTTGTTTTAGTTTAAACAAAAATTATCACTTTTGTTTAATAGTTTAGTTTAAGTGGAAATTAGGCTAAGGTCCCTATTTTGAAACTTAATTAGGCTCAGGTCCGGTCATAAACTTATTGTAAATTAGGTCCTTATTTTTCTATTTAGAAAAATTGCATACATTTATGCAACAATTCATCAACGTTAGTTCAACTTTATTTGCATACATGTATGCAACAATTCAAAATATTTGCATACATATATGCAAATATTCGTTCAGAATAGTTGCATACATATATGCAAATATTCGTTCAGAATAGTTGCATACATATATGCAAAAATTCAGAATATTTGCATACATGTATGCAAATATTCATTCAGAATAGTTGCATACATGTATGTAAATATTTTGAATAGTTGCATACATGTATGCAAATATTCATCAGAATAGTTGCATACATGTATGCAAAAATTCAAAATATTTGCATACATGTATGCAAATATTCGTTCAGAATAGTTGCATACATGTATGCAACTATTTTGAATATTTGCATACATGTATGCAACTATTCGTTCAGAATATTTGCATACATGTATGCAACTATTCATTAGAATTGTTGCAAAAATTCAAAATATTTGCATACATGTATGCATATATTCATTCAGAATATTTGCATAAATGTATGCAAATATTATGAATAACACGTAAAAATGAAAACAGGGACTAAGTTTATGACCGGATGTGAGCCTAATTTTAAAACTTAATAGGGACCTGTAGAAAACGCACCCTTAGTTTAAAAAAAAATTATCGCTTTTGTTTTAGTTTAAACAAAAATTATCACTTTTGTTTAATAGTTTAGTTGGAAAAAAATAAACATTTTGTCAAAATATAATTATTGAACAAAATATACATTTTTGTAAAAATTAAAAAGGTTGAAACAAAAATACATATTTTTGTCAAGTAAAAAGGTTGAAAACAAAAATACATATTTTTGTCAATTAAAAAGGTTGAAAACAAAAATACACATTTTTGTCAAATATAAAGGTTGAAACAAAAATACACATTTTTGTCAAATATAGAGGTTGCAACAAAAATGCACATTTTTGTCAATTAAAAAGGCTGAAACAAAAATATACATTTTTGTCAATTAAATAGGTTGAAACAAAAATATACATTTTTGTCAATTAAATAGGTTGAAGCAAAAATATACATTTTTGTCAATTAAAAAGGCTGGAACAAAATGTACACTTTCGTCAAAGTACCTTAGTTGAAACAAAATGTACACTTTTTTCAAATATATTAATTGAAATAAAAATTGACACCTTGTCAAAACATAATGGTTGTAAACAAAAATAACATTTTTGTCAAATAATATTAGAATTTATATGCAAAGTTAAAATATCTTTTTATTGACAATGCATATATTAGAATTTATATGCAAAGTTAAAATATCATTTTATTGACAATGCATATATTAGAATTTATATGCAAAGTCAAAGAATCATTTTTATTGACAATGCATATATTAGAATTTATATGCAAAGTCAAAAAATCATTTTTATTGACAATGCATATATTAGAATTTATATGCAAAGTCAAAAAATCATTTTTATTGACAATGCATATATTAGAATTTGTATGCAAAGTCAAAAAATCATTTTTTTTTAAAATGCATACACTAGAATTTGTATGCAAGATAAAATATCATTTCTATTGAAATTGCATAATTAGAATTTGTATGCAATTCAAAGAATCATTTTTATTGAAAAATGCATACACTAGAATTTGTATGCAAGATAAAATATCATTTTTACCGAAATTGCATACATTAGAATTTGTATGTAATTCCAAGAATCATTTTTATTGAAAAATGCATACACTAGAATTTGTATGCAAGATAAAATATCATTTTTATTGTCAATGCATACATTTTAACTTGTATGCAAAAATTTAAAGTAAACATTTTATATGTTACATTATACATTGAAATTATAAATACATACACAAATAAAATATCTCCTTTTATTTGTTAAAATCAAATATAGAAATTGCATACAAGTAATGAAAATAAAAGTTTATCTTTTATTTGTCATTAGCAAATGCCATGTAAATAAAATACATTTTATTTGATATTACAAAACATGTAGAAATAGTTATGTAGATTCAAACATTCTTTTATTTGGCATGTTAAACACGTTAGTGGAATCGTCGAATGGTTTATATTTGTATATAATTATATATAAATATAAATTAAAACTTGACGAGTCGCGCGTGGTAGTTTGCGTTTCGGAATCGTAGCTTTAAACGATTATACCGAAAGATCCGCCCATCGAATTTTCCCAAAACCGGAACCGTTAGGACTGCTTTGGGGAGATCTTTCCGAAGATATAAATTTTGTTAAAATCCAACGGTTAGATTTCGAGACATGTGTAAATCAAATTTTGATAAAAACAGCGCCAGGGCCGCCTATTGACCCGAAGCGTCGTTAAATTAAATTGGGCTATTTTTATAAATAAAAATAGCGATAAATCGTTATTAAATAATATTAACGATATGAAATGGTTTTAAATTATATATATGCGAGAATTATTTGAAAAGACCGAGTTCAATCTCATTTCAAATAAGTATACGATGATTTATATCGAAGATATTGAAGATGGTGATTGAAGACCGACGATCTTCACATCGAATGGATAACTACTGATGCCCGGCATTGGTTAGCTCGCAGTAAAGGGTTAAAGTGGTAGTTGTCCGGACGTACTTGTTGATTGTCTGGATAAGCGAACGCCTCGCTTCTGTATTGGACATACGGGACGAGGAATAAGGTGTCTCCGGTTTCGTTCAGACCTATAACGAACTTGTAAATGGATGTGTGTCTGACATTGGATTTCATTCCATGTAAATTGATTTTTATCTAATATATATATGTTTGGTGGCGGAGGATTTATTCTCTTGCTTAACACCCTTCTCTGAGACGCACGAGCTAAGAGGTTATATATTGGTAGTTATCGATCGCATGGAATGGATTGTCAATGTGGCTTGCCAAGATGCAGATGATCAAGGCTTTTGTTAAAAAGCAGAGCCTTGTGGTTGATGATCAAAGCATAGCCTATTTCGGGCATAGCTTTGTGTATAGCGTTACCTCGCGAGCCTCACACCCCCGGTAAGGGTTAGAAACGGGACAAGGGAACGCAGGGAGTGCACACGTTTCTTTCTAGCTAGAAGTGGTATTAGGGTTTTGCAAGCCCTGACATTTTACTTATGTGGTTGATGGATTATGAGGTACCTCAGATTTATTGGTCGATAGTGACCAAATTATAGGTTCAATAGGACCGGGAAACGTATGTTCATGAATTGCCAATCCACTAAAGTATTTGTGCACCGGCCCTGCAGGATCCAAGGGTTCGCCAATGTCCGGATCCTGAGACATCGCTAGAGTGTCTCGAATCGGTAAGGAGATCGTCCCTAGCCTTGACTCATGATGGAAACCCAATTTCCAATACGACATTACGGTTTTGACTGTAAACCTATATATGGCGACATAGTATGATGGGGTACTATGCTGTCTAGGATTGATACATTTACTTTGAAGTATTTTAAAACTGATTAGACACTAATATTAGTATTAAAATATTATTTTCTATGTATCAAGCATGTTTGATCATTATAAGGTAAAACTCTATCCTTCGGTTTGCATTGCATTGTGTGATGGGACTTGAGTCTTATAATGATTTCATTTTTCTAAAAAGCATTGCGTTGTTTTGAATAAAAAATTTATTTAATTTATGCACTGGCAATCCAATGGAGTAAACCTGTTCCACGTTAGTGGCATGGTCTTGTGATTAGCCATATTGTTAGATAAGTTAGGAAAGATTTCTCATACCAGTCCCACGACTGACTCGTAGTTTGTTTCACTTTGCAAACTCGGGTGCCCTCTTTTTCACACGGCCAGTCGAGTAGCTTATTTTGCAGATATATTGAGCAGGATTCTGGATCGAAGCTTAAAGCTGTGTCCATAGCATTGATATACTTCCGTTGTATCAGTTTATTGGTTCCGCTGCACTGTATTAAATTCATTGTAAATTATCTTCCGCTGTTGTATTATTATATTCGATGTACTCGGATATTCTGTACTCTGATGTAACATTATTATAATGTTTATAAAAGTCTTGTGTTATTTGTTCTGATGTGTTGTATGCCCAAAGTTAGTGCATTCGAGGATTTCCAACTTTTGGATCAGACCTGTATGGTTTATGGTCGATTCAAAGGGAGGGGATTTCCGGGTCATTACAGAAGCACTTTATAAGCATTGAAAATTCAAGAAGTACGATAATTACAGTATTGTGATATATATATATATATATAGGAACATTCCAGGGCACCCCTATTTTGCAGCACCCCTTTATATCCCCAACCCTACCATGAGATACACTAATCCAAATCCAACAAGATTTTATAGGTGTTCAATCCATATATATATTATAGTCTATCCAAAATTTGAGCTCGTTTCGACATTCGTAGAATAATATATTTGATGTTTAAATTTGATGGTTCGAACAAATGTCTGAACAGTGAATAGTTGACCTAAGATTTTGAAAATGTTACAAGCTCAAATTTTGGATAAATGATAATGTATATGTGTGTGTGGATTGAACATCCAAAAAATCTTGTTGAATTTGGATTAGTGTAGCTTACAGTAGGGTAAGGTGCTGCAAAACAGGGGTGCCCCGGAAACCTCCTCATGTACTTTTTTTTTTTGAAAATTGGTTCACTTTTATTATCTAAAAGAAAACAGTACAAAATACAGGTTAGCATACTAACCGTTACAAGCAAGAAAAACAGTAAATATAAGTAAAACTAAAAACAAAGAAGCATAGAACCGGCCTATGATGAGGCCATCACCCACTTACGACTTGCTGCCCTGAGCCAAGATGCTACTCTCAACATTCAACCAAACTACATATCATCAAGCTGTAGAATCTGTAGATCTAACCGTGTCTCTAAAATCTGGATAGATGCAGTATACACAAACTGTTGCCTTCAAACTGCCATTTCCTTTACTGAAAACATCTGAAAATGAATGACACTTCCATCCATCTATAAGTGTAAACTACCATACTCTAACACTAAACATGCAGTAGACATCTTCATGTAATCCAGAAGATAGATAACATTCACACTGATGATAGATCCGATCGTCAGCCTAACTTATTCACCCAATCCAAATTGACACTAAAGCAACCCTTATTTAAATTTAGATAGCACTCACACTCATCAAATCCAAAAAGAATATTCAAATTCTAGTAATAAGTCTGGTTGATGATTCTTAGACCTCTATGAATCAAATCTTAATACTAGAATCGATATAACATGAAATTACTGAAAAACCAAGTGCTATCTTCTAACATATAAAGCTGAAACCTGCATCTGCTCTGTTATGCAACTCATATCAGGCCACTACTTGATTATCAACAGGGTGCTTAAATAATACAGTGGATGAGAAGAAATTCTGGAGTACTTGGAGAAGAACCCACTATAATTCATTACCATCAGTTATGAAATTCGACCAACAACCATCTAATAAACAAACCAATATTCAGAAACCATTTCCAATCTCATAAAGGGTTCACATGAGTTGATTACCGTGCTAAATATTTGATTATAATCAATGAAACTGGATGATTAAACAAGTAACATCCATTAGTATAGATATCTGAAACGGATCTTATCCGCAAAGCACCAAAAGTTCATCCAAAGCTAAAAATCTGTATGAACTTCTAGCATATTAAAATCACTTTATGGATCTCCTAAATGCATCATCCTATAGAAGGTTGTTGGGTATATCATTTACCCACTGCGAGTATATTCATGAAGGAGTCATCGGCTACAATAGCTACAGATACCCAGATCTTACATAAAACTCAATATAAAACTTCAAAGTTGGCATGCTATGATCTGCATACAACTAATCTATTTAAACAAAATCTGAGCAAAACATCAAAATCCATGAAACAAAACCAAAACTCCAGATTAAACCCAGAATCCACTAACCAAAATCTAAAACAAAAATAATCTTACCCAAACCAAATCTGACCACAAACTAGTTCAAAAGATGAAAGATCGGTTGGATAACTTGGAACTGAAGAATCAGTTGCGCCAGCCATGCCGAATCCCAAATTAACGATGTCTTGATAATCCATACTCAAACTAATAAGATTCGAGCAGAATGGCTAGATGGAAATCGCGGCATATAGATCTCATGATAGATTAGTAGATCTGGAATTTTGTGGAAATTAGGGTTTGGAGGAGAAATAAAATCGAAAATCAAAAGGAAGGCAAATGTTTTATCAACGAAATCGCAAAGCGATTTGATTCAGAAGGAAAACAGGTGAAATATGATCAGAACCAGATCTGAAACAGATCGAAAATTTGTGAAAAACAGATGTAAAACAGAAGTATTATCAACGAAAATATATCGTTGAAGGTTACAGGAGAAATTGGAATTAAAGAAATCAGTTGTAAAGAGGATAAGAAATATGGGCACTCACGCATGGCGAAATCTGGTGAAATTCACCAGTCGCCATTAACGAGGCCTGTTATAAATGAAGTCATCCTTACCTCCTCATGTACATATATATATATATATGTATATATATATATGTATATATATATATATGTATATATATATATATATATATGTATATATATATATATATGTATATATATATATATGTATATGTATATGTATGTATGTGTGTGTTTATATATACAGGCACGTATATTAGTAAAACTGTTAGTATATACATAAAAGATGGAAAAATCAATAATCTTCCTTAAATACATGACCATACACTATGCTAGTATCCAAATATATAAAAATACAATGCATTCCAAAATTTCTAGCATGGAGCTGGACACCCAAGTAACACAAATATATTCAATAAAGTTGAAAGGCTAGCAACAATATATTCAGAACTTCAACATTGATGCACTATATGCAAATTGTTAAACATTTTTGGTAATAGATAGATTACAAACACAACATGAAGAAGATTGAGAAAACATAGGTTTTCAATCACAAAAGATACAGGTACCACGTGTTTTTCTTAAAAAGAATTTAAATGGTACATGAACATAGGGACATAAAGATCCCTCCTGGGGTAATATTCAAGACATGGACAGGTTGGATTAAAAACAAAACGAATAAAGACCTTCATATTAGCTATTATAAGCAGGCTCATATGCATGATTAATTTCCTGTTGCACGTCTTATGTAATGAAAGGAACATGAGCATAATTTTATTTGGTGTATCTGGAAAAAATGTGGCAGGTTAGCTTATTATATCCCTATGCATAACAATGGTAAGGTGCATCAATACATGTTAACAAAAAAATTATTACATTCAATCCAATAGCATGCAGTCATGTTCTGTTGTTAATTTAATAGCTACATAGTAGATGTATAATTAGAATAGCTCACTAAGCTACCTTCGTGGGATAACAATCATCTAAACAACAAAATCATCAGCCTTATAATGTTATGCAGGATGATATCTCAAATAACTTTATAACATATAACAGCATGTTAACGTTCACTGAATTCAGCAAATGTTGTTAAAAATCGTATTGATGTAAACAAAAGATAAAACTTGATATAAGTAACCCAAAAATGTTTAAAATTAAATTACATTTTTTTCATAGATTAAAACAATTAAGTTGAAAAATATTGATGGCTAAGCATTTTATAAACCTTCAAGTGATGCAAGCATAGTTTATTTGTTGAAACACCATAAGCTTTAAGTTATAGATATTTGCATTAAGTATAACATATGGAGTATACGATCTTTAACTTAAGAGCAACACACTTCCATACACAAACACACATACATACAAACTGAACGTGTAGGATGAACCTATGGGGTTAAAGCATGTTTAATAGGGAAGATTATCACTAATAAATTAATTGCAAAGGCACTAAAAGTAAATGTTTTTTTGGTATGCATTTCCCTACATTTGGAGAAGCAACCAACAATATTGACATGAATAAGTTGGAACTGTAAAGTGGGTTCATAATTATCTTTTGGTTTTAGTATGTGTTAAATTTGGACGTTTTAAATATATTAATGAGGAGATATTAATTGATTCACGTAATCAAGTCAAACTGGGAAGATAATATATTAATATGGAGAAGGTATATATTTGATTTAAGGAATCGATCAAATATCGGTATAGGTGTAAACAATTTAAAAATGTGCCAAATTTTCCGTGGCATCAATCAGGAAACATGTCATCCTTATTTACGAAGCATTCTTCATCCTTCCTCCTATATATACGCAGACATTTACTCATATTTTCAACACACACAAAAAGAAAGCTCTCTCCATATATTATCTTCAATAAGACCCTTATTTCTATATCTATTATAGGGCGAGAAAGTTGTATTGAGTTATATATTTCTTCTGATATTGTACCTCCACTTGAAGTGAGGAAATAAAAGGTTGTTGGGTTCGAGGACATAGGCATAGTCGAACCTTGTTATATTGGTGTGTTCTTTCGCTTTTCTATTTCTGTTTTTTCTCTTTAATTTGAACCATTTGTTTTTTCCTTTATCATCTTTGTTGGATTGGCATTGTTAAGAATTTCGAACGACTAGATTATTGGATGTTCTACTTCCGCTTCCCAAATCACTGATTGTTCACTATAGTTTGGTATCATAACAAGGCGGTTTTTTCAAATTGCGCATCAAGGATTTCAAGAAAGAGCGGCATATCTGATGTTAATTATGCTATTACTTTTTTTGGGGAAAAGGAAGACTTTGGTGGAGGAAATTATGTTGAGAAAGAAGAGCGTTCCAGTCTTGTAACTTTGACGTGATAAGAAGTTTAGTGTTTGAAGGAACAATTGGATTTGGGAGCATTTGATCATGTTTCACACAGAGGTCTTCATGTTGATGATGTTCGAGGGAACCAATATGATGCATCATTGGCCTAAGTTTGCTCCAATATATAGCTTGAGCTCCGGATTCTCATTAAGGTGGAGCTATATGTTAAATCATAGCCTGACCAACCATAGAAAAGAGGACTCTTTGTAGAAAAACTTGACGAAACTACTTAGAGGTAGTAGCGACCTAATCCGAACCATTGGAGGTGTTAGCTACCTTTCCAAGTGTTTGAGGACTCTATATAACTTCAAGTTCAGTCGAGAAATGCTTGCCACGATGGAGATCTATTAGGTGTGGCTTGCATTGTATGAGAGAGGGTGCGTAGATTGGATTTGTTATTAGTCCCACATCGTAGGATATTTTAAAGAAGATGGGAATATATATAGGATTGATGGCATGTAACAACAAGAGATTCCTTTTGTGATAATTAAATATTGCCTTGAACATATGTATGCCCTAGGAGATGTAGGGATATTCAGTCATGACGGTGGCACCAAGAGGGCTTCTTTCAATGGTTTGTAGTACCTCTACGCTGAATGAAGTGCGCGAATATGAAGATATTTGGGGTGTCGAAAAATTTCAAAATGGGATCCAAAATGATCAGGAAAGGAGCTTAGTTCAAGTAATAGACGGGTGTCGAGTTGGAAAATCCACAAAAATAAGTCGAAGAACCTTTGTGGTATTACAAACGTTTTTAGACCATTGGTTTTTGCATGGTGCATTTCATGAGGAAGATGCATATTTTGCAGGCAGTGGATGATGTTTGCAATGGTTTTGTTTGAGTTAAGTGGCAAGAGAGAGATTTGTTGTATGTACAGAGATTTGGATTAGCCTTTTTTGTTGTCAATTGGCTTTAGTTTCTGGCTGTGTATTTAGAATGGTAATTGAGAGGATTTGTTGGTCTTAGTGGTATTGAGATTACTTTGGAATCCATCTTATTTGGATTTTTGATATTTACAACATTTGTTGGCAGGCGGAGACATGGTCTGAGCTTTTTAACAAGGTATGGTGGGGGTAGCTTTGTTGAAACCCATTAGGTAAATATTCCGTTTTTCTCACTATGAGATTTTGGCTTAAGGTGAAATTCTCTTTTGAAGAGTTTTATGTTATAAAGAGATTTTTGACTCGTGATGGGGTATTGGAGATATGTGATTTTGCATTAAGGTAGAGTTGGTGATACAAAATCACAGATAAGCGGAAACAATATGCAAAATGGAAAGTGAATATTTTTAGTATGGATATGCATAAATTATTGATTTCATTTTGCATAAGATGGCAAAGAAATAAATGCAGGGTTTTTTTCTTTCATCTCTACAAAGGAAGGAAATGATGAATTTACTTGCTATGTTTGCGCCATCTGTTGTCTCTGCAATTTACCTTCTTTATTTATTACCATATCTTGGTAATTTGATTGATGATTCACATATATTTCACTCACTATATATTGGGGTAGACTTCATTATAAACCCATCCTGACACTCAGCCAGAGAACCCAAAATAGAGTGTCTCTTCTTGTTAATCCTAGTTCAGAGTTTCGGTTATGTAAACTCTTATCTTCTAATCTCTATATCTCTCTCTTATGTGGAATAAAATCTCTTTCCTTTGGACTGGACGTACGTTATCTTCTTGATGATAGTGGAACAAGTATAAATACCGTGTGTATTTCTTTTCTTCTTTATAGTTATTTACTATTTGTTTGGCATAATAGACTAATTTATGTTAGATTCATTTATGTTCAATCGGAAAATCTAGATCTTGTTTAATCACTACGCCATAAATGGCCTAGTGCAACGAAATTTCAAGGTGTTGCTAGCTATAATGTAACGATAGTTATGCTGATTTTTGTCTATTACAACATTCGCTTCAAGGTGTTAGCATAGATATCAGCAAGATGTTGCAGTAGCTACAAAATATATTCAAGTTGCAAAATTTGTACACCTCAGCGATCCACACCATCATTTAAAACTAAATCTCAACCGTAAATCTATACCGTCAATCCACACCTTACCTATTCCTATTTCCCTCTCTTATTTTCATTTTCCCGCTTTCCTTTTCATCTCATTGTCACCTAAAAATTTCAAAATCATTTCGATTTCTATTTTCTTTTTTGTTGTGTATTTCATAAATCAATTTCACCTTCTTAGCTCGCCTCATTTCATCCACTAGATTCGAATCCCAACATCTCAATGGACAAAAACGTAGTAATCATAACCCTAGTTGGTTCACTTATACTTCCATTCCCGATCTCTCGTATTCATATCATTGGCGCTAAAATTATGAAATAGCTTGTTGATTTGATTTGTACAGATTTTGCCTAGGTGCTTGAATTCGGACATTGAAGAAGAAGGGAGAGGAAACCAGCCTGGGTGAAATTGCTCTAGTAAAAGAATCCATACTAGAATGCAAAAGATCAGCAGAGAAAGTTGAATCCTTGAGTGTAGAGGTTAAAATCAGTGAGAAGAAAAATGAACTGATTTTTTGGGCGAAATTGCAAGCAGGTTTGTCATCATTTGTGGTGTTATTACTTTTGGTGTTGATCCTGAAAGTCAAAATTGAATTTTTGGGCACTGAGGAAGGGCGGATTTCTAATGGTTTTGTTCCTACTTAAGAGATTTCAATATTAGCAATAATCTGAAGGATCTCAAGCTAGAATTACAGTAATAGTAGTTTATATCTCAAGAAGAAAAACATGTTTAAAGATCATTACTGATAATTAGATTTTCATATTTTAATGTTTAGAGATTTCGGAAAGAATTGATGTATTTGCTAATGAAAAGAATTGTATTAGAATTGATCAATCAAACAGATACAGGGTACAAGTATATATACGAGTACAAGTGGCAACGGAAAGAAAATGCAGGAAATGGACTGAGCCCAGTACAACCCAGTAATGAGATAAAGAAATAAAGAGCGGCCTATATATTATCTTATGTAAAGAGTAGAGGCACCGATTCATTCCAAGTCTTATTTGCCCCCTTCAAATCTAGGGTTAGCTGAAACCCTAAATTTGATTTCTTCGATGAATCGATGCCTTCATCCACTATCATTTTGAGATTTGCTTTCATTCAAGTTGAGCGATGATGTCTTTTGATTTGTCTTTGACTTTGTTGGGCAGTTGGTCTTCATATCTGAAATTTGATGGTTCTGCTTGTCTTCGATGGAAGTTGATGAGCTTTCAGAGTTTGTCTTCGGTCTTGTCTCCTGTTTTGCTGCAGAATCCAGTGAGGTGCATCTTCTGATTTTTAGTTCTTCACGAAGTCTGGTGAAATTTTTGGCCGAGAGAGCTTTGGTAAGTATGTCAGCTTTCTGGTGGAAGGAAGGTATGTAATTAATCTGCAATTTTCCATCTTTGACTTGTTCTCGAACGAAATGAATGTCAATTTCTATGTGTTTTATTCGAGCATGTTGAATAGGATTAGCTGACATATAAATTGAACTCTGATTGTCACACCAGATCGTAGCTTTTGATGAATTATCTAGTTGTAGTTCTTTTAGTAAGGACTGTATCCACATGATTTCGGCTGTAGCACATGCTATACTTCTGTATTCTGCCTCTGCACTTGATTTTGATATGGTAGATTGCTTTTTAGAGCTCCATGATATTAGATTGTTCCCCATGTATATGTAGTAGACAGTTATGGATCTTCTGTCATCTGGATCTGCAGCCCAATCTGAGTCTGTAAATCCAGTGATGTTTAGGTTTTTGTTGCCTGTTAGTATAAGTCCATAGTCCAGAGTGCCTTTTAAGTATCTTAGGATCCTCTTTACAGCTTTCCAGTGTTCATCTTTAGGTTCCTGCAAGAATTGAGATACCTTGTTAACACTGAATGATATGTCAGGTCTTGTTATGGTGGCATATTGTAGTGTCCCCACAACACTCCTGTATTGCTTGATATTGTTTATAGCTTCTCCCCTGTTTTTAGAATAATGTTGACTGGAAATCATAGGGGTTGGTTGAGGTTTGGCTTCAAGCATGTCTGTTTTAACTAATAATTCAGTGATATATTTTCTCTGATTTAGTATCAGCTCTGAGTTTGACATTCTTTTAGCTTCAATTCCTAGAAAATAATTGATGTTACCCAGATTTTTGATGGAGAACTCTTTGTTCAGGTACTTGATTAGCTTTGTTACTTCAGTATCACTGCTCCCTGTTATAATTAAATCATCAACGTAAATTAGTATGAATACAGTGTATGACTGAGTAATTTTTATGAACAAAGAAGTGTCAGATTTAGTGGGCCTGTATCCCAGAGAATTTAGAGTTGACTTGAGTTTATCAAACCATACTCTGGGTGCCTGTTTCAATCCATAGATTGCTTTGTTTAGTTTGCATACAAGTTTTGGGTCTTTAACATAACCTTCTGGTTGTTTCATGTATATTTCCTCTTCCAGATTACCATTAAGGAAGGCATTGTTGACATCTAGGTGTTGAATATTCCATTGTTTTTTGAGTGCTATAGTAAAATCTAATCTGATAGTAGTGGGCTTGACTACAGGTGAGAAAGTCTCTCTATAGTCAAATCCATACTCTTGAGTAAACCCCTTTGCAACCAATCTAGCTTTGTGTCTATTAATGGTGCCATCTGGATTTCTCTTGACTCTGTAAGTCCATTTACAACCTACTATGTTCTTATTGATTGGTTGAGGGACAAGAGTCCAAGTTTTATTTCTGATTAATGCACTGAATTCCTCATCTATAGCTATTTTCCATTCATTGTATTTGATAGCTTGAGTGAAGTTTGTTGGATCATCTTTGCTTTCTGTGGTTAGGTATGCTTTTGGCTTGAATATTCCACTTTTGGGTCTGGTTTGCATTGGATGACCAGTAGCTATGGGAGGAGGATCTGTATACTGTTCAGAGTGTTCAGTACTGCATTCAGTGGCAGGTGAGTCTTCATGGGATCCTTCAGTGGAGGTTGAAGGACTTTGAGTTTCTGATCTTTCATGAATGTCATGTTCAGGTGTTGGATTGGCGAGGCTGACAGGCTCATTGTTGCTGAGTTGATTATCCTCAGTGCTATGCATTGCTTGATCAGCAGTCATCTTTTCACTTGCTACTGATGATGGTTTAGAGTATATTGGGATATCAGGTATATTTACCTCTTTATTGATGACTTTGTTTGTGGTTTTGATGTTGGATTGAGCATAAGGGAAAACACCTTCATTAAATATAATATGCCTACTTACATAGATTCTGCCGTTTTCATCAATGCATCTATACCCTTTTTTTTTAACAGCATAACCCAAGAATGTACAAGATTTTGATCTAAAATTGAGTTTATTAGTATTGTAAGGTCTAAGGTAAGGAAAGCACTGACATCCAAAAGCTTTTAAGTCATGATAGTTTGGCTTAACTTTATACAATGCTTCAAGTGGGCTGATATCATTTAACACTTTGGTAGGCATCCTATTAATCAGATATACAGCAGTGTTAAATGATTCAGACCAGAATTTTAGAGGTAATGAGGCTTGTGCTAATAGAGTTAAGCCACTTTCTACAATATGTCTGTGCTTTCTTTCAACTGGACCATTTTTCTCAGAAGTGTATGGACATGTGAGTCTGTGAATTATCCCTTTTTCATCAAAGTGTTTGCTAAGAGTTTTATATTCAGTACCACCATCAGTTTGAAATATTTTCACTCTAGTATTGAACTGATTTTCTATCATATTCAGAAATTTTATAACAACATCATGAGTATCAGACTTAGATTTTAAAAAATAAATCCATGTATATCTGGAATATGCATCAATGAAAGAGATGTAATATTTATATCCAAAGTCAGATGTTATAGAGGCTGGACCCCACAAGTCTGTAGCTATAAGATCAAAAGGATTAGAGTAAATTGTGGATGAGTCTTCAAATGGTAATTTGTGATTTTTACCCATTTGACAATATGTGCAGACATATGGTAACTTTATATCACAGTAAGAAATTTTACTATTATTCAGAATGTTCTTAACAATATTAACACTAGGATGACCCAATCTGTGATGCCAAAGATCAAAGACATTATTATTTTTACTGTTTTGATCCTCAATAGTAGAGACATAACACTGTTTTTCCTTTGCTGGGTGTAATTGACTTCCAATCTTGAAAGTGTATAACCCATGTGTTTCATCACCCTGCAATAAGATTTCATGTGTTAGTATGTCTTTGACAACACAATAGTTAGGATAGAATTCAAAATAAACATTGTTGTCTTTTGTAAATTGTGACACACTCATCAGGTTTTTCCTAATCTTGGGTACCCTTAGTAATTTATGCAAGAAAAGTTGTTTCTTACCTTTTAATAAAGCATTACCAGTATGAGAGATACTAATGCACTTACCATCACCCATGGTTATTGACTGTTAACCTCTGTATTCCTTATTTCCAAGGTTGAGATTGTCAAGGTTGTTGGTCATATGATTAGTAGCACCTGAGTCAGGAAACCAATTGTCATCCAATGTAGAATCTGACTTGTTTGCATCAGTTTGATTGCATTGTGCTTGATTTGATGATTCTGATTGTGTTTGAACCATGTTAGCATTAGGATTGCTGTCACTGTTACTGTTATTACCTTGGTTTCCAGTATAGTTTGAGTTGAATCTGAAGTAACATTTGAGAGCAGTGTGGCCAACCCTTTCACATATTTGATATTTGGGTTTGTTGTTATTATTTGACCATCTGCCTCTTCCTCTGGAAGGATAGCCTCCTCTTTGATTAGGGTTATTTCTGTAATTTCCTTGCCCCCTGCCTCTATTATTAGCAGCATAATTGAGTGAGTAGTCTGAATCATTTGATTTCTTGTGAGAGATTCTTGCCTCATGTGAGAGTAACATGGAGTGTACATCATCCAAAGGTGGTGTAATCTTTTGAGATGTAATGATAGCCACTACAGCCTCATATTCATCTCCAAGTCCATTTACAAGTGAAAGGACCTGATCTGATTCTTCAACATTGCTTCCTGAGGCTTTCAACATATCACAAATGTTTTAGGTATTCACTCATACTCATGTTGTCTTTCTTACAATTTTGGAGTTGCCTTTTATAGAATAAGGACTTGGCTGCAGACTGTGAATTAAAGATTTTCTCACAAGTGATCCATATTTCATTAGCAGTTTTACATCCTATAACTTGTGGCATTAATGCAGCACTGATAGATGATAATAACCATGCACTTATTAATCTTTCTTGTCTGTAGTATGATGTATAATCATCATTACTTACAATTGTGTTTGATGCATCAGTAACAAACCTTGGTGGAACTGGTATGGTGCCAAGAATGTACCCTTCCAGGCCATATCCTTGAAGAGAGGTTTCCACCTGCAATTTCCAGAGAAGATAATTGTTTTGATCAAGAGGAATGGTGATTAGTTGACTTTTCAAGCTGATCACATTCTTGGGAGGATTATTTTGAGGTGGATTTGCAGGTTGAGATGCCCCTGAAGTGTTGCTGGATTCAACATTGTTGTTTGTCATCCTGAGAATTACAATGAGGATAATTTGCAAAAATAGAGGTAATTCAGACTTAACTTCTTTGATTTGAATTGAATTACTCAAGAAGTTGTTTTGTGATCAAGAACTTGAGCACAGAGAGATTTTAAATGATGATGACTAATTTTTTTTTCACTGAGTTTTCAGTTGAAATTGTTTCTGATAGCTTTCTTGATGCTCTTTTTCTTGATTGTGAATGCTTCTTGCGTAGTATGATCGGTAAAGAATGATTCAGATTTGTTTTCCTCTCTCTTGATGATTGAATCACTGATGCAGCCGGTTGAAACTGGGCGTGGCACAGTGGCTTGATCAATTCAGGAGCAAACAAAAACTCAAATGATAAGATCAACGAATGATCTTTGATGAGTCAGATTCAGATGATGAAATCTAACTGATGGATCTGCCAACAAAATTTCTTTTGTTGTTTTTAATGCAGAAAAGTGTTGCTCTGATACCAAATTAGATTTTCAGATTTTATGTTTAGAGATTTCGGAAAGAATTGATGTATTTGCTAATGAAAAGAATTGTATTAGAATTGATCAATCAAACAGATACAGGGTACAAGTATATATACGAGTACAAGTGGCAACAGAAAGAAAATGCAGGAAATGGACTGAGCCCAGTACAACCCAGTAATGAGATAAAGAAATAAAGAGCGGCCCATATATTATCTTATGTAAAGAGTAGCGGCACCGATTCATTCCAAGTCTTATTTTTGATACTTCTGTTTATAACCATATCCACATGACTGGAAATATATAAAAAAATAGTTGCGATGAATATTGTTTGGTTCGCTTTTTATTTGTTGCCAGTACGATGCTACTTAATTTTATCGGGGATGATCCTAGAATGAGCAAATTTTAGATCCTGAATTTTTGGTGCTTTTCCGTTGTAGGCTACTCACTCATGGAGACCGACATATTTTTGTGGTTTTTGGTGACTGATCGCTCCTCTTCCTACTTTTCCAATCTACTATATGCACAAGACTTGTCCTCAGAGTTGCTTATGGTTATTGGATCCACCGACTTCGATCGAGTAGATTTACCTAACATTTTCGCAGTTATCAATAAGTCCACAAAGAATGTTATTGCCAATATGTTAATGCATTTGTTTGAGGCTTTGATTCCATATGGACTCTGCTTGCCTTCGGCTCGCCTTATATTTGTAAATGTCATTGTCTATATAAATTGAAACTGCATATGTAATGAGTGAACTAAGTGATGTAGTGAGGAACATCTGTACATGTGATTAACTACGTTATTAACAGAGAATTGTAAATAGTGGAGTTAGAAATATGTAATATTTCAAATGTTGAAATAAAATATTTATTTGAATAAAAATACTGTTTGAATATTTAATTCTGTGTAGTAGCATTTAATTCTTCTTGTTGTTATATTATATAAATATAAATAAATAAATATATATATATATATAAATTAATATAAATATCTATAGCAACATTTTTGAATGTTGCTGCAGACACCTAGGATTCTATTGCAACTATATTTATTATGTTGTCAAAGTGTTGCCTTTGAGGTCTACAGCAACGGTGAAAATTTCATCACCCTAAAAACATTGTCATAGAACTATGCCAACACTTTTTGGGCCAGTGCCAACAATTTTTTGGCATTGTGTTAGGCCGTTTATGGCGCAGTGAATGTTTTTTGCACCCATGCAACCTTTTCGCACAACATGACAAAGCTCCGCCGTAGCCAGTAGTAGTATATTTGTACTTTGTTCGATTTTTTGTTATTTGTTTGTTCTTTTTGCTTTGTACTTGATTTTGTTTGATTTGTTGTTTGTTTGTTTTTTGGACTCAATTTTGTTTCGCGGTCAGTAGTGCAAAAATTGTTGTTTTAAATATATGTGTTTATTTCCAATTATTATATGGATATTACAATCGTGAACATATACTTAGTTAATTATAAAATTATTTAAATTAAAATTAAAATATCTCATTTAAATGTCTTATTTTAAGCTGTAAATGCATTTCCCATTTAACATCTTGTCATGTTTAAATAACTAAATTTACGCCAAATGAACCCTTAGATCTTTTATGTATCCCTTGTTTTACTTATATTTTATTTTGAAAGGAAACACGTTTGTTGTATTTATCTTGCAAAAACAAGTGAACTCCTTTAACTCTGTCATCTGTCATTATAAGTGTTGTCTTCTATGTTTCTTCACTGAACCTGAATTCTTCGTTTCCCATATTTATCATTGATTTTTGGAAATTAGCACGTAGAGACTATATGCGTATCTATAGCAGTTTACACATGCACATGCATGTGTGCACCAGTTGATTAACTACCGTATGACACGGAACAAGTTTTCTCACTTATGTCTACCATTGAAGATCTTTTTTGTGTTGCATTTTACTCAATCAAACATCGTATAAATTGGACTTTCATTTAAGGTGATCTTACTACAAATACATCTTACATGTTCCAGTATACACTATGATTTCAATATTATTATTTTTTAATCAAGATAGTTGTAATCTATGTTATTGTTTTATTACATTCAGTGCCTTCCTACCAATAGTATATAACATGCATTCTATTTAAGCATTAAGCCACGGTATATAAAATGTTTCTTTCTAAAGAAGAGTACGAAAGGCGAACTAAGAAGTCTAATAGATCCTTTCGATGAGAACTCTGGAAGTGTACTTTTTTTTGCGTTATGCATATATTGTACAAAGTAAACACAAATTAATTGCTCAAGACTATTCAGAATTATAATATTTGTTTATTTTAGCACTTTAATAATCAATCTGATAGAAAAAAGATTTGGGTTAAGCTAAAATTTTCTATTTATATTTTTTGATTTATTGATCATTGACTATCTGATCTGATATTCGTCCGCAACCTTGAATGCAGCTATACGATATCCGAAAATGATTTTGGAAGCGGAAGATGATACAGTATTATCCATATTCGAAAACATCCGTTGACAACCTTGGGTCACTCCTAGTATATTCAACGTGGAAGTTCACAAGAAATATCATAAAAATGATATATTCAATATGCAGTGATGTGACTTATTGTCAATCTAATATAATTATTCTTTTGACTGTACTCATTTCTTTGTATGTAATATGCATTCATAATGTGTGTGTGTGTATATATATATATATATATATATTGGCAAAGCCGACGGGGTTGAGGTCCCCTACCTTTATTGAAGCATTAAGAGAAAAAATACACAGCTCTTGGTAAAACAACCGAGAAGAGAATACGGGGATAAACAATGCTCCAAAATATTTTTATTATTTTGTTTCATATTTTTTTAATTTGCATTTAAATGGTTCGAATGACCATGCAATCTCATAATGTAATTGGCCATTACATATTTAATATCTTGCCAAATAAAACTTTGATATTCGGATTGATTTAAACCTATAACAGCTTAGCTTCAATATTGAGTTTGATATGTGTCGATGTAATGCAGACTTCAAATATTATTAATTTGGGATTACGTAATTTTCTACTTTTTTGCAGATAGTTATTGTTAACAGTCTTAAATCTGCTGCTATCTTCTGATTTCTAATAAACACTATAGAATGATATATATGTATGAAATAAATGATGTGGTTTATTGTACATCTAAAAATATGTTTTGGAATTTTTATAACTCATGTACGAAAACAATGTAAAGAAAAATTTATACTTTTCTGAATTTTGTTTTCAATCTAATTCATTAGATAATGCAACTATATAAGTAAATAATTTGATTTACCTTCAAAGCTTGACTATTTTGCCATATAAAATCTTGATGTTTAGACGAATTCATTGGTATGATAGTTTATCACCAAAATTGACACTTTAAATGTTATGCATTGAGGATAATACAGTTTTATTACCCCTTTTTAATTTATTTATATTTTTGAATTTCAGTGGTTTCTGTCACGACCCGAAATCCTCGGCCGCCCTAAACCTAACGAGAAGACGGACTGTTTGAGAATACGACGCATCAGAACACCAAATAAGAGAAATTTTCATTGCTATTTCAACAATATTACATCAGAGTATAAGAATATCAGAGCATAAATAAATAATATACGGTAGAAATACAAATATCAGAGAATAAATTACAACAATGCAGCGGAAATAAAATGTATATATACATAAGCACAACGGAAATACATCAACTAACACAACTGAAAGAAATACACGGATACAAGGCTTTCCGAATATAGCTCCAGCCGTAAACCGGAATCTTGTTAAATAAACATCTGCAAATCCAAAACTACTAGCTGCCTGTTGGAAAATATGGGCACCTAGAGTTTAGGTGAAAACAATAAACTCCAAGTCAGTCATGCGACTGGTGTGAGAACTTAAAACAGTTATAAAACTTTACTTTAAAATAGGGTAAATCATGGGATCATGCCATATATCACGGAAAGGGTTTACTCCTATGAAAACCTTGAGATAAAATAATTAATAAACACCGCAATGCTTTTTGGAAAATTAAGCCACTATAAGACTCAGGCCCCATCACACAATGCAACGCAAGCCGGAGGATAGAGTTTTACCTTATAATAGAAAAATATGCTTGGTACGTTTTAAAACAAATATTTTTGATATTATAATAAGTGCATAGTGTAGAAAACAACTTCGAATATAAATGTATTAATCATAGATCACATAGGTACCATATATTATGTCGCCATATAGGTTTACAACTAAAACCGTAAAATTTGCGTATTGGAAATTGGATTCCATCTATGAGTCAAGGCAAGGGATCTTCCTCACCTATTTCGGATCACCTCTAGCAAGATGTCCAGGATCACACCACAGGTAACCCTTGGGAGCGCCAGGGCCGGTCCACACTAACTTTTGTGGATTGGTTATTCTTGAACAATATGTTTTCCAGTCCTATTGGACCCTTAACTTGGTCAGTATGTAGGCCATGTGAGCCTTTCTCAGCTCTATATCTGAGACGACTCGCTATCCATCATCCACATAAGTAAAAAATGTCTGAGCTCCATACCACGACATCACTCCTAGCTAGAAAGAAACGCACGCCCTCCTTCTATCCCTCATCCCGGTTTTGACTCATACCGGGGTGTGAAGCTCTCGTGAATTAACATTATACACAAAGCTACGCTAAATTAAAGTCATGCTTTGGTCATCATCCACAAAGCTCTGTTTTCAACAAAAGCCTTGATCATTGCATCTCAGCATGCCACATTGTCAACTCATACCATACAACTAATGTCTACCGATACATAACCTCTGAGCTCGTACGTCTCAGAGAAGGGTGTTAATCAAAGAGAATAAATTCTCCGCCACCAAACAGATATATATTTAGTAGAGATCAATTAACATATCACAAACTACAATGTCTAACACACAATCCATTTGCAAGTTCGTTCTGGGTCTGAACGAAACTGGAGGCACCTTATTCCTCATCCCATATGGCCAATACAAGAGAGAGGTCCTCACATATCCGGTCGATCTCCAAGTACGTCTGCACGACCACCACTTATTACCTTGTCTTGGGTGTACTGCCCAATCGAGACATCAGTAATCATCCACACGATGCGAAGATCTCCGGTCTTCAATCACCGTCTTCAATATTTGACTTTTAATCGTCGTAATTTTTATTCAGAATGGGTTAAACCCAATCTTTCCAAATAACTCACGTATCTTTAAAATCAAATGAAGAAAAAAGATAACACCCATCTTATTCCAATCCAGAATATTCTTTCATTTAAATATTCATTACTGTGGGAAATGTTCCCATTGATTTTATCAAAGATTTAAATCATTTAAACTTTTGTTAAATCTTCCTTTGGATATCGTTTCAAAAGATTTTATTATATCTTTTCACAACTTAAACCAAATTAAGGTTTATAAAACTAGTCAGGATTATCGAGCCTTACCGAAGTAAACATTCATTTTATTATTCCCAATCCTAACCTATTCATCCCATAGAGCAAAAATGGTGGTATTCCATTCTCGAGCACTTCTCGTGTTTGATAAATTTAATTATCCCATTCACATTTCAACCTAATTAAAGATTCATCAAAACTCCACCTTAGTTTTAATCTCAAAAATCATTATTTAATGATTATTCTATTTCTAGGAAGTCACTCCTGTCTTTAACTGGGTTCAGGAACAAATGTCATGTAAAAACAACGTTCCCAAAAACCCCAAACGCATCTTCCATTTAATATGGAATCTTCACGGAAATCAGATCACTCATAATCAATATGAATTTCCATATCAGACTAATACTATAAGTGGAATAACGGAAAAACCTTTTAAATTCCATAAATAGTAACGGTCTTCCTTTAAAAAAGCTCATCTCAATTATTAAAAAATCGAATTCCATTCAACTTCAATTTAATATATTAAATTGGAAAACTTTACTTTGGAAATTTTCATTAATTCTTAATTAAAAGATTTATAAATTCCAAATCATAACTTCAATGTTAATCAGGTTAAAGAACTAATGTTATTTAAAACATCGTTCACGATAAATCCAAAATCGAATTTGATATTAAATACAAGGCTCTTGATAGAAATCGTATCGACTTATAGTCAGCATCAAATTCTGAAACAAATAGATATCACATTGGAAATAACTATATCTATATCTTCCAAGTTCCTCAACAATATCCGTATAATTACAGAATCCAATACCGAAATATCCGAAGATAATTTTCATTCAAATCCAATCCAATTTATATACTAGTAAACTCTGGTTATATTATTAAAACCATTTCAATTTTTTTCGGTTCTTTATACTAGTTGTTAACTAATTCATTTAGATAAAAATATATTTTATCTTTTCAAACTTAGAGTATTTCATCCAAAATCTTTCTAAATCATTTATTATGATTTTACATAATTTATTCATATTTTTAATAATTTTATTAAGTCCCTTATAGTCGGTTTCCAATATCAGCCACCGAACTACATCCATAACGACATTTTCCCAAACTGATTTGGACATTTTTTAAAATCAAACTGTTGGATTTTAAATCTCATACATTCATTTAAAAGATGTTTTCGATACGAACCCAACGGTTCTGGTTTCAGAAGAATTTGATGGTCGGATCTCCTGTAATGTCAATTCGAATTTACGGGTTGAACTTCGCGAACTATCGCTGCGCGATGCGTTCTATTCAAGCCCGAATTTGATTTATAATTAAAAATAAAATTGAATACGCTTCCAAAATAAATTATAAATTATTCACAACTACCATTTGAAATATTATTTAAATCTTTGCCTTCAAAATCAAATATCTTCATATTAAGCCATTATATAATATATAATAGCTTTCATCAATTTCCATTCAAAACGTATTTTATAAAACGTTTAAATTCTTGTTTAAAAACGAGTTCAACTTCCATTTCAATTCATAATTAAAATTGAACAATCATATTATTATAATATTAAAATAATAATATTTTCGAAATATCAGATTTTGAAATCAAATCTTGACGATATTATATGAAAATTAATTCAAATCAATTCATTTTTAGGTATGAATATTCATTGGTATTTTAATATTTTCGTGACCATCCGAAATCGGACATCAAAACCAAACTTCAACTTTTCACTGAATATTATATTAAATACTCGTTCATTCCGGATTGAAATGAGATTCAACCAATTACCACATAATTTTATTTATATGGATTTCATACATCACATGTACTCAACAATAATTATAAAAATTATTAAATATCCAATTCATATCCTGAGTGCATCTACAACTATATAAGTATTAAACAATTAAATAACGCTTACAATAGTTTGTCAATCAATCCGTTGACATACAACTACACACAAGGGAGATATGTGAATTAATTATCATCCCCATACCCGCATGGGTTTTTCATCCAATAAATAATCAATTAATAAACTATTTATTTATTCCAATTGATTTTATTTTTTAAATGAGTGAACATAAACAAGTCATTTGACTTGTAAATGGATGTTTTGATCCAATTTCAACTACTATGAAAAATCTAACATCGTTTTTAACATGTTAATTATTTCAAAATCACATTCAAATCATAACATAAATAATCATTCATACATCCATCGGGTTTTCAAACAACTGTGATGTGAGCTACCATGCACCGTATACAAATTAATGATAACTAAACAGGTAAAAATTAGCATAGGCAATCAATATATATATATATATATATTCAGCTATAAAAAATAACAGTACAAAATATTTGAGTGAGAGAGTTCTCGCATTGATCGGCTCAAATGGTTAATTTCTTTTTAAATTAAATTAAACTTGGGGTTTAATTTGACCTCAAAATGCAACTTGCTCCAAATTTGACCAAATTAGTTTTGTTGCGAAGCCCTCGACTCCACGATCGCAACGGTTCCAGTTTCGTGCAATTCTGAGTTTGTATGTGAGATATAACTAAAAAGATATAAGTAAATAGACCCTAATGTTTCTTATTTCATCAAATTCTGATTTATATTGAATTATGTATACTTGTTTAAAGTTTAAAACTAAATTTTCAAACTACCGCGCCATTACGAGCTCATTTTAATTAAATTTAAAAAAATTCTCTCGAATTTCGTTTTAAATAAATACTAAGTCGTTTATTCTCAAAATAAATCATTTAAAATATTTAATTTTCACTAAAATCAATTAAAAATAATTTTTAAATTGGTTCCAAAATTACGGGTTGTTACAATCTCCCCCACTTAAATCTCCCCCAATTAAAACTTTTTCATTCTGAAAAAGAGCGGAGCTGAAAGTCGTTGAACTAACCAACTCAACTTTCATTCTGGCTTAAGTTCTTCAACTTTTCTGTCTCTAATAACTTTCTAATTTTCCTGAAACTTGGCTATAGCCTTAAATTTCTGAAAAATTTCACCATGTCCTCCTTTGTACAGGTTGACCTGAACAAATATAACTTACCTCTCTAAGCCCTCATCAATCAAAAAGCCAATCGGCTCATAAAATCATCAAACCTAATCAATACAGTAAATATGTACCTTTTTGTTGGGCATACAATTTTATTCCTCTTTTTAGCTTCCATAACTTGTTAAATATATATATATATATACCTATATATACACACACACACATGTGTGTGTGTATATCAAATTCCCACAAATTTTCAAATTAATTCAACGTTAAATTTGATTTAGCTCAATTTATCTTATATTCTCATATTGGTTTTATTAGTCCAATTGAAACGTTAAATTTTATTTAAATTTACTTTTCAATCTATTTAACTAATATTAGTTAAATCTAAAGCTCAAATCATTTACAAATACTTAAATTTAGTTTAAGTATATTTCGACGTTTCAATTGGAATTATATAGTCATCCCACTTTCGAAACTCGAGAATAAACATTGATGGTGCCTAGGTCATCAACAGAATCATCCTCAAGCGACTAGAATATGATTCTATATCAATCAAGTATATTCAAGACTTCAGATATACGCCAGCTAGGCGTATATGCAAAATCTTCTTATACTCGATAGTCCCACCTCAACGTCAAATAACATACTCAAATTTTATTATAAAATAATCAGATATGTTATCCATATATTTTCTAAACATACATTTTCTTCATATATAAAATACAATACAAAATCAGATTATACATATAATCATAAATACATTTCTTATAAACATATAACTCTCAACTCATTCTAGGGCATTACTATCCCCATCTCTAATGAGTTTCTCATTCTAGGATACTACTGATCCTATCTCTAATTAGTATTCTTATAGGATGTTACTGATCCTATCTCTGATGAATTCTTCTATCAGGTTCTAATGTGTCTTGTTCTCGAGCTTTATAAGCCAAAGCTCTAATACCACCTGTCATGTCCTAAAATCCCCGGCCGGCCTAGACCGAACGAGAAGACGAATTGTTTGAGGACATGACGCATCAGAACACAAAACAAGAGAATTTTTCATTGCTATTACAACAATATTGCATTAGAGTACAAGAATATCATAGTACGAATAAATAATATACATCGAAAATACAATTATCAGAGAATAAATTACAACAATGCAGCAGAAATAAAATGTATATACACATAAGCACAACAAAAATACATCGTCTAACACAGCTAAAAGAAATACACGGATACAAACCTTTCTGAATATAGCTCCAGCCATAAACCAGGATCTTTTTAAATAAACATCTGCAAAACCAAAACTACTAGCCGCCTGTGTGGAAAATATGGGCACCCAGAGTTTAGGTGGAAACAGTACACTCCAGGTTAGTCGCGAGACTGGTGTGAGAACTCAAAACAGTTATAAAACTTTACTTTAAAATAGGGTAACTCACGCGACCACGTTGTATATCATGGAGCAGGTTTACTCCCATGAATACCTTAAGACAAAATAATTAATAAACACCGCAATGCTTTTTGGAAAATGAAGCTATAATAAGACTCAGGTCCAGTCACATAATGCAACGCAAGTCGGAGGATAGAATTTTACCTTATAATAGCCAAATATGCTTAGTACGTCTTAAAACAAAAAAAATTGATATTATAATAAGTGCATAGTGTAGAAAACAACCACGAATATAAATGTATCAATCATAGATGACATAGGTACCATATATTATGTCGCCATATAGGTTTACAACTAAAACCGTAAAAGTTGCGTATTGGAAATTGGATTCCATCTTTGAGTCGAGGCAAGGGATCTTCCTCGCCGTTTTCAGATCACCTCTAGCAAGACATCCAGGATCACACCATAGATAACCCTTGGGAGCGTCAAGGCCGGTCCACACTTACTTTTGTGGATTGGTTATTCCTAAACAATACGTTTCCCAGTCCTATTGGACCTATCAATTGGTCATTACGTCGACCATACGAGCCTTTTTCTGGCCTATATTCAAGGCGCCTTGCTATCTATCATCCACAAAAGTAAAATGTCTGGGACCCATACTATGACATCACTCTTAGCTAGAAAAAAACGTGCGTTCTCCTTGCTGTCCCTCAACCTGTTTTTGACTCATACCGGGGTGTGAAGTTTGCGAATTAATGCTATACACAAAGCTATGGTATATTAAATCCATGCTTTGATCATCATCCACAAAGCTCTGCTTTTCAATAAAAGCCTTGATCATTTCATCTCAACATGCCACATTGTCAACTCATACCATTCAACTGATGTCTACCGATATATAACCTCCGAGCTTGTACGTATCAAAGAAGGATGTTAAGCAAAGAAAGTAAATTCTCCGCCACCAAACAGATATATGTTTAGTAGAGATCAATTAATATAGCACAAACTACAATGTTAGACACACAATCCATTTGCAAGTTCGTTCAGGGTTTAAATGAAACCGGAGGCACCTTATTCCCCATCCCATATGTCCAATACAAGAGAGAGGTCCTCGTATATCCGATCGATCTCCAAGTACGTCTGCACGACCACCACTTATTTCCTCGTCTTGGGTGTACTGCCCAATCGAGACATCAGTAATCATCCATACGATGTGAAGATCTCTGGTCTTCAACACCGTCTTCAACTTTTAATCGTCGTAACTGTTATTCAGAATGGGTTAAACTCGATCTTTCCGAATAACTCTCGTACCTTTAAAATCAAATGATAAACAAAGATTATGCCCATCTTATTCAGATCCAGGATATTCTTTTATTCAAATATTCATTACTCTGGAAAATGGTCCCATTAATTTTATCAAAGATTTAAATCATTTAAACTTTTTATAAATCTTCCTTTGGATATCATTTCAAAAGATTTCATTATATCTTTTCACAACTTAAACCAGATTAAGGTTTATAAAACTAGTCGGGATTATCGAGCCTTACTGAAGTAATCATTCATTTTATTACTCCCAATCCCATCCTATTCATCCCATGAAGCAAAACTGGTTGTACTCCATATTCAACACCCAGAGTGTTATTGGTAAATTTAGTTAACGTTCAAATATAATTAAAGATTTAACTATCTCATGGATTAAAACTGGTGGTATTCCATTTTCGAGCACTTCTCGTGTTTGTTAAATTTAATTATCCCATTCACATTTCAACCTATTAAAGATTCATTAAAACTCCACCTTAGTTTTAATCTCAAAAGTCATTATTTAATGATTATTCTATATTTAGGAAATCACTCCTGTCTTTAACTGGGTTAAAGAAGAAATTTCATGTAAAAACACCATTCATAATAAACCCAAAATCATATTCCATTTAATATGGAATCTTCATGGAAATCAGATCAATCGTAATCAATATGAATTTCCATATCAAACTAATACTATAAGTGAAATAATGGCAAAGCCTTTTAAATTCCATAAATAGTGATGGTCTTCCTTTACAAAAGCTTATCTCAATTATTACAAAATCGAATTCCAAATTAATATATTAAATTGGAAAACTTTACTTTGAAAATTTTAATTTAATCTTAATTAAAAGATTAATAGATTCCAAATCACAACTTCACTGTTTTTTGGGTTAAACCACTAATGTTATTTAAAACATCGTTCACGATAAACCCAAATCCAATTTGATATTAAATACAAGGCTCTGGATAGAAATCATATCGACTTATATTCAACATCAAATTCTGAAACCAACATATATCATATTGAGAATAATGATATTTATATCTTCCAAATTCTTCGATGATATTCGTATAATCACGGAACCCAACATCGAAATATCCGAAGATAATTTCCATTCAAATCCAATCCTATTTATATATTGGTACACTCTGGTTATATTAAAACCATTTCAATTCTTTTCAGTTCTTTATTCGAGTTGTTAACTAATTCATTCAGATAAAAATATCCTTTATCTTTTCAAACTTGGAGTATTTCATCCAAAATCTTTCAAATCATTTATTACGATTTTACATAATTTATTCATATTTTTAATAATTTTATAAAGGTCCTTACAGTCAGTTTCCAATATCAGCCACTGAATTACATCCATTGGGACCTTTCCAAAACGGATTTGGACATATTTTAAAATCTAACCGTTGGATTTTAAATCTCGTATATTCATTCAAAAGATCTTTTTGATACGAATTCAACGGTTTCGGTTTTAGGAGAATCCGACGGTCGGATCTCCCGTAACATCAATTCGAAGTTATGGTTGAACTTCGCGAACTGTCACTGCGCGACGCATTCTATTCAAGCCCGAATTCGATTTATAACTAAAAATAAAACCAATACGCTTCCAAAATAAATTCTAAATTATTCACAACTACCATTTGAAATATTATTTCAATCTTTGCCTTTCAAAATCAAATATCTTCATATTAAACCATTATATAATATATAATAGATTTCATCAATTTCCATTCAAAACGTATTTTATAAAACGTTTAAATTCTCATTTAAAAATGAGTTCACCTTCCAATTCAATTCATAATTAAAATTGAACATTTATATTATTATAATATTAAAATAATAATATTTTCAAAATATCAGATTTTGAAATCAAATCTTCTCAATATTATATAAAAATTAATTCAAATCAATTCATTTTTAGGCATGAATATTCATTGGCATTTTAATATTTTTGTGTCAATCCAAAATCGTACATCAAAACAAAACTTCAATTTTTCAAATATTCGTTCATTCCGGATTGAAATGGCATTCAACCAATTACCATATAATTTTATTTATATGGATTTCATACATCACATGTATTCAACAATAATTATAAACAATTATTAAACATCCATTTCACATCAAGAGTGCATTTACAACTGTATAAGCATTAACTAATTAAATAACACTTACAACGGTCTGTCAATCAATAAGTTGACTTACAACTACACACAAGGAAAATGTGTGAATTAATTGTCATCCCTAGACCCGTGTGGGGTTTTCAACCAACAAATAATCAATTAATAAATTATTTATTTATTCCAATTGATATTACTTAAATGAGTGAACATAAACAAGTCGTTTGACTTGTAAATGGATGTTTTAATCCAATTTCAACTACTACAAATAATCTAATATCAATTTTAACATGTTAATTATTTCAAAATCACATTCAAATCATAACACAAATAATCATCCATACATCCATTGGGTTTTCAAATAACTGTGATGTGAGCTACCATGCACCGTATACAAATTTATGATAAGTAAACAGATAAAAATCAGCATAGGCAATCAATATATATTCAGTTATAAAAAAATAATTGTACAAAATATTTGAGTGAGAGAGTTTTCACATTGATCGACTCAAATGGTCGATTTCTTTTTAAATCAAAATAAACTTGGGTTTAATTTAACCTAAAAATACAGCTTGCTCCAAATTCGACCAAATTAATTTTGTTGCGAAGCTCTCAACTCCACGATCGCAACGGATCCAGGTTCGCGAAATTCTGAGTTCGTATGTGAGAGATATTAACATCCGAACATTGGATACACGAATTAATTAAATAATTAAACCCCCAAATTCATGTTCTCCTGAGAAACCCTCGACCATGGCCATCGTTCGCCGCCGTCCGGTCACCAAAGGTAGGCCGACCGTTCCAGTCACCCCTCCCGTCCATGGCGACCCCACGCCAAAAGTGGTGATCGCCATCTCGCTGCCGTTTGCCAGAATTTGGCCACGCCCCCAATTCCCGATCGACCCACGATTCTCCGTCACCACGTCACAGCCGTGCACCACCGCCGACCGACAGCCCTTGCCACCCCGACCATCCCCTTCAGACACCCTGGCCCCACATCACCTGTGGTGACCGGAAAAAGGTCAAATATATTCGCAGCTTCACCAAAATCGTCAACGACGTTCAACTCCGTCTCATGGCCACCTTCAGGCAAAACACTATAAGGCAAAGTTGTTGCTTTCCCCCTGGTCTAAAATTTTCCTTTTGACACCATCTTCTAATTCTTCTTCATTTGGCTACAAATTCATCAAAACCGAAAATCGTTTTCTGACTTTGTACCTAGATCCCGGTGAATTCCAACAACGATAAGTCATGAAATTTTTGTGATAGTCATCATGATCTACAACTTTCACTTTATCGGTTTTGGCTAATGGTTAATGGTTGGTGAGATATACATTATTTTAAGTGTAGGGGCTTATTTGCCAAATATTTTCAAAGAGCTAAGGGGGTGACTGCAAAATTACAAAGAGGAAGAAATAAATAGGGTTTATGGAAGAAGATATATTATATAGGTAGGGTTTTAATACTATTTTATTGTTTCTTCAGTTAACGTTATCTCCGATCAACGTTTTTCAATGCCCCGATCACACACGAACTCCGTTGGCGATGAAAATTGACATACAGCAATGTTTTGGCAATACGGTCCTAATGAAATTCATTTCGTCGAATTCCAAGTCCGTTTACTCAGAAAGATCTATTTCTAGCTCAAATGGTTGATCGATTCACAATTTATTGTGCACGGCCACATACTAGCTCCAAAAATTATGAAATTTGAAATCTAACAATAATTTAATACTACGGATCCAACAAAAGTAGTTTCGTTAGAAATGGAGGTCGTTTGCAAAATGATCATTTTAAGGGATTAAATAATATTAATATATTAGTAAATTCCATAGTGACTATTTAGAATTTTAATTTGGACAAAACTTACAATTTATGATTTGAAATATCAATTTCTTACATTTGTTAGAAAGATATAATTAAATAGATCCTAACGTTTCTTATTTCATCAAATTCTGATTTATATTGAATTTTTTATACTTGTTTAAAATTTAAAACTAAATTTTCAAACTACCGTGCTATTACAAGCTCGTTTTAATTAAATTTTAAATTTATACGCTCGAACTTCATTTTAAATAAGTTCTAAGTCATTTATCCTCAAAATAAATCATTTAAAATTTTTATTTTTCATTAAAATCAATTAAAAGTAAATTTTAAATTGGTTCCAGAATTATGGGTTGTTACAGTTTCATATTAATCTATTAGCTGAAAATGAATTTTGATGTAATTTAAAAAAGCTTTGTACGCGTGTAAACCATCGTTAATGGCAACAGGGAATTCGCCTCTTTCTCCTTTTCACTCTCTCTCTTCCGATTTTTTCAATTTCCACTCTCGCTTCCACAGATCCACTTCTCACAAACCTCCTCAATCTCATTCCCTGCTTTTTCTCTACGTGGTGGTTTACACACTTACAATTTCTTAGCCAGATCTAAAGCTTCCTCAAGTAACCGATTTGAGCTCCTTTTCTACACCTCCAAGTTTTCAGCTCCTCCTTCGCTATAATAGACCTAACCCGCTGCTCCTTTCCTCTCCTTGTCTTGGCGTGGTGGCCTTTCTGGTTTCCAAAAGGTTTCGGCTTGCTTAAGCTTGGAGAGACCAGTTCATCGCGGTGTGTCTTCTGTTGTAGCAAAGTTTTTTCCCGTTTAATGCTATCGCAACTGTCTATCATCAGCTATCTGGTATGTTTCTATCATTACTGAGTTCAATCTATGCCCTCACACATGATTGATTTCAGCTGACGAGGGTTTGGTATTGAGTGTGATGTCTCTAGCTCAGTGAGCTTTATTTGAAATGGCTTGGATTCATGTGGTGGTTCTGTTGCTTCGTTTCTCGGTGTTTGAATCTTGTTATGATCCAAGATCTTGACTTGATGTTTTGGTTTGAAAGTTAGTGGTGTTGTTTTGTGTATATTGTTAGTTTTTGGGTATTCTTTTGGTGTATGGAGTTCAAATTTTGTTAAGGGATACCGTCTGTTTGGCTTGATTTTTTGGAGTTTAATTGTCTTCTCTCTATACCATCTACATACGAGATGCGCTGCACTGGCCGTAGGCGTTGTCATTAGTTGAGTTGTTTTACTCTGGTCCTTTGTTAAGACAAGCAGTAAACTTCATGTAATTATCAGGTCCTAAAATGGGAAATGTGAATATGGTGTGTCTATTCCTTGTGTTCACTGTCATGGTGATATCCTCTCCTTCCTTCTCTGTTTTCTGCCAGTTTAGGTACTGTTGAAGGAGCTTCTTTTTGAAGCCTCATTTGGTCAGATCCGAGCTTTGTTCGTTGGTGTAGAGCTCAAGGAAATGCTGCTAATTCTGTGCTTTCACTTCGTTATAGCTGTTTTCTGTAGCTTTATGTAAAGTCCTTGTGATTGTACCCATGTAATGTATACTGCAATTGTTGTTGTATATTGACTACCTTGGGTAGTATGATAAGTGTTAAGTCATATCCTTCATGCGTGGAGTAAGTTAGTGGACGGCCCACTTTAAATGCCGATAACGGTGGATGGTCCACCTTAAAAACCGAATAGTTGATATGTTACAAGCATAACACCTGAACTTATTTGTATTTTTTATTTTGTAATAAATAAAAGAGTGTTGCGGAACACTATAAAACCGGTCAACCTTGCAAAAACAAAAAACAAAATGAGAAAGTCTATTTAGACACAAAAATTTGACACAATTTGGAGAACACAAAATCTCAATCATCAGATTGCCCCCCAATTTCCACCTCTCATATAAAGACAAATAGATCCAGGGGTTAAGATTTTATATCTCCTAATTTATGTCCAATTTTTATGTTCAGGTAGTGGCTCCCTATAAATGTTAGGTACATTAACTAGGGCAGATCTCTTTTATGTGAAAAGATATGACAAAAAAGATGTTTTATTGAAACCTTTTGAAGTTAATCCTGAAATTATACTTGTGATCATGGGTTTCCAAATAAAATTTGTTATCCTTTGTTTTGATTTCAAACTATGCTAAATCATTTACTATTTTGCCATGTACAATCTACCATGCATTGTATTGAAAAGTTTATTACAAAAATGTTCTAAAAAATTCCTTTGGTTTCCAAATTTAGAATCTAATTATGCATATTAAAATTCAAGCAAATAATGCACTAGACCATTAAAACCCGCATTGCTGTCATTTAAACCTTAATGGTTGGATGCAATCAATATCATGGACAAGTTAACTCAAAAATTGGGCTGATGTTCATTAACTTATAGACTAATGTAGTTATAAGCTTTGAAGATTGTTTTTTATGTTGGTTGCGTTGACGATTCTATTAGATCCTTTTTTATGTTCAATTACAACCACCTATATTGTTTTATAGGAAGCTTTCAAAACCATCCTAGAGGTGTTTTTTCATGCATATCTTAAAAAATATTGTAATAAAATTTTGATTATCAATATCTGCTAGGTTATATACTCTGCACCAACAAGATGAAAGCAAGATATATATATATATTTATATATATATATATATATGCTTAATTTATGGCTTTCTAGTTGCGAGCAAGATTTTTTTGCACTAAATGCATGCAACTATTATTTCCAAAAACGTTTCGCATTTAATAGTTTTCCCACTTTCTTTTACGTGTTTAAAATAAATTTTAACAAGATTGTTTTATTCATGGTTATTTATTTGTTAGGTCACAAATTTTCAAACTAATTTTTTGTCGTTCGCTATCCAAACTAGTCAAAACAATTTGGAATGTTATCATGTACAACCAACTTTACAATTCTTCAGTGATCCGTGATATCCTGAAATGTGTTCTATGAATGATTTTTTAATTTATTTACCTCTATTTTGAATATTAAATCTTATATATAGTTGTCATAGTAGTAAGCGCATTAATAAGAGATCGACGAAGATATCCTTTTTCAATGATTTTCGAGTTTAAGTTTATTTTATTTTTTTGCGTCTTTTTATTCTTCACATATTAAACTATTATTTAACACACACTTTCGGATTTTCTAATTATGATAGCGTTGAGAGGCTACTTGGGACAATGAATCCTTTCTTTATTACCTTTTTTTAGCATGACCGACCAGTTTTTGTAATAATCCATAACATTTTTTTATTACCTTTAATTTACAAAGTTTGTTAAAACTTATTTTCCCATACATTTTCACATTTAATAAAATTGTTATTTATTTAGTTTTTTTTTTTGGATTTGAACCGTGTATACATCTTGAACTACTATTGTTTTACTACGAGGTTTTCATTCTCATTTGTTAAAGTTAGATGGATTTTACCGACTACTATATGTATACCACTATATGGATTTAACTACCTATTGTTAGAAACTTTGTAACAGAAATGGCAGTTGTTACTGAAATGACCCAAACTTCCCCGTAAAGGAAAGCCCGGATTGAATTGAGAACACGACAAATCAGAACGCAAACATAAGAACATTTAATTGCTTATTACAAAAATTACATTAGAGTACAAGAATATAACCGAGTATGAATAAATATTACACATTGGAAAATATCATAGATTCAAATTACATTGGCAGCGGAAAAATAATACATAACACAACTGAAAAAAATACACGAATACAGAGCTTTCCGAGTATAGTTCCAGCTGTATATCCAGGATCCTGTGAATATAATATCCGCAAAACTAAAACTACTAGCTGTCCGTGTGGAAAATAGGGGCATCCAGAGTTTAGGTTAAAACAATAAACTCCAGGTCAGTCATGTGACTGGTGTGAGAACTAAAACAGTTATTAATAACTTTACTTTACAAATAAAGTAAATCAAGGGACCATGCCGTATAACACGGAACGGGTTTTCTCCCAAGAATACCAGTGCATAAACAAACAGCGCAATGCTTTTTGAAAAATGAAGCTATTATAAGACTCGGGTTCCATCACACAATGCAACGCAAGCCGGAGGATAGAGTTTTTCCTTATAACAGCCAAACATGCTTGATACGTTTAAAACAAATCATTTTATGTTATTATAAGTGCGTAGTATTAAAAACAACTTCAAATATAAATGCATCAATCATATACGGCATAGTATCCCATGCTACTATGTCGCCATACTAGTTCTGCAGTTAAAACTGCAAAGTCACGTATTGGAAGTTGGATTTCCATCATGAACCAAGGCAAGGGATCATTCTTACCAAATTCGAGACAATCTAGCCTACCACGTCTCAGGCTACAGTCGCAACTGCACCTAGGAAAATGCAGGGCCGGTCCACACTTGGTGGATTAGTAATCCTCTGAACAATATGTTTTCCTGCCCCATGGGGCGTAATGGTCAGTATGTCGACCATATCATCCATTGGCCCCGTAGTGACCGATATATCCGAGGTACCTCGCTTTCCAACAACCACATAAGTAAAAATGTCTGGGCTCCATACCATGACACCACTCCTAGCTAGAAAAAAACGCATGTCCTCCCTGCAAACCATCAACCCGTTTCTGGTTCATACCGGGGTGTGAAGCTCGCGAATTAACGCTATACAAAAAACTATGCCGTTTAAGGTCGTGCTTTGATCATCAACCACAAGACTATGCTTTTCAACAGAAGCCTTGATCATTTGCATCTTAGCATGCCACACAGGCAATTCACGCCATGCGACTGATGTCTATCGATATATAACCTCTGAGCTCGTACGTCTCAGAGAAGGGTGTTAAGCAAGAGAATAAATTCTCCGCCACCAAACAGATATATATTTAATAGAGATCAATCAACACAGAATAAAATCCAATGTCATACACACATCCGTTTACAAGTTCGTTCTGGGTCTGAACGAAACCGGAGGCACCTTATTCCTCGTCCCATATATTCAATACAGGACAGAGGTCCTCGCATATCCGGTCGATCTCCAAGTACGTCTGGACGATCACCACTTATTACCTCGTCTTGGGTGTACAGCCCAATCAAGACATCAATAATCATCCAAACGATGTGAAGACCTCCGGTCTTCAACCACCGTCTTCATCGTCGACTTATCGTCGTATCAATTATTCAGAATGGGATAAACCCAGTCTTTCTAAATTACTCGCATATCTTATAAACAAGTGCAATAAAAACACAACATACGCCTCATTCCAATACAGAATATTCTTTTATTCAAATATTCTTTTCATAATTTTAAACCAAATTAAGGTTTTCCAAACTAGTTGGGATTAGCTAACCTTACCGAAGAAATCATTTATTATATTTCCCAATCCCAACCTATTCATCCCATGAAGCAAAATTGGTAATACTCCATATCTAACTTCACGGTGTTATCGGTAAAATTTAATTACCATTTCACGTTCAAATCTAATTAAAGATTTAACTATTGCTTGGAGCAAAACTGGTGATACTCCATTCTCGATCATTCTCCAAATTTGATAATTTAAATTATCACATTCTCATTTCAATTTAATTAAAGATTCACTAAAACTCCACTTAGTTTTAATCTTCCCAAAAATCAATATTAATTATTATTTAACTTTGGAAAATCAAACATGCTGCATCGACAGTCTACACCGCACCATTGATTTCTGCCAATATATAACCTCTAAGCTCGTACGTCTCAGAGAAGGATGTTAAGCAAGAGAATAAATTCTCCGCCACCAAACAGATATATATTTAGCAGAGATCAACAATACAGTTCGAAATACAATGTTAGACATGTAATCCTATGTTTAACTGGGTTAAAGAACCAATGTCATTTAAAACACAGTTCACGATAAACCCAATATCACATTCCATTAATTATGGAATCTTCACGGAAAAAAGATCAATATATAATCGAAATCAATTTCCGTATCCGACTAATAATATAAATGAAATAACGACAAAGCTTTTTAATTCCATATATATTAACAGTCTTCCTCCACCGAAGTTCACTTCGATTATTACCAAATCGAATTCCATTCAATTCCAATTTAATATATTAAATTGGAAAACTTTACTTTGGAAAATTTCCATTAAATCTTAATAAAAGATTTATAAATTCCAAATCACGTTTCACTGTAAATCGGGTTAAAGAACGAATGTCATTAAAAACACAGTTCACAATAAACCCAATTCACATTCCATTTTATTCCAATTACTAAATATAACTAGAAATTCTAATAATCTTAATTAAAAAATTTAATTCTTCTCACACGGGGTTTAAGAATAGTGTTATTTAAGACACCCTTCATGCCAAACCCAAAATCCAATTCTTTTATTCAATTCCAATTAAATATTAATTAATTGGAAAACTTCACTAAATCTTAATTAAAAGATTATTCCTTTCTCAATTGGGCTTAAGAACAGTGTTATTTAAGACACCGTTCACGACAAACCCAAAATCCAATTTAATATTAAATACAAGGCTCTGAATAGAAATTATATCGGCTTATATTCAATATCAAATTCTGAAATCAACAAATATCGTATTGGGAATAACGATATACATACCTACCAAATTCCTCCACAATATCTGTATAATCACGGAATCCAATATCGAAATATTCCGAAGATAATTTCGATTCAAATACATTCCAATTCATATATTGGAAATTCCAGTTATATCAAAACCCATTCTCAATCCAATTTATTTATTTAAAAATAATTGGATTATAATTCTAGTTAATAACTAGTTTATTTCGATAAAAATATATTTTTATCTTTTTAAATATGGAATTTTTCCTCCTAATTCTTTCCAAATCATTTATTATGATTTTACACAAATTATTAATATTTTTAATAATTTTATTAAGGCCCTTTCAGTCAATTTCCTTAAACAGCCATCGAATTGCACTTACAACGACCTTTTCCAAATTTGATTTGAACATAATTCCAAATCCAACCATTAGATTTCAAATCTCTTATATTCATTGGAAAGCACTTTTCGATACAAACCCAACGGTTCCAGTTTTAGGAGAATCCGACAGTCGGATCTCCCATAATGTCAATTCGAAGTCAATGGTCGAAATTCGCGAACGATCACGGCGCGACGCGTTCTATTCAGGCCATTAAATATATAATATATATATATATTATATATTTCGCCGATTTCCATTTAAAACGTATTTTAAAAATCGTTTATAAATTCGTTTTAAAACGATTCTAACTTCATTTTCAATTTTAAATCAAAATTGAAAATTCCATATCATTATAATATTTAAATGATAATATTTTCAAAATTTCTAATTTTGAAATCATTTACTTTTCGATATTCATTATAAAAATGAATAAAATCGATATAAATATCGTTCGCGTTAAAATGGTGCAAATCTAAACAAGACGGCTTCATATATTTCAATATTTTCATGTCCATCCCAAATCAGACATCAAAATCATAATTTAATTCTTTACTAAATATTATTTTAAAATCTTTACTAAATAATATTTTAAAATCTTTGTTATATAATATTTTAAAATCTTTGTCATAATATTTTAAAATCTTTGTTAAATAATATTTAAAAATCTTTGATAAATAATATTTTAAAATCTTTATTAAATAATATTTTAAAATCTTTGTTAAATAATATTTTAAAATCATTGTTATTTCTGAATTGGAATCAGACCGAACCAATTACCATATAATTTTAGTTATATGGATTTCATACATCGCATGTATTCAACAATAGTGATAAATGATCATTCAATATTCAAACATCATCCAGAGTGTATTTTACAACTGTATAAGCATTAAAATAAATAAATAATGCTCATCACAGCCTGTCAACCCATCGATTGACATACAACTAAATATTGGGATTAGTATATGTCAAATATCATCCCAATACCCATGTGGGGTTTTCAAACAACACATACTGAACATTATTCATGTAGTTGGGCGATGTGTAAAATTTATCGTCCAAATCATTGTCAGTTAAATGGGTGTACATAAACAAATCGTCTGATTTGTAAATGAATATTTATTTTCATTTTAGGAGAATTTTATGTCGTTCATATATACGGTAAAAATTATATTTTTAACGATAAAATATTTTATTCAACACATGAATATTTTATATAGTTCATACATTCAATAAAAATGATATATTTATTATTCAAACATTTTATTCCACACATGAATATTTTATATATTTCATTTATACAATAAAGATGATATTTTTATTGTTCAAACATTTTATTCAACACATGAATACAATACAGCCAATTCAATCCAAACAAACATCAATGGTTTGTACAATCAATGGTGTCCGGTGCTGCTAAGCGTTTTTTTGAGGAAAAAAATGTGTGATCTTCCAAAAGGAAGAGAGCACACATATATATAATAAAAAGTATAAAGTAATACAAAGATTCAAGTACAGACCCAAATCAGGAGCCTCACATAGCAATGTATGGGGTAATAGATAGATGAGCTCCGGCAAGGCCACCACCCATCATACTTCATTATCGAATTCCGGCAAGGCCACCACCCGATAAGAAGTATATATCTATACCCATACATTTAATAAACTATATGCAAATAACAAGTGGTGTAACAAATCACCAAAAAACAAACAACTCCACTCCTAATACAAATATCCAATCCAAACCAAAATGATCCAACCAAACAGCAACTCCAATATCTTCACCATTACTTCTACAACCTGTAATCTGAAAAACTGAAACAAAATTATCAGTAACTTACACATACATATGAATATATGCCAATATATATATATATACACATATGCATATACCTATATATATATAGACTTATATACATATATACATGTATAGAGATAAAAACATAATAATCGTACAAACTATAAGAGTCTGCCAACCCAAGTAAAATTAATCAACAACCCAGACGAAGACTATTACATCTAAAATAGTTATTAATATGAGTGAATAAACTCAGATTTGACCTAACCTTAAATAGAAAATGCCCAAATTGTAATTCGCTAAATAATTTATTGTGTGAATTAAACATCCAAAACAAACAGAAATTTACTATATTAATGATTAATTTATCTTTTGGTATAGAGATAGAATGAAAAATTCTCTGGTTTCTCTCCACCCAAATGAACCAACTTATGAACATTACTAAGGAATCCAATATATATTTCTGTCTGGAATTGAATCGCAATCTATAACAATTCCAATAATCAACACAACTACTAAAGGTATTAAAACCATCAAAAGTAAACAACCTAATAATCATATTAAAAACCGAAAAGGTAAAATAACAAGAATAAAATAAATGATCCACATCCTCCTCTCCAATATTACAAAAACAACATTTTACATCAAAAATAACATTTTTTCTCTTTAGTAGCTCAATAGTATTAAGCTTCTTATGTATGATCAACCACATTAGGAACTTTGTTTTAGGAGTAGAATTCGATTTCCATAGATATTTAAAGGGATGTAATGAGATACCAGAAAAATTAATAAAACTGTACATAGAATGAACAGTGTAAACCAAACCCTTATCCATACCCCAGCTAATAGAACCACCATTATCGTCCAAGTGATACAATGCTAACTTTGCTTTTAGTAAAGCCAATTGTCTTAATAAATCTTCCTCTAAAATATTATCAAAGGTAAACTCCCACGGAGGATCTAATTCTGTTTTGTAAATATCCTTAATTAAAGCATTCTTAAATCTACTAATATTAAAAAGTTCACTAAATTCAATTTTTAACGACACTATAGATAACCAAGCATCGTGCCAGAAATATGTAAGGTTTCCTGAATGTACTAACGTTTTGCAACCAACATTAAAAAAGTCAAAACAGCCCAAAACTGACTTCCAAAAGTGGGATAATCTATTATCCCATCCACCACTGTTTCCTATAAGAAACTCACCTCTAGAATAATTGGATTTGAAAACGATAGACTTCCAAGTAGTCTTCACTTCTGGACATCTATATTTCCATAACCATTTGGCGAGTAAAGCAGAGTTAAAATTATTTAGATTTATGATCCCCAATCCCCCCTCCAATTTAGGTTTACAACATATGTCCCAATTAACTAGACATTTAATACCACTACAACTAGAATCCCCATTCCAAAGGAAGTTTCGCCTAATCCTATCGATCTTCTCAATAACCCATTTAGGGAACCGATGGACAGCCATCCAATAGGAAGGAATAGCTGATAGAACCGAATTGACAAGTACTAACCTACCTGCTCTGGACAGAAATCTATTATTCCAACTAGATAGTTTGTTATTTATCTTATCAATGATGACTATCCAATCTTCCTTTTTAAGCTTTGATGGTCTTATCTTAAAACCTAAATAATCAAAAGGAAACTTCATAATCGAACAATTCAAAGTACTAGCCACTAAAGTCTCAATATTGTTAAAATCATTAATAACCATCACTGCACTCTTATCAAAATTTATTCTTAGACCAGATAACATCTCAAAACAGTAAAGGATAAATTTAAGAGCAATAATATGCTCAGGCAGATGAGATGAGAATAATAAAGTATCATCCGCAAATTGAAGAATCGATAATTCATTTTGAAATTCCTCATTCCCAACACTACCTAAAACACCTAAATTCCCTGCTCGCTTAATAATTTTTGAGAAGACATCTACAGCTAAGTTAAAAAGGAAGGGCGATAAGGGGTCGCCTTGCCTAAGTCCTCTCTTAGATTGAATCTTCTTACCCATAACCCCATTAACTACAATGTTGGAACAACCGGATCTAAGTAACAACATGATCCAGTTGGTCCATCTAATGCTAAAACCCCTAGCAAGACATAATTCACATATAAAGTCCCAATCAATTGAGTCAAATGCCTTCTCAAAATCCAGCTTCAAGATGGCACATGTTATATTGTACTTACAACATACATTAATGTATTCCTGTACCGCTGCCACTCCATCAACTATATTCCTACCTTTAAGAAAAGCTGTTTGGGTGCTGCTAAGCGTTGTCTGCATCCTAGTATATATTTAACTGTAAATTAAATTGAGTGAGAAAGAGTTCTCACTATCGGTTTCCACTCCGCCGGTTTTATTTCTGAATTTCTGAACTGTTTGGATTTGAATTTGCCCGAAATTCTAACATGCTCCAAATCGGACCCAGTCAGTTTTGTTGCGAAGCTCTCGGCTCCACGATCGCAACGGATCCAGTTTCACGTGATTTGAACCTCGTATAGAAAAGTTGTGTATTTTTAAAGGTTCACGACAATTTAGATTAATTAACTAAGTAATTAATATAAAACAAATATACCCTTCTTCTTAAAATAACGCAGGCCGACAGTCGAACCCTTCTTCAAATTCTAGGGTTCCAATTTTCACCCAAACCGGAGCACTAGCCGATGATCTGATGGCTTCACGTCGCGCGCCTCTTCGAGAGCTCCCTCCGGCCACCAGCATGATGACTCGGTGGCCTCCCTGAGCCCCATTTCGTCTTCGACCGGCGGGACTTTGGGTCCAGAAATCTCGAGAACGACACCACGGAATTCAATCAAGTCCGTATAAATCAAAAGCTCGTAAAAATCTCTTTAAAATTTGCTTAAGAAGCTATGAAAAATATTGAACGGATTTAAAGAAATTTAGGAGAGAAGGAAGGAAGGTTTTCCGCCGTTGAACGATTTAGAACGGGGGCACAGTAGGGTTGACCGCGTAATGAATGAAGGAAGGGTTTTGACTAGGTTTGGCCAATATATATAATTTAATTTTTTTATTATTTTAATTCCAAAAATATCCCTTTTTGCATTCAAACTACGAATAGAACCCAACGACCATCGCCCCTAGCTAAATACCCCCATTCCGGACACAATGGGATATGTTTCGTAATCCAATTCGATTGTTTTGACCAGTTTTCACCAAAATTAAAATATAAATCAATATATATTCAATTTAAACGTACATTTTAATTTACCGGGGCCACATACTAACTCCAAAAATTCCTAAAAAATAAATCTAGCTATGTTTTGACGATATGGTCCTAACAAAACTAATTTCGTCGAATTTGGAGACCGTTTGAAAAAAGGTCATTTTCCAGTCGATTAAATTCAAACCGAAATTACCAACACGTTTAAATCCACCACGCTCACTTATTAATTCCAAAAATTATGTAAATTGGAATCTAGCAATAATTTGACATTCCGGATCCAACAAAAGTGGTTTCGTCGAAAACAGAAATTGTTTGCAAAATGACTATTTTAAGGGCTATATATTATAAAATATATATATATTCCACAACGACTATTTTCAATTTTAATCTGGACATAACTTTTTATTTCCATTATGAAATCTGAATTTTTCATATTTGTTAGAAAGATATAATCAAATAGATTCCAATATTTCTGGTTTTACTGAAGTCCGATTTATTTTGAATCCTATACATTCATTTGAAATTTAAAATCGATTTTTCAAACTACCGCGCCATTTCAGGCTCGTTTTATAATTAAAATAAATTTATTCGTTCTAACTTTGATTTAAATAAATTTTTAGTCGTTATTATTTAAAATATATCATTTTAAATATTCAAAATCCATTAAAATAGCCAAAATTAAAATTTTAAATTGGTTCTGAAAATCCGGGTTGTTATAGTTGCAACGAATAGCATCGCCTTGTAGTGTTAGCAATTCTGTTTCAATCAAGAAACAATCATAGATTTGTAAGAGAATTGTTATAACCAATATTATGCAGTGTAGAAACAAGAGAACAAGAATAGTTTACCGATTATTGTCCAAGTCCAGCATTGTTGTTTCCTTGAAATGAAATTGCTTCCTCTAAGGCGTGTTAGGTTGTTGAGTAGTTGTTTCCCAAGGATGAAATGGAACCCCCCCTGTGATGCTGCGCGGCAATCACAGAGCAATGACGAACGTAGGGAGTTGATATGATCAGAACAAATTTCTGTGGGAAGAAGAAAACAGAACTTAAAAATTGTGTTCTGTCTCGTTCTCTGAGTGCCTATACATAGGCAAGAGTTGGCATCCATTCAGGAAGAGGCGCGACCGTTTGATTTCGAATGGTGGCGACTGTTGGAAAGGTTGCGACCCTTTACTAGCAGACATTACCGTTGGCATTTAAAAAACGCAAGGCCAGATTTTAAAAAATAGTTGTTCCTAGCACAACAAGCCCAGCGGCAATCGAATGCCCGATTCATCATAAGAGCCCAAGAGCCCCAACACCTAAGGCCCTATCTTTGACCTTTTAATATTATTATGAAGGCTTTTCATGCCTACATAGCCTCGATCCTTCCATGTCCTCTTTCTTTTGAGATAGTGTATTACATAATGTACTATATAGTGAGATGGGATTTAATTTTTCCCAGTGTGGGGACTTATTGAGTCCCCCAAACCACTTATTCACTTCCAACAATCCCCCATGTAAATGTGGCTATCTAATCTGTTCTTAAAATCGGGAAACATCAATCATATCGGTAAAAGTAGCATAAGGGCCTTGAACTTCTCCTAGTGTTTTATCGTTATAACTTACTAGCGAATTAGTGGACCAGATTGTCTTTGAACTGTAAGCCATTTGTGTGAGTCTATAAAGATAACACAAGATAAGTGTTCTTTAACTCCTTGGTTCTCAGTTTGTATTCGTTTTTTCCATGAACATCTCTTTGGTTTCATGAGTGCCTGAAGAATTCGACATTGCAATTCTTTTTGAAGCGGCGCCTTCGCGCTTACATAGGTGATTCCATAAAGAGTATCCCGTAATACTCCACTTGGTTCTTTATAAAACCACATTAAGACATCATTAAAAGCTAAGCTTGTCCTATTCTCTGACGGGTTGTGCACTGACTTATCTTAGGAATGGTTGTAATGATTCATTCAGTGCTACCAACTTTTATCTTTAATTTAGTTGTCCCTTTGAACCTAGATCTTGGGATCTCCAGTCAGCTAGGTTGGATTTCCATTGAGGAAAACTTTTTATCTATAAGTCTTAAGCCCATTCCCACTGATAAGGTTTGAACTTTCTCTCTAGGCAAGCCTTTAGTTAGTGGATTCGCAATGTTATCCTTTGACTTTACATAGTCTATAGTGATAAATCCGCTAAAGAGAAGTTGTCTTATGGTTTTATGTCTAAAACGAATATGTCTAGATTTACTATTGTACAATCTACTATTAGCACTTCCAATAGTAGATTGACTATCACAATGTATACATATTGGAGATACTGGTTTTTCCCAATTTTGAATGTCTTCTAAAAAACTCCGAACTCAGTCTGCTTCTTCTACGGCTTTATCTAGAGCAATGAATTTTGATTCCATTATTGACCTAGCTATGCAAGTCTATTTGGATGATTTTTACAAAATTGCTCCATTTCCTAATGTAAACACATGTCCACTTGTGGATTTTGTATCTTTCAAACTAGTTATCCAGTTTACATCAGTATATCCTTCTACTTCTAAAGGGTACTTTTCAAATTGCAACATATAGTTTTGTGTATACTTTAGATATCCTAGGACCCTCATTATTGCTTCCCAGTGATGTTTACCAGGATTACTGGTATATCTACCCAGTTTGCTGATAGCGTATGCGATATCAGGTCTAGTGCAATTCATGACATACATAATACTTCCTAGTACACGAGAGTATTCAAGTTGATATATTCCATCACTAGTGTTCTTTACCCAATTTTGGTTCATATCCACTAGTGATTTTGCATTGGTCATATAATACTTCATGAACCTTTAAAGTATTTTGGCAATGTAATGTAATAGAGATAACACATATCCTTGTGATGTTTTCATAATCTTTATACACAAGATTACATTGGCCACTCCTAGGTCTTTCATGCTGAATCTAGAGGATAACGTATCCTTTGTAGATTTTATTATGGCTTTATTATTCTCTAGGATCAACATATCATCAACATGAAGACAAAAAATGACATATTTAATATCTGTTTATTTTACATACATGCATTTATCTGATTCATTTATTTTGAATCCATTTGATAACATAGTTCCATCAAATTTCTCGCGCCATTGTTTTGGTGCTTATTTAAGACCATAAAGTGATTTTACTAACTTGCACACCTTATTTTCATTTCCTAGGCATAGAAACCCTTCAGGAAGCTGCATATATATTTCTTATTTTAATTCACCATTTAAAAATACAGTGTTTACATACATTTGGTGTATTTCCAAATTTAGTATGGATGAGATTGCTATAAGCATCCTAATTAATGTTATTCTAGTTACTGGTGAGTATGTATCGAAGTAATCTAGATCTTCCTTCTGTCTAAATCCTTTTATTACAAGTCTTGCTTTATACTTGTCTATTGAACTGTCAACTTTTAGTTTTTTCTTAAATATTCATTTATATCCTAGTGGTTTTGATCCTTTGGGTAGATCCACTAATTCCCACGTATGGTTTTGTAAAATGGATTATATTTCATTGTTAACGGCCTCCTTCCAGTATGAAGCGTTGGGAGATGATATTGCTTGTTGGTAAGTTAGAGGTTCATTTTCTATCATATATGCATAGAAATCGGGTCAAAAGGTTTTAGAGGTCCTTTTACGTTTGCTCCTTCTGGGTTCCTCTACCTCTGTTTCAACATTTCTTTCATGCGAGTTTTGATTAACATTAACCTCAGGAGTATCCATATCTCTTGGTCTCTTTTGAACAAAAGTTTCAATAAAATATTTTTTAGGATAAATGTGTTTAAAGAATCTAGCATTTTGAGACTCGATAATTGTGTTTTCATGAATGTTATCAATTTCATATTTGTACACCAAAATAGATATGCACTACTATTCTGAACATATCCATTGAATATGCAATCTATAGTCTTTGGTCCAATTTTGACCTTTTTCGATTTTGGTATTTCTATTTTTGCAAGATACCCCCACACTTCCAAATATTTGTAGGATGGTGGTCTGTTTTTGCATAGTTTGTGGGGAGATTTATATGTTTTCTTTTGTGGTATTTTATTCAAAATGTGATTTACCGAAAGAATAGCTTCTCCCTAAAAGTTATCTGGCAAGCCAGAGCTAATTTGTATGGCATTCATCATTTCTTTAAGAGTTCTATTTTTCCGTTTGGCCATACCGTTGGATTGTGGAGAATACGGGGATGCAGTTTGATGTATAATTTCATGCTCAACACAGAAATCCTCAAATGGAGACTCATATTCTCCTCCTCTATCACTTCTTAAAATTCTTATTTTCTTGTTGAGTTGATTTTCAACTTCTGCCTTATACTGTTTAAACATTTCGAATGCTTCGTCCTTGCTTCTAAGGAGATACACATGACAATATCTGATACAATTATCAATAAATGTAATAAAGTACATTTTTCCACCTCTACTTTAACAAAATTTCAAATCGCATACATCGGTATGTATTAAGTCTAGAGGTTCGGTCGTCTCTCGTTCAACATGATGAAATGAAGTTCTTGTCAATTATGCTTTTGCACAAACTTGACATTTAGAGTAGAAATATAAGTTGCATTTTGGTATAAATTCTAGATTAATCTGTTTTCGCAATGTATCAAAATTTACATGCCCTAATCTAGAATGTCATATGTTAGAAGAGTCCACAATATAAGCAGAAGATTCACTTTTATTCATATCATTGTTTGGTACAACATTTGTTATCACACACATATCCTCTTCCAACATACACTCTGTTCTTTGATTTTACAAATATATCATCAACAAAAAGTCAGTTTGAAACCATGTTTGTTAAGCAACGATTTTAAAATCAGGTTCTTGCGGATTTTTGGAACGTAGAGTAACTCATTTAATGTGAGTTCCTTTCCAGAAATTAATATCAATACAATATTTCCCTTGCCTTCAATCTTTGATGCAGATGTTTCTCGTGATATGTAGTGGTTTTATAGGTTGTAAACGTCCACTTGTTGGCACATATATGACGAGTGGCTCCCGTGTCTAAAAATCACTCCTTGTTGTTGCTAACAAGGATGCATTCCGAAACAACCGCACACAAATTCATATCAGCAACATCATCTGAATTTTATGAAACATTTGTTTCTCGTTTCTTCTTTTGGGGTGCGTGACACACGATTGCTTTGTGACCTTTCTTTCCACAATTGTGGCAAGATCCTTGAAACTTCTTCTGTTTCTTTGCTTTTAGATTATGCTCGCGCTTTCATTTGTTTTTCTTTTCATACTCAACTACATTAGAGTTTGCCTTTGTCGAACTAATAGTCGTTTTCTCTGATTTTATGTTGTCTTCTTTGATTCGTAGATGAACAAGCAGATCCTTAATGGTCATTTCCTAGTGCTTATACTTCAGATTTTGAAATCCTTCCATGACAAAGGCAACTTTTCGATAGCGGCAACCACTTGGAATGACTCACTTAACTCCATCTTTTCGTACTGAATCTCATGAATGATCACTTGGAGTTCTTGAATCTGACTAACGACTGTTTTGGAATCCACCATTTTGAAGTCTAGAAACATCCCGACAATGAATTTCTTCATCCCAACGTCTTATGTCTTGTACTTCTTTTCCAGAGATAACAGAGAACCTTTGTAGTCTCAACGGTGCACTACACATTATATAGACTGTTTTCCATACCATTGAGAATGTAATTCTTACAGATGAAGTTAGAATTATTTCATGCAGTAAGAGCCTCGACTTTGGTGGCGTCAGGCTCCAGTTCATCAATAATTGGGGGATCCGCCGAAAGGTATTTGGTTATGCCCAATGTTGTTAGGAAGAAAAGAAAATTCTGTTGTCAGCATTTAAAATCCTCGCCATTAAACTTTTCTGGTCGCTCACCATGTGAATATGGGATAGTTTGTGGAACCAGAGGCAGAGCCTGTTGCACAGTCTGCTTCAGCACAAATTTGTTGCAGCTACTTTGCGACATTCTCATCTGCAAACACTAGTAACAATCCAAATTTCATTTCAAGATTGTTAGAAACTTTGTAACAGAAATGGCAGGAAACTGTTACACTAACTGTTGCAACGAATAGCGACGTCTTGTAGCGTTAGCAATTCAATTTCAATCAAGAAACAATCACAGATTTGCAAGAGAATTGTTATAACCAGTAGTATGCAGTGCAGAAACAAGGGAACAAGAATAGTTTACCGATTATTTTTCGAGTCCAGCGATTTTTTGTTTGAGTGCCTATATATAGGCAAGAGTTGGCATCCATTCGGGAAGAGGCGCAACCTTTTGATTTCGAGCAGTGGTGACTGTTGGAAATGTTGCGACCCTCTACCAGCAAACGCTACCGTTGGCAATCAAAAAAAGCACGACCATATTTTAAAAAAATATTCGTTCCTAGCGCAGCAAGCCCAACGACAATCGGAGGCCCAATTCATCAGGAGACCCCACAAGCCAAAAGGCCCAAGGCCCTATCTTTGACTTTTTAATATTATTATGAAGGCTTTTCATGCCTACATAGCATCTATCCTTCCATGTCTTTTTCTTTTTATTTAGTGTATTATATAATGTAATATATAATGAGATGAATTTTATTTTTCCCGATGTGGAACTTATTGATTCCCCAAAACCACTTATTCACTTCCAACAATCTCCGACATGAATGAGTGGTTAACTAATCTGTTCTTAAAATTGTGAAACATTTATCATATCGGTAAAAGTAGCACAAATGCCTTGAACTTTTCCTAGTGTTTTATCGTTATAACTTACCAGCAAACCAGTGGATTGGACTGTTTAAACTATAAGCCATTTGTGTAAGTCTATAAAGATAACACATGATAAGTGTTCTTTAACTCCTGGGTTCTCGGTTTTTCATGAACACTGCCTTGGTTTCATGAGTGCTTGCAGAATTTGACCTTACAATTCTTCTTGAAGCGGCGCCTTCGCACTCGCATAGGTGATTCTATAAAGAGTATCCTGGAATACTCCACTTAGTTCTTTATAACACCACGATATAGACATCATTAAAAGATAAGTTTATCTTATTCTCCGACGGGTTGTGCACTGACTTATCTTAGGAATGGTTGTAATGTTTCATTTAGTGCTATTAACTTTTATCTTTAATGTAGTTGTCCCTTTGAACCTAGATTTTGGGATCTCCAGTCAGCTCGGTTGGGTTTCCATTGAGGAAACTTTTTAGTTTATAGGCATTAAGCCCATTCCCATCGATAAGGTTTGAACTTTCTCTCTAGGATAGCCTTTAGTTAGTGGATCCGCAATGTTAACATTTGACTTAACATAGCCTATAGTGATAACTCCATTAGAGAGAAGTTGTCTAACGGTTATATGTCTATGACGAATATGTCTAGATTTACCATTGTACAATCTACTATTAGCTCTTCTAATAGCAGATTGACTATCACAATGTATATACATATTGGAGGTACTGATTTTTCCCAATTCGGAATGTCTTCCAAAAAACTCCGAAGCCAATATGCTTCTTCCACGGCTTTATCTAAAGCAATAAATTCTTATTCCATTGTTGACCTAGCTATGCAAGCCTGTTTGGATGATTTCCACGAAATTGCTCTATTTTCTAACGTAAACATATATCCACTTGTGAATTTTGTATCTTTCGAACCAGTTATCCGATTTGCATCACTATATCCTTCTACTACAGAATGATAGTTTTCATATTGCAACATATAGTTTTATGTATACTTTAGATATCATATGACCCAGATTATTGCTTTCCAGTGATGTTTACCAGGATTACTGGTATACCTGCTCAGTTTTCTTATAGCGTATTCAGTATATCAAGCCTAGTGCAATTCATGACATACATATTATTTCCTAGTACACGAGAGTATTCATGGTTATATATTCTATCACCGGCGTTCTTTACACAATTTTGGTTCATATCCACTAGTGAATTTGCAATGGTTATATCATACTGCATGAACCTTTCAAGTATTTTGAAAATGGAATGTGACTGAGATAATGTATATCCATGTGATGTTTTCATAATCTTTATACCCAAGATTATATCGCCGCTCCTAGGTCTTTCATGTTGAATCTAGATATAAAATATGCTTTGTAGATTTTATTATGGCCTTATTACTCCCTAGGATCGACAAATCATTGACATAAAGACAAACAATGACATATCCAATATCCACATATTTTACGTACACGCATTTATCTGATTCATTTATTTTGAATCCATTTGATAACACAGTGTTATCAAATTTCTCGTGTCATTGTTTTGGTGCTTGTTCAAGGTCATAAAGTGATTTTACTAACTTGCACACCTTATTTTCATTTCCTAGGCTTAGAAAACCTTCAGGTTGCTGTGTGTTTGTGTGTGTGTGTGTCTTCTTCTAGTTCACCATTTAAAATGCAGTTTTCACATCCATTTGATATATTTTCAAATTTAGTATGGATGCGATCGCAATAAGCATCCTAATTGATGTTATTCTAGTTATGGGTGAGTATGTATCGAAGTAATCTAGATCTTCCTTCTGTCTAAATCCTTTTATTACAAGTTTTTCTATGTACTTGTCTACGGAGCCGTCAGCTTTTAGTTTTTCCTTAAATACCCATTTATATCCTAGTGGTTTTGATCCTTTGGGTAGATCCACTAGTTCCCATGTATGGTTTCGTAAAATGGATTCTGTTTCACTGTTCACAGCATCCTTCCAATATGGAGCGTCGAGAGATGACATTGCTTGTTGGTAAGTTAGAGATTCATTTTCTATCATATATGCATAGAAATCAGATTCAAAGGTTTTAGAGGTCCTTTGTCGTTTGCTCCTTATGGGTTCATCTACCTTTGTTTCAACATTTCTTTCATACGAGTATATCTTGATCTCTTTTGAACAATAGTTTCAATAAAAGATTTTATAGGATAAATGAGTTCAAAGAATCTAACATTTCGAGACTCGATAATAGTATTTTCATTAATGTCATCAATTTCATATTTGTACACCCAAAATAAATATGCACTACTATTATGAGCATATTCAATGAATATGCAATCCATAGTCTTTCGTCCAATTTTGACCTTTTTCGATTTTGGTATTTCTACTTTGGCAAGACAACCCCACACTTTCAAGTATTTTTAGGATGGTGGTCTGTTTTACCAAAGTTCATACGGAGATTTAGAAGTTTTCTTTCATGGTATTTTATTCAAAATGTGATTTGCCAAAAAAATAGCTTCTACCCAAAAGTTATCTGGCAAGCCAGGGTTAATTAGTAAGGCATTCATCATTTCTTTAAGAGTTCTATTTTTTCGTTCGGCTATACCGTTGGATTAAGGAGAATACGGGGTTGTAGTTAGATGTATAATTGCATACTCAACACAGAATTCCACAAATGGAGACTCATATTCTCCTCCTCTATCACTTCTTAAAGATTTTATTTTCTTGTTTAGTTGATTCTCAACTTCAGCCTTATATTGTTTAAACATTCTGAATGCTTTGTCCTTGCTTCTAAGGAGATACACATGACAATATATGGTACAATAATCAATGAATGTAATAAAGTACCTTTTTCCACCTCTACTTTGACACGTTTTCAAATCGCATACATCAGTATGTATTAAATTTAGAGGTTCGGTCTCTCAGTCAACATGATTAAACGAAGTTCTTGTCAATTTTACTTTTGCACAAACTAGACATTTATAGTTGGAATCTAAGTTGCATTTTGGTATAAATTCTAGATTAATCAATTTTTGCAATGTATCAAAATTTACATTCTCTAATCTAAAATGCCTTATATTAGAAGAGTCAACAATATAAGCAGAAGATTCACTTTTATTCATATCATTGTTTGGTACAACAGTTGTTATCACACATGTATCCGCTTCCAACACACACTCTGTTCTTTAATATTACAAATTTATCAGCAGCGATCCTGAAATCAGGTTCTTGAGGATTTCTGAAACGTGGAGCACGTCATACAAAGTGAGTTCCTTTCCAGAAGTTAATTTCAATACAATCTTTCCCTTTCCTTCAATATTTAATGCGGATGAATTACCCATAAATAGTTGCTCGTGATCAGTTGCAGTTTGTAGGTTGCAAACATCCAGTTGTTGGCACATATATGACAAGTGGCTCCCGTGCCTAAAATTCACTCCTTGTTGTTGCTAACAAGGTTGCATTCCGAAACAACCACACACAAATCCATATCAGCAACATCATCTGAATTTTCGCCCAGATTTGCTTTTGGTTTCTTCTTTTTGGGTGCGCGACACACGGCTGCTTTGTGACCTTTCTTTCCACAATTGTGGCAAGATCCTTGAAACTTCTTCCGTTTCTTTGCTTTTGGATTCCGCTCGCACTTTCTTTTGTTTGCCTTTTCATCCTTAACTACATTAGCCTTTGCCTGTATCGAAATGATAGCCTTCTTCTCTGATTTTATGTTGTATTCTACGATTCGCAGACGAACAACTGGATCCTTCATGGTCATTTCCTTGCGCTTATGCTTCAAACAGTTTTTTAAATCCTTCCATGACGGAGGCAACTTTAAGATAGCGGTAGCCACTTGAAATGGCTCGCTTAACTCCATCTTTTCGTAGTGAATCTCATGAATGATCACTTGGAGTTCTTTAATCTGACTGACGACTGTTTTGGAATCCACCATTTTGAAGTCTAGAAACTTCCAGACAATGAATTTCTTCATCCTGACGTCTTCAGTCTTGTACTTCTTCTCTCGAGATAACCAGAGAACCTTTGTAGTCTCAACCGTGTACTACATATTATGTAGACTTCTTTCCAAACCATTGAGAATGTAATTCTTTTAAATGAAGTCAAAATTATTCCATGTAGTGAGAGCCTCGACTTTGGTGGCATCAGGCTCCAGTTCATCAACAATTGAGGAATCCTATGAAAGGTATTTGGCTAGGCTCAATGTTGTTAGGTAGAAAAGCAACTTCTGTTGTCATCATTTAAAATTCTGGCCATTAAACTTTTCTGGTCGCTCGCCATGTGAATATGGGACAGTTTGTGAAACTAGAGGCGGAGCCTGTTGCACAGTCTGCTTCGACACAGATTTGTTGTAGCTACTTTGCGACATCGTCGTCTACAAACACAAGCAACAATCACAATTTCATTTCAAGATTGTTAGAAACTTTGTAACAAAATGGCAGGAAACTGTTACAATCATTGTTGCAACGGATAACAATGCCTTTTAGCATTAGCAATTCTGTTTCAATCAAGAAACAATCACAGATTTGCAAGAGAATTGTTATAACTAGTAGTATGCAGTGCAAAAACAAGAGAACAAGAATAGTTTACTGATTATTGTCTGAGTCCAGCGATTGTTCTTTTCTTGAAAAGATATTGTCCCTCTACGGTGCGTCAGCCTGTTGTGCAATCATTTCCCAAGGATGAAACGGAACTCCCATGTGATGTTGCATGACAATCCCAGAGCGACGAAGAACGCAATAAGTTGATATGATCAGAACATATTTTTGTGGGAAGAGGATACAGAACAAAGGAGAAGAAAACATAACTTAAAAATTGTGTTTTGTCTCGTTTTCAGAGTGCTTATATATAAACAAGAGTAGACATCCATTCAGGAAGAGGCGCGACCTTTTGATTTCGAACGATGGTGACTGCTGGAAAGGTTGCGGCCCTTTAACAGCAGACACTACCGTTGGCATTCAAAAAACGTGCGGCCAGATTTTAAAAAACAGTTGTTCCTAGCGTAGCAAGCCCAGCGGAATCAGAGGCCCAACTCATCAAGAGACCCCAAGAGCCCCAAGGTCAAATCTTTCACCTTTTAATATTATTATGAAGGCTTTTCATGCCTATATAGCCTCAATCCTTCCATATCTTCTTTCTTTCGATATAGTGTACTGCATAATGTAATATATAGTGAGATGGGATTTAATTTTTCCCGATGTAGGACTTATTGATTCCCCCAAACCACTTATTCACTTCAAACAATCCCCCACATGAATGAGTGATTATCTAATCTGTTCCTTAAATTCCAAAACATTTATCATATCGGTAAAAGTAGCAAAAAGGCCTTGAACTTTTCCTAGTGTTTTATCGTTATAACTTACTGGCGAATTAGTGGACTAGATAGTCTTTGAACTGTAAGCCATTTGTGTAAGTCTATAAAGATAACGCATGATAAGTGTTCTTTAAGTCCCTTGTTTTCGGTTTGTGTTCGTTTTTGCCATGAACACCACCTTGGTTTCATGAGTGATTGAAGAATTTGACCTTACAATTCTTCTTGAAGCGGCGCCTTCGCACTTGCAAAGGTGATTCTACAAAGAGTATCTCGTAATACTCCACTTGGTTCTTTATAACACCACAGTATAGACATCATTAAAAGCTAAGCTTATCCCATTCTCCGACGGGTTGTGCAATGACTTATCTTAGGAATGGTTGTAATGTTTCATTCAGTGTTACCAAGTTTCATCCTTAATTTAGTTGTCCCTTTTAAACCTAGATCTTAGGATCTCCAGTCAGCTAAGTTGGGTTTCCATTAGGAAAAACTTTTTAGTTTATAGGTCTTAATCTCATTCCCATCGATAAGGTTCGAACTTTTCTCTAGGCAAGCCTTTAGTTAGTGGATACGCAATGTTATCATTTGACTTCACATAGTCTATAGTGATAACTCTATTAGAGAGAAATTGTCTAATGATTTTATGTCTACGATGAATATGTCTAGATTTACCATTGTACAATCTACTATTAGCTCTTCTAATAGTAGATTGACTATCACAATGTAAACGTATTGGAGGTACTGGTTTTTCCCAATTTGGAATGTCTTCCAAAAAACTCTGAAGCCAAAACGCTACTTCCGCGTCTTTATCTAGAGCAATGAATTCTGATTGCATTATTGACCAAGCTATGCAAGTCTGTTTGGATGATTTCCACGCAGTAGCTCGATTTCCTAACGTAAACACGTATCCACTTGTGAATTTTGTATCTTCTGAACCACCAATTCAATTTGCATCACTATATCCTTCTACTGCTGAAGGATACTTTTTTCATATTGCAACACATAGTTTTGTGTATTCTTTAGATATCCTAGGGCACTGATGATTGCTTTCTAGTGATGTTTACTAGGATTACTGGTATATCTACTTAGTTTGCTTATAGCGTATGCAATTTCTGGTCTAGTGCATTTATGACATACATAATACTTCCTAGTACACGAGAGTATTCAGGTTGCAATGGTTATAATATACTACTTGAACCTTTCAAGTATTTTGGCAATGTAATGTAACTGAGATAACGCATATCCTTGTGATGTTTTCATAATCTTTATACCCAAGATTACGTCAGCCACTCCTAGGTCTTTCATGTCGAATCTAGAGGATAATATATCCTTTGTAGATTTTATTATGCCTTATTATTCCCTAGGATCAACAAATCATCAACAAAAAGACAAACAATGACATATCCAATATCCGTATGTTTTATATACACGGATTTATCCAATTCATTTATTTTAAATCCATTTGATAACATAGTTTCATCAAACTTCTCGTGCCATTGTTTTGGTGCTTGTTTAAAGCCATAAAGTGATTTTACTAACTTGAACACCTTATTTTCATTTCCTGGGATTAGAAACCCTTCAGGTTGCTACATATATATTTGTTCTTCTAGTTCACCATTTAAAAATATAGTTTTCACATCCATTTGATGCATTTCCAATTTTTTTTTTAAAGAGAAAAAAACTGGCCCAAGGCCCAACAGAATTGGGTATAACCCAATACATCAAAACAAAGGGTTACAAACCCTAGCCGCCACTATCATACACAACGAAACCCTAGTGAAAAAACTCGAAAATGGCAGACAACACAGGAGAGAAAGTCTCCTCCTTCATCACGGCGGCTTCCAAACGTCTTCGTTCATCTCTCTTCTCATCTCACTTAAATCAAGCTTTAAGTTAGCTTCATACTCTCTCAAAAGGGATTTCTGGCTTCTCGAGTGCTTTCCCTGAAGCTCAAAGTAATTCAAGGAGCTCATTTCTACCGGATCTGAGCTTCTCATACAGTCAAAGTTTCTTTTTCGTCTTGTTGAGCCTCTGTTGTCTTCCGATTTTCTTCTACTGCTACTCTCGCCATCAGACCAAACAGATAAGTGATAGATCTGATTATTCAGCTCGCTTTTGTAATGATTGTCCCCGATTCTGTGTAAAGCACTGAACTTTTCTTCTAATTTCCTCTTTTCCAGGTGTTTTAATCGATCTGGATCACTATTGGAGGAACCTCCCTCTGAAATAGGTAAACACAAATGGTTATTATTCGAATTATAAAATAAATCACGCACTAATGGATTAGAATTATGTCTACTTCCCTCATTGTGTTTTGGCATGAAAACAGAGGTGATGGAAGCCCCAGGAAGGACGTCAGATCTGTTCAAAACACCTTTTAAGTTCTCTGAGAAAGTTTTGTTGGAGTGGGAATTAAGGTCTGCAAAAGGTGAAAAAAAGGCATTATAATTCTTACTTATAGAATGATTAGAATAATGATTAATAATGTCTTGATAACTCCCTTTGCAGTGTTGAAAACTTGAGATATGACTGGGATTGCCATCACCAACAAAGAAATCAGAGGACTTTTTATTGGGAAGTTGCTTGCCGTTCAGTAAATATTCTTCAACTTGATTTTCGCAGTCAGCATTATATTTCTGAAATGCTAGATTATGCAAGTTCTCCTGCTTGAATCTGTTGGCTTTTTTCATAACTATGTTACTATCATTTAGAATAATACTCCAAGTCTGAAAGCAACTAATTTCTTTACCAGAGTGAAGCCTATGGTTTCTTTCTCTCCAAATATAATAAATAGAAGCTGTTAGTAGAACACATGCTCTAATAAATTTGAAGGACTTGGGCTTAATTTTTTTTAAAATATACTCAATACTATCTCTTATATTCAATGCAGCATAGGAATGACTGAATCCCAGAGTACATTTGGCATTATACCAAATGTACTGAGAATAAACACAGTCAAAAAATAAATGATTGGAGCTTTCAATTTCACTTTTGCAAAGAAAACATGTGCTATCAGAATCCTTTTTCCAATTGTTACAATTCTCTCTGGTTGGAAGTTTGTTTAAAATAGCAAAGTAGGCACAGTGTGCCATTTTAGGGCAGTTTGATTTACACCATATTATTTTATGCCAATCAACTTCTACCTCTTTGCCTTGCAAATACTCCCAAACTTTTTTAAAAGAGAATTTACCTTTTGAACATAAATTCCAAATCCAATGATCCCTAATGCAATTTTGATCTATATGAATGTCCCTGATAGCATTTTTAAATATATGAGCAGCAGAGTTGCTTTGAAAGCTCCAACAATTATTAACAATAATATTTTGAACTTTGTCCTTAACCCCCCCCCCCCCCCCTAATATATATAAATTATTCCAACCCAAAAGATTGATTAGTGAATTACCACTAATCCATGAATCAAACCATAAACTGGTTTGACTACCATCTTTTAATTTTCTGAGTATCAATTTTTTACCAATATCCCTGCAGTTTAAAATGCTTTTCCAAACATAAGAATGATGCATCTCTTTTCTAACTAACTAGAAATTTCTATTTTTTAAATATTTAGCACTCATCCATCTAGCCCAAAGAGATTTATCATCCAAAAATTTCCAAAACAATTTAAACTTACTAACTTCAGCAATATTTTTGATATTTCTAAGCCCAAGACCTCCAAATTTTTTAGGTTTGCACACTATATCCCATGCAACCTTATGGTATTTACCTCTCCAAATAAAATTAGAGCACATTCTATCAATCTTATTAATGACACTGGTAGGAATATTATGAGACTAAACCCAATACATAACCATAGCAGAAATAACTGTATGTGTGAGCTCCATTCTACCAGCTAGGGAAAGTAATTTACCAGACCAACCCTCAAGCTTGTTTTGGATCAGATCTAATAATCTAGTGCAATCTTTTTCACTGATCTGATTTATGCTTAGGGGAAGACCTAGATACTTAACAGGAAGAGTACCTTCTTTAAACTTCAAGAGATGCAAAATTTCATCTTTAATAAGAACATCCTTACTAAAATAAATTTTGCTTTTGTTTAAATTAACAGCTAAGCCAGCAAATTTCTCCATATTTTCCAAAATCTTGTGGACAACAATATCACTCATTTTATCAGCTTTTAAAAATAAAAGCATGCCATCAGCATATAATAAATGGGTAATGTGTGGTTTGACTCTATTAATTGGTTTGATGTTCCCCTTAAGTACTTCTAAATCCATTTGCATAGAAAAGTATTCCATAACAATAGAATAGGTATGGTGACAAAGGGTCACCTTGCCTTATTCCTCTATTGCTATTTATGAAGCCTTTGGGGGAACCATTTATCATAATAGAGTAAGACACATTACAAATGCATTCCTTAATTAAAGCACAGAATTTATTATCAAAACCCATCTTCTGCATAATGTAAATGATAAAATTCCTATTAATTTTATCAAATGCTTTATGCAAATCAATCTTAATGCACATGAGATTTTTGTTCCTCATGTTAAAATTTCTAACAAGCTCATGAGCAAGCAAGGAATTTTCTGAAATAAGCCTACCTGGAATAAAGGCACTTTGATTCTCAGAAATAATAAATTTTAGAAAACGTTTTAATCTATTGCAAAGAAGAGAGGCAATAATTTTGTAAATAAAGTTACAACATGCAATAGGCCTGTAATCATCTAAACTAGAAGGGCTTTCCACTTTGGGGATAAGAGTGATGTAAGTGTGATTAGTGCTTTTAAGAAGTTTTCCTGAGTTAAAAAATTCAGAAATTGAATCGCACAAGGCATTATGCATCTCACCCCAATGTGTTTTGTAAAATTTAGCGCCAAACCCATCAGGGCCAGGACTTTTATCATTATTAGCAAAAAATATAACATTTTTGACCTCTTTCCGCCTGATGGGAGCAAGAAGAATATCAGAGCTATTATTAATAGCAAAATATTTAAACTCCAAATCAGGAAAAATATTGGTAAGATTACTGGTATTATACAAATTGCAGAAATAGCCTCAGTTTCTATATTATTAGCATCATTAGTTATTCTGCCATTTATGTCAATTAATTTACTAATATTATTCATGTTCTTCCTATTGGACATTCTAGAGTAGAAAAATTTACTAGCTTCATCACCAGTTGTTAGCCAATCTACTTTAGCTTTCTGTTTAAGGTTAACAGAGCTAATATGTAGAGCATTAACCAACTTAGCTTGAGTATTAAAAAAATTCTCAGCCTTGCTCTTGTCTGAACAGTTGTTGTCAAGCTCATTTTGCAACATGTCACACTCTTCTCTAATAGTTTTGATGTCGTTTCTGCTTCTAGAAGAGTTCCAGATTTTTAAGGTAGACTTGACCAAAAGTAAGGTTTTATTGAACTTATATTGCGCAGTACCAAAAAAATTGTTAATAAAGCAACTAGAGACCACATCCATATAATCATTTTCATAGACCCATCCATTCACAAATCTAAATGGGGGGTTACCAATTGTATTTTTGTCTGAGTTGATGGAAACTAGGATAGGAGTGTGGTCACTTGAGTTTTGGGGCAATGTACTGCAATTCACACTAGGAAAAAGATTGATGAAGTGCTGGTTGAATAGAACCCTGTCTAATTTGCAATGTATATTCCTAAATTCACCTGTTTTCCAAGTGTATTTATTGCCCACTATGGGGGGTTCTATTAATCCAGACTTCAACATAAAACAGGCAATCCTTTCTAGTTTAGAAAATGGAATGGGGTTGCCTCCTCTTTTTTCACAGTTATGAAAAATAGTATTAAAATCCCCAATAAGCAACCAAGGGCTATTAATAACCTTACTGGACTGCTCAATATAATTCCAAAGCATAATTCTGTCATTTTCAAAGTTGGAGGCATAGATAAAGGTAATTTTTAAGGTCAAACCACCTTTATTTTTAAATGTGCAATGTATATATTGCATATCAATAAAGTAACTGATGAGAGACCAGATGGTAGGATTATGAAGAATCATAATCCTACCATTTCCTCCCATCAAGTTATTATTGACAATGTTCCAATTTGAAAATGACTTTTTATGCAGATCATCTATCTTTTGATCACTGAGTTTATGCTCAATCAAACCTATAATACTGGGTTTGTATTTACCTAAAAAATTAACTAAATCAAGTTGCCTTTCTGGGGAGTTTAATCCCCTGATATTCCAAGCAATAATATCCATATTAAATTTAATATAAAATAAGAAGAGATAAAGGATACACAATACCTAAGGAGGGCCACTGTGCTTTTTGTTGTCCACCTTTACTCCCAACTGTTTGCCACTCTTTTTGTAACTGCCTTTGTCAGTAGGCTTTAATTGTTTATCCCATTTAGCATTCCTGCTAATATATTTCTTTCTGAAATCATGATCTTTATCATCTTCAGTTTCCTCTACTGTAACTATGTCAGTTAGACTTTTGGTCTTGCCTTTTTTCTTTTTTAATACAGCTGAGACGGGTCTGGAGGGTTTAGCCACTGCTATTGTCTGGTTTACTGCCTCCTGTATATTTTCTAGGGTAATGGCTGATTTGGAAGGGACAAGGCCGTTAGCTAACAGAGCCATATTGGTGTAGATGGGATCACCAGCGAGAAGATCGATGCAGAAATTCTCTATAGATTTAGCAGAATTATTTGATGTATTTGTAATATTGCTTGAGTCCATCGTGGGGGGGATGGGCTCAATGACCTGATTAGAATAGGTTCCCTCTTCTGCTTTGCGATTTTTATTTTTTGACGCGTTTTGCTCCTCTGCGCTTTTGGGAATTTCAGAACTGATTCCCACAGTCTTATTTGGAGATTCTGTAATCTGCGATTTCTCTGCAGAAACTGCAGTCATCTGAATATGTTGTGCAGACTGACAATGAGTATTTTTGCCTGCATCCGAATGGAGGTTGGAGGCATCTATGTTCATGTCGTCTTCAACATTCTCCATGTAAGATTGCAAGAAGTTAATATTGTTGCTCGCAGGAATTGCTAAGCTTATACCAGATGTTGTTGCATCGATGTTTCCAATGTTTGAAAGAGATTCTTCGTTAACATCGGTGCTGTTATCAAGATTTGCATCTTTTTTTGACTGTTCACTCTGATCTTTGTTGTTCAAACAAACATCAGTGGAATGGCCAAAAATCTTGCAAATTTTACATCTATCTGGTATTTGCTCGTAAGTAATCTGCTGAATGACATGCTCCCCGTCATGCATGTAGATAGAGGCTTCATTAGGCAAATCAGTGTCTGCATTAATTTCAACAAGTAAGCGAGCATAACTCAGTCGAGATTCCTTCGCTGTTTGTTCATCCATTTTTAATGGAATTCCAACAAGACTCCCTATGGCACTGAAGATTTCTTTGTCCCATAGTCGTAGGTTCAATTCTGGAAGTCAAATCCATATGGGCATAGTGCTCAAAATGTCCCGATCAAGAACTGATTTCTTGGACCATTTCTTTAATATAATCAATTTCCCATTGATGAAATACGGTCCGCCTTTTAGGAGCTTCTCTCTATCTTCTGCATTTGTGAACCTGAGAATAAAAAACCCATTTTCCCTTGTAAAAATCTCAAACGAACCACTAGGGTTCCATGTTCGGACAACATAATTCCTGAAATAGTGATAAGCTGGTCTTTTTCCAAAGGCGTATGCCACAACAGAAAGTCCCCATTTACTTTCTGTACGAATACAAGCCGCCTCAGAAGCCACAACTATCCTTTCTCCTATCGTTTCAGTTGGGGGGATGAAGCTTAAATCAAATTTTGAATCTTGATTGCCTTTCTTTATCAAATCTGCCCAGGATGAAGCCTTCAGATCTTTAGCTAGATTATTTTTAATAGCCTGAGTTGGTTCTTGAGACAATCCAATCAGATTTTTTGTTAGATCTTGTGCCATTCTAGTTTGACTTCTTGATTGCTGTCGTGCTCCATTAGAGGAAGGATATGGCTTCTGCCTTGCTTTAAATGGGTACTCATTAGTCGATCCTGTCCCCTTCTTCGCATGAACAGAAACTTTTGGATTCTGAAAAGATTTGAAACCTTTCTTGCGGTTAACAACTCTTGTGAATTCCTCCTCATCCACTAAGAAATCAGGAGTGGATTGAGGAAGATTTGAAGGAGGAGAGGAGATGAGAGGGGCGGAAGAAGATCCCACCTAGAATTAGGATTGTCGTCCAAAATAGGATTCAAGAAGGAATTAGAGTTGGCAGCCATGGCTGCAAGCTCTCAACACGAAGGTAAAATTATTTTGCTCAATATATGCATTTCCAAATTTATTATAGATGTGATTGCAATAAGCATCCTAATTTATGTTATTCTAGTTACTAGTGAGTATGTATCGAAGTAATCTAGACCTTATTTTTATCTAAATCCTTTTATTACAAGTCTTGTTTTATACTTGTCTATTGAGCCGTCAACTTTTAGTTTTTTCTTAAATATCCATTTATATCCTTGTGGTTTTGATCCTTTGGGTAGATCCACTAGTTCCCACGTATGGTTTTGCAAAATGGATTCTATTTCACTGTTGACGGCCTCCTTCCAATATGGAGCGTCGGGAAATGACATTGCTTGTTAGTAAGTTAGAGGTTCATTTTCTATCATATATGCACAGAAATCGAGTCCAAAGGTTTTAGAGGTCCTTTGTCGTTTGCTCCTTCTGGGTTACTCAACCTCTGTTTCAACATTTCTTTCATGCGAGTTTTGATTAACATTATCCTCAGGAGTATCCGTATCACTTGATCTCTTTTGAACAATAGTTTCAATAAAAGATTTTAGAGGATAAATGTGTTCAAAGAATATAGCATTTCGAGACTCAATAATAGTGTTTTCATAAATGTCATCAAATTCAGATTTGTACACCAAAATCGATATGCACTACTATTATGAGCGTATCCAATGAATATGCAATCTATAGTCTTTAGTCGAATTTTGACCTTTCTCGATTTTGGTATTTCTACTTTAGCAAGACACCCTCACACTTTCAAGTATTTTTAGGATGGTGGTCGGTTTTTTCAAAGTTGATAGGGAGATTTAGAAGTTTTCTTTCGTTGTATTTTATGCAAAATGTGATTTGCCAAAAAAATAGCTTCTACTCAAAAGTTATCTGGCAAGCCAGAGTTAATTAGTAAGGCATTCATAATTTCTTTAATAGTTCTATTTTTTCGTTTGGCTATACCGTTGGATTGAGGAGAAAACGGGGCTATAGTAAGATGTATAATTGCATGCTCAACACAGAATTCCACAAATGGAGACTCATATTCTCCTCCTATATTAATTCTTAAAGATTTTATTTTCTTGTTGAGTTGATTCTCAATTTCTGCCTTATATTGTTTAAACATTTCGAATGCTTCGTCCTTGCGTCTAAGGAGATATACATGGAAATATAGTACCTTTTTCCACCTCTACTATGACACATTTTCAAATCGCATACATCTGTATGTAACAAGTCAACAGGTTCGGTCTCTCGTTCAACACGATGAAACGAAGTTCTTGTCAATTTTGCTTCTGCGCAAAACTTGACATTTATTGTTAGAATTTATGTTGCATTTTGGTACAAATTCTAGATTAATCAATCTTCGCAATGTATCAAAATTTACATGCCCTAATCTAGAATGACATATGTTAGAAGAGTCAACAATATAAGCAGAAGATTCATTTTTATTCATATCATTGTTTAGTTCAACAGTGGTTACATTTTCTTTAAACAAACCATCACACACATATCCTCTTCCAACATACACTCCATTCTTTGATATTACAGATTTATCAGCAACGAAAGTCAGTTTGAAACAACTATCCTAAAATCAGCTTCTTGCTGATTTGTAGAACGTGGAGAACGTCATTCAACGTGAGTTCCTTTCGAGAAGTTAATTTCAATACAATATTTCCCTTACCTTCAACCTTTGATGTAGATGATTTGCCAATAAATAATTGCTCATCATCAGTAGCAGTTTTGTAGCTAGTAAACATCCACTTGTTGGCACATATATGACGAGTGGCTCCCGTGTCTAAAAATCACTCCTAATTGTTGCCAATAAGGTTGCATTCAGAAAAAACCGCACACAAATCCATATCAGCAACATCATCTGAATTTTCTTCCATATTTGCTTCTGGTTTCTTCTTTTTGGGTGTGCGACACACAGCTACTTTGTGACCTTTTTTTCCACAATTGTGGCAAGATCCTTGAAACTTCTTATGTTTCTTTACCTTAGGATTATGCTTGCGCTTTCTTTTAATTGTCTTTTCATCCTCAACTACATTAGCCTTTGCCTATATCGAATTGATAGCATTTTTTTTTTGATTTTCTATTGTCTTCTTCGATTCGCAGACGAACAACCAGATCCTTCATGGTCATTTCTTGCGCTTATGTTTCAAATAGTTTTTGAAATCCTTTCATGACAGAGGTAATTTTTTGACAGCGGCAACCACTTGAATGACTCACTTAACTCCATTTTTTCGTTGTGAATCTCATGAATGATCACTTTGATTTCTTGAATCTGACTGACATTTGTTATAAATCCATCATTTTCAGTCCAGAAACTTCCCGACAATGAATTCTTCATCCCGGTGTCTTCAGTCTTATACTTCTTTTCCAGAGATAACCAAAGAACCTTTGCAGTCTCAACGGTGCAATACACATTATATTGACTGTTTTCCAAACCGTTGGGAATGTAATTCTTACAGATGAAGTCAGAATTATTCCGTGCAGTGAGAGCCTCGATTTTGGTGGCGTCAGACTTCAGTTCATTAACAATTGAGGGATCCTATGGAAGGTACCAATGTTGTTTAATAGAAAAGCATTTTCTGTTGCTTAAAATCTTGACCATTAAACTTTTCTGGTCGCTCTCCATGTGAATATGGGATAGTTTGTGGAACCAGAGGCGGAGCCTGTTGCACAGTATCCGTCGACACCGATTTATTGTTGCTACTTTGCGATATCTCCGTTTGCAAACACAAGCAACAATCACAATTTCATTTCAAGATCGTTAAAAACTTTGTAACAGAAATGGAAAAAATAAAGGAGCGGCTACGTAGTCATTACAGTATATACGATACTATCATTCTTTTACATTATATTGGGCTGCGTCCCTGGGCTTGGCCCGTTTGCTCATTTCATATTATATAATGCTCTGTTTGTACATTCGAGAAATTAATTTACATTCTGTCATTTCTGTTTTACATTTTACAAAAGCAATAAAAACATTTCTTGCTCATTCCATTCAAATCTCAACTTGGTATCAGAGCAAACGTTTATGCTTAACAGCATCAGTTTGATTTCTGAATACCACTGAATCTCAGATCGTGTTATTACTGAGATTTTTTGTCCATCAGAAAGGTTTCATCATTTGAAACCCTCTCATCAAAGAATCGATCTTCATCCCTTGAGAGTTGTTGGCCACATTGAAGAGAATTGTGCCTTGCCGAGAATTACTTCTGGCTGCATCAATTCTCCACAGTGAAGCTTTTGTGGTAAATTCATCTGAATTTGCAAGATTTCCAATCAAGAAGTTAAAGAAACGATTGCAGTTGATTAGAGAGCCATCCAGGCAAACTTGTCAGCAGTTTTTCATATCAATTCTATTTAGTTTCATTCAAGAAAACTCATCATCCAAGTTTACAAGGTTGCTGCAGTGATCAAACACAAAATTTCTTTGAATTCTCAATCAAAGAAAATCAAAATTCAGAGTTCATTACCTGTTGCTGATCTCAAGTTTGTTATCTGTCATGACAACGAAGGTGGTGGTGGCAATGCTACACCAAGTTTATCCACTTCAAGAGGATCTGTTACTCAAGAACATCATGATCCAATCCAAGATTTGATGAAAGCTATCATTAAACCTCAGAGTCAACTCATTTCTATCCATCTCGATGAATCCAATTACCTGCTGTGGAAATTACAGATAGAAACAGCAGTTAGAGGGTATGGTCTTGAAGACTATATTTTTGGAACAAAAATATTACCATCAAAATTTATTCGTGATAACGAGGAAAAGCTTGTGCCAAATCCTGAATTCTTGGCATGTCAGAGACAAGACAGTCTTGTTTGTTCATGAATGATGTCATCCATTGGAGCAACCATCTTGCCATAGTTAATTGGAGTTAAAACTGCACAAGATGTTTGGTCCACTATTGAGAGAAATTTTTCTGCTCAATCTTCTGCTCGTATAATGCATTATAAAAGGCAACTACACAGCATTAGAAAGGGAGATTCTACTATGAATGAGTATCTTCTTAAAGTAAAGAATATATGTAATCAATTGAATTCTGCAGGTCAAAAGAAACCTGAGTCTGAACATGTGTTGTCTATTGTTAGCGGATTAGATGATGACTATGAAGCTGTATCAGTAATCATCTTATCCATGGATCCTACCCATCTCTACAGTATGTGTATTCAACCTTATTGGCACATGAAGGCAGAATTGATCACAAGAAAAGTGTCAATTCTGACTTGTCAATTAACTACACTGCTTATGGTAGAGGAAAAAGTCAAGGAAGTGTGTCAAGAAATCAACCAAATGCTCAAAGAGGTGGTCAGCCTAATCGTGGCAGAGGAAGAGGAAAGAACAATAACAACAGAATTAGATGTCAGATATGTGACAAATTTGGGCATAGTGCTAACAAGTGTTATTTTAGGTATAATTCTAGTTACAATCCATCTCAATCAGGCAACAATTCGAGTGTGAACATGGTGAATGTGCAAAAAGACAATAATAAAAATCAGACAGAAAGTGTAAATGCAAATTCTACAGCAACTGCTGATGATATTAATGATGATAGCTGGTATCCTGACACAGGAGCAACCAATCATGTAACTAGCCATTTAAGCAATCTTAATCTAGGTAACAAGGAATACAAAGGAACGCAAAACTTACTTGTGGGTAATGGCAAAACTGTTCACATCACACATACTGGAAATGCAAGTATTGATGGAATGAAGCAGTTAATTCTTAAAAATTTGTTAAGAGTTCCATCTATAAAGAAAAATCTTATGAGTGTTTCCCAATTTGCAAAAGATAACAATGTTTATTTTGAATTTTACCCTAATGCTTGCATTGTTAAAGATATACTAACACAGAAAATTATCTTGCAGGGTAATGAGTATAAGGGTCTGTACAGATTTAATGTGACAAATTCTAGTTCACATATGTTAGATAAAAAGACATGTATGTTGACAGTTATGGATAATTCTAGTGAATATAAGGATTTTAGTCTATGGCATTGTAAACTAGGTCATCCTAGTTTAAAAACTATCAAGCATATAAGGTGTAGCAATAATTTTTCTGTGAATAAAATTCTTTCTACATATCTTTGTACCTTTTGTCAAATGGGAAAGAGTCAAAAACTTGTATTTCCAGAATCTCAAACTAGTTACACAAAACCACTTTAATTAATTGCTACTGATTTGTAGGGTCCAGCACTTATAAGTTCTGATTATGGTTATAAATATTACATTTCCTTTATAGATGCCTATTCTAGATATGTCTGGATATATATGTTAAAAACCAAGTCAGATACTTGCAGCACTGTCATTCAATTTATCAATAGAGTTGAAAATTTAACTGGTACACATGTAGGTATATTTCAGACTGATGGTGGAAAGGAATTTTTACCTTTAAAATTTTTCTTTGATAAAAAAGGTATATGTCATAGAACTACATGTCCATATACTTCTGAGCAAAATGGAATTATTGAAAGAAAACATCAACATATTGTGGAAACAGGTTTAACTTTATTAGCACAGGCTTCTATGCCTTTGAAATTTTGGCCAGAGGCATTTAATACTGTTGTTCATTTGATTAATCTACTACTTACAAAGGTCCTTGATTACAAATGTCCTTATGAAGTGTTAAATAAAGTTAAACCAGATTACAAATTCCTAAAAAAAATTGGTTGTCAATGTTTTCCAAATTTGAGACCTTACAATACCCATAAGTTAGATTTCAGATCAACACCTTGTACTTTTCTAGGGTATTGTAATAATCAAAAAGGCTATAAATGTTTAAATAGTAAAGGAAGAATTTAGGTGTCTAGACATGTTAGATTTAATGAAGAAGTATATCCCTTCAGTCAGTCAAATATAAAAACTACTGCTAAAGTAATAAATCCAAGGCAGTATATACCTGACATACCAGAAGAAATTGAGGTAATTCTGCCATATCATCAAAGGAAGAATGACAGCAATATCTCTCAACGCACAGAGCCCATCACTGATGGACTAGGTCAAGAGTTTCCTGTTATGCCAGATAATGAAAATAATCAGCAGCATCAAGACCAAACAGGTAATACAGATGATACAGGAAATGATGGATGTGACAGCAATTCACATGAATCAAGCGCAGGTTCTGCTAGCAATAACAATGAAGGGTCTACTGATAGAGATAATGTCAATGTTCATCCTATGATGACAAGAGCTAAATGTGGTATATTCAAACCCAAAACCATAAATACTATAAGTGTTCAAGAAGAACCAATTTCATATACTGATGCAATTCAGTATGATGAATGGAAAGCAGCTATGATTGATGAATACAATGCTTTGATTAAAAATATAACCTGGACTCTTGTTGAAAAACCCAATAATAAGAATATTATTGGGTGTAGATGGGTGTATAAACTTAAGAAAAATGTTGATGGTTCAATTTCAAAATATAAAGGTTAGTTGCTAAAGGATATTCACAACAGTATGGTTTTGATTTTTCAGAAACTTTGCCACCTGTTGTGAAACCCTCATCAATTAGGATTATTTTAACTATTGCTTTATATAAAATTGGAGCATTAAGCAATTGGATGTGAATAATGCGTTTCTTAATGGTGTTTTACAGGAAGAAGTATATATGGAGCAACCACAGGGCTTTACTCAAAGTGGTGACAGAACTTGGTGTGCAAGCTTAATAAAGCTATCTATGAGCTTAAACTGGCTCCCAGAGTTTGGTTTGACAAACTCAAAGCAACTCTTGTCAAGCATGGATACAATTCTACCAAATCTGACAACTCTATTTTCACTACGTTTACTGTTACTACAACTACTTATATACTTGTTTATGTTGATGATTTTATTATTGCAGGGAACTGTGTTGCAGAAATCAATGACATTACAAACATTCTCAATTCAGAGTTCTCAATTAAGGATTTAGGAAATCTGGATTACTTTTTGGGTATAGAAGTTAAAAGAACAAACTCCTCTGAAATGCATCTTAATCAAAGTAAATACATTTCAGAAGTTTTGCTCAGGGCTAATATGCATAAAGCTAACTCTTTGCATACACCAATGGTTACTAGCAATCAGTTATCTAAACATCATGGTGAAGACATTCAGAATGCAAGGTTATACAGAAGTATTGTAGGTGTTTTGCAATATGCAACAATTACAACACCAGATATTGCTTATAGTGTTAATAAAGTCAGTCAATACATGCAAAAGCCATTGGACAGTCACTGAAAAGCTGTTAAAAGGATTCTTAGATACTTAAAAGGAACTATCAGTCACGGTCTCATTTTAAAGACAAGCAATAATCTCAATATAAATGCATATGCTAATGCAGATTGGGGTTCAGATCATGATGATAGAAAGTCAACATCAGGTTATTGTATATACTTGGAAAACAATCCAGTGTCTTGGAGTGCAAAGAAACAAACTACAGTGTCAAGATCTAGCACAGAGGCTGAGTTTAGATGTGTAGCGAGTACAGCAGCAGAAGTTATGTCGATTGAATATGTACTCAGTGAACTTAATATCAGACCTAATAAAATAGCAACTATCTGGTGTGATAATGGGAGTGTCATTTCATTAACATCAAATCCAGTTTTGCATTCGAAGACAAAGCATATAGAATTGGATTTATACTTCATTAGAGAACAGGTGATTAAAGGAAAAGTAAAAGTTGGATATATACCTTCAACGCATCAAAAAGCAGATATACTTACTAAACCATTGTCAAAGATGAATTGTACAAGGTTGAAGGAAGAGCTAAACGTGGATGAAGCTGACCCAAATCAAAGAGCTTGAAGACTCATCTATATTCCATAATAACTCCATGTTGTTGTTCGAGAGTGATCTGACAAGCTCAATTTGAAGTCTGGCTTCTCGATTTTACTTCAGATCTGTTATCTCCTCTTGAATCGCCATGTCTGGAAGCCATTCGTTTTGTTTCGTGGCAAACCCTAACCTCACTAGGGTTTGAAGGGGGCAAATAAAGGAGCGGCTACATAGTCATTACAGTATATACGATACTATCATTCTTTTACATTATATTGGGCTGCATCCGTGGGCTTGGCCCGTTTGCTCATTTCATATTATATAATGCTATGTTTGTACATTCGAGAAATTAATTTACATTCTGTCATTTCTGTTTTACATTTTACAAAAGCAATAAAAACATTTCTTGCTAATTTCATTCAAATCTCAACTGGTAGGAAACTGTTATAATCACTGTTGCCGCGAATAACAACGCCTTGTAGCGTTAGCAATTCCGTTTCAATCAAGAAACAATTACAGTTTTGCAAAAGAATTGTTATAACCAGTAGCATGCAGTGCAGAAACAAGAAAACAAGAATAGTTTACCGATTATTGTCTAAGTCCAGCAATTGTTGTTTCCTTGAAACGAAATTGCTCCCTCTACGGCACGGTAGGTTGTTAAGCAATCGTTTCCCAAGAATGAAACATATTCCCCAATGATGCTGCGCGACAATCACAGAGCGACGACGAACGCAGTAAGTTGATACGATCATAATAGATTTCTGTGGGGAGAAGATATAGAACAGAGGAGAAGAAAACAGAACTTAAAAATTGTATCATGTCTCGTTTTTTGAGTTCCTATATATAGGCAAGATTTGGCATCCATTCGGGAAGAGGCGTGACCGTTTGATTTCAAACGGTGGTGACTGTTGGAAAGGTTGCGATCCTTTATCAACTGACGCTACCGTTGACATTCAAAAAACGCAGGCTTTTCATGTCTACATAGCCTCTATCCTTCCATGTCCTCTTTCTTTTGATATAGTATATTACATGATGTAATATACCGATGTGAGACTTAGAGCATCTCCAACAGTGTTACGGGCCGTAACGTTACGGCCCGTAACATTACGGGAGATATCTTTGATATCTCCCAACAGGCGCGAGCTGATTTTATCAGCTCGCAGCCTGCGAGCTGATTTTATCAGCTCGCGAGCTGATAAAATCAGCTCGCGCCTGTTCCCGAGCCTATATATGGCTCGGGAGGGGGGGTGTTTGGTTATATTCATTTAATTTTAATTTCCTCCTTTTTAATTTCTTTTTTAATCGTTCCAAACCTGGTACTTAAATGTTTACATGTTTAAATAACGACGGTAGTGGACGACCCATAGTTTTTAACTCCTTTTTTAACTCCTTTTTAACTCCTTCGGGTGCGTAAATGTTTAAATCCTTCAATAAACATACACTTAAACCAATAAAGAGACACACAAACCAATAAACATACACTTAAACCAATAAAGAGACACACAAACCAATAAAGAGACACTCAGACCAATAAAGAGACACACAAACCAATAAAGAGACACTCAGACCAATAAAGAGACACACAAACCAATAAACATACACTCAAACCAATAAAGAGACACACAAACCAATAAAGAGACACTCAGTCCAATAAAGGAATCCAATAAAGAGACACTCAAATCAAACCTTATATATAACAGCAACATTGTCATACATATCTCAAATCAAAACTTACTAACAAATATAAATGGATTCCAGTTTTACAAAATGCTTGCTGGCTTTTGCTAGCGATTCAGAGGAAGATGAAATCCTTCAAGAGGAAGCAGAAGAAATACAAGAAATACGGGACCTATACCGTGAAGCGTACGGTTCATCGTCCACAACTAGAGGGGGATCGGTTCCTGGAAGGAGGTTTATACACCGAAATCATGCTAAATACCACAAGTCTTTGATGCAAGATTACTTCGATGAGGATTGCACTTACGGGCCTGATATGTTTCGTCGAAGATTCAGGATGCGGAGAAACCTATTTCTTCGGATATTGGCTGGTATTCAAGGTAACAATGATCTGTGGATATGGCACGCTTTCTTCGGAATGCCCGGGTCTAATAACGACTTAAATGTTGTGGAAAGATCTCATTTGTTCAATGATCTTGCTAAAGGCCAGGTACCTCCTTTAACATTTACCCTAGGCCAAAATACTTACAACCATGGCTATTACCTAGGTGACGGCATTTACCCGAAATGGAGCACCATTGTTAAAACATGTCCAAATCCATTAACTCCTAAACAAGTCATGTTCGCGGCGATGCAAGAGGGACAAAGGAAAGATGTGGAACGTGCTTTCGGTGTTTTACAATCTAGATTTGCAATGATAAGTAATCCATGTCGGCTATGGCGTAGGAGTAAGATGTCTACAATCATGTTTGCTTGCATCGTTCTTCACAACATGATTATAGAAGATGAAAGAGATATGGATGAAGATCAACGTCACTGCGATTACGAGGGTGCTTCGCTACCACCTCCAGTATTCCGACAAAACCAACCACTAACAGAGGAGGACTTCAACGTTCATTTGAGCCGTCAAGTTATCTACAGAGATGCAGAACTCCATAACCGGCTACAGAAGGATCTTATGACTCATTTATGGAACCACCACGGCGATACCTAGTTATGAAGAACCATTACCTGAATGTGTTTTATTTTATGTTTGTCTGAACTTATCGATTATGTATGCAGTAAAGATGTTCCTAAGTTATTAATCATCTATTGTACGAACTCCTTTTCTACTATTACTTCTCTTGTACGAACTCCTAAGTTATTAATCATCGATTATGTTTCATTTCCTAAGATGTTCCTAAGTTATTAATCATCGATTGTGTTTCATTTTCTATTATACAAACTCCTTTTCTTGTATTCGTACGAGTTATTAATCATCTATTATTATGTTCCTAAGTTTATTTTACAAATTACATATCGGTTATGTTTTTGTATACGACAAACTAGGGTAAAACGTTAAAAAAAAAAAAATTGGTTTTGCTCTTAGTAATCAAATATTATTATTATGTTTCGAAGTTTATTTTACAAAAAAATTAATGCATTTGGTATTGTATATGGTAAAAATAGTTGGGAAAAAAAAAAGGCCACGAGCTGATTTTATCAGCTCCTGAAGTCGCGAGTTGATAAAATCAGCTCGCGACATCACGAGCTGATAAAATCAGCTCGCGCGCCCTATTCCGAACTCTGAATCCAGCCCGTAACATTTGCCTTCATATTACACCGTGTAACAACTGTTGGGTGCAAAAATAAGGGATATTACACCCCTTAACATGAATTTCCTCCACTGTTGGGTTAGGAGAAATGAGTGGGAAGGGGATTGTTCCCGGGTTAGACGTCATCTAAATAAATCATTGTAAATATAAATAAATTCTTCCATAAAATAACGACTTCCAAGGTTTCAACGCAGTTGTATTCAATGCGAACGTGTCTGTTGACTAAATGTCAATATGTAAATTTTGAATAACTGTACAGGTCCATTGTGAACGTATCATTGAGCAAGTGGGCTGATGATTCAAATATAGCAGACTCCTTTTTTTATAAAAGGTAGATAAATGTCCACTAACCTCGTGCATAATACAACGTATGGACAAAACAGCAGCATTATCCAATCATTCAAAATTATATCCTATTAGTTTAAATCAAAAGGACAAAACAGTTATCATTTCAGTTGACCTTATAATATCATATACATTCAACATATTAGTGGTATAAGTTACTTCGTTTCTTGTCCTACACCTAACTATGTCTAAAACTAGATTTCCTCTTTCATCAGTTATCTTCCATGTCGTTCTCCTCACATTTTCCATGAATTCATTGGTATCAAAAGCCGATCAAACTACTTTAACAAAAGGATCGGCTCTAAACATAGAAAAAGATTCAAATTACTTGCTTTCACAAGACAAATCATTCACATGTGGTTTTTACAAGGTTGGTGAGAATGCATATACTTTCTCGATCTGGTTTTCGAACTCGGTCGATAAAGCTGTTGCATGGACTGCAAACCTTAATCAACCAGTAAATGGCCATGGATCGAGGATTACTTTCAGCTCCGATGGAGGTTTAATACTAGAAGATGACGATGGCACAATTGTTTGGAGCACAAACACCAGCTCGACTCAAGCAGAATATGCTCAACTCTTGAACTCAGGTAACCTTGTAATAAAAAGTCCTAATGATGAAATTCTATGGCAAAGCTTCGACTCTCCAACAACTACACTCTTACCCACTCAGCCTATTACGAAGAACATAGAGCTTTCTGCTGGATACTACAGTTTGATTTTCGATAATAACAATGTTTTGTCTCTGAAATATGATGGACCAGAGATTTCAGGCATATATTGGCCTAACCCCGATAATGTTAACGTGTATGCCGCTGGAAGAACAAACTACAATAGTAGCAGGTATGGAATTCTTAATGCTGATGGATTATTCACTGCTAGTGATCGACTAGCTATCAATGCTTCGGATCTGGGTTCTAAAGTGCTAAGAAGATTGACTTTGGATTATGATGGTAATCTTCGGTTGTATAGTCTGAATACAAAGGGAAAAACATGGACAGTTGTGTGGGAAGCATTTCCAAAAATATGTGATGTCCATGGCTTGTGTGGAAAAAATGGGATTTGTAGTTATAAGCAAGACAAATCATTGTGTTCGTGTCCTCCTGGGTTCGAAATGAGTAACCCAAGCGATTGGAGAGAGGGATGCAAACCTAAGTTTGATGTTGGATGCAAAATGAACGGGAATGTGAAATTTGTTGAACTTCCACATACTGACTATTGGGGTTATGATCTAACTACAAATAACACTGCATCATTTGATGATTGTAAAAATATTTGTTGGAAGGATTGCTCTTGTAAAGGGATACAATATAGACTAGGTGGCTCAGGGTGCTTCCTCAAGAGTGCACTTTTTAATGGAAGATCAGCTCCAGATCACCCTGGAAACATGTACATAAAAGTTTATGCAGATCCAAAAATAGAGATGAAAGATACATATAACATGCAACTGTCATGCGTTTCAAGTAAAGCAGAGAAAACAGAAAGTCTTTCAGATCGATATGGGAGCAAAAATTTAAAGACCAAATGGCGCTATTTTTATTGGTTTCTTTTGGCATTTGGGTTGATTGAATTTTTATTTATTTTCTTTGGCTGGTGGTTTATTTTTCGAAGAGATCGAAGGCCAGCATCAATTGAAGAAGAAGGTTATCGAAGGTTATCCGATCACTTCAGAAAATTCACATACAAAGAGCTTAAACAAGCAACTTCAAGTTTCAGCCAGGAACTCGGAAGAGGAGGGTCAGGGTCTGTTTACAAAGGCGTTTTGAAAGATAAGAGAATAGTAGCTGTTAAGAAACTGAAAGATGTAATACAAGGGGGAGAAGAGTTTTGGGCTGAAGTCGGCGTGATAGGTAGAATTTACCATATGAATCTGGTAAGAATGTGGGGCTTTTGCTCGGAAAGTTCTTACAAAATATTAGTATACGAGCATGTCCAGAATGGATCATTGGATAAGCATATATTTGGTGATAACAAAAGAATACTCGACTGGAATGAGAGGTTTAACATCGTGCTTGGCGTAGCAAAAGCATTAGCATACCTACATCACGAATGTCTTGAGTGGATTGTTCATTGTGATGTAAAGCCTGAAAATATACTTTTGGATGAAAGTTTTGAGCCTAAGGTTGCCGACTTTGGATTAGCAAAACTATCAAAGAGAAGTTTTACTGATATGAATGTTTCACATATAAGAGGAACAAGAGGCTACATGGCACCTGAATGGGCTTCAAATCTTCCAATTACTGCAAAAATTGATGTCTATAGCTATGGAATAGTGCTTTTAGAGATTGTGAAGGGAAGTAGAATTGGAGAGGATGGAAATGTTGATCTTTCGACGCTTGTTAGGATATTAAAAGAAAAAATCGAGGATGAATCTGCATCATGGGTTGAAAATTTTGTTGATCATAAATTGAATAATATGTATAGCAAGAAGCAAGTGTTGGTGTTAATAAAGATTGCAGTGTCATGCTTAGAAGAAGATCGAAACAGAAGACCATCTATGCATCAAGTTGTTCAAATGATCATACAATGTAATAGTGAGACCAAATTTCCCAATTAGCAATGAAATGTCAATGCATTATTTATGAATTTCAATAAAAGAATATCCAGAATTATACATAGTGTACAATTTTCTTAGCTTTATCCCCTGCTTGTTTATCTTTATACTAATCCCCTGCTTGCGTATAAGAAGTAAAAAAGTCATTAACTAAACATAAGTTACCTGCTTACAGCATTACAAGTAAAAAAGCCAACTTGGAGGCATAAGGCAATTTTCTACTTCAGGGGTCAGCTTTTTAAACAAAAAATTAAAACAGTCAAAACAATCTAAATATATGAAAATATAAAATATTTGCATTCAGAAGCATGCATTCTAAATGACGATTGCAATTCTACGAAGTGGTTCAAGTAAAGTGACTGTTCTGAATCATCTAAGGGTCAAAATATGAACATGCATTGAATAAATGGTGGCAGCTGTAAACAAAGCAATGGTAGATGAAAATGAATTAAATGCAGGGACAGTAGAAACAGAAGCACCCGTGGCCTAATGGATAAGGCGTCTGACTTCTAATCAGGCGATTGTGGGTTCGAGTCCCACCGGGTGTGATTTCGTTTTTTTCCCACTTTTTTTTTTCCCCTAAAAATAAAAAAGGCTTCTTCTTCCAAAAATTACCAACAAAAAAAACGCCGTTTGCCCGATTGTGGGTTCGAGTCCCACCGGGTGTGATTTCGTTTTTTTCCCACTTTAGGCTTTTTTCCCTAAAAATAAAAAAAGCTTCTTCTTCCAAAAATTACCAACAAAAAAAACGCCGTTTGCCCGCCAAAAATAAAAAAGGCGCCGTTGCCGGGGATCGAACCCGGGTCACCCGCGTGACAGGCGGGAATACTCACCACTATACTACAACGACCTTGTTGGTACTTAAGTTAATAATATTTTTGACAATTAACTTCGATTTCGAAAATAAAACCTAGCCTCCAGGGCGACGAGCAAAATATGAAATAAACCTTCTTTCAGCCTTTCCAACATCAAATTTCTCTGTACAGTGATAGCTTTCTGCCAATATCTTTGCACCCTTCAACCTATATATATATAATATAACAAAACATCAAAACCAGAACAATACCCACAACCAAATCAACGAAAAACGTGAAACTAACAGGAGTTTTAAGAATTTTAGCAATGGCTCCAAGCGTCCAAACTGTAAGCTTATACAGCTGCCAAAACTCTCCATGATTTGGACTACGGATTTCTGCAGCCACCCAGGTTTTTTTTTTTTTTCAGTGAGAACCTGCGGTTGTCAAATATGGCTTTGAACCGAGAAAGCGAGAAATTCCTAGGGTTAGGGTTTGGGCAGCATGGAGCTGAGAATGGCGGGAAAATTGCAAGCGATCGGTAGGAGCAGGACATGTGTATTTTTAACAGGATGGGTGCGATCAGCGTGGCTGTATAAGCGCAATGACCTGTCCAGCACAAAACTGCAAAAACTCAATATAAAAACTTCGGTTGGGAGGTTTGGTACCCACTGTAAACGTACAGTAGATTTGTATTTAAATAAGAACAAATTTTCAGAAAACTTTAGTTTTACTAATTAATAGCACAAATAGACTAGTTTCAAAACTGTTTGCAAATATAGATTAGTTTTAGACAACTCAGCGATAAACATACCAACTTTAAAAAAAAAAAAAAAAAAAAAAAAAAAAAAAAAAAATTGGGGTGCACTTCTGAAATGCACCCTCATAATATTGTACCGTCACATTTGTCAAGTGCGTCAGTATATATTTACACTCACGCACCTGCGAAGTGCGCCAGTGCAAATTTCTATCAAACAGATTACTACATTTAATTAGAGATAATGTTATATTTAGTTAACGATCAAACTTTTGACTACTTTATTTTTCATTATAAGCCTACCAACGTATTAGTATTAGTTAATCACGAGCGTCAAGATTATATGTCAAGCTAGGTATAACTTTTGTCGTATTTCACTATTGTGATGCTCAATTTTTAACGGAGGAATGTCTTGTTTTGGAACATGGAGATTTGTATCTTTTGATATGCCTTATCTTAAGATTTTGTGTCAATCATCATTTCACTATCTCTCACGGTTCTTTTAGTACAAAATGCATCGTTCTTGTTAATAATGAAAGTACAAAAGGGTTCGGTTCGAAGTAATTCTATTAATGGCGACAAGGCCCCTCCCTTCCCTTCTTCAACGTATTCTTCCTATCTTCCTTCTGTACTTCTACTTCCATCGCTTTCATCGTTTTTCCCCTCTCCTCCACACTCCTTGATTTCGCCCGCGAAGAAGACTTTCGAGTCGCAGGTATCATTTTTTAGATCTAACCTTTTTCGCTTCTATTTCCCCCCTTTTATTTTTAGATCCACTCTACGTCCAATTCTTGTTCTCCATCTCGATCCTGGCATCACTCCCTGACTTTGTCATGGTTGTCCTTCTGGGTTTTGCAAGTCACTTTGTTGTTGTCTTCGCAAATTGTTTTCCTTGTATCAAACTGCACAATATCCTATAATACACTTGAAGTTGGTATCCATTGATAGTGCATACAACAAAAATCTCAGATAGAGAAATAAAATAAAATGAAACTGCGCCGTAGGAAGAATATATATTCCTCCAGGCCAAGCTATTAGGAAAAAAAACAAATGTAAAAAATATGAAAAGTATGCTAGTGCAATAATTCGCAGGAATAAACACCGAGGAATGACTAAATACAATAATAATAAGAGTGATCGGTATTATACAAATGAACTAAAATCGTTGGATTGTTAGTAACCCACGACTGTTTATCATCAAATTTGATAGTATAATTAAAATATAGAGGACTAAATAACTAATTTGCTTTACATATTGTGCTCTGTTTATACTACTTTTGACATGTTAAAACCTAAATTTAAATTAAGAATTATAGCTTTTTTATGTAAGCCAGAATTAAGTATATTCGAGGAAATTCTATAATTAACAAAACAAAAGCAAATTGGAACCAAGATCACTTTCTACATTATTTTCAATTTTAGAACCCAAATTTTTGTATTAAATTGGTCCATAACCAAGTCCATTTCAGAACGATGAATCTAAATTTGATAGTTCAAAAATGATTCGAACTACAAAAATAAAGGGAAAAAAAATCAATTTTTGATACCAGGATTGTAGGAAATTCAACAAATTCGTAGCTCTGATCAAATCTGATTAACTGGTTGTTAACTGGATTGAAGGGTAGATCGGTTGTTAGCCGGATTGAAGGGTAGATCGGATGTTGGCTGGATTGAAGGGTATCTGATTTGAGGGTATTCGATTTAAGAAAAATATGGAGAAAAACAGGAAGAAGCAATAATCAAATAACTTCGGAAAAGCAGGGATACGGAGAAAAGTATATGGAGAAACAGCGGAATGGAGAGAAAATATTTTGTGTCAATCATCATTTCACTATCTCTCGCATTTCTTTTAGTACAAAATGCATTGTTCTTGTTAATAATGAAAGTACAAAAGGGTTCGGTTTGAAGTAATTCTATTAATGGCGACAAGGGCACTCCCTTCCCTTCTTCAACGTATTTTTCCTATCTTCCTTCTCTACTTCTACTTCCATCGCTTTCTTCATTTTTCTTCTCTTCTCCACACGCCTTGATTTCGCCTGTGTAGAAGACTTTCGAATTGCAGGTATCAATTTTTAGATCTAACCCTTTTATCCCCTATTTTCCCCCCTTTTATTTTCAGATCCACTCTACGTCCAATTCTTGTTCTCCATCTCGATCCTGACGTCACTTCTTGACTATGTCATGGTCGTCCTTCTGGGTTTTGCATGTCACTTTGTTGTTGTCTTTGCGGATTGTTCTCCTTGTATCAAACTGTACAATAACCTATAATGCACAACACGAGGATTCCTGGCGAGTTCGATCTATCATTGCTAGGTGATTGTTATGTCACGTGCTTGTCTGGCTTATGCCAAGAGGATTGGTGATACTTTGGTCTTCGTTGGATTTTCTGTGATGTCTTCGGCGGTTTCTGTCATTTCTTGGTAGTGGTGTCGACTTGCATGACCTAGGGATTTTTGGTTCCACTGCGAAGCTACTACTGGTTGCACTATCTTCTTACATCTTGTGCTTTTTTCGCGATTCACTTGTTATTCGAACATGATATGTATAAGTCCGCTACTTTAATAACCGAAATGCTTAGGGGAAAGCAGTTCAAGGTCTCTGCCCGGTGAGTACATGTTGTAGAACTTGTCATCACTGGTTTGATGCGTAGGTTATGTTGGGATAGCCTGGGGTATAAGATATTTAATGTAACTGTTGTTGTCGCCTTGGTGGTATCAAATCGATGTCAGGGTAGTGTAGTATGGTCAGTAGGCTTTTGTTGCGTGAGTTCTTGGATCTCTCTCTTGAGAGTTAGGGGTTGTGCTGGTTTTGAGCACTCGTGGGTATTGTATGATAATAATTTGTGAGGATTTGTCTCTGTGGTTTGAGTTGGGCGTGCTGGTCCACCGTTCTCTTCTGGCAATCAGGTGAAGCTCCAACTTTCAACTTGGTGAACAGTTTTTCTTGCGTCCCCAATTCGACCCTTGATTTGGCTTTACTGTGAATGCATCAGATTTTTTCTTTGATACTTCTCCATACCATTATCAGGCTTGGATGTGATTAGGTAAGGACCTCCTGTCCTTGCTTAGCTCTGTTGGTATGCTAGTGATGGTGCATTTGATTTCCATGTCCTTTGCTGGGAATGGTCGTGTTGTGCTGCTCGAGGCAAGGACTCTGCTTTTGTCCTTTCAATGTGAAGCTTTCTAGTACAGCTCCTGCTGCGACATGTTTGTGTTGCAAGTTTTCTTGTATACGGTCCTAACTGTCTTGTATTTAGAAGTTTTTTTTATTTATTTGACAGCGTTGTAATTATCTTTCTTGTGGAGTTGTAACTTTGTAGTATAGATTGTGTGTCTAGCTCCTGTGTTATAACCTAGATAGGATGACAGTGGACGGTCAACCTTAAAAACCGTAGTGATGGTCGATTCACCTTAAAAACCGAATTTAGTAAATTGGTAATCTGCCAATCTAATGTATTATTTGTAATTATTATTTGTTATAATAATAAGTGTTTGTGGTCACTATTAAAATAGGTTGGTCTTGCCAAAAGTAATAGAAATACAAAACATGCACAATAGATAGTGCATATTAAGTATGGATGTTTTATATTTATGTTAATGATACATTCTACATTTTTTTGTTCTTTTCGACAAAGTAAATTTTGCAGCAATAATGGTAAGATAGAAGAATAATGGACTCAATTAATTATTTAATATCACATGGTTGAAAAAGTTAATGGGCATAAACAATTTATGTTGTTTTACATAGGTACACTTTGTTGGTGTGTCAGTGTAAATATATACTGGTGTACTTGGCAAGTGCGCCAGTATAAATATATATTGTCGCACTTGGCAAGTGCGTCAATACAATATTATGGGGGGCACTTTAGAAGTACGCCCCATATATTTTTTTAAAGTTGGTTAGCTCATCGCTGAGCTGGTCAAAACCAGCGAATATTTGCAAATAGTTTTGATACTAGCATATTTGCGCCATTAATTTGAAAAACTAGCCTCTTTTGAAAATTGTCCTTTAAATAATATCCGTTCGATGTAGGAATATGTACCATTTTGACTATTATTATTTTAAATAAACACTATATAAGATTGCAATTAAAATTTATTATCAATTTTAACTTTTTCAAAACAATTTGAAGGATATCTAAGACCAACATAAATTCATATAATAGAACCCTAAATATGTTCAAGGATATCTCCATCATCCTACAATTTCAAACAAACATGCTCTGAACTGGAATGTTGCGTGTTGTCGCCTTGCTCCAGTGACCTTTTACAGTATAATTTGATTATTAAACTCTCTGGTATTTATTTTGTCTGTATTTGATTTACTATTTCATTTACTGTGTTATTAAGACGAAACTAGAACCATAACCATGTTAACGTAACTACATGTATTTTATGTATAGAATGATCGTTCTTATTGTATTTTACACATCTATAATTTTTCCTGAATTTTTGTGCGACTATTTTCCCCTTGAACAGGGACGGAACTAGGAATTGGCTCAGCGGGAGGCGGATTCGAAGGGAAGGCCAAAAAAAAAATTATACCAGTTTACCCTGAATTTATCTTAATTTCAACCTATAATGTCTTATATTATCAAGTTTTAGCCAAAGATATTGTGTAAATACTAATAAAAATGCCTTAAAAATGGTCACTTTTGTATTAACAGGGTAAAAAAAAATTGTACTGATATTTTAAAATTAAGGGGGGCCATGGCCCCTACTTAGCCAACCTTAGTTCCGTCCCTACCCTTGAATATCTTATTTAGACTATAATTTCCTATAGGAACCAAGTTAGATGCTCTAACCAGTTTCATTGCTTTGAAATTTTTGTTATTCATTTGTATAGTGGTCATATAGGAAAACCAGACAAATGATTAGGAAGTTATGACAGTTATACATTTATAGAATTGTTAGTCAGAGTTAGAAAGCGATTTGTGGGCTCAGTTAAGTTGTATTTTAGTCTAACTATTTTTTGGGATTATTATTGGGACTCTAATTCTGATTAAGGGGGAGAGAATTTTAAGGGGACTTCTTATTATTTATTTGTTAAGAAGGGATTGGATATAAAAAAATAAAAATAAAAAGAGACTAAACTACCCTTTCCTCCCTATCACGTGTTGTGCTAGTAATCTTACTTTTTAATTCTCCAAAGTTCGATTGAAGGAAAACCACGCTCCTAAAAACCAAAATAAATCGCATACCTAACCCTAGTTCCTCAACCATGATTCGAATGAAGACAATGAAGAGAAAGCAATCAAATTTCAATGTAATGACGCAAATTTTGGAAAGGCTAGTTCAATCAATTTTTTCTTTAACTTGACTTTTTTGGTTAAGAAGAGGAAAAAGGTGGAGGGATGCCATTTATACTATTGAAAAAATGTTGAGAAATTGTCGAGAATATTGTAAAATCTCGGTTACAACATGTCAAAAAAATCACACAAAAATTAGTATGTAAAGGGTTGCACTGCATTGCTATTGCGCTAGTTTTAATAGTTGAAATTAGTATTCTCTAATAATAAAATAGGGTTCAGGGTTCAAGTTTAAAATTAAGGAAGATTAAATGGTTAATATTGGAAAAAAATTAGTAGGTTTAAGAGTGGTTGATTTATTTTGTCCCCCCATAATAATTGTGAAATTAATTGGAATTTTAACCCCCTCCCCATTAACCAAAATTGGAGTCTCATTAACAATCCCTTTATCTTTTTGCTATAAATAGAGACTTGGGGACACTTTCAAAATTTTCCCCTCATTCTTAATCGGTCCACAAAACCTTAGATCTCCTCGATTCTCCATCCAATTTCACTAGCTTTCCTCATTAAATCATCTTTAATTGTAAATTAAAGTTTATATCCCCATTTAGAAGCTTGATCTCATTATTTATGTTGCATCTACATCTGATTTATCACTTTTTGAAGTAGATCTAACTTAACCTATTTGATTTTGGTAAATTAGTGAGTAATTATGATCTCTCACTAGTCCATGATGGATTGTAGGCTAGAGTTATGTGATTTCATGTTATAACCGTAGGTTTAAATCTTAAATTGATATGATCTGAATAAAATTTCGAATTTAACCCTAATTCAATATACTTGTGCATGGAACCGATTATTAACTAGATCTAGTGTCACATGTGAACGAAAATCCATGTAATTATATAGATATATACTTGGTTTGTGATTGTTTTTATATCGAATGTTTGAATTTCATGAAATCGTATGGATTACATTGTTTGAATTGCTATTATGCTTGAATTTGATGATATGCTTGAAAAATTTTCTAGCGCTGTGTTTGCACAGATCTTAGATCAGAGAACGAAGAATATTGGAAGTAAAGTTCATCAGAGGACGGGCTTTGGAGTAAGGTGGGAGACATATTCAGGATGACTCCTTCCAAATTTGCAGTTAAATACCTAAGTTGATACCAAGTCATGGTGATGAGTCAACACCAACTAATATGCGTGACTCGAGTGACTCTGGCAGTTGGCGGAGATGAGGTGCGGGTCTTCTATATGATGTCAATAGCTTTCATTTGATGGATGTGCTAAGTATGGAAGTTTTGGTCAACTTATCTTCTACCACTAGAATCGTGATACTTGGAAGAGAAGACTAAAAGGCTATAAGTGATGGGTTGGGGTCAATGACATCAAAGATAGATACATCAGAGACTAGCAAGAAGGTTGGAGTGAAATAGTCAAGTGTATGAGTCGTAATCGATTCATATGTTGCGGTAATAACGACATATAGGGATTGCTCCATATAAAGTGGGACTGATGGTGAAGGTTCTTAGGTTGCAGAGGATTGTGCCGGAGATGATGGCTTTTTCATATCTTGTACAATGATGAAGTTACAACATGATGAACTTATGGTTTTTTGGCCGAAGTGCAACATCCCGTATTTTAATAATTATATATTTAAATATTGATTGTTAATTATCCAATTGATGGTTCCAAAATATGATTTTCTACAAACGATCGAATCGGGACTTAAGACCACTTCCATTGAGTCTGAATTATTTGTTACATGGAAAATGGGTACTTGGATCGCTATACTTCGAGTTTAGACCAGTTAGCGATCCAATCAATCTCGAATACGTGTAATAGCCGTTTTGGGAGCATAGTGTTAAATTGCGACAAAAATTATATTTCTGAAATCGTCAAAGTGAGTTATTACACGTCATGAAGTTTCGTATCGATCAAGCATAGCCTTCGACCATGTGTAGATTAAACGTGTATTGATTGTTGTAAGAAACTAACATTGTAATTCAAGTTTTAAAAGCTAACTTCCACATACGATCAGTCAGGTTCTAGAGACTAGTTTCATTGTTTGCAAAAGATTTTTTTACATAGATGATGGCAAGCAATACATGTTGATTGGAGTTCCCGGGTTTTGGGCCTTATTTGGTAATAATATATTGTAATTATCCAAAACAGGAGCATGTGCTTGGCCGAACACTATTCACCTCTCTCTCTCTCTCTCTCTCTCTCTCTCTCTCTGAGCCACTACTGTAGCCATTCAAAATGGCCGCCTATAACATTAAATCTAAGGTTCATGATTTCCAAATATTTAGGAAATGAAATGAAATGGGGTCAATTACGTTGGACTGCTAACGTTGAGGAGCACCTCCTCCTCGAATTATGTGAAGCACGGTCCCTTCTGGCAATTTTTGTCCTCGGCCAAGTACGATGCTGCCTCCTAATCGCAAATCAATAGGAGCATGAGTGTTGAATATGAAGGTGGTGAGTTTGTAGCTTTTTCTAAGGAGAGTTCAATGCAACCGACGGATCTTCGATTGGTCGAGAAACGAGTTTAAAATCTTGGATCAAAGATTATGGGTTTTGGGTTCTATGATGTTGATGCATATGCATGTGCATGGGGAAATTGGGGGAGATGGATTATGAAAGTATTTAGTTAAGTTAATTACTTAGTTAAGTCTATTTAATTACTTAAATAATCATGTCACTTATATCTTATATAAATTTTGTGCATGAGGTCGGATTGGACGTTGTTTCTTCAGTTGGACTCGTATTGATGAGCTCTACATTAAGAGCATGTTTGGACTGATTTAGCTAAGTTGAGTGATATTATCTCTCACTGAACTGTAGTTGTTCATATAAATTTTAATTGATGTTTTAAACCGATTTCTAATTACAAAACATAATATATAGAATAGTTGAACCAAGTAAATAATTAGTAAAAGCTTTATAAAGTGATTTAAGTAGTTTTAACCATTATTATCACATTTTACCTAGTTGTGTGTTATCGTGCGCGCTATCTACCCATTTACTCGCTATTACACGTTTATTTGGATACTTATATCACTTTGATTGTTATAGATAGGTTCTATTTACTTTATTACTACTATTATGGATGCTTGTGTGCTAGTTTATGGATTTATTTGGCCATTGGTTGCATGGTTGTATTGTTTGCTTAGTTTTGCTTAAAATGTCGTTCATATGTGATCTAGTATTAGAAAATATTTCTTTCGCTAGAATTAGAGGTGCCTATCGATCAGACGCACATGTCGGTGTATACTGATTGAATGCATAAGGATGATAGACCTGAGCTGATAAGATAAATTCACTATGGAGCTTCATAGCGCTTGAATGCATCTGACGACTCAGCGACATTGGAGATTGGCGATGGATTTGAAAACGGAGTGATACTGGAGTTTGATGGTCGATTTGAAGACGGGGGATGGACTTGGCAATGAGATGGATTTCGCGATGAATATCGCACGTTTTCTTTGGATGTGTATCAACGAATTTTGGTTAGATAGGTGATTTAAGTAGTCTTTATCGAGCATTATGAAGTGGTTGATATTGGTTACTATTATTGTTGGCCACTTTCGCCAATTTGACATGGACAATGGGGTGATTTCGAGGAGAAGGACACGGTGGTCCTTTCGATGGTGATTTCGACGTGATGACTCTTCGATCAGTGGTCTATTCCGATGATGGTAATTCCAAAATGGGAAGCGAAGAAGCAACTTTGAAAATAGATGGAGATATTCGAGATGTAGAGTAGTGATGATCGATGGAGAGGGAACTACTAAAGAAAAGTCATTATAGTTGTTCCATGATTGATTTTATTGTAGATTGCGCATGCAAAGGGATTATCGATATGTAGGTTCGACGAATAATCGTGAAGAAGGGGTAGTGAGTGTTATGTCCATTGGACCAGATTTGGGTCCTTATCTCCAGGTTCGAGAGATTGTTTCTAGTTTCAGGAAACTCATGGCATTCACCTAGACTAGGTTTGGGTCCTTAATTTGGGTTGTACGATGGTACAAGTTAATTCCTAACCAACTGGGTGGCTTGGGACCGGGTACTAAGGAGCGGATGCGTTATCGTATATCCAACGCACTGAGCGAGTGAATGCAAGGATGGATGTTATGGATGTTTATTCATTTATCACCATTTATTACTTAGACATCTATCACACCCTCTTTATATGATGTCTACCACAGTGTAACACATGTCTATTATTATGTACTAACTCTATGGATGCAGCGGCATGACATGTGTGATTCCCCATACCCTCCGTGTTGTATATACTATTGCGACTTTTACAGTACTTTGAGATTTGTTTATCGCACACACCAGACTATTGTTTTATCCAAGGTTTTATTTTCCTCTTACTACCTTGGGTACTCATCGACGATGTTGATGAGAAGGCCATGTGATAGGTACAGGTATTATTCGGTGCTGCGTAGGTTGATTAGCCAGAGGATAAGTTTTACATATTTATACTTATATCCTTATTTTTTGTTCCGCTATGTAATATTATGGAACCTTGACAATATTATGTATTCTTATTTGAGAAAGTTTATCAGTTGAGTTTACGGGGTTAAAAAAGGCCTAAATAACTGTATAAACTCTACTATTATTCTCTATAACTGTATGAGCATATATACTCTGATTATGCTATTTATATAGCAATTGTCTCGCCTATATATTGTTTGTGATTATTACTATTATATGTAATCTAATGCGCTTGAGATATACGACAGGTTCTGTGATTGTTTTTGTGTTCTGTGTTCTCTTATTTTTCCTTCTTTTTCCTTCTCTTTTCTCTTCTCCTTTACTACTTCTTTCTCTTAATGATCGCCTCGTGTCGATCGAGTGCTTGTACATTGTAAATTTTAGTTATGAGCACCGATGATGTATAATGGGTCGTCACACTTGGTATCAGAGCATAGGTTGCATTGTTTAACCTAAGAAGTGCACAATTCGTGAGTCAATATATACGAAAGAGTATGTATTTGTGTATATTTTTGGTTTTCAAATCTATGTATTAGTAGTATATGTTGTTCCGCACACGAGTGCCATAGGAATAGTTCTATCAGGCAGCGAGTAATCGTCTTACCACTTATTATGGACGATCTGACAAACGAGAAATACTTCTAATTACTTCGTCTTTGGAGTTGAGAATCGAGCAGAATCGAGGACTGCTAGCCTCAATTTACAATTTATGTTTTTAATGATGGTGTGATCCATTATCAACGATAACGAAATATCTCTAATTGGTTATAGCGCATAAGTGCAGTTAGTCGACTATGTTGTGTTATGTATATGTTTATGTGTCCATGTGGCATACCGCTCTTTGGAACTAAATTGACTGTTGTAATGCGAGCGTTGTTTGGGTTCTCGCAAGGGATTTCTTCGACAACCTGGAGCTGGATGTTAAATAACTTACGGTTTACTCCTAAGAGGCTCCAAGGTTTAGCCTGAACTGGTCAAGAGTTGTTATCGTTTCGGGTTCCTGAAATCGATTCGCTCGAGACCAGTTCACTTCAAAGAGGTTTTGCATTGACTTCTTTAGAGTCAAGAGTTCATTGATTTAGGCGATATGTTTGTGTTGGAGAGTATGGATGAGTTCGATATGATATCGAAGTAAGGTCGATCCTCTCTATTGTCACTCTGAAGTTTGGAGCTTGCAGCTAGGTTGTGGGATCGATTAGGAGGGTGATTATTTCAATCCAAGGGAATGATAACTGGAGGAGTCGATCGAGTAAGCTCGCGATGTTTAAGGCTGCACCCAGTACAGAAGTTTGTCCTGCTTTGTCGGGACCAATCTTGGAGACATGTACTGATCGTGGCTCCCGTTTCATCGAATGCTTCCTAAGGAAGAGAAAGACAGCGATGTCACCACTCGATATATGTTTTAATTAATGGTGTTTCCATACGTGTTTTAGTTTGGTGTTAAGGTTTCATCGTTCATTTGATCTTGAGATTTAATGGATGCAACGGTATTGGGACTCGTGAATTGGTTTGTCTCTCTTGATTGTGATTTACCGTGTGGAGGGTTAAGCTAAAACATATATATATATATATATATATATATATATATATATGCTTGTAACATCCCGTGTTTGGTCATCAAAACTTAATACTATGGGTGAGTGCAACATCCATAGCAATTAATTTCGGGTCTCGAGGTGGAGTAGTGTTATGACATAGCTAGTCTATACTTTGCGGTATACAGGGTTTGTCAAACACTTAAATTTCATCGAGTCATGGTTGCATGTTTGCTAAATTGTTTTCTTGATGTTGACTGTTGAACTTAACCAGACTTAATCTTTGGGTCCAATAGTTTATTTACCCAGAGGATACAGAATATCAGTGGTAGTGAGAGGTTATTGGTGATGATAATGACTGGGCAGTTAAATCCCCGCTAAAGCCTCGTAATATCCCCGTTATAGCTCATAACCCTCTTTGACTGCTGCACTATTTGAGTTTACTGTTGATGAGAAGTAGATCCTCTTTATGCCCCGCTATATTCCACCGCTAAATAAAGGCTAGTTAGTATCCGCTATAGAATTATTAATGCATAGAGGTTGATTTGTCAAGTTTTCCTTGAAACAAATCAAAAAAGTTACATTGAAGAGCTAATTTTAAAGGCATAAATGACAAATTTGAGGTAGTAAACTACCCTAACATCAGATCTAATACTCAAAACCATAGTACTCTTCAATATTGTTATATAAGAATAATTAATATTATTTTCTTCTGCGTAAAAGATATGAGAATGATAATTAACTTTAAACATTTTGTTTTACATTTAATGAACTTTATAGCACATCCGCTATATCCCCTTTGTTTTCCCTCTTTGTCTCCACTATAACTTTTTACAACTCCGCTGCCATAGAATCGACAGGATAATAAGCTAGGACATGCTCTTTAGCAGTGAGTCATCTTAGATTTAGAAATATTGGGCAAAGACTTAGATGTTCTGTAGGCGAGTCGCTTATGATTGGATGAAAGCGGACTGAGACGGTTTTCTAGTAGCGAATCACCACCTGAGTTTGTAGCTTGAGAGTATTTGGGTACAATCGATGAGGTGACTAGATTTCCACCATATATGAGTCGAGTATTGTATCATATAGTTATGGATGTCCTTTCGGTTGGGAATCTCGATGAGATTTTACCGATTGTAGGAAATTAGCCACTGTATGCCGATATTAGTGTTTTACACGCTACCTTGATTTTGATTGGTTGGTTGTGTTGTTCGGGCTAACTAGCAAGTCTATTTTTTTTTGATTTCTTGGATCGTGTACCGAGATATCACTTGGAAGAGTGGCACTTATGCTATTCGATTTTATTTTCGTTTTCTTATACACGGAAGGAAAGCACAAGTCAAGTGTCGATGGTGTTTTAGCTGATGAGAAAACACCATCTGTTGGAGTTTCACTTTTCATTGAGAGAAGTGGAGTGCTTGGGTCACATCATTTTTAGTATTATGTTGATATAAATCCTACGAGAGTTTCAATGGCTTGGAAGTTGAAGTTAACCCATGAGTATATTGATTTCTCGTTTCGAGCAGAAACGAGAGCCTAATAATACACACTTGGTTGTGTAGATGGTTTAAGTGCGGTTTGTTTCCAAATGGAAGGTTGTCATGTTTTAATCGATAATCAAGACTATGAGAGAAGATGTATCCGACTCCGATTCAGAGTCAATCGCGATTGAGTTTATTTTGGTGAGTTGGATGCACTATTTGTTGGAAAGGGGTTAGAGTTGTTGGTGATGCCGCATCACCAGGTTTTCTCTTCCCCGAGATGTATCACAACCTTTGCTAGCGGCAACGGCTGAAGTTCTTGACCTCCTACGAGTATGAAGTTTCATATAAGTACGCATAGGAAATGTAGTAGTATGTGTGCATAGAGTTGGAGATGTACCCGTTTGTAAGCGATATTCCGTTAGTGAACGTCGCTTATGTTTATTATTGGTAATGATTCCATAACTCGAAGTGAGGCAGTGCGGACTTAACCATGGTGGTTGGTTTCATATGACATACACGTCGTTTGTTCCTAGCACCGTTAGAAACGGTTGATTGCATATATATTTTTATAATGAATGCGATGTCAACTTAATATAGCTAAATGAGATGAATCAAATAGTTTTCTATGACTATTCGAGATTCCTAAATGGTTGCAGGAATAGTTGTCGATGGGTTTCATCAATAGGTTGCCATATAAGTTGGGAATAGTATGATATCGCTCGAGTCATACCCGATACGTTACGAGAGATGCTAGATTAATATTCCCTATTTTTAGAATGACAACCAATATGTTGAGTCTATATGGATTGAATTTAATATTTGATCCACCTTATTAGTTAGGTTAGTATCCTGCATGCTAGGGTAGGTATGGATGTGACGGCCCGCCCCGCACTAGCCGACATTTCCCCGAAATGCGCTGTGCCGATGTCCAACTAGCACGGGACGGTCGCCAAAAGAAAAGAATGAACTAACAAAGGAACCTGTAGAATGTCTCACAGCGCATGGAATAAAATATAATAATAATATACTTGACATAAAACAGGCGAGACAGTGTATAAGCTGAAAACTAAATCATGTCTAACATGGCAGCGGAAATTCAAAATACAGCTTATGATCCAAACCATTATTACAACTTCAAAAATACCGTCTCTAAGCAAAAGAAAGGAAAGGTACACTACTAATGCCCAAGTAGTGACCATCGATAACACAGGGAGATAATACATAAATATCATACGTGGAAGCCTCCTGCTCGTCTCCAGTACAGCTACTCGTGCATCCACCTAACCTGTCTCTAGTCTGCTCGTGTGAGCACCCAGAGTAATAAGAAGAGACATAAAACTCTGGGTCAGACAAAAGTCTGGTATGAGCGATAAGCAACAAAGCATACATCTCTAAGATGAACAATAACAGGTATAATACTCTAAGAAATCATACCTGAACCTGGACCTGCAACCAAAGAGTTAGCACTACATACTGTACAATACTCTAAGGTGACACTAGCATAAAGTGTGTAAGAAATACGGGGGTGGGTGTGTGCATGTCAAGGTGATAGCAAACAATCAAACATGGCAATCATCCTCGCGTCTCTCACTCAGTGCGTAAAGCATACGATATCCACTACTCGATCACCCAATCCTTGGCTACGATCACTTTGCTCCATGGAGTCACCATGACACCATTGCACTGATCCATAGCCACTAATCTGTCCATAAGTGGTAAACTAAAGTTATGGATATCGATAACCCCTTCGCACACGTCCCGCAGCAAAGTCCAATCACGAAGTTAACTCATTCTCATCAGGATCCTGAGCTCAACTTCGCATTTGAACTACCTTTGCATCTTGGGTTATTGGCCACCTTCTTCTGGATCGGTTCGGTCATCTTCATCTCTGATCGGTCCAGGAACTCGGTCGGTTTCGTTTCCCCCCCGGTCGGTCGCACTTCGTTCCTCCTCTGGTCGGTCGCACTTCGTTCCTCCTCTGGTCGGTCGGTTTTCACCATCCCTGGTCGGTCTGAAGTTCATACGGGGTCGGTCGGTCAGAAGCCCCTCCTGGTCGGTCCAAAATCTGGTCGTTCGAAACTCCCCTGGTCGTCCAAACTCGGTCGCTCGAAACTCCCCTGGTCGGTCGAAAAGCTGTTCGGTCGAAACCCCTCTGGCCGGTCCAAAACCTGATCGGTCGAGGCTCCTGTGGTCGGTCCAAAACCTGATCGGTCGAAGCTCCTCTGGTCGGTCCAAAACCTGATAGGTCGAAACTCGTCAACCCTGGTCGGTCGTTCTGTTCCCCACGGTCGGTCGGAGCCTGGTCGGTTTTTCCTCCTGGTCGTTTATACCGATCCCAAAACCTGCATCATTCCAGCAAGCTATTTTCGCCTCTCGACGGCGTTTTCGACCAATCTAACACTTCTAATCAATCACAAAGCATACCATGCAATCATAGGAACATAGGGAATCAACCACAAACACCAAAACAACAATTTAATCATAACAATATGGACCAAACATAGCCAAAACCTCATATTTTCCCTTAATCCCTCTTAATCATGTCTAAGCATATAATTAGAAAAACTTATCCAAATTAGCCAAATTTCATATCAGAGGTCTAAAACATTATTTAGGAATTTTTGAATATTTTTCCAGATTTTAATCTTGCATAAATTCGCTAATTATCACTAATCACCCATTAATCCCCCAAATTCCGGGATTTGCAAAATTAGTCGAAATTAACCCAAATTCATATCAGAGGTATAAAATGATGATTTAGAATTTTAGGAATTTTTCTAGATTTTTCTGAGCCATAATTTCGCTAATCTTCGCTAATTACCATAACTAGCCGTAATTAGTGAAAAACAATGCAAATCACTCACCTTTGGCACAATTAAACTTTCAGAACTGAAACTCCTCTGATATAGATCCAATCTCTATGTGTTTCAGCAACTCTCTCTCTGATTTGATGCTAATCCCCTTTGGTTTGATGTAGTTTTGCTTAATCTTTGATTAGAAAGTGATTAGAGTTGATTTGGAATGATTCTAGATGTTGGAGGCCATGACTAGGGTTGAAGAAAATAAGTGGCGGCTGGAAAAATGAAGTAAAAACCGAAATCCTAACCCTAGCAGCCCTTAAATACCACTAATCCCGAAATCCCCCAATGGGCCTAATTACTAACTACCCGGTTAAGCCCAATTAGCTGAAAATAACCCTTTAAACCTTAATTCAGCCATATCTCCCAAACGGTAAGTCCGTTTGACTATTATGACCACTCTACGGAAAGAGAAACCATCATCTGGAGCAAATGGAAGTGGTTTCAGGTCAAAACTCCTAACCAATCAAAAGTTATGGATGAAACAAGATCAACTAGGGGCAAAACGGTCATTTAAAAATCGGCAAAAATCTTGAACATGGGAAATGACCCTACTAGTCGTTTCCCAAAGTTACATGACCATACGACTTCGTATCAAAGAGAAATAAATATTCTACGATCTTCCGATGCGTAGAATGCGGGTTGTTACAATGGATGTTATTCTTATAGTTGATATTGTGCTGCTTATGTATAGTTATTGATAATGTTTACATGTTCATTTATGTTTATGTGATTGTTAGGCATGTAGGATAACTATATTTTTGTATCGTTTATTTATTCGAAATAAATTTCATACATGACTTGACATGCTTGTATTAGATGAATTCATTTTATTTAACATGTTTAATTCCTTTGTTGTTATTTCTACCATAGTGTCAAATCCTCTTTATTTAGTATATACCCAGGTTCGAGGAAGCAAGATTTGATATATTTGGATGCTAATTCACTTTAATTTTCTTCTAAATGCAAAGCTTGCTTAAAAAGAGGTAAGTAGTAGATGTAGAGTTATGGTTTTTGCCTTTTGGTGCATTTCGGCGATTTTGCCCCATGTATGGGTAGCCGCTTTTGGGCTTTTGTTTTCTTTAATTGGAATGAGCCTTGAATGGCGATTTGCGGCTTTTTCGAATCAAGCCGTATAAAGGAGGTTCTGCCAAATTTTGCCAAATTTGGAAAGAAGTCCAATATGCAATGCTAAGTTGGATTTTCTTCCGGTTAGTAAGTTATCACTTTTATTTCTACTATCTTTTGTTTGGAAAATATATGTACAACTTAGGTGTTTGGATTAGCTGCATTGATCCCGAATTTGAATTGTCATTGTACATATAATGGGAATATTGGCTCCATGCCAAATTCCGAGCCGATTTCCTTTGTTATGATGGCTCCAATGGTTATTGTTGAGAGCGTTAAGTGACAGTTTGTCTTGTCTCATCACTTGTTCGAGAGGGTTCGGTTGCATTGTTTTTCCCTTGAGGATTTCGAAGACGAAATCCATTAAGGTGTGAAGAATATAACAACCTATATTTTAATGATTAGATATTTAAATAATTTATTCAAATGTTTATCGTTAATTATCCAATTGATAGTTCCAAAATAGGATTTTTCACAAGCGATTGAATCAGGACTTGAGACCAGTTCCATTGAGTCTGGGTTAATTGTTATATGAAAAATGAGTACTTGGATCGCTATATTTCGAGTTCGGACTAGTTGGTGGTCAAATCAATCTCGAAATATGCATAAACAGTCATTCCGAGAGCATAACGTTGGATTGTACAAGAAATTATATTTCTGAAGTTGTCATAGTGAGTTATTGCATGTTGTCAAGTTTCGTATCAATTGGATGTATCGTTTGATCATGCGTAAATTAAACGTGTGTCAATTTCTATAAGAAACTAACATTGTAATTTGAGTTTGAAAGATAATTTCCATATGAGATCGACCTAGATCTAGAGACCAATCTCACTGTTTTTAGAAGACATTTTTACATAGATGACGACAGGCGGCACGTGTTGATTGGAGTTCACAAGTTTGGGCCTTATTTGGTAATTATATATTGTAATTATCCAAAACGAGAGAATGTACGATTGACCAAACACTATTAACCTCTCTCTCTCACTCAACCATTTATTGTAGCCATTCAAAATAGCTGCCGACAACATTAATTCTAGGGTTCACGATTTCTAAAGATTTAGGGAAACAAATGAGATGGGGTCGATTGCGTTGGATTGCTAATGTTGAGGAGCATCTCCTCCTTGAATCGTGTGAAGCACGGTCCCCTATGGCCATTTCCGTCCTCGACAAGTACGATGCTGCCTCTAAATCGCAAATCAATAGGAGCGTGCGAGTTGAAGATGGAAGTGGTGGCTTTGTATCTTTTTTAAACGTGTGTTCAATGAAACTGACGGATCTTCGTTTCATCGAGAAACGAGTTTGGAATCTTGGATCAAAGAATATGGGTTTTGGGTTCTACTACGTTGCTGCATATGTGTGTATAGGGGGGAGTTAGGGGAGATGGATTATGAAAGTAATTGGTTAATTTAATTTCCTGGTTAAGTCTATTTAATTACTTAAATAATCATGTAACTTATATCTTGTATAACTTTTGTGTACGAGGTTAGATTTAGACGTTGTTTCTTCCCTTGGACTCACATTGATGAGGTCAACGTTTAGAGCTTGTTTGAGCTGATTTGGTTAAGATGAATGGTATTATCTCACACCGAACTGTAGTTGTTCATACATTGTTTAATTGATGTTTTAAATTGATTTCTAAATAAAATGTAATATTTAGAATAGTTGAACCTAGCAAATAATTAATAAAAAGTTTATAAAGTGATTTAAGTAATTTTAAACATTATTATCATATTTCACCAAGTTATGTGCTATTATAACTATTTCTTTTTCTTGACCATCGCTTTACATCGATCAGGTGCATGTACAACGCAAATTTTTAGTTATGAGCACCGGTGGTGTATAGCGGGTCTTCACACGAAGACTCGTGTTTGGAGTAAGAACTTAGAAGGTAGCTCAGTATAGAACACAACTGCGGAAAATAGACCGTATTGAGTAGGAAGGATTCTAACTAGCATAGAGTTGAAGGAAAATCTGGATGTTATGGAAGTGGAACAAGGAATCATTGACATGGTGTTCTTGTTGTGGTCGAAGCAGGGGTGTTATAAGTGGGGATGTCCATAGACTTGCGACGAAAGCGGTGTACTCTGAACCTGCCCGACATGAGGTCTTGTGTTGAGTTTTTAACCTTGAAGGAACGTATTGGATTTCAGATCCTAAAGATATTAGAGTACAACAAGAATTGAAAATTTCCATTAGTCTTTGGCAAAGGATGGTCATACAACTTATTATATGTTCCAGGCTTTAGAAGGTGATAACTTGGTTTTTTTAATGGTTTTTATTGTTTCTTTCTTCAGGGTGGGTATCACTTATAGGTTTACTGAAGAAGAGATTAGGGTAAGGCCAGTGATGAGGCTACTTGTGTTCTTTCGTCCTGTTTTGTACTTAGTATCCTCTTTTTTTATTTATTTAGAGTATAATATCTTATGTTATGATTACGTGTTGAATCTTAAGTTGTATGGACATGGTAGGTATGGTTTATATGCCACTATTTAGTTCATATTTTCCTGTACATATTTGATAGCCATTGACTGCCTACACCTTACTGTCGTCTGACCCAAGATTATATGTTTCTACTTCTTATTATATAGTCTTAAACAAGAAGACTGGATTACATGTTTTGGTGATGTAATTGTTGTTCGTGGATGATCTTGAAAGAACTATAGCGTATTATATTCTATATGCAGATGTTCCAGCTAGCGGCACTGTAGACACTAGATTGTGCTACTTACTTTGTTGTTTTTGAATCTTGAGAGATTTTATAGTGGGAAAACGTTATATTCGAATTATATGACATTTGTACATAACTTAGCGATTTTATAGAGATAATATTTTCACTTTGTTAAGGCTCACAATTCTACTGTATATTTGTCCAATTATTATTTTTTCATGTGTTGTGAGATATATGATAGGATATTTTGCTTTTTTTTTTACTTCTATGATGGTCGTCCCCATATCAATTAGGCACATATGTAGTTCATTTCCTGTCTATTTTGTGCAGGTGGTATGGATTAATCACCACTGCTTCATTTAGTAACTTCTCCGGTATTTTGTTTGTGCATGTTTTTTTTGGAAATATTGAGATATGTTGACGCAAATGCCATAATCAATCGATTTTATTTTATGTTTTACGTTGGTTTTTTATGTGTTTTATTTTGTCATCTTCGTTGGTAATTTGTAGATGCTAATATTTTTATCGCATAAATCTCATTTTCTATATTATATTTCGATAGTTAGTTTGAAAAAATAAAAAATTACTAAAAGCAACATTATTGTAATTATCATAGTTAACAAATATAAAAATTTATTTATTTGACCTTATTTACGACAAATATAACAAATACTATAGTTAATAAATATAATTACTTTTATATTGCAGACTTTTGAAAAATGGAAAACACTTCATTATTAGCAATGAATCTACAACATGTGCATCAAATGCTTGTGCCAACGGTAACATAGTTGTGCAAGAAAGTCAAAAAAGAAATTCTACTATGCCACAAGCTCAAAAAAATTTAGCAAATTAAAACAAATCTACACATTTAAATGTAAAATTCATGAAATTTTATGTATGGAAAGATTTTTATAGAGAAGTATCAGAGGACTTGGAACAGGCCCGACCCTAAGGGTAAGCCAGCTAGGCCGCCACCTAGGGCAACCCCTCGGGAAGGAGCAACAGAGGAGGAGGGGAATAGAGAAGAAGACGGTTAACCAGTATTGATTATTAAACTATTATACCATATTAATAAGAGTATTTGTGGCCGAGTGGGAATGCATTTGCTTGCCTTTGCAAAGGTAAGGGGTTTGATTCATGGTTGGAGCATCAGTTTTAAGGGGTAACATTTTCGATTTTTTTTTCAACTACCTGTTGTCCTACCTTGGGCAGTGTACATGTTGGGGCCGACTCTGAGGACAGAGGTTAAGTGCCAATTGAATTTGGCTATATTGAAGGTGGTGTATTCTTTCCTCAAGTGTTGTTAGCTCAAATGGGCTTAGATAACGGGTCGTGCTCAGTAGGTGTGGAGCTAGGCTAACCATAGGTGGTGGTCTTTAGTTACTGCTAGAAGTTTAACATGAAGAAGACGTATAGGACTAGTCTTGGCCCGGTCCCAATCTTGTTCATACGATGGTTTCTTTAAGAGGCTAGGCTTTGCCATTGCGCCTGGTTGGGTCGAAGGTCTAGTTCGAGACTATGGGATTGGTCCGACCCTTGACTGAGCCAACCACGAGTCAGTTGGGCTGGCTTTAACTATGCATTGCCTTTAGTTGGGCTTGCCAGTTGCTTGTAGAAAGTACATGAAATAAAATAAAATCTTTAATGTTGATTTATTCTCATTCCCATTTCATTTATACTAAAAACACATTATTGACTGTTATATAATAAAACCATATAATATCATAATACATGCAGTTCAGACATGATGAATAGATGTTAAGCATTTAGGACTTGAACTTTGACATATACCTTAAATTTATCAATTTGAATTATAGGAAATTATTCTTATTAACCTTTTAATATTAATGTCGCTAAGGAGGGTGCTAAATCCATTGATTTAGCAGGCATAGTTGGGCTTTCAGCGTGTTTAGTATTTAATATCGATACATTGAAAAAGCACCGCGGTCGAAGTGCACTAAGAGCTTTGGTGGCTTTATAGTTAAAAACTTAGCAGTTTTATAACGGTAGAAGCAAAAAAAATTATAGCTTGTATAAAGCAAAGATATAATAGAAAATGGCAAAGGAACAAAAAACTTTATTTGATATAATTTTTTTAATAATGAGTTATTTTCATTCTCACGTCATTTGTGCAAAAAAAAAAAAAAAAATTGCTTAATCTTGCATGGAAAAGCCAAAGAATATCATAATTCATACGGTTCAAATTCAATGACTGTAAAAGATTTCTTGCTTACATTAGTCTCTTATACTTTAATAATAGGTCTTTACCCTAACATTGTTGATATCATTTCAGAAATAGTTAGTCTAATCAACCATTTTATGTTAATTTTGCTAAAGGAGGTACTAAATATATTTGATGTAGCGGGTGAAATAGAAAATAACGGAGTTTTTAGCCAATCTACTATTTATTAGCGATAAATTAAAAAATTATAGTGGTCGACGAGCGCTTTCGCTATAGCAAATTTTTTTATAGGGATTTAACTGCATAGTTTAACGAGGCAATAACAAGGTTGTACCACGGCTTTAACTACGTAGTTATTAACCTAAATAAGAGAAGGACAATGTGTGTCGTTTAGGATGACTGTAACTCTTCTTAATATGGTTTGATTAGTGTGGGCACTCTAGTTCTTCTAGAATGTCCTCATTAATCCCATTGCAAGTAGAAAAAAATGCATAAAAAATATTATGCATTTTTGAGAATATTGTCTTGTACAATTTGATATACCACCTAATTTCCCTCTGTTATTTTTAATCCCCGCTTAAAGCTCATTTTCCCCTTATCCTGCCAAAAATAACCAAAAATTCAAATCGTTAATGCATGCGTTTCCTCTTCCATTCCTTCACTTTAAAATCTAAAACATAGACAATAAGAAAACTCTCTCGTTCCTGTTTTACGTTTTCCCATGAGGACTCACTGAGTTCCTAAAATAGCTTAAATAAAGAGATCAGCTTAATTCTGATATGTATACTGGTTTATTATCGATTTTTAGACTAAACAATATTCACATTTACTTTTGTGATTTCCATTGTAATGGAAACTAAGGTGGTTTCTAGTTTTCCCTTTCAACACATGCAAATATGTGAAAGATGAATATATGTCATGAAAAAATATTGTTTTTGAACATGAAACAAGAGGTAATTTATCCTTCATTGTCCTTTCATCCCTTCAGCCCTCCCCCTTCCATTTTTATTTCATTCACTCCGTCGTCCCTTAACTGTTTTTAATTTTCGTAATATTTGTTGAAAACTCAATATACAATATAAAACAAACACCATATACATACTATATAACTAGCTTTATTGCTTGCATAAGCTAGTTCTTTTTTTTTTGCCGAAAAACAGGAAACTACAAACAAAAACAACATGCCCACAAGTCACTCATGCGATGCCACAAAGGGAAAGAGTCAAATGAGGTGACACCTAGAAAGCACCAGCATCACATATGGAGCAAGGAAGGACCAAAAGAAGGCCAAATGCAGATGTTGTGGATCGCAGAAGGTGGTAAGTGACATCAGAGAAAAGGTCCAAAAGCTCCGGCTCCACCAGCTCCCAAATTCCCGGCGGAGATAAAGTATTGATAGCACCCACTTGCTCCAAAGAGACGAAAATCATATACATATAATCCAGGCCTTGCAGGACTAGCAAACGACGTAAGATCAAAGGGAGGCAGTGTGATAAAGTGAAGATTGCAGCTGTGAACATATTAGTAAAAAAGTCAACCAATTCCTGCCCGAAGAGCGGCCGGTAACGAGGAAACATCAAAGATACAAGCCAACCTCCTAGACCTAGAACTAACAGTTCCCCTAAAAGGGCTACCCCAAAATGCAAGGAATACATCGTTCGTTACCTTCTGGATAATGGTAGGAGGATCCATAGACACTTCGTCAAAGATTGCCTTTGCGAGCACCAGATGTGCCAGCAGAAAAGCTAGTTCATTTTATGGTTTGTCTAAACTGTGAAGATTGTATAGGACATCCTTTTAATTTTTATTAACTATTAAGAATAAGAAGACCATTTTCTCTCTATTTTTTATATGGTTAAATATTGAGCCATAATCTGGCCTGTTGGATAATTTTTGTTGCAGTGGAGAGATTTCTATTGAATATATTGTACTGATAGAATAGATATTTTTATATTTACATCTTCTGTGATGTCCTTAAGTCTATGTTAGAAAAAGGAGACATCTTTTCATCAAAAACAACGTGCCTGCTTATAATTATTTTCCCATTATTATCAAGGCATGTATATTCTTTTTGTTTTATTCCATAGCTTAAAAATGTACATAGTGACAATCTAAATTGCAGTTTATTACAATTATATATACTTAGATATTGAAAGCATAGATAATCAATAATTCTTAACTACTAATAATATTGTTTAACTCAAGAAAACTTCTCAATTGGACATATTCCCTTTAGTACTTTTGTTGGTAGCTTATTAATCAAATAAACCACGGTACTGAAGGAATCAGGCCAACAAAATTAAGGGAAACGTGCTTGAGAAAGTAAATAAGTTTTTACTATATGTTTATGCTTCCCTTAAACAAGACCATTCTGTTTTGATGCACAAAAACTTGTAATCCTATGAATTATCCCTTTCTCTACAAAGAAATTTTGAGTGTTTTAAACTCGATACCTTCATCATTTTTTATAATTTTCAGACTATGAGCGGTATGTTTTTTTAACACACTATTTCACTATCAGGTTTTGATTTTGTTTTAGAAAATATACTTGAGTACATTGTTAGCCTACTTTGTGGATTGGGCTACACAAAGTTAGAAAATTAATCAATGCATGTGTTGATTGGAAGGATTAACAGCAGGAGCCTGGATCGGTTCGGAGATCCCCGAACCGAACCCTTTCACTTTGAAGCAAACAGACCCGAAGATTGGAAGAAAGTGGCAGGTTCGGATCGGTTCGGAGCTCTCCGACCCGAACCCTCTTCTAGTTCTTCTGACTCGAACCAAAGATCAACACCACAACAACCATAACCCACGTTCTCCTGAAGATCCAGAACGGTTATCCTCCACTACCCCATGACCCTTGATGCGCTATCACCATCTCCAAGCATCCGAACCCGAAACGAGCAGGATGAACGCCCCGTATCACCGATCTGGATCGATTTTCTGCATACAAATACCCCACAAAGCACCATTTGAGGGGATCTTTTGGAAAATTTATCACTCAAGCTCCAACACCATCGAATTTCCTTGTTGATTCAGAGCACAATCAAACTCCCGAAGTGTATTTCACGAAAATCAAGAGAGATTATCAATGGTATAAGTGAGATTGAGTGGAATTTCAGTATTGTATTGCATTCATACAATCAATCAACAAAGCATAAAGTGGACGTAGGCTCTTTAACGCCGAACCACTATAAATCCGGTGTTCTTACTGTTTTCTTTCTATTTTATTCAAAATTATCATTTGTTTGGGTGTTAGAACCATTTTTTAGTCTAACATTTTGGTGTTTTCACTGAGAAACTTGAATTCTTAGCGCATTGGATTATCGTTTTACTATTTGGACCCTTAAGTTCAAAGAAGTTAATCCACTTTCTTCAGTGTTTTTGGAAGTTTTCTGACTCATCTCGAAAGAATTGGATATCATGACCAAAGGAAAAGGAAAGGAAGTACAAAATGCTCGGGGAAATGAGACGGGTGAGGATCAACAGGCCATGGTTGTTACTAGATCAAGGGGCACAGTTCAAGACCAAATTGGTCTGGGAGAGCATCACCGAACCGATCCAAATTTGGTGGTCCGAACAGACCTGAGAACTCAAATCTGAGTCGAACCGAGGCATTGGATATCCTTGGTAGTTCCCTCCTGAACCGAACCGGAAGCACAATCATGACCCGATCCGAACCAAATATGGCAGAGGCTGGTACCTCTACTCGAGCCCCTACAGATGCTCCGATACTAGCCGCGATAACCAGTGATCAACCCACTCTCAATGCACCTATTACGCACATGGATCTCTCGCACTTACTTGATATGCTAGACAACACCAGAGATGCTTTGGAGGCTCATAAACGTGATAGCATTCTTATGCTGGAAAACATGAAAGTGATGAGCATGGAGATAAGTGAACTTCGAAGGAAAAGAACGTCATCCCCAACTCATCAACTTGCTATGGATCATTCATCATCTTTAGACGAAGAACGCCCATGTCAGAGAAGGCCATATGAAAGGCCCGAGAATCTGGACCAGTTGAGATTTGGATCATTGGGATCCCGAGAAGATGTGGCCCGTGTTCTAGGACCTAATGACCCGAGTTTGAGAGAACTAATGATGTTGCCGATGCAAGGATCTCACATCCTTCCTAGAGATCCAAACATCGCTAATCCAACCCAAGGACAACTTCTCCAACCCACTCGTCCCATGAATGACCGGGATCGTAGAGGACGAGGAAGTTCAGCTACAGTCCGGAACCAAAGAACATTGCCTAACGTAGACACTGGACGTGCTAGAAGAAATATAAGCGTAGACCCTGAACCGGCTTTGACCAATGCTGAAGTAGAAGCGATGGTGCATCAGATCATGGCTAATAGTCGATGTTACACCAATGAGGACTGGGGTATTGAGCATAGTCATACTTCATTCACCGATGACTTCTTAGACTTCCAATTTCCCCAGCGATTCAATTTGCCGCAAATGGACTGATATGCCGGGATAACAGATCCGAGACAACATTTGATGAGATATGCATGGTACATGAGTGCCGCAGCAGCACCTGACGTTGTGAAATGCAAAGCCTTCCCAATATATCTAGAAGATGTTGCATTGATGTGGTTCACTCGACTTCCTCCATGATTAATATTGAGCTTTAAAGAACTAAGAAAACATTTTATGAACCAGTTCCGACTTCATGTCCGAAAATCTAAAAGCGTTATTGAGCTATCCAGAATCAAGCAGGCCCCTGGCGAATCTTTGAAGTCATACTTAGACCGCTTCAACTTAGCAGTTACTGAAATAAGCGACCCTCATGAACCAACAATTTTGATGGCATTGATAGATGGGGTCGATCCAAACACGGAATTCGGAGGATATCTAGCTGGTAAACCGCCATTGACAAGGGAAGCATTATATGGAAAGGAAAATATCCACCTATGGCTAGAGGAAATATACACTAATCAAAAAAGAAAATTCGATGGAGCTTCCAAAGAAGATATTCAAGGTAATGTTGCTGTGAAACGGTCCGCAACAGTTCGGGGAAGGTCGAAGTAAACGTTGGCAACAAAAATGGAGGAAATGGCAACAGGAATGGAAACGGTGGTAAAAGGAACAGGAATCGGGGAAACAATTCCGGAAAAAGGCCTCGATTTCAAACTTTCGAGAACTACACACCATTAGGTGACACACTTGAAAACATCTATTTGGATACTTATAACGTCCTACAATACAAGAAACCGCCACCGAGGGACTCCACTGAGAAAGAGATCGCAACAGGGAAATTCTTTTTGTTTCATGGAACTCACGGTCACTCTACTAACGAGTGTCATCATCTAGGAGACGTTGTTGAAAACCTGCTGCGGGAAGGAAAGTTAGATGAATACAAGGTCACCACAAGAGACAGGGGGCAAGGACGGCAAGCCCCAAATCAAAACCAACCTAATTCTAAGCCCACATCTCAATAGAAGGGAAAAGGTGTTAGATCCGGATTTGGCTCTAACACCCAAGTTGTTCAGAATTACCGAGATTAATGACTAGAAATAACAGAAATTGCAATGATCACACTAGATTTATAGTGGTTCGGCGTTAACGAGCCTACGTCCACTTTATATTCTTTGATTATACGTAGAATGCAAGTACAATCAATGATTTCTCTCAATCTCACAATTACAACGATGATCCACTCAGTAATTTCGTGATAATGTTGATAAGAAAATAATGGAGGAGCAACAATTATGACAATATTTAGAATTGCCAAAAGATCCTGAAAAATGCCAAGTACAGGGCTATTTATAGGTGACATCTGCAGGCGGTTCGTGATAACACGTGGCACGGATCCCGAGGATCTCGGACTGGCTCGTGGCTTGATGAAGAAATGGTCAATATGGCAGTTATGGACATGTGTCACAAGATCCTAATTTTTCGGATCGTGGAAGACTGGATCACGACCATCATTTTTGGGCTTAGGATCGGGTCGTGGTAATACTTTGGGATCGGGTCGTGACGATGGTTCTGGTCATGGGGGATCATCACGAACGGGTCTTGATAGTGGTGGCACGAACCGAGGACGACTGGATGAGCACGACCAGGCTTGTATGGCTTTTACGAGTGAGACTTCATATTGAACATGTGTGTGAACCTTGGTGGCTTGGTCCAAAAGCTAGCCAACATTTTGCCCCCTCGAAGTATGTTTTATCGGGGATGGAACATGCTTCGAAATTGTGATACCATCTTTCCATGAAACGATGCAAATCAATGGTATTGCTTGTTTGGATGACCGCGGTGCTTTGAATAGTCATGTTCCTTGATGAGTATAAATATCAGATTAAACCACTAAGCATTTCTTTATTCGTTGGATGATTTCCATCTTTATTGTCTTCAGGACGTATCACGATCAAACTGCCAAGTAAGTTTTGAATTTTACAAATATTTCCATATCTGCTATTCGATGATCATGCTTGAGCTCAAGTCGCTAGAGCACTATTCGGCTTGCATGTTTGGACCTGTATCACGATCTGGAGGGCGAACAGGATCCATGCGAGCCGCGATGGGCTTTCCTTAATGCCCACGGTCCATCAACTTCGGCGGAACGGGCTGCATCACGAGCCACTACAGGCTCTTGTCCATGGCCCATAAGCCTCTGAGGACCCGAATGAGACAAAAAGAGGAATTCCAAAGGCCACTGTAATACTTATATATGTCGGCCCCCTCTTCCACTTTTTTCCTTCTTCTTTCTTTCTCCATTTTTACTGCCGCCGCTCAGAGCCTTAATCGAAACCCTAACTTTCCAAATCCCATTTGTTTTCTCAAGTTTCGATAGGTAAATTAATTATTGTTTTCACTTATAGTAATCTAGAGTTTACCATCGGCTTCATTTCTTCGCTCCATGCCAGTTTCGAGGTCCTCTCTAACCATCAACCGCTATGTCGGTGGAGCTCGCGGAGTTGAGGGCTAAAAGCTGAGACTGCGCGATGGGTTTGGTTAAAAAATGGAGAGCGTGGATTTATGGACGGAGGGGAGGAACGACGAGGAAGAAAATACTGAAAAGCAGGTCGGTTCGTAGATGGGGCAATGGCTCGGTTCGTGGCAATAGTGAGATGGAGGATTAGGGATGAAGGCGAGGTGTTGGTGATGAAATTGGGCAGCGGATCGGGTCATGAGAATGGGGAAGCATCGGTACGTGGAAATAGAAAGTAGGGCGGATCATGGGAGTCTTGCACGAGCCAAATGGGCGAAGAGACGTGGGCCACGAACTGGACTGTTCCACGAACCGGAACCTTCCCACGAGCCAAAGTCTCCCACAAACCTGACTTGTTCACGAACCGACGTTATACCGCGAACCGAATCCCTGAGACTTTAGCAAGCCAACTTTATCAACAATTTGACACACATATTGACTAACAAATGCAACATAATTTTGATATACCAATGGACAGTTAGGTTAGAGCCTTCGAGATGAACTTTTTGGACTGAACAACAGCGTAACTCAGCAGCACAACGTGGCCATTACTACACTTATCCAGTTTACCTTGTGTTTTTTTATTTTCTAGTATTATGCACACTTGCACACATCAGTACTTGCACATGCACGGGGTTCACGGGGAATTATATTCTAATTTTTCATGTTTACTTGCCAACACAGCCATGTCTGATAGACGCTCGTCGAGAATATCAGAAATGATGGTAGATCCAGAGTCGCTAAAATATCACAATCCTGGTGTGCTTCCGCCCGACCCAGAGTGGGAAAATTCTGGATCTGATTATGAAACAGATATCAATAGTGAATCGACATCTTTCGAGAACACGTCACTCGAGGAAGAAGAGGAAGAGGATGATCGAGCTCCTGACGAGATCCCATGTGTTAAAGAAGTAGAGAAAGAGAAGCTGAGTGATTCCATGGCTTCTAAATTGGACAAGTTGAAATTGGAGAAAATCTGTTTAAGGCACAGGATTCCTTAGGACGATGTAAAAATTCCAAAGGAAGGAGACATGCCTCATTCTACTCCGGAAGGATACATGGTTGTCAGTAGGCTCATGTGTTGGGTAGGCGCCATCCCTCCATTTCCTTCAATTATCGTTGATCTACTGAGACGGCTACATATCGCTCCTATACAACTCCATCCCAACGCTTATGCAGCTCTGTATACTTTATATATCGCGTACGCAGAGATTCTACAGACCGAACTCACCTTCAAAGATCTGAAATATATCATCATTTCAAATATCGGTCCATAGAGATCCCAAACTTCTCTTTCTTCGAATCGATTCCTGGCAGAAAAGTTTTGTCAGATGGCCATAGCAACCTAGGAGATGCGAGATCCGATTGATTTTACATAAAACATCAGGCAGGATGTGCAAGGAAGTGGCTACAATCAAGTAGGTTTCAAATTCTGCAACGTATATTCCAATTTCCTAATCAAAGTGCTAATGTATTCTTTTTTCTTGTAAAGCTCACAATTTTGAAAAGATAGAGGGGTCGGTATACAAAGATCGATTATCCCGCCTCATAGCAAGCAAATCGGACTTCTGTAGAATCAAGAAGTGCATCACCAATGAGAGCCTTCATAAACACCATCTTCTGGATATAAGATTCGGGCTTGGTACTGGTGGCAAGCCTTACAAGTATGTGCCCCCGGCTGAGGAAGAAGGGACTTCAGGGGCCGCAAAAACAATCGAATTTCGTAAGAGTCCTTCACCGATGATAAATCAGGATGACGAGGACTTGAATGTATATAAAGGAGATGAAACTCGAGTTGATGAGCCAAAGGAGGCTCCAACTTCCAAAGAACAATCTCCCCTGAGGACTCCACCACCAGTTGATCCTACTTCTCAGGATGAATTAACAGAGGATCAGATATTTGGAGAGTTAAGCAAGATTCCCCTTCTAGATAGCATCTACACATCCGAAGACTTTGGAGGGGAATCATTCTTTCCTATCTCTGAGGAAGAAACCACTCCAGTTAAAGAGAAAAATACCGCACAGACGAGCCAATCTCTGGGCCCTGGTCTGTTAGGGGGGATCACACGGGATACACAAATCAAATGCACCACTTATCACAACACTTATACACTAGCAGTATTCACGATCTTGACGTCTGTTTTGTGATTTTCTATAGGAAAAATGCCTTGTCGTTATTCTTACCGTGATCTTCGCGAGAGCACACCCAGGCTGTCTTCTGTATCTAAACATGATCGCAGTGATAGTCGAGGAAGGGACATCCAATGACGCCATGATTCTTATTCACCTCATCCTACGCGTTCTTGCTCTCCCTCGAAACAGAATCCCGGGAAGTCTCACAGTCGCCAAGTGTCACACATGGGGGTTAAAGAACTTCCCAAGGCTCCAACTCCTCCGAAAGGCTTACCTCCTCCGGGAAAATCCTCAAATAAGTATCACGAACCCAAAGGTAAACAAAAGGAGTCGAGCAAAGATAAAGAGAAAGAAAAAGCAGCTCTTGTTCCCTCTGGTCAGCATAGTTTGGATACTTCTGGGGTACAGGAGGGTACCGTTACACCTGTTAATCAAGCAAAATTGGAACGCTTACGGAAGGAATTTCCCGATATCTATTTTGAGAGGACGCATTTTGTCCCAGATCTCGAACTAGTTTCTGATGAATGGGATGTAGAAGTTGTAGGTCAGATCGGACACGTGGCTAAATAATATAAGGCAATGAAAAAGCATGCCAAGAATTTATCAGACGTTATACGCCTTCTGGAGGTAGATGCTGCCAGGGCTAGAGTGAAGGTCGATCACGATGCCAAGGCCAGAAGCAAGGAAGAAAAATATTTTGAGGATGTGCAAGCCCAACTCGCCTTAGCTCGGTGGGACGCTCAAAATTACAAAACCGAATTGGACGATGCCAAGAAACGCTTCCACGTCGAGCTTGATTCACATAGCCAAGAACGCGTGGCTCTGAAGAAAGAGGTAGAGGATCTCAGGACAGCTAATACTGAGCTAAAGGCGTCGGAGGATCGCCTAAAGACCAAGAAGGCTGCTTAGGAGAAGGAAAAAAGCAAGCTTAAAGGATGATCTCGCTCGTATTAAAAAGGGAAATGCGGATTTGAACAACAAACTTGCTCATACTGAGGAACGGGCAGCTCTTGCCGAAAGTAACGCCAATGCTACTCTTGAATCAGCCTCCACTGCCAATGCTAACTTGCCACAGCCGAAAAGGAAATAGAAGGATTTGAAGAGCTGCTAATGGACTTCTTTGCTCAAGTCATTCGAACTCAAGACATCTCTTGGATTAAATACTATCACACCACCTTGGTCAATGTATGGGATATAATTGTCAAGGGAGAAAAGCAGCGGTTAAAGGTTGAGGAAATAGAAGAGGACCAACTTATGCAGACTTTCCTCAGGGGTGGAGAACCCGAGGCTTTAGCAGAGGGAAGGCATCAGATTCAAGAGGCCATGGAGATGGAAAAACTCGAACTCAAGGGTAAGAGCAAGATTGACGAAGGTTCCAGTTCGGCACCGGAGCCCAAGGCTTCTGAGGTTGAGGCGTATAGTCCAGTTGATCCACTGATCCCTAGGGTTCCGGTTCCCCCTGCTGCCGGGGTTTCTGCTGCAGCTTCGGTCGTAGAGTCAGCGGAAGGTATCTCCCTATTTTCTCCACAATTTGTCAAAGCCATTATAACTTGTCGTCACGTTGTGGAGCAAACAATCAAGGAGACCACATTTCCTCCCAAACTAATAACAGTTGCTTCTCACGATACAGGTGTCAAATCTACCTAGGACTCATCAAAAAAGCAGGCTGAGACCGAGAAGGATGACGTGCCCCCAATCACCGGGACCTTCTCCGGAGATTCAAAGCAAACTGAGGCTGAGACAGCTAAGGAGGCCATTGGGGTATCAAGCACGGATGTCTCAAAAAATGCTGAAATTATTGGAGCCTTGCAAGATACCAATGAAGGTCACGGGGATGAAGAAGAGGAAGTAGACATTATGGGAGAGAATAAGGATGATGATAGCGTGACTCTGGCTGATATGAAGGGAGAGAGGGATAAACAAATGGCCTTAAAAATGGAGGAGCAAGCGCCTCTAAATGTAGCACCTATTACTGTAACTGACCCCAAGACTGGACTGATCATAAAGCTGTCCAGTAAATCGATAACCATGCAACTTGCAACCCAATCTCCTAATCCTCCATAAGATCCTTCTTCCGATAATAAGAAGAAGAGAAAACAGGACAAATCCGATGCCGACAAGGAGGAGCCGGAGAAATAGAAGAAAGAGAAGAAACGGAAGTCATCTCCCAAGCCCAAGTTGTGTTTGCTTATTAGTCCATATTTTGTTTTTAGACTTTCCATTGGCCTTATGATGTAGTCGTGAGCATGGCCCTCGTATTCTGTTTAGCGTTGTCTTGTAAATCTGCACTTAGTGAATGAAAATTTGTTTCTTTTGCTTCACTGTGATGCACCTGCAAATTTATTATATTTAGCCACGAACGTAAATAGTTTAATCATAACTAAGTTGGAATCAAATCATGAATCATTCTAGCAATAAAACTTTAAAGTTTCTACACTGCACTTCTGTGTACATAGATGTGTATAAGTATGCCCCCAATCAATCATTAATATGATGCCTGGCCAGGGCTTATTGAGGATTGATTAGAGTCATATGTGTGCTGCCCCCATGTCCGGAAATGAGGGGTTCGGGCTCAGCTTTCATTCTTGTTTCCAGTCGTGTAACGGGATAGGAGCCCTTTGGTGGCATATAGTCAACATGCCTTTATACTCTCCTGTCGTATGCCCAGGATAGAGTTCGAACTTAGCTTTCAGTCTGCTCCCCGATCCTTCAGCCGGGTAGGAGTTCTTTGGTGGCGCTAAGTCTCTAGCGCCTTTATACTCTCCCGTCGGATGTCAAGGGTAGAGTGTTGTCGAGACGGTCTCTCAATCATGGTGCACCTTTACGTCTCGTGGACAATTCTTTGTCCTTCGTACTCCTTCTCAAATCATGAGAACTGGAGCATTGATGGTTGTGTCATTTACTTTACTGCACATTCGGGGCTCCACATCTTATTGACCTCTTGATATGATAGAGAACACTTTTGAATTACGTGTTTCAAGACCGTCGCAAAATTCATAGTATATTTCATAATGGTAATAGCTCATACAGATAAAGAATGAGAAAATAAATAATAAGCAATGCGGTAAAAGTAAATGACACACGATATTTTTATAGTGGTTCGGTCGAATCTTGACCTACGTCCACTTTATAATCTCTTGTTTAAGTAACCAGAATGTTCTAGGCAAGTCATGCCTTTTTACATGGTCCTAAAAACAAAAGAATAAATTGACAATTTTATGTCAAGTAATGTCGTAGATGCTGGGCATTCCACACTCTGGGGATTTTATCTCCATCCACGCTCGCTAGCCTGAAGGTTCCATTATCAAGCCTCTGGAGGATGGCGTACGGTCCTTCCCACTTTGGGCTCAAATGTACTGGGGATGGAAAGACACGTTTCAGAACTAAGTCTCCGGGTTCAAAGGTTCGGGCTCTAACATTTTTGTTGTAGTATCGGGCGACTTATTGCTTGTGCCTCAAGGCACGCAGGTTGGCTTCGTCCCTCTTTTTTCAACCATGTCCAGGGATTCAAGGAGCAGCCTGTTATTAGTCATCGGGTCATAATAAGTGGTTATGTGAGAGGGTACTTCTAATTCAACCGGGATGACTGCTTCTGCTCCGAAAGCGAGGGAGAAAGGTGTGTGGCCAGTCGCTGACTTGTAAGTTGTCATATAGCCCCATAGAGCCAAGGGTAGCTCATCGACCCACATGGCTTTGGCCCGCTTCAATCTTTTCTTCAAAATGGATTTAATCACTTTATTTTCCGCTTCGACCTGCCCGTTCGATTGCGGATGTGCCACAGAGGTGTACCTTTTCTCGATGTGGTACTTCTGGCAAAAGTCTCTGAATTCAACGCTATCAAATTGGGTTCCGTTATCTGTTATGACGACTTTAGGAATCCCGAATCGGCATATGATGTTTCTGACGACGAAGTTAATTACTCGCTTGGTCGTGATCGTGGTCAATGGTTCTGCTTCGACCCACTTTGTGAAGTAGTCCATGGCCACAATGGCGAATTTTTCTCTTCCCTTCGCTATAGGGAGGCTTCCAATAATGTCGATTCCCCAAACAACGAAGGGCCACGGGCTCATCATCATCTTCAACTGGCTAGGGGGTGCCCTAGGAATCTTGGAAAATCTTTGGCATGCATCACATCGTCATGCGTATTTAGTTGCGTCTTTGTTTACGGTAGGCTAGAAATAGCCATAACGCAATATCTTCTTCGCCAGCGATTGTCCTCCAGTATGGTCACCGCATTCACCTTTGTGCACTTCTTTCAGTACGCGCTTGATGTCGTCATGGTCTATGCACCGGAGGAGAGGCATCGAGAATACCTGCCGATATAGGACTTCGCCTTGCATGATATATCTGTACGCTTTTCGGATAACAGCACGCCTCTCGCTCTTCTTGGTGGGAAGCGTTCCACTCATCAGAAAGTTCTTCAAGGGTGTCATCCACGACTCCCTTTCTGGTTCAATTTCCAATACGGGATCAATTTCCATCTGATCAACGCTTGGAGACTGCAATACTTCAATTGGGACCAGCTCGGTGTCTTCGGGACTGTTGGAACTGGCCATCTTTGCCAACTTGCCTGCCGTTTGATTCTCCGCTCGAGGAATATGGGATATGCTGTAGTGATCAAGGTTATCCAGCAACGTTCTTACTTCTTTTAAATATGATATCAGCCTCGGACCCTTAGCCTGAAATTCCTCATTAACCTGGTTCACAACCAACTTGGAGTCGCAAAAGATATCTAGCTTCGTTATCTCCAACTCCTTTCCGAGCTTCAGCCCGGCAATCAGGGCTTCATACTCAGAATCATTATTCGTGGCATGAAACTCCAATCTATTGGCGTAGTATATTGATCGGTCTTCGGGAGTTACAAGCACAACTCCAGCGCCAGATCGTCTGTCATTCTTGGCGTCGTCAGTATATAATTTCCAGGCATTGGGGTCAAGAAGTTGTTTCGGAGAATCAGCTTCTTCACTCACCATGTCTTCCTCTGGGATAGTGAACTCTGCTATAAAGTCTGCCAATACTTGCCCCCTTATTGATTGTCGGTGCTGGAAATTTAAATCAATCTGACTCAACTCAATGTTCCATTTGAGTAGTCTTCCTGAGGCCTCTGGCCTCTGCAGAACTTGTATAAGCGGGTGGTCAGTGTACACGGTGATGGGGTGAACTTGAAAGTAGTGGCGAAGCTTCCTGGAAGCGATCAACAAACTGTATGCAAGCTTTTCTATTCTTGGGTAGTTTTGCTCGGCTGTCGTTAATTTTTTACTCACGTAGTACATTGGCCTTTGGACTTTGTCTTCTTCCCTTACTAAGGCTGAACTTATCGCGTGGGACGACATTGCCAAGTATACGAACAAATCCTCATGGTCGATCGGTTTGGACAGTATCGGGGGTCTCTCAAGATGATTCAGAAGGTTCTGGAATGCTTCTACACAATCAGGAGTCCGTTCGAAATTGCGCTTTCCTCGCTTTATCAACTCGAAGAACGGAATACACTTGTCCGTTGCTTTGGAGGTGAATCTACTTAACGCAGCTACTTTTCATGCGAGGCTTTGCACATCTTTGATTTGTCTTAGCTTCTGAATATTTCTGATTGCCTCGATTTGGTCTGGATTGATTTCAGTTCTACGCGAACTGACGATAAATCCTAAGAACTTCCCAGAGGCAACCCCAAATGAACACTTCATAGGGTTGAGTTTCATCCCGTATCTTCAGAGGATATCAAACATCTCTGCTAAGTCGGCAGTGTGATGGGATGATTGTCTAGACTTTACTAGCATGTCGTCGATATACACCGCCATTGTCTTCCTGATTTGGTTATAGAACATTCAATTCACCAATCGTTGGTAGGTAGCACCGGCGTTCTTCAAACTGAACGACATCACTACATAGCAATACAATCCCAAATCTGTAATGAAGCTGGTATGCTCTTGATCCGGAATGTGCATAGGGATTTGGTTATATCCCGAATAGGCGTCCATGAAGGAGAGGAGTTCGTGACCTACCGTTGAATCCACCAACTGATCAATTCTTGGTAGCAGAAAACTTTCCTTCGGGCAGGCTTTGTTCTAGTCTGAGAAGTAAATACAAGTGCGCCATTTGACGTTAGCCTTCTTTACCAAAACCGGATTTGGAATCCACTTCGGGTAGGTTGAGTCTCTAATAAATCCATTACTTCTCAGCTTCTCAACTTCTTCCTTCAAGGCAGCCGATGTAACAACCCGAAAATCTGGGCCAGTTTAAAATTTTTATTTTGGAAATTTTAGCGAATTTTGATTATTTAAAATGAATTATTTTAAATAAAAACGACAAAAAATTTATTTTGAATAGAATTCGAATGTATATATTATATAGATCGTCGTTAGAATATAAATAATTATTTATATATATAAAAGGAATTGAAAATGGCGCGGTAGTTCGATAATTCGATTTCAAACTTCAAATGAATGTACCGGGTGCAAAATAAACCGTATTTTAGCGAAACCAAAAACATTAGGATCTATTTGAGAATATCTTTCCAACGAATCCTGGAAATCAAAATTTCATAGCGGGAATCAAAAGATATGTCCAAATGAAAATTCTGAATAGTCGCTATGGAATTCAAGCCCTTAAAAATAGCCATTTTGCAAACAACCTCGGATTTCGATGAAACCACTTTTGTTGGGTCCGTGATGTCAAGTTATTACGAGATTCCAAATTTCATAATTTTTTGAATCAATATGTGAGCGTGGCGAAGGAAAACGCGTTTGACCAGTTTCAGTTGATTTTAATCGACTGGAAAATGGCCATTTTTCCAACGGTCTCAGAATTTGACGAAACTAGTTTTATTAGGACCGTATCGTCAATACGAAGCTAGAAAATATTTTTCCGGAATTTTTCGAGTTAGTATGTGACCCCAGTAAATTGAAATACGCGTTCAAATTCAATATATAGAGTTATATGTTGATTTTGACGAAAATTGATCGAAACGATCGAATCAGCTTACGATACATATCCCATTGTGTTCGGAATGGGGGTAATTAGCTATGGACGACAGGCGGTGGGTCTCGTTTTGAGGTCGAAAATAAAAGTTGCTTTTTGGTGGAAAATAAAATAATAAAATAATTAAATAATAAAAAAAAAACCCTCTCCTTAAAACCCGTTGCCCCCCCGTTCAGAACGAATCGAAAAAAAATAAAAAGAAAAAAAAAACCGCACCCCATCTCGATTGCCTCGTCCTCCGCTCCATCGTCGACATGCCGCCACCACCCTCGTCAGTCGCCCCCTCCACTGCTTCACCCTACCTCGCGACGAACTCCTCTTCTCCCTCACTTCCCCCCCTTCCTCAAGCAAGGACTGCAGCTCCTCCTCCCCCTTCCGACTGCGACAGTACCCACGCCCGAACCCGGACCCGCCTCCGACGATCTCGAGCTCCCGGCGACCTTACCCCCCCTCGTTCGATTTCCAACAACCCTATACCCAAATTAGCAATCGCCAGCGAAGGGGAGCCACCTCCGACCACCGCCTGGCCGACGCAGCGCCTCAGCACTCCCTCCTCCTTCCTCCGACGCAATGTTCTTCCCCCTTCAGTCCCACCTAGCGCACGTGAGTTTTATTTATTTATTGGTTAATTCATTTTTTATTTTATTTTATTTTATTTTATGAAAGTCATGTAAATAAAAAGGTTGGACTTTTGACATTAAAAAGAAAGGAAAAACGTTGATTTTGTAAATGGAATTAACATTGATTTCATTAAATAAATTATCGATGCTTTTAAAATAGAAATAGTGATAGGATTTTTAATATAAAAGAAGTGCTTTAAAAATATGAAAGTAAGTTCTTTTATTTATGTTTTATAAAAATATTATCTTTAGGTTTATAAAAACATTATCTTTATGTTTGGAAAAAAATATCTTCTTTATATTTATAGAAAATATAAATTTTAGTTAGAAGAAAATATAATGTTTAGTTGGGAAAATATCTTGGTTCTTAAATATTTGAGCATTGCTTTTAAATTTGTATATAGGATTGTTTTAGGAAAAATATAGCTTTGTTTTTAAGCAATTGAAAAGCAAGAAAAAATATGTACATTGTATGTCAATATAAAAATATACATTATTTTTGAAAATAAAGAAAGGGCATTGTTTTCCATTGTTTTTGAAAATAAAAAGATCAGATTTTTTTTTTGATTTAGAAAAAGTTGGATTTTTATGTAAGATATTAAGGAAGAAAAGTTGTTATGTGTATGAAGTTAAAATAAAAATTCAGTTTTTATGTAGGTAGAAGTTAGATTAAAAATATAATTTTTATTATAGTAGAAGATTAAAAATATAATTTTTATTATAGTAGAAAGTTAAAAATATAATTTTTATACTAGTGGCATATTAAAAATATGATTTTTATACAGGTATGATAGTAAAAATATGATTTTTATTTATGTAGAGTAATAAAAATATAATCTTTATTAGAAGAAGCAGCGATGTAAAACATAATTTTTATATAGAAAGAAGCGTAGTAAATATACGAAGTGAAATAAAAATCTGAACTTTATTTTATCGTGAAGTAAAGGGAATATAAAAATGTGATTTTTATATATGTAGAGAATACGGGCAGTGAAAATTGACAAGAGGCAAGAACGGCGAAGATTTCTACATAAGAAGAGTCGTGGGATTGGATTAGCAATTCTGTGAGAACTTCTCACCTTTCAATTTAATTTTTCTAGTTATAAATATATACTAGGATGCAGATGATGTTTAGTAGCACCCGACACCCGTCGTCCACAGACCATGGACGGCTTGTATGCTTGTTTGTTTGATTTTGATGTGTAGTTGATTGCGTGATGTGAAATAAAATAAAATGTTTATATAGTTAAAATATTTTATAGAAAAAAATAGAAATTTTAACGTGTATATGAAATGAAATAAAAATAAACCAATCGGACGATTTGTTTATATACACACATTTGACTGATATTGATTGGGACGATAAATTTTACACATCGCCCAACTGCACAAATAAAATATGTGTTTGATTGTTTGAAACCCCACACGGGTATTGGGATGATATATGACATACACTAATCCCAATAGTTAGTTGTATGTCGATCGATTGATTGACAGACTGTTATAAGCGTTGAATATTTATATTTGATGCTTATACAGTGTAGAATGCACTTTGGATGATGGTTGATTATTCATCGTTGTTATTGTATACATGTGTTGAAGAAAATCCATATAATTAACATTATATGGTAATTGATTGTGCCTCATTCTAGTTTTGAAAAGAAATATTTGAAAAGAAATATTTGAAATAGAATATTTGAAATAGAAATATTTGAAAGGAAATATTTGAAATAGAATATTTGAAAATAGGAATATATGAAGCCGTATTGATTAGATTGACGCCATTTTGACGTGAACGATAGTTATATCGATTTTATTCATTTTATAACGAATATCGAAAGTGATTTCAAAATCTGAAATTTTGAAAAGAATTGAAATTCGAATCAAATTGAATATAAATGAATTCGAATTGAAACTGAATATAAATGAATTCGAATTGAAACTGAATATAAATGAATTCGAATTGAAATTGAATATAAATGAATTCGAATTGAAATTGAATATAAATGAATTCGAATTGAAATTGAATATAAATGAATTCGAATTGAAATTGAATTGAAAACGAACTGAAATTGAATTAGAAATCAATTTGAATTGAAATCGATTTGAAATGAATTTAAAACGAATTTATATTGGAATATTCAATTTTGATTTGAAATTGAATATGAAGTTGAAACCGTTTTGAAAATGAATTTAAAACGATTTATAAAATTCGTTTTAAAAGGAAATCGACGAAGTATAAATTATATATATTATATATATAATATAATGGCCTGAATAGAACACGCCGCGCCGCGGCAGTTCGCGAATTTCGACCATTAACTTCAAACGGATATTACGGGAAATCCGACCGTCGGATTCTCCTAAAACCGGAACCGTTGGGTTCGTATCGAAAAGAGCTTTCTAACGAATAATAGAAATTTGAAATCTAACGGTTGGATTTGGAATTATGTCCAAATCAAATTTGGAAAAGGTCGCTATAAGTGCAGTTCGATGGCCGTTGCTGGAAATCGACTGTACGGACCTTGATAAAATTATTAAAAATAGAAATAATTTGTGTAGAATCATAAGAAATGATTTGGGAAAAATCAAGATGAAAAACTCCGTATTTGAAAAGATAAAAATAGATTTTTATCGAAATGAACTAGTTTTGAACTAGAATAATAATTCTACTTATTTTTAAATAAATAAATTGGATTTGAAATGGTTTTGAAAATAACCAGAATTTCCAATGATTGCATTGGAAGGGATTTGAATCAAAATTGTCTTCGAAATATTTCGATGTTGGATTTCGTGACGACACAAATATTGTTATGGGAATTTGAAAGATATATATATATCGTTATTCCCAACACGATACTTGTTGGTCGTAGAATTTGATATTGAATATAAGCCGGTATATTTTCTATTCAGAGCCTTGTATTTAATATCAAATGTGATTTGGGTTTGTCGTGAATGGTGTCTTGACTAACACTGTTCTTGAACCCAGTTGAGAAAAGATTAAATCTTTTTATTTAGATTTAATGAAGTGTACCAATTAAATAATATTTAATTGGAATTGAATTGATATTGATTTTTGGGTTTATCGTGGATGGTGTTTTAAATAACACTTGTTCTTTAACCCGATAATTAATGGAATGTGATTTTGGGTTTATCGTGAACCGTGTTTTAAATGACACTGATTCTTTAACCCAGTTAACGATTAAAACTAAGTGGAGTTTTAATGAATCTTTAATTAGATTGAAAAGGTGTTAGAATGGAGTATCACCAGTTTTGCTCCAGGCGATAGTTAAATCTTTAATTAGATTTGAACGTGAAATGGTAATTGAATTTACCGATAACACCGTGGTGTTAGATATGAAGTATAACCAGTTTTACTTCATGGGATGAATAGGTTGGGATTGGGAAATTAAAATAAATGATTACTTCGGTGTGGTTCGTTAATCCCGACTAGTTTGAATTGATATTCAAAGAAGATTAAAGAATAAATTCAAGGAATTTATCTTTGATAAAATTTAATGGGAACCTTCCCTATGAATATGAAATTTAGAAACTAACTGTCGGTTAGCCAAGCAGAATGGTTTTCTGGATATTGATCTGATGTGGGTTTCGGCCTTCGGGGTTAATATTTGGGGAATTATTCTCTTGTTAATTTACGGTTAGTGACTGATAAATTGGAATGAGGCGTATGTTGTGTTTGTGTAACACTTATTTAAAATATACGCGAGTTATTCGGAAAGACCGGGTTTATCCCATTCTGAATAACTGATACGACGATAAGTCGAAGATGAAGATGATGGTTGAAGACCGGAAGTCTTCACGTCGTTTGGGTGATTACTGATGATCTTGATTGGGCTGTACACCCAAGAAGATGGAAACAGTTGGTGATCGTCCAGACGTACATGGAGATCGATGGATATGCGGGGTACTAGGTGCCTCCGGTTACGTTCAGACCCAGAACGGACTTGTAAATGGACTGTGTGTCTGACATTGGATTTCATTCTGTGTGACTGATATCGGTTGCATAGAGTGGTTTGTCTGTGTGGCATGCTAAGATGCAAATGATCAAGGCTTCTGTTGAAAAGCAAAGTCTTGTGGTGATGATCAAAGCACACCCTGTGTGGCACAGCTTTGTGTAACGTGAATTCACGAGCCTCACACCCCGGTTGTGAACCAAAAACGGGAGAAGGACCTCAGGGAGGGCATGCGTTTCTTTCTAGCTAGGGTGGTGTCAGTGACCTACCAGCCCTGACATTTATATACTTTTCACCTATGTGGTTGTTGCTGTTGCGAGGCGCCTCGGTTTGATCGGACGATCCGGGTCCGATGGAGTCATTCGTTGGCTCATTTACGCCCCAAAGGGCGGGGAAACGTAGTGTTCAGGCATAATAATCCACATCGGTGGACCGGCCCTGACGATCCATGGGGCAGTTGCGGCTATTCCTGAGGCTCGGGCAAGATAGTCTCGAATCGGTAGAGGACGATCCCTGGCCTCGGTTCGCAGACGGAAACCCAACTTCCAAATACGTGACATTTGCGGTTTTATTTGTAGAACCTAGTATGGTGACATAGTGGGATGGGGCGCTTATGCCGTCTATGATTGATACTTATGATTTGAAGTTGGTTTATACACTATGCACTTATAATAGTATCAAATGATTTGTTTTAAACGTACTAAGCATTCTTGGCTATTATAAGGTAAAAACCCTATCCTCCGGCTTGCGTTGCATTGTGTGATGGGAACTGGGTCTTATAATAGCTTCATTTTTCTTTATTTAGCATTGCGTTGTTTGTTTTATGCACTGGTATTCTTGGGAGGAAACCCGTTCCGTGTTATACGGCGTGGTCCCTTGATTTACCTACTTTGAAAATAAAGATTAATAACTGTTTTAGTTCTCACACCAGTCCCATGACTGACCTGGAGTTTATTGTTTTGACCTAAACTCTGGGTGCCCTTATTTTGACACGGGCAGCTAGTAGTTTTGGTTTTGCAGATTTATTTTCACAGGATCCTGGTTTACAGCTGGAACGATATCCGGAAAGCTTTGTATCCGTATATCTATTTCTAGTTGTGTATTGTATTATTTTCCGCTGCTATGTATTTAAATGTAATTTAAATCTCTGATATTTCTGTGTAATATTTATTTGTTTATACTCTGTATATTCTTGTATTCTGATGCATTGTTGTAATATACAATGAAATGTTCTTCCGTCTGCGTTCTATTTTGTCGTGTTCTCAAAACAATCAGGTGTTTCGAATGGTCTGCGTCGGTTTAGCGACTGATTCGGATCGAGCGAGATTCTCGGTCGTCACATTTGGTATCAGAGCTTTGGTTTACAAAGCTCAGAGAACAAGGCACATTAGAACCATACGAAAGAATTCATCAGATATTGGATTAGTAATATCCAATGGGAATGACTCGTTAGAGATAGGATCAGTAGTATCCTAGAACGAGTGTGAAGAGTATATTTTTTTTAAAGTGAATTTTTTTTTTTGAAAATTTAAATCAATTATTCGTAGTTGATTATTTATTTGTATTGATTAGGACAGTCTAGTATATAGAGATTTTGCATATACGTCTTGCAAACGTGTGTTCGAAATTTTAATATATTGGATAGATATAGAATCACACTCTAGTCGCCCGGAGATGATTCTGATGATGAGGCCTCATCATCAGTGTTTATATTCGAGTGACGAAAGTGAGATTTCTATATATTTCCTATTGACTGGTGTGAGAACCAAAATTAGATAGGGCCTATTGCTGTGATTTGGCATCAAAAATCTGATTTTTGACTATATATCAAAGTTATGAATTTCAAATGATAATTCACTAATTGATTGCTGATTGTGTTGTTTGATTATTGGTTGATTAATTAAAATTTAAACCATTTAGCCAAATTGTATCAAATAGTGAATATTATTGAGATTTGGTCGCATTTTCTTGCATATACTTGTACTTACATTGAACAGGTCATAGCAAAGAGGCTAGAGCAGAGAATAAAATTTGTTTGCCCGACAAATAGGTACATGTTTATCATAATTTACTGTTTTTTTGGGTGATGATGATTTTATGAGCCTATTGGCTAGCCACTTGGCTTTTTCTTTTTCTTTTTCTTTTTGAGATTAGAAGGCCTATATGGCAATTTCGGGATTTTCCCGTGGCTCCCGGTGCAGGGGAGGTTATGGCGAATTTTTTCGAAAATTTAGGATGTTAGCCAAATTTTTGAAGAATTTGAAAATTCTCAGAAACTGAAAAGTTGGAGAATGGAAGCCAGATCGAACGTAGAGTTGATTAATCAAACCACTTTCGACTTTGTTCCTTTTCGGGGACGAAAAGTTTTAAGTGGGGGAGATTGTAACAACCCGAAAATCTGGGCCAGTTTAAAATTTTTATTTTGGCAATTTTAGCGAATTTTGATTATTTAAAATGAATTATTTTAAATAAAAACGACGAAAAATTTATTTTGAATAGAATTCGAACGTATATATTACATAGATCGTCGTTAGAATATAAATAATTATTTATATATATAAAAGGAATTGAAAATGGCGCGGTAGTTCGATAATTCGATTTCAAACTTCAAATGAATGTACCGGGTGCAAAATAAACCGGATTTTAGAGAAACCAAAAACATTATGATCTATTTGAGAATATCTTTCCAACGAATCCTGGAAATCAAAATTTCATAGCGGGAATCAAAAGATATGTCCAAATGAAAATTCTGAATAGTCGCTATGGAATTCAGGCCCTTAAAAATAGCCATTTTGCAAACGACCTCGGATTTCGATGAAACTACTTTTGTTGGGTCCGTGATGTCAAGTTATTGCGAGATTCCAAATTTCATAATTTTTCGAATCAATATGTGAGCGTGGCAAAGGAAAACGCGTTTGACCAGTTTCAGTTGATTTTAATCGACTGGAAAATGGCCATTTTACCAACGGTCTCAGAATTTGACGAAACTAGTTTTATTAGGACCGTACCGTCAATACGAAGCTAGAAAATATTTTTCCAGAATTTTTCGAGTTAGTATGTGACCCCAGTAAATTGAAATACGCGTTCAAATTCAATATATAGAGTTATATGTTGATTTTGACGAAAACTGATCGAAACGATCGAATCAACTTACGATACATATCCCATTGTGTTCGGAATGGGGGTAATTAGCTATGGACGACAGGCGGTGGGTCTCGTTTTGAGGTCAAAAATAAAAGTTGCTTTTTGGTGGAAAATAAAATAATTAAATAATAATAATAAAAAAAAAACCCTCTCCTTAAAACCCGTTGCCCCCTCCCCCGTTCAGAACGAATCGAGAAAAAAAAAACCGCACCCCATCTCGATTGCCTCCTCCTCCGCTCCATTGTCGACACTCCGCCACCACCCTCGTCAGTCGCCCCCCTCCACTGCTTCACCCTACCTCGCGACGAACTCCTCTTCTCCCTCACTTCCCCCCCCCTTCTTCAAGCAAGAACTGCAGCCCCTCCTCCCCCTTCCGACTGCGACAGTACCCACGCCCGAACCCGGACCCGCCTCCGACGATCTCGAGCTCCCGGCGACCTTACCCCCCCTCGTTCAATTTCCAACAACCCTATACCCAAATTAGCAATCGCCAGCGAAGGGGAGCCACCTCCGACCACCGCCTGGCCGACGCAGCGCCTCAGCACTCCCTCCTCCTTCCTCCGACGCAATGTTCTTCCCCCTTCAGTCCCACCTAGCGCACGTGAGTTTTATTTATTTATTGGTTAATTCATTTTTTATTTTATTTTATTTTATTTTATGAAAGTCATGTAAATAAAAAGGTTGGACTTTTGACATTAAAAAGAAAGGAAAAACGTTGATTTTGTAAATGGAATTAACATTGATTTCATTAAATAAATTATCGATGCTTTTAAAATAGAAATAGTGATAGGATTTTTAATATAAAAGAAGTGCTTTAAAAATATGAAAGTAAGTTCTTTTATTTATGTTTTATAAAAATATTATCTTTAGGTTTATAAAAACATTATCTTTATGTTTGGAAAAAAATATCTTCTTTATATTTATAGAAAATATAAATTTTAGTTAGAAGAAAATATAATGTTTAGTTGGGAAAATATCTTGGTTCTTAAATATTTGAGCATTGCTTTTAAATTTGTATATAGGATTGTTTTAGGAAAAATATAGCTTTGTTTTTAAGCAATTGAAAAGCAAGAAAAAATATGTACATTGTATGTCAATATAAAAATATACATTATTTTTGAAAATAAAGAAAGGGCATTGTTTTCCATTGTTTTTGAAAATAAAAAGATCAGATTTTTTTTTTGATTTAGAAAAAGTTGGATTTTTATGTAAGATATTAAGGAAGAAAAGTTGTTATGTGTATGAAGTTAAAATAAAAATTCAGTTTTTATGTAGGTAGAAGTTAGATTAAAAATATAATTTTTATTATAGTAGAAGATTAAAAATATAATTTTTATTATAGTAGAAAGTTAAAAATATAATTTTTATACTAGTGGCATATTAAAAATATGATTTTTATACAGGTATGATAGTAAAAATATGATTTTTATTCATGTAGAGTAATAAAAATATAATCTTTATTAGAAGAAGCAGCGATGTAAAATATAATTTTTATATAGAAAGAAGCGTAGTAAATATATGAAGTGAAATAAAAATCTGAACTTTATTTTATCGTGAAGTAAAGGGAATATAAAAATGTGATTTTTATATATGTAGAGAATACGGGCAGTGAAAATTGACAAGAGGCAAGAACGGCGAAGATTTCTACATAAGAAGAGTCGTGGGATTGGATTAGCATTTCTGTGAGAACTTGTCACCTTTCAATTTAATTTTTCTAGTTATAAATATATACTAGGATGCAGACGGTGTTTAGTAGCACCCGACACCCGTCGTCCACAGACCATGGACGGCTTGTATGCTTGTTTGTTTTATTTTGATGTGTAGTTGATTGCGTGATGTGATGTGAAATGAAATAAAATATTTATATAGTTAAAATATTTTATAGAAAAAAAATAGAAATTTTAACATGTATATGAAATGAAATAAAAATAAACCAATCGGACGATTTGTTTATATACACACATTTGACTGATATTGATTGGGACAATAAATTTTACACATCGCCCAATTGCACAAATAAAATCTGTGTTTGATTGTTTGAAACCCCACACGGGTATTGGGATGATATATGACATACACTAATCCCAATAGTTAGTTGTATGTCGATCGACTGATTGACAGACTGTTATATGCGTTGAATATTTATATTTGATGCTTAAACAGTGTAGAATGCACTTTGGATGATGGTTGATTATTCATCGTTGTTATTGTATACGTGTGTTGTAGAAAATCCATATAATTAACATTATATGGTAATTGATTGGGCCTCATTCCAGTTTTGAAAAGAAATATTTGAAAAGAAATGTTTGAAATAGAATATTTGAAATAGAAATATTTGAAAGGAAATATTTGAAATAGAATATTTGAAAATAGGAATATATGAAGCTGTATTGATTTGATTGACGCCATTTTGACGTGAACGATAGTTATATCGATTTTATTCATTTTATAACGAATATCGAAAGTGATTTCAAAATCTGAAATTTTGAAAAGAATTGAAATTCGAATTAAATTGAATGTAAATGAATTCGAATTGAAACTGAATATAAATGAATTCGAATTGAAACTGAATATAAATGAATTCGAATTGAAATTGAATATAAATGAATTCGAATTGGGATTGAATATAAATGAATTCGAATTGAAATTGAATATAAATGAATTCGAATTGAAATTGAATTGAAAACGAACTGAAATTGAATTAGAAATCAATTTGAATTGAAATTGATTTGAAATGAATTTAAAACGAATTTATATTGGAATATTCAATTTTGATTTGAAATTGAATATGAAGTTGAAACCGTTTTGAAAATGAATTTAAAACGATTTATAAAATTCGTTTTAAAAGGAAATCGACGAAGTATAAATTATATATATAATATAATGGCCTGGATAGAACGCGCCGCGCCGCGGCAGTTCGCGAATTTCGACCATTGACTTCGAACGGATATTACGGGAAATCCGACCGTCGGATTCTCCTAAAACCGTAACCGTTGGGTTCGTATCGAAAAGAGCTTTCTAACGAATATTAGAATTTTGAAATCTAACGGTTGGATTTGGAATTATTTCCACATCAAATTTGGAAAAGGTCGCTATAAGTGCAGTTCGATGGCCGTTGTAACAACCCGTATTTTCAATAACCTGTTATAACGTAAATCGAGGCAGAATTTAATTTATAAATCTGAATCAAGGGAAACGGGATATGCCATTGCGTTCGTCTCGGAAAAATACGCGAAATAGAGTTCGAGTTTTCGAAAATCGGAGTCCGTATGACCCGATTAAGGCCCAACGAAGTTTTCAGAAAATTTCAAAGTAAAAACAGATTTCAAATTCAAGTTTGAATTTGGAAAATTGGCTCATATTGGGGCAGGCGGGAAAATTCCCGCCAGAGCACCCACGTCGACAGCCCTGTCGACTTGGGAGTCGACTTGGTTGGACCCAAGTCGACAGCCCTGTCGACTTGGCTGTCGACTTGGTCCAGCCGGGCAGTTTTGCTTGGTGCACCATTTTGGGTTTGTGTTGAGCTTGGGGGCCAGATTCGGTTTTGAGGGCTGAGATTGGAACTAGGGTTTAATCCTAAGGCTAAAACTAGTCCTAATCTCTATAAATAAGGCCCTAACCTAACCCTAAATCATCATTATTCATTCATACAACTAAACTATGGCAAAATCAATCCTCTCATGGCCTCCACTCTCTTCATAAAATTCCTAAATAAATTTCTATGAGATTTTCCATGCATACAAGTGTTTTCAAGCTTGTATGAGCATCATTAGCTTGCATTCAAGTCAAGTTTCTATATTTGCATCATAAAGCAAGGGTTTTGATCATTTTGGCTTAAGGGTTTTTCTATTGAAGCTTGCATTTTGGGTTTAATTGGTTGCATAAGGGCTTTGTCATATTTTTGTGCCTTCATAAGCATTGTAAGCCCTTTTCTACTTTCATATTTAAACTCTAAAGCTAATGAATGATGCAAGTTGTGTTTGATCATTATGATATGATATGCAAGTTTATCATGTTATGCAAGTATGCTATGATATGATATGCAAGTTTATCATGATATGTTATGCAAGTTTACTATGATGTAATATGCAAGTCTATCATGTTATGTATGCAAGTTTGCTATGTTATGATATGCAAGTTGCCATGTTATGTATGCAAGTTTGGGTTGATCATCTCACTCATGTTATCATGTTATGCAAGCTTATCTTGGGTTTATGAGCCTAAAGCTTCAAGCTTTATGCTAAAGGTTGCATTTTGGCAACATGTAGGTTATCATATCTCTTATGATAACTTGCATGTGAGGCTAAATGCGAACTTATGGTCATTTCTACATGTCATTTATCACCATGTATCACCAATATGCTAAGTTTGGTTTTATGCATGCTTTTGAAGCCTAAAATGTAATATGCAAGTATATGAACATATGTACATTTCATATGCCACCATGTTAAACTTGTGGCTTCAACACATTTATGTCATGATTATGCCAAGTTCCCTCTTTCTATCCTTTATGCGCTAATTGCGATATGTAAGCGATGGGATTGCGTTCGGGGTTGGGTAAACTTAAAAGACATAAAAACATAAGATTGGGAATTTACCTATTAAGTTAGGTCTACCCAATTGCTTGAAAAGTGTAATATGTTTTGGAAACATGATGGACATGACACTTAGAAAAGATAAGTGTGACCAACTCGAGGTTGGGTTGAGTTTGTAGCGTAAACCTACCCGGAACCGACCGGCTTAACTAGTTGCTACAAACAATAGGACCCAATGTGAGAAGTTGGTCATGTTGTACCTTGAACCCGAGGTTAGACCAAGTTGTGGTGTAAAGCTACCCGGACCCGCCCAGCTTAACTAGTAACCACAACAAGGTCTAATGTGAGAGGTTAAGGCGCATTAAATTAATTAATGCCTCGTGATTAGGGTTAAGTCATGGTCCACTTAATACTTAACCAATTTGGGCTTGGTAGATTAATCAAGGTTAAGTCGTAAACTCATCGTTACACTTAACCAAGTTAATTCATGATTAGCAAGAGGGTTAAACCGTACTTAACCCACTAGAAAATCCTAGCAATGGGGGTCCACTCCAGCAGTAATCCCAAGTTTGTATCATTAAGGCCCTAGGGTCTAGGCTAGGGAGGGAGCACGATTACTGGACTGGAGGTAAGTGACCAAAAACGACGGCAGAAGGGTACGCCGGTGTAGTTCCGGGCGGACTATGGTCGTGCACACAGTCCGAAGCCGGGGAAAACATGCACGGGTACCAGTAGATCGAGACTGTGCACTCATGTTTATGGTGTCCAGGGGTTGACACCCTAGGGCTTGATACACCCGACGGGAGACCCTGCACAGTCTGACTACAATTATGTTTGGGCCGCATTGACACCAACACGTGACGAGTTAGGCTTAGGGAGCCGATCGATTAGACCGTTGGTTGGACCTCGTATTAGGGTCAAACCATGTTATTGGACCTCATATTAGGGTCGCTTCATGTTATTGGACCTCGTGTTAGGGGTACTTCATGTTATTGGGCCAAAGCTTGGGCCAAGGGATCAATACTTGTTTATTCAAGTCATGTTAGTTTGCTAGTACACCTGTGGTGCAAAACCTTAATCCTGATTATGCAATGACACCTTTATCTACCTTGTTAGTTAATCATCATGCTAGTATGTTGTTATCCTTATGTTCATCCCAGCTTTCATCATGCCAGTTAACTTTATCAGTTTACATTGATTGTAGTAGGGCTTACTCAGTCTTTTTGACTGACCTGTTTTCTTTCGCCTCTTTTCTTCCGTTTCCCCCCCAGGTTCTCAGGGTGGGAATATTGGAGCTTAGCTTGGATTTCTGATCGCTTGCTTGTGGGATTTTAGCTCATGTACGGTCTTGACATGAAGCTAGCTATGGTTATCACTTATTTTGGGGATAGTACTTATGTATTTCAGTTTTTCAGTAATGTTGTTTTTATCTAGACTTGTGTATTTGGAAAGTTGACATTATGTTGTACCAGACTTGTTTTGAAATAGTTTGAAATCTTCCGCTGTTTTATCTATGTTATTTACTCTGTTTACATATATACATATGTTCTTATTCTGCCTTGATATATCGTTATGCATGTTTACCTGATTCAAACGCCCCTCCAAAGTCAGAATGCTTGCAAGAGCCACCCTGGCGGAGGTGGGGTGTTACAGCCGTTGCTGGAAATCGACTGTACGGGCCTTGATAAAATTATTAAAAATAGAAATAATTTGTGTAAAATCATAAGAAATGATTTGGAAAAAATCGGGATGAAAAACTCCGTATTTGAAAAGATAAAAATAGATTTTTATCGAAATGAACTAGTTTTGAACTAGAATAATAATTCTACTTATTTTTAAATAAATAAATTGGATTTGAAATGGTTTTGAAAATAACCAGAATTTCCAATGATTGCATTGGAAGGGATTTGAATCAAAATTGTCTTCGGAATATTTCGATGTTGGATTTCGTGACGATACAGATATTGTTATGGGAATTTGAAAGATATATATATCGTTATTCCCAACACGATATTTGTTGGTCGTAGAATTTAATATTGAATATAAGCCGGTATATTTTCTATTCAGAGCCTTGTATTTAATATCAAATGTGATTTGGGTTTGTCGTGAATGGTGTCTTGACTAACACTGTTCTTGAACCCAGTTGAGAAAAGATTAAATCTTTTTATTTAGATTTAATGAAGTGTACCAATTAAATAATATTTAATTGGAATTGAATTGATATTGATTTTTGGGTTTATCGTGGATGGTGTTTTAAATAACACTCGTTCTTTAACCCGATAATTAATGGAATGTGATTTTGGGTTTATCGTGAACCGTGTTTTAAATGACACTGATTCTTTAACCCAGTTAACGATTAAAACTAAGTGGAGTTTTAATGAATCTTTAATTAGATTGAAAAGGTGTTAGAATGGAGTATCACCAGTTTTGCTCCAGGCGATAGTTAAATCTTTAATTAGATTTGAACGTGAAATGGTAATTGAATTTACCGATAACACCGTGGTGTTAGATATGAAGTATAACCAGTTTTACTTCATGGGATGAATAGATTGGGATTGAGAAATTAAAATAAATGATTACTTCGGTGTGGTTCGTTAATCCCGACTAGTTTGAATTGATATTCAAAGAAGATTAAAGAATAAATTCAAGGAATTTATCTTTGATAAAATTAATGGGAACCTTCCCTATGAATATGAAATTTAGAAACTAACTGTCGGTTAGCCAAGCAGAATGGTTTTCTGGATATTGATCTGATGTTGGTTTCGGCCTTCGGGGTTAATATTTGGGGAATTATTCTCTTGTTAATTTACGGTTAGTGACTGATAAATTGGAATGAGGCGTATGTTGTGTTTGTGTACACTTATTTAAAATATACGCGAGTTATTCGGAAAGACCGGGTTTATCCCATTCTGAAAACTTGATACGACGATAAGTCGAAGATGAAGACGATGGTTGAAGACCGGAAGTCTTCACGTCGTTTGGGTGATTACTGATGATCTTGATTGGGATGTACACCCAAGAAGATGGAAACAGTTGGTGATCGTCCAGACGTACATGGAGATCGATGGATATGCGGGGTACTAGGTGCTTCCGGTTACGTTCAGACCCAGAACGGACTTGTAAATGGACTGTGTGTCTGACATTGGATTTCATTCTGTGTGACTGATATCGGTTGCATAGAGTGGTTTGTCTGTGTGGCATGCTAAGATGCAAATGATCAAGGCTTCTGTTGAAAAGCAAAGTCTTGTGGTGATGATCAAAGCACACCCTGTGTGGCACAACTTTGTGTAACGTGAATTCACGAGCCTCACACCCCGGTTGTGAACCAAAAACGGGAGAAGGACCTCAGGGAGGGCATGCGTTTCTTTCTAGCTAGGGTGGTGTCAGTGACCTACCAGCCCTGACATTTATATACTTTTCACCTGTGTGGTTGTTGCTGTTGCGAGGCGCCTCGGTTTGATCGGACGATCCGGGTCCGATGGAGTCATTCGTTGGCTCATTTACGCCCCAAAGGGCGGGGAAACGTAGTGTTCAGGCATAATAATCCACATCGGTGGACCGGCCCTGACGATCCATGGGGCAGTTGCGGCTGTTCCTGAGGCTCGGGCTAGACAGTCTCGAATCGGTAGAAGACGATCCCTGGCCTCGGTTCGCAGACGGAAACCCAACTTCCAAATACGTGACATTTGCGGGTTTATTTGTAGAACCTAGTATGGTGACATAGTGGGATGGGGCGCTTATGCCGTCTATGATTGATACTTATGATTTGAAGTTGGTTTATACACTATGCACTTATAATAGTATCAAATGATTTGTTTTAAACGTACTAAGCATTCGTGGCTATTATAAGGTAAAAACCCTATCCTCCGGCTTGCGTTGCATTGTGTGATGGGAACTGGGTCTTATAATAGCTTCATTTTTCTTTATTTAGCATTTCGTTGTTTGTTTTATGCACTGGTATTCTTGGGAGGAAACCCGTTCCGTGTTATACGGCGTTGTCCCTTGATTTACCTACTTTGAAAATAAAGATTAATAACTGTTTTAGTTCTCACACCAGTCCCATGACTGACCTGGAGTTTATTGTTTTGACCTAAACTCTGGGTGCCCTTATTTTGACACGGGCAGCTAGTAGTTTTGGTTTTGCAGATTTATATTCACAGGATCCTGGTTTACAGCTAGAACGATATCCGGAAAGCTTTGTATCCGTATATCTACTTCTAGTTGTGTATTGTATTATTTTCCGCTGCTATGTATTTAAATGTAATTTAAATCTCTGATATTTCTGTGTAATATTTATTTGTTTATACTCTGTATATTCTTGTATTCTGATTCATTGTTGTAATATACAATGAAATGTTCTTCCGTCTGCGTTCTATTTTGTCGTGTTCTCAAAACAATCAGGCGTTTTGAACGGTCTGCGTCGGTTTAGCGACTGATTCGGATCGAGCGAGATTCTCGGTCGTCGCAGCCGACCTCTCTGGGCCAAGCATTCGCCTTTTCTATTTAACGGGTGGATGCTTCGGATTGATGCTTAATGAATGACTCATGATCGAGGGGGATATCCCACACATGTCAGCGTGAGTCCAGGCAAACACATCCAAATTAGCTTTTAGGAAATCAGTTAGTTCTCTTGTTCGAAAAGGGTCTAACTGGGATCCAATCTTCGATACCTTCGCCGAGTCATCATCATCGATTGGTACATCCACAATTGTTTCGTTTGGAGTCTCCATTCTGCCCACGGGCTCTTCTTCCTCTCTGGGATCTATGTCCTTGAGCAGTTCTCTGGGCGGCTCCTTCGAGGTTGTTTTCTTTAGTTGCTACAACGATTCCTCCCTTGGAGGGGAGGGAGCGTCTTTTGTCTCTAAATCTCTTCCTTTACGCAGCAACTTTAATTCCGCTATGTGGCAGGCTCATGCTACGACCTGATCTACTCTGATTATTCCTACTCCTGCATCCGTTGGGAACTTCAACAGGAGACACCAGGGTGCAATGAAGGCTCTGATTCTGCCAGGGCCGACCGGCCCAAAAAGGCGTTATACGGTGATTCTATGTCCAAGACCACGAAAGGGAGAATCCTCACTCTCCGGCAATCTCCTTCTCCCAGGGTCACCGACAACTTTACATATCCGATCGGGGAAGTTGAGGCTCCATTAACGCCGCGGACCCATCCCTCGCAAGGCTTCAAGTCTTTCGCTTCCAACTTCATCTGATCAAATGCTTTCTTGAACAGAATGTTGACAGAGCTTCCATTGTCCACTAAGACTTTATGGACTATAGCCGGACCAATAGTGATTGTGATCACCAATGGGTCTTTAGTTGGGGAATGGACTCCAATACTCTCTCTATCGCGGAATATAACATCATCAAACATTGTTTTTTGTTGTTTGATTGGGGCAGAATCGTCAGGATTACTGCATTCTCCAACTTCAAGGTATTTTTTAGCCGCGTTGACATACTGATCCATTGCCCTGAAGCTGTGTCATGCCAGATGAAGCCCTCCGACTATGGTGTTGATTACAATATTCTTCCCTTTTTGCTGAGGGGTAGGTCTAGCAATAGGTTGGTTTTGGTTCGGGGCCTGTCCAGCTTGCCCCCTGTCTCTTGGAGCCACCTTATACTCGTCTAGTTTTCCCTCTCGGAGTAGCTTTTCAACCACATCTCTCAAATGGCGACATTCGTTGGTGGATTGACCATGAACCTGGTGGAAAAGGCAGAACTTTCCAGTTTCACGTTCCTTCTCCGTCGAATCCCTTGGGGGAGGCCTCTTGTACTGGAGAACATTATAAGTATCCATAAAGATGTTCTCTAACGTATCATTTAACGGTGTAAAGTTCTCAAATGGTCTGGACCGAGGGCTTCTCTGGGAATCATTCCCCCGGTTCTTCTTCCGACTGTTGTTTCCTGATTGACGACCATTTCCTTGACTCTTATTTCCGACATTCATCTCTACTTTCCCTGAGCTATCTCCTGTCTGCTTGATGGCCACATTGCTCTGTATATTCTCTTTATCGACAGCCTTCCTCTTCCGGTTGGCGTATACCTCTTCCTGACGTAGGCGGACATTGGCTTTTTCGTAGAATATCTCTCTGGTCAAGGGTGGTTTGCCGGCTAAGTATCTTCCAACTCAGTATCTTTGTCCACTCCATCAATTATGGCCATCAAAACGGTTTGTTCGTTAGGGTCCCTTACCTCCGTGACTACCAGGTTAAAGCGGTCTAGATAGGACCTCAAAGATTCATCGGGAAGTTGTTTAATGAGGGATAGCTCAATGACATTCTTGGACCTTTGGGCATGAAGCCGGAATTGATTTACAAATTTTTCACTCAATTCCCTGAAATTGGATATTGATCGTGCTGGCAAGCGGGTAAACCACAGTAATGCCACATCTATCAGGAATATCAGAAATGCTTTACACTTCACGGCGTCGGAGGCTGCAATGACATTCATGGACCATGAGTATCTCATCAATTGTGGAACTAGGTCTGTCCTGCCAGCATAACAATTCATAGTTGGCATGTTGAAGCGCCTTGGAAATGTGACGTCCAATATGTCATCTGTAAAGGGTGTATGACTACGGTCTACACCCCAATCTTCATTCCTCTGCCCCCGACTGTCCGCCATGATCTGTCTGACCATTACCTCAAGGTTTGCGCTGGTCAATGTAGATTCAGGATCGACACTCCTTGCCCTGCGGGGTCCTCCAATGTCTCTTCGGCGTACTTCTGTGAAGTCTAGAGCCTGAGCAGAGCTCCCTTGCCTCACCAATCTTCATTCCTCTGCCCCCGACTGTCCGCCATGATCTGTCTGACCATTACCTCAAGGTTTTCCCTGGTCAATGTAGATTCAGGATCAACACTCCTTGCCCTACGGGGTCCTCCAATGTCTCTTCGGCGTACTTATGTAAAGCCTGGAGCCTGAGCAGAGCTCCCTTGCCTCCTATTACCACGGTCAATCACATGGCGAGGGGGTTGCGGTGGTCGATTCTCAACAGGATCATTAACAATCTGCGCTCCAAGACGCGCTGCAGGATTATTCAGATTATGGTCGACGGGTCCTAGGTTAAGTGCCGCCTCTTCTCGAGAAGGGAGCGATCCAAATCGAAGTTGTTCTATATTTTCAGGCCTTTCCAATGATCGCCGTGGAGGTCTTGGAGATTCCCCAGACGAAGACGAGTATTCTGGAGTCAAAGGACGGGTTGGCGGAGGTGTCCACTGCCTTTGGAGATCATCAATACGCCTGTCCAATGCAGTAAGGTTCTGTCGTAACAGGGAACTCTCTTGCCTTTGGGCTGCCAACTCATCATTCGTCCTCTCCAACATATCGAGGATGCGAGAAAGGTCTCCTTCAGTGGCTGGGGCAGAAGGGTTAAACTGATAGTCAATATTCTCTCTTATACGTAAAGATCCCGAGCTAGGTCGAGCAGAAGTACCAGCACGAGCAGAACGAGCCATAATTTCCTTTCCGGGTCGAGTTGTGGTCCTGTAGTCATTTTGGTTCGTGACCCCCTATTGCTGACGGCTCGTGGTATCTTCTGCATGGAGGCTCGTGGTGGCTCCCTGGAGGTGGTTCATGGTAGTGTGAGTAGGGCGGTTCGTGACATTGTCCTCGGATCGGGTCGTGACGCCCTCTGCAGGTCGGATCGCCCCCTCTTCTTAACGAACCGGAGAGTCCAGTTCGACCTGCTCGTGAACGCTTTCTTCGTTTGCGGTTTCGTTTGCTTGTGAAGCTCGTGCATCCTTGGATTTCTTTCCAGCCATAATGTCTTAGCTTTGTAAAAATCTTCAAAAACTAAAACAGTGGAGATTCAGACTATTTTCTTTGGACTTGAATATCCAAATAGTAGGGTAATAATCCGATATGCTGAGATTTCAATTCTCAGTGAAAGCACCGAAATGTTAGATCTGGATTTGGCTCTAACACCCAAGTTGTTCAGAATTACCGAGATTAATGACTAGAAATAACAGAAATTGCAATGATCACACTAGACTTATAGTAGTTCGGCGTTAACGAGCCTAAGTCCACTTTATATTCTTTGATTATACGTAGAATGAAAGTACAATCAATGATTTCTCTCAATCTCACAATTACAACGATGATTCACTCAGTAATTTCGTGATAATGTTGATAAGAAAATAATGGAGGAGCAACAATTATGACAACAACACTTAGAATTGCCAAAAGATCCTGAAAAATGCCAAATGCAGGGCTATTTATAGGTGACATCTGCAGACGGTTCGTGATAACACGTGGTACGGATCCCGAGGTTCTCGGACTGGCTCGTGGCTTGATAAAGAAATGGTCAATATGGCAGTTATGGATAGGTGTCACAAGATCCTGATTTTTCGTATCGTGGAAGATTGGATCATGGCCATCATTTTTGGGCTTGAGATCGGGTCGTGGTAATGGTTTGGGATCAGGTCGTGACGATGGTTTTGGTCATGGGGGATCATCACGAGCGGGTCGTGATAGTGGAGGCACGAACAGAGGACGACTGGATGAGCACAACCAGGCTTGTATGGCTTTTACGAGTGAGACTTCGTATTGAACTTGTGTGTGAACCTTGGTGGCTTGGTCCAAAAGCTAGCCAACAAAAGGTATTGTTATAAACACCATAGTTAGGGGACTACACCCAGCTGGGTCCAGTAACAGGGCGATGGAACAATATGTTAATGCGGCCAAGCATCCCGAGATATGAGAATGTAGTAACCTCGAAGAAGCCGCACCAGTAAAACAACAGAAGACAGCCACTGATGATATCATCTTCCGAGATAGAGAAATTGTTGGGGTTGAAGCACCAAGCACTGATCCATTAGTAATAACTACCATTATTGGACCTGCAATAGTCAAGAAAGTTCTTGTGGACAATGGGAGTTCTGTAAACATCCTATTTAAAAAGGTTTTCGATTAGATGAAACAGGTAATGAAAGACTTAAAGCCATTTGAAGGTTGGATTAATGGCTTTAACGGAACCTCAACCGCCCCAATCAGAGTAATAGACTTACCCATAGAATTAGGCAAGGGTGAGCGTAGAAGAGTGAGGATCCTCCAGTTCGTCATTATGGACATCGACTCACCTTATAATGCTTTCTTAGGATAGACGGCAATTTTGGAGTTCAGGGCTTTCATTGCTCCATGGTGCCTACTAAAGAAATTCCCGAAAGACGCTGGAGTGGGAATGATTCGAAGCGATCAAGTGACTGGAAGGGCCTGCTATATGGTAGAGTTAAAAATGTTGCGTAACAGAAAGGGTTCAGAACCTACAAACACTTCTTCTCATGTTGAGGAAAACTCCGCATAACAGCTAAAGACAATACCGCCTAGGGAATCGCCTGATGAAATTCCTGAAGATATCGATCCCAGAGAAGACGAGGAACCAGGAACTAGAAAGGCAACACCTAACGAGGTGACTATTGATATCCGAATCGATAACGATGACCCGACAAAGGTCTTGAAGATTGGATCCCATTTGGATTCTTTCCGGATGAAATAATTAACTGATTTTCTGAAAGCGAACCTTGATGTGTTTTCTTGGAATCATGCTGACATGTGTGGAATTTCTCCTGCGATCATGAGCCGTTCACTAAGCCTAAACCCAAAACATCCTCCAGTGAAGCAAAAAAGGCGTATGTTGAGCCCAGAAAGGTCAGCAGCCTTAAAGGAAGAAGTAGTGAAGCTAAGGAATAACAGGTTCATCTGAGACTCAACATACCCCGATTGGATATCGAATCCCGTCCTGGTCAAGAAATCAAATGGGAAGTGGCGCACATGCATTGACTTTTCTGATTTGAACAAAGCCCGCCCAAAGTGTAGTTTTCCACTCCCCAGGATTAATCAGTCGGTAGACTCAATGGCGGGACACGAACTTCTCTCCTTCATGGATACATACTCAGGGTACAACCAGATCCCCATGCATGTACCGGATCAAGAGCACACAAGTTATATTACAAACTTGGGATTGTACTGTTATGTGGTGATGCCATTTGGACTAAAGAATGCTGGAGCCACGTATCAACGTTTGGTAAACAGAATGTTCTATAATCAGATCGAGAATACAATGGAAGTATATGTAGATGACATGCTTGTGAAGTCCAGGCAGTCCTCCGATCACACAAAAGATTTGGCTGAAATGTTTGACATTCTACGGAGGTACGGGATGAAGTTGAACCCCTTAAAATGCTCATTTGGGTTGCGTTAGGAAAATTCCTTGGTTTCATTGTCAGTTCTCGAGGGATCGAGATTAATCCTGACCAAATTGCGACGATCAGGAACATAGAAGAGCCACGAAAGATCAGAGATGTATAGAGCCTGGCAGGAAAAGTTGCAGCGTTAAGCAGGTTCATATCCAAAGCCATAGACAAATGTGTTCCTTTCTTTGACTTGATTAAAAGGGGGAAGCGAAACATCGAGTGGACTCCCGACAGCGTAGAGGCTTTTCATAACTTATTGGATCTGCTGGAGAAACCACCAATTTTATCTAAACCAGTAGACCATGAGGACCTATTTATATATTTAGCAGTATCATCTCATGCCGTCAGCTTAGCTCTGGTACGCGAGGAAGACAAAGTCCAGAGGCCGGTGTATTACGTAAGCAAGAAGTTAGCAGCGGTTGAATGCAATTATCCAAAAATAGAAAAACTTGCTTATAGTCTCTTGATCGCATCCCGAAAGCTCCGTCATTATTTCCAAGCTCATATGATAGTCATATACGCTGATCAACCACTCCGATAGGTATTGCAACGACTTGAGGCATCGGACAACTGCTTAAGTGGAACATCGATTTGAGCCAGTTCATTTTCATTTTCCAGCCAAGGAGATCGATAAGGGGACAAGCTCTAGCTAACTTCATAGAAGAATTCACAATCCCCGAGGAAGATGCATTGGACGATAAGGCTAACCCTTTATAGCAAAATTTAGAACTTAGTCCCTGAAAATTGTATACAGACAGGGATAAGAATGATCGAATGTCCGGTGCCGGAGTTGTTTTAACAACTCCTGAAGGACGATCGATCTATTATGCCTTACGACTTGAATTGTCAGCCACCAACAATGATTCCGAGTATGAAGCCCTGATTATCGAGCTAAAACTCGCTAAAAAATTGGGGGTGACCACACTAAACATATTCTGTGATTCCAAAATAATTGTTTGCCAGGTTCGAAAGGAATTTGAAACCAGGGGACCCCGACTCGTCGCTTACCTTTAAAAGGTGGAGGATTTACTAGGCAACTTGGAGCATTATAGCATAACTCATATCCCGAGAACAAATAACTAGAAAGCAGACAGACTGGCTAAGTTAGCAAGCTCTGACAATCCAGAAGATACTGAAATGGGATAGAAGTGCTGAAGTCACCAAGCTTCCATCAGATAGAAGTTGACCCAGTACTGGAAGCAGAACCAGAAAGGGAATCATGGATGACACCAATCAAGAACTTCCTTAAAAACGGAGCACTTCCCACGAGGAGAAGCGAGAGGCGAGTTTTGATTCGTAAAGCCGCAAGATATGTCTTACAAGACGAAACACTATACTGCCAGGGACTTTCCATGCCTTTACTTCAGTGTATAGCACATGACGACATCAAACGTGTACTAAAAGAAGTGCATGAAGATGAATGTGGAGACCACACCGGAGGCCAGGCATTGGCGAAGAAAGTATTGAGGTATGGCTACTTCTGGCCTACCATAAACAAAGATGCAGTTGATCATTCACGACGCTGTGACAAGTGCCAGAAATTTGCCAGAATTCCCAGAGCACCTCCGCGTCAACTTAAGTCAATGGTGAGACCGTGGCCATTTGCTACATGGGGAATTGACATCATTGGAACCCTTTCGATCGCTAAAGGTGGGGCTAAGTACGCAATTGTAGCAGTAGATTATTTTACGAAATAGGCGAAAGCCGAACCTTTAACTACAATCACGATGAAAAGGGTGATCAATTTTGTGGTCAGAAACATCATCTGTCGATTTGGGATACCTCAAACTATCATAAATGATAATGGAACCCAATTTGATAGCACAGAATTCAGGAACTTATGCCAGAAATACAAAATTGATAAGAGATACACTGCGGTAGCTCACCCACAATCAAACGGACAAGTTGAAGCAATAAATAAAGTCATTAAGTCCATTCTTAAAAAGAGTTGGAGCGAGCAAAAGCAATGTGGGTTGACGAATTACTACTAGCATTGTGGGCCTACCGGACGACCTACAAGATGGCAACGGGTCACACCCCTTTTCACACTCCTTTGGATCAGAAGCGGTAATTCCGGTGGATCTTAAAGTTCCCACTCATAGGGTGACGTATTACGATCCGATGACAAACAAAGTGCTCTTCCTTGAATCCTTAGATATGGACAAAAAGAAGAGAGATGAAGCAGACTTACGTGCCTCGAGGAATCGACGTTAAGTGGCAAGTTACTTTGACAGGAAGGCCCGTCCTCGGACATTCGAACCTGGAGACTTAGTATTGAAACGTGTCTTCCCACCCCCGGTTCATTTAGGTCTGAAGTGGGAAGGACCATATGCCATCTAGCGGAAGCTTGATACAGGAGCTTTCAAGTTAACGACCGTGGATGGAAAAGAGAATCCCAGAGCTTGGAATTCCCAACACTTGCGGCAATATATGTCTAAGATTAGTATTATTTTTTCTTTTGTTTTATGAACCAAAATGTTAGACTAAAAAATGGTTCTAACACCCAAACAAACGATAATTTTGAATAAAATAGAAAGAAAATAGTAAGAACACCGGATTTATAGTGGTTCGGCGTTAAAGAGCCTACGTCCAATTTATGCTTTGTTGATCGATTGTATGAATGCGATACAATACTGAAATTCCACTCAATCTCACTTATACCATTGATAATCTCTCTTGATTTTCGTGAAATACACTTCGGGAGTTTGATTGTGCTCTGAATCAACAAGGAAATTCGGTGGTGTTGGAGATTCAGTGATTAATTTGCCAAAAGATCCCCTCAAATGGTGATTTGTGGGGTATTTATATGTAGAAAATCGATCCGGATCGGTGCTACGTGGCGTTCATCCCGCTCGTTTCGGGTTCGGATGCTTGGAGATGGCGACAGTGCATCAGGGATCATGGGGTAGTGGAGGATAACCGTTCCGGATCTTCAGTAGAACGTGGGTTATGGTTGTTGTGGTGCTGATCTTTGGTTTGGGTCGTAAGAACAAGAAGAGGGTTCGGGTAGGAGAGCTTCGAACCGATCCGAACCTGCCACCTTCTTCCAATCTTTGGGTCTGTTTGCTTCAAAGTGAAAGGGTTCGATTGGGGATCTCTGAACTGATCCGGGCTCCTTCTGTGAATCCTTCCAATCAACACATCCATTGATTAATTTTCTAACTTTGTGTAGCCTAATCCACAAAGTAGGATAACATTTTACCCCCTCGAAGTACACATTTATTGGAGATAAAGTGTGCTTCGAAATGATCCACTTATTTGCTTCTGAATTGGTATCATCGAATAGTTGCTTCCATTCATTTGCAGAGTTGTGACATTTCATAAAGTCGCACCTTTTGATATTCGTGGAGCCTATAAATACGCCACGAGATGGAGGAATTTCTGTTGTTGCTCTTGGTAACTTCGAAGCTTTGCCTAAGATCCGTGTAGTTCGTACAGGTAACTTCTAATATCATATGGGGATTTTAGCATTCTTCCTTGAATTTCTACTTCGCGTGTTGAGTAACATTTTTGATTTTGCACTTGCACCTAGATTCGGATTGATGCAATCGGACTCGTACTGGGTTTGGAGATTTACCGCATCTTTGGGCCGATAAGGCCTTGGGCTGACCTGGCTTTTTCCGGACCGGGTCGGGCTAAGCTGCATAGTCCAAGGGCATATGAATGGCCTCTCTTCTAACATATAAATTGTCACTCTCCTTCTTTGTCTTCATTTTCTTGTCGCCGCTCCTCCCACTAACCAAAATCCTAGTTTCTAAATCACGATGACAACCTCCCAATTTTTGAAATTAGCTTATATGTATGATTTTAATCCATGATTTATTTAGTTTTAATAAATTTACATCCGAATTTAGGGGAAACTTAAATGATTTTTCTCGATGTCACATCAATTTCAACGTCGCGCCTTCTATTCCATCACCATCGCTGGGCGGCCTCGTTGCCACCTCGAGGTTGTTGTGGAGGAGGTCTGAACTAGCGCCGAAAACATTGATTCACGAACACTTTGTTGTGAGCGAGCCTTCAAAAATGAATGGGCCTGGTATTGTTGAAGAAGTGGAGAAGGAGAAGAGTGGGATCGGTGTGGGATGGAACGGAAATCTTCTGAGCGACTGGGATGAAACATGCGGAATCGGTTCGGATCGAAGGAGACAATACGTTTGTAGCCTTAAACTTACTCATGTAGAGAGACTTAGGTTTGAGGATGTTAGTGCGGTTTGGTTCGGTGCTAACTGATCTGAACAAAGCAATTTCTCTATTGATATCCGACTCGACCCGCCGATGACAAAGACATCCGAACCAATCCATTTGGAACGTAAGCCTTCGAACCGATCCGATGATGAAAAAGGCACCGAACCGATCCAATGATGACAAAGACTTCAGAACTGATCCGATGATGACAAAGACATCCAAACCGATCCGCTTGTAACAAAGCCTCTAAACCAATCTGTTGTCATGCAACTTGAAATGCAAGCATGTTTTAATCAATTTAACCAAAATTAAATGTGGCTTATGACTTAATGAACAGTTAGGATAGAGCCATCTGAACTGGACCTTCTAGACTTTATGTACATGTTGCTACTTTTTCGTATTACTTTACTTCTTTGTTAGTCTTGTATTCATCATTGTACACACTTGCACAACTTAGCTTACATACACACACGGGGGGCATGGGCCATTATACTCTAACTCTGTTATCTCTTTGATAGTACAGAAATTATGATTGAGAGGTGCTCAGCTTGGTTAGCAGAGAGGATAGAGGCCGTAGGACCATCCGAAAATCCCATCATCGAAGATATGCCTTCCACTTCAGATCCGGAATGGGACAGTGAGAGTCCGGACTATGAAATGGAGACTCATGAAAGTGAAGCATCATCCGACGGTGATGTCTCTATGGATGAGGAAGAGGAAGGAGGAGTGGGAGACAATCGCGCTCCAAACGAATTCGAACATGTTATTATTCTAGATAAACCTGGCGACTCCATTGCGTTGACCATTGACAATGCCAAACTTGCACTAATATGCTTGAAACATGGAATTCTCTGAAAGGACACTGAGTTGCCTACCAAAACAGATCAGACTCATAATCCACCTGAAATTTGTGATTACTGTGATCTGAGTATGAGACACTAGAAATTTGAATAGAAACCAGAGCAAATGAGACAACTGTTTGCATAACAATATAAGAAGGACGGGAAGACGACGTCCCAAACTCTAACTCCCATGAATCAAGACAGAGTATAAAGGACGGGAAGACGACGTCCCAAACTCTAACTCCCATGAATCGAGAGAGAGTATAAAGGACGGGAAGACGACGTCCCAAACTCTAACTCTTATGAATCGAGAGAGAGTATAAAGGATGGGAAGACGACGTCCAAGGCGTGGAGGTGCACCGTGCTAAGAAACCTTCTTGAATGCACTCTAACCTGACAGTATGATAGGAGAGTATAAAGGTGCTAAGAACAAGTGCTAATGAGAAATTACCCCGGTCCCACTGAAGGGCAGGGGGCAATCTGATGTCGAACCTAATCAATCTCGAACAAGTCCTGGCCAGGAACTCTATTCAAGATTGATTGGGGGCATACACAACACATCCGCTGTTATTGATTGCTTAATTAAGCAGTGATTTCTGCCTAATACATTTTGACATTTATACACTTGCAGGGATGCTCAACCATGACACAGATTGTTATTTATTACTTATGTTTTTAACACTTTGATTATTACTGAATTCAACAGAAATAAACGGCAAACTTGCAAACATTTCACATAGTGGGAAACAAACCATTTCATTTACGTGAGTGTAGGTTTATACAAGAAGATCAAATAAAGGGATGCGAGGGCCGCACTCACTACAACAACAATGGTCCAATAGAAAGCCAAAACAAAGACGAGACCCAGTGTTATTTGGACTTTGGGACGGATTTAGCTTTCTTGGCAGCATTGAGTTCATCCCTTTCTTCTTTTCAGCCTCGGAAAAGATATGCTTCGGCTTCTTTTTCCTAGAAACTGGAGTGATGGGATCAGTGGAAGATTTTTTAGCAAGCTCCTTGGTGATTGACTTGGTTGAGATTTTGACAACTAGCTTTGACCCTGGAGGAACTACCGCGAGGGTTTTAAGACTTTCGGGATCTTCCTTCTCAACTTTGGCTTTTAAAAGCATGTCTTGCTTATCCTTCATATCAGCTAAAGTCATGTCATCGGCATCACCCTAACCTCCAGTCATAACAACATCATCCTCCTCCTCATGTCCATCGTTGCCGCCATCATCTTTCAAAGCATCTATCATATCCCTATCTTTAGGGGTAAGTGTTGGATGGCTGGAAAGTCTTGTTAGTGACCTCTCCCTTCTTGCCCTCAACCTCCTCCCCAGGTTCATATCCAGTAGCCTCATCCTTTTTCTCCTGCACTGTCTCAATAGACTTTGCTTCAGTAACTTCTTTTGGTTGCTCATGACTCTTCTTAGCTGTCTTCGCACCTATAGGGCGAGAAGTAACAGTTATTAGTTCCAGAGATAAAGGATGTTTTTCTATTGATTGCCCGATGATATGACGGAAAGTTGAGATGGCCCTAACGAACTGAGGTGAAAAGGTGGAAATACCTTTCGGACGATTTCTCAACATTGGTGGCAGGAGTCTCTAAAGTCTTTTCAGCAATAGGAGACAAGAAAGATACTTCTGGAATTCCAGGATTTTCTGGGTCGTATCCTTCCGTTTCGGTAGCTCCAGGGGCAGCAGAGGAGGAACCGACATCGATAGTTTCTTTCCCTTTGGCCTGACGCCTCTCCTCCTCCATAGCGCAGCAATAAGCTTACGCCCTTCGGCTAAGCATGTCATCTCCTCACCTTTCAAATATGTCTTCATGGGCTTATCCTCGTCAATTGAATCCCCTTGAGCTCTTGTTTTTTCTATTCCACCACCTGGTCCTATACATATACCAGAGTGGTAGGGTAATCCTTGATACATGCAATGTCTCGATGTCGGATCACCTGAGCAAAGAGTCCCATCATGGTCTCAGCACTCTCATCCAACTCTTTTTGGGCTCCCGCAAGTTGATCATTAATCTTCTCGACTTGCTGTAAGGCTTCGTTTGCATTTCCCTCATCAAGGGTTGCCCGTGTCTCAGCCTCCATCAGTTTGGTCTCTAACTCTTCATTCTTCCTCGCCAAATCCGCTTTCTCCTATTCAAGACGAGTACAAGCCAACCTCGCTGTGGTGCTTTCAGACTTAGCATCCTCAGCTTGCTTCTTTAAGTCTATACGCTCATGGCTATGAGAATCAAGCTCGGTATGATAACGCTTTTGTAATCCTTCAAATTGCTTCTTGTAAGTGTCCGCATCGAGTTGTACAAGAGAAAGCTTGGCTTGAGCATCCTCGAGGTCTTTCTCGGAGTTTTCAATAGCTTTTGCATCATATTTGGCAGCATCCTTCATGGTTTTTACATCGGCTATCAAGTCTTGAATAATCTTGGATAAAGTCCGCGCGTACCTTTTCATCTCTTTGTATTGAGTATCCGCTTCAACCTTAGCCTTAACCACTGTCTCCCAGTCAGAGTCTAATGGCTTAAGAGCTAGAACAAAATTCATGTTCCCAAAGTGGTGATCAGGAAACTTTTCTTCAGAAGCTCTAATTTGGCCTTATTCTCATCGTCAAGTATGACCGGCCTGGTGGTGGTAATATCAATGTTGCAACGCCTAGATGGCAGGATGGATGTTCTGTCTTTCTCAGACCCCTTGCTTGGTTCCTTTTGCCTCTCTTTTGGATCGGAATTTTTCTTCGATAGCTTTTCATGATGAGTTTTATCCTGGGAGGGAACTGTAGTTTTAGAAGTGCGTTTGTCCCCTTCATGATGAGTAGTGTGGCTTTTATGTTTTTCTAAGTCCGAACGACGGGGAGATCGAGAACGAGAAGATTGATGAGGATGAGGGGGTCGATTCCTCCTGTCATCTCTATCTCGACTTTCATGCTGATCATGTTCTGCCCCAGACTACATCGGAGGCATGCTCGAGCGAACATCTCTCATGTAGTAGCGGTGACGAGCCATTTGTCCTGCAAGGCGATATGAGTGAATGTTAGTATCAACATTAAAATAAAACACAAGTGTTGTGTGTAGTGCTTAGGTGTTGTGTATATCCCAAGTGACAGGCCCCCTAGCAGACCAGAGCCTGGAGCTAGGCCAGTGTGCATAGGTTCCCTGGCTTTCACGGGGGTAACTTCTTCTTTGGAGGTGAAAGTAAGGGGATCTGTCCTAAGATCTTCTGATGTGTAAATGGCCTCGGGCAGGGGAAGTTTCCCCAAACCCTGGTATATAGAATCATCCACAGCGGAATCGTCTCCTTGGGGAGTGATTGACGGCAGCTCTCTTGGAGAAATCGATCTTTCAGGGGTAGCCGCATCTTCGGGAGTGATGTATTTGTCCCTATCCTTGTCAGCTATGTATGCTAATATATCGTCTTGAGTTGAAGTGGGAGAAGGACTTTTCTGAGGTATCGTTGGACCTTTCGAACTCTCTCCCTTCTTAGGTAAAATTTCAATTGGCCCCTCGACTGGGGGTATATATACATAGGGACCTTCTCCGTGGCCTATGCTACGAGTGATAGCAACTAAGCGATGGCGGTGAAGGTACTCATCTACTAGACAGTCTCTAATGGTCAACAATTTCTGATCACCATTAAGCAGTTGGTTCAAACAATCGAAGTACACCTGATGTGTTCCCTGTTTCAGGTTAGGGACTGCAAGTGAAAATAAACGACAATCAATAGATTTATAGCAATGGTTGAAATAAAAAATTGAAGCCTGAAATCTTTACTTGATTTAAGCCATCTCCTGGCACATCCTGGTTGTTGTTTGATATAGAACCATTCATGTCTTGGATCACCAACTTTGCTGGTAAAAGGAACACTAATGATTTTTCTCTTCGGCACTGATTCAAAATACACAAAGGTAGGGGTATCTTGGGTTCGATGCTTGAAGTTGTAAAAGAAATGAACATCCTTGAAGGTGAGCTCTGTGCCCATAATTTCCCTATAAGCAATGTATAGGGTATACAGATAAGCATAGGAGTTGGGTTGGAGCTGCATCAGAGCAATCCACATTTGTCTCAAAAAATCGACTACGAATGGCGGGAACGGAGGTATCGCCCCAATAAGGCACATTAACCTACTGATCGCCGCATACCCTTCGGGTGGATTATGAGGCCGATCCATTTCGATAAGCAACTCGGTGTCCTTTCGGAGAATTCCATGTTTCAAGCATATTCGTGCAAGTTTGGTATTGGTAATGGTCGACACAACAGAGTCGCCGGGTTTATTCAGAATAATAACATGTTCGAATTTGTCTGGAGTGTGGTTGTCTCCCACTCCTCCTTCCTCTTCCTCATCCATAGAGACATCACTGCCGGATGATTCTTCACTTTCATGAGTCTCCATTTCATAGTCCGGACCCTCACTATCCCATTCCGGATATGAAGTGGAAGGTATATCTTCGATGATGGGATTTTCGGATGGTCCTACGGCCTCTTTCCACTCTGCTAACATAGATGAGCGCCTCTCGGTTATAATTGTTGTACTATCGAAGAGATAACAGAGTTAGAGTATAATCGCCCGTGCCACCCTCCCCCCGTGTGTGTATGTAAGATAAGTTGTGCAAGTGTGTACAATGATGAATACAAGACTAATAGAGAAGTAAAGCAATACGAAAAAGTAGCAACATGTTCGTAAAGTCTAGACGGTCCAGTTCAGAAGGCTCTATCCTAACTGTTCATGAAGTCATAAGCCACATTTAATTTTGGTTAAATTGATTAAAACATGCTTGCATTTCAAGTTGCATGACAACGGATCGGTTCACAGGCTTATGTTACAAGCGGATCGGTTCGAATGTCTTTGTCATCATCGGATCAGTTTAGATGTCTTTGTCATCATCGGATCGGTTCGGACGCCTTTGTCGTCATTGGATCGGTTCGAAGGCTTACATTCTAAATGGATCAATTCGGATGTCTTTGTCATTGGTGGGTCGAATCGGATAGACCAACAGAGAAATGGCTTTGTTCGGATCGGTTAGCACTGAACTGAACCGCACTAACATCCTGAAACTTAAGTCTCTCCACGTGAGTAAGTTTAAGGCTCCAATCCATATTGTCTCCTCCGATCCGAACCGATTCCGCATGTTACATCCCAATCGCTCAGAAGATTTCCGTTTCGTCCCACACCGATCCCACTCTTCTCCTTCTCCACATCTTGAACAACACCAGACCCATTCATTTTTGAAAGCTCGCTCACAACAAAGTGTTCGTGAATCAATGTTTTTGGCGCTAGTTCAGACCTCCTCCACAACAACCTCGAGGTGGCAACAAGGCCGCCAACGACGATGGTGATGGAATATAAGGTATGAAGTTGAAATTGATGTGACATCGAGCAAAATTGTTTAAGTTGCCCCTAAATTCGGATGTAAATCGATTAAAACTGAATAAATCATGGATTAAAACCCTACATATAAGCTAATTTTGAAAATTGGGAGGTTTTCTTCGTGATTTAGAAACTAGGGTTTTGGTTAGTGGAAGGAGCGGCGATAAGAAAATGAAGATAAAGAAGGAGAGAGACAATGTATATGTTAGAAGAGAGGCCATTCATATTCCCCGGGACTATACAGCTTAGACCGACCCAATCTGGAAAAAGCCAGGTCAGCCCAAGGCTTTATCGGCCCAAAGATGCGATAAATCTCCAAACCCAGTACGGGTCAGATTGCATCAATCCGAATCCAGGCGGAAGTGCAAAATCAAAAATGTTACTCAACACGCGAAGGAGAAATTCAAGGAAGAATGCTAAAATCCCCATATGATATTAGAAGTTACCTGTACGAACTTCACGGATCTTAGGCAAAGCTTCGAAGTTACCAAGAGCAACAACGGAAATTCCTCCATCTCATGGCGTATTTATAGGCTCCACGAATATCAAAAGGTGCGACTTTATGAAAGGTCACAAATCTGCGGATGAATGGAAGCAACTATTCGATGATACCAATTCAGAAGCAAATAGGTGGATCATTTCGAAGCACACTTTATCTCCAATAAATGTGTACTTCGAGGGGGCAAAATGTTAGCCTATTTTGTGGATTAGGCTACACAAAGTTAGAAAATTAATCAATGGATGTGTTGATTGGAAGGATTCACAGCAGGAGCCTGGATCAGTTCAGAGAACCCCAAACCGAACCCTTTCACTTTGAAGCAAACAGACCCGAAGATTGGAAGAAGGTGGCAGGTTCGGATCGGTTCGAAGCTCTCCTACCCGAACCCTCTTCTTGTTCTTCCGACCCGAACCAAAGATCAGCACCACAACAACCATAACCCACGTTCTTCTGAAGATCCGGAATGGTTATCCTCCACTACCCCATGATCCTTGATGCGTTGTCGCCATCTCCAAGCATCCGAACCCGAAACGAGCGGGATGAACGCCATGTAGCACCAATCTGGATCGATTTTCTACATATAAATACCCCCACAAAGCACCATTTGAGGGGATCTTTTGGCAAATTAATCACCCAAGCTCCAACACCACTGAATTTCCTTGTTGATTTAGAGCACAATCAAACTCTCGAAGTGTATTTCATGAAAATCAAGAGAGATTATCAATGGTATTAATGAGATTGAGTGGAATTTCAGTATTGTAAGCATAAAGTGGACGTATGCTCTTTAACGCCGAACCACTATAAATCCAGTATTTTTACCGTTTTCTTTCTATTTTATTCAAAATTATCGTTTGTTTGGGTGTTAGAACCATTTTTTGGTCTAACTTATATCTGTATATGTTAAGGATGCAGAATGCAGATATTAAGGCAAAACTAACACTAGAAGGGATGAATAATGTTTTGAAGAGATTATGGAAAATCTAAACAATCTAAAATAACTATATGAATTACACACCGACTAACACACCAGAAATGATCACAAATACAGAAACAATCACAGACACAGATTTAAGAAAATATAAAATGCTGAAAAGGAAAGAACACACCGGATTTTATATTGGTTTGGATTACTCCTACGTCCACTCCTACGCAACGCTGGATTGCGCAGAGTTTTATTATTATCAATATCCAAGTACAACACCCTTGATTTCACGGCTACATGGTTAACACCGCTCCAAGCACCCTTGATTTCACGGCTCCCTTTCCTTGATTTCAGGGCTATAAGAAAAACACCCTTTTCCAAACACTTCCCAAACAATTACAATATCCCTAGAACTCTTTAATTAGCACTTTAAACAGAGAGTAGATGATAGAGAATGAAAAGAGAAGAAGAATGATATAAATTTTGTTGAAATCGACAGAGTACAAGTGTAGAAATCAAGAAAATGATGTATATTAATGGTGGTATGTAAATGGGTGAAGATGGAGAGGAAAGAATGATAAAAAACTCGAAATCAGCCCCGTTTTATTGTGTCCCAATGGTTGCAACGCTTCTGGAACGTTACAAATAATGAAAAGACACTTCCTTTGAAAATTGAAAAAATGACAATTATATGTCGACATGTCATTATCCCTATGTCGACATATACCTTATATTTTTATTTTCTAAATTAAATTTCAAGTGTTAAAACTAATATATATATATATTCTGGAAATTCTTGAATCAAAATTAATGTTTCCGATGAAGTTTCTAAAGTATAAAAACATGTAAAAACACAGTGATATATAATATAAACATATTTATAAAGTTATATGATTTAAAACTATATATATATAAATATATTATTATGAAACTTTTATAAACTGTATATATATTTGAAATCATTAAGTATATGATAATTTGAAATCATTTTGAAAAGAAATTTAAGAATAATTTGAAAGGAATTTAAAAAGGAATTTTTAAAATAGATTATTAAAGTGCTAACCCGAGCTTTACATATAAACTAGGCTCTATTTACTTAATATTCTTGAGCTCTTAAAATCTTGATATATTGATACTCATAAGTCTTGAATCTCTTTGAATCTCTTGGAACTCTAAAACTGTATAGTCTTCAGTATTAAATCATGTATACAAATCCTGCATATGTATATATACTCTAGACAAAGATGTTAGTATATATTATATAATCAATGATAATTGGAATAAGGTTGTTGTCATCAAAACTCCATTCTCCAACAATCTCCCACCTTTTGATGATGATAACCTTAATTTATAAAATATTCATACCTATTTACTTGTTTAATGCTCGTTGGTCTGATTCTTTGAATACTCCTCCTTTCACCATGAATCCTATATAAAATCTACATACTCCACCTTAAACAAAGCCTACCTAATCCCTATTTTATAATTTCTCCCCCTTTGTCATCAATAAAAATAACCTCTAAATATACTCCCCTTAATCTATACCATAAATAACTTTTAATAACCTATATATATTCTAAGAATAGAATACTTAATTCTATACTTAAGTTTTTAATATATATGACTCCCCCTAAATCCATGCCTATATATTTATCTAACTAAACTTAATTATACTTTTCTAAAACTATGGTATAATACTTATTCTATATATCTATATTTATACTATTAAATAAGAAAGCATAAACATAGAATTATATAATTCATACAAAGTTTTACAAGTCAAACAATATATAAATTAAAACATCTACGAATACATGGATTGTAAGCATTACATCGTATTGTCGAATAAACGAGAAAACACAAACGTTTAATTATTCTTAACTCTAGGGGACTTGTGAATTGGGCAATGCGGATAATGGAGACAGAATTCTCCGCTTTGCTCAACGATGTTCCCTTCTCTATCAAAACAAACTTCGCCAACACATGTAACTTGATCGTCCTCCTCCATGCCTTCAGTTTGTGGTTCTTCTTCTTCATCTTCAACCATTTCTTCCTTTTCTTCCTCTTCCACTTAATCAGATTTGTGTGATTATCCATAACAAAATTTTGTAGATTTCGTATGATTTTTCCTTATTTCACATGCTCTTGATTCATCCTTATTTGTAACACTTGGATCTCAACAAGCATTTGTAGTACATTCTCCATTTTCTCTTCTAATTTCATCACACGAGCGAGAGTAGTACGTTGAAACGAACATTCAGATGGTCCCGCGAACGAATCGGGAATGATTTGATTATTATAATTAATGAAGGCCATTATTTTATTTGGTTTTGAGTTTTTCCATAAATGAAATGAGAATTTGAAGAAGAAAATTCGAAATAGGAAGTTTAAATAGATGTTGTAACTACCTTTTGGTGGGAATTGATTTAAATCTGGCAGTTATATGTCGACATGTCAAAATCGGTATGTCGACATATGTGTCTTTTTAATTTTTCTGATTTTTGTTATATTTTATATTATATTAATATATTAAATTATTCTATTTAACTTACAGAACAAATGCCTAATTCTCTTCTAAATTCAGTAAATGTTGCTTCATTTAAAGGTTTTGCTAATATATATGCTATTTGTTTTTCTGTTTCTATATATTCAAGTGAAATTTTCTCTTTACTTACATTATCTCTTAGAAAACGATTCATATATCTATATGTTTAGTTCTTGAATAATGAGTTGGATTTTTAGATATATTTATAGCACTTTTATTATCGCAATATATTCGTGATTTGATTATTTTTAATCAAAAATCATTTAGAGTTTGTTGCATATATATTACTTGTGAACAAGCCAAAGCAGCTGATATGTATTCTGCTTCAGTTGTTGAAGAGGATATTTTGCTTTTCGCTATACCAAGAAACTAACAAATGTCCTAAGAAATGACATGTTCCACTAGTAATTTTACGATCGGATTTACATCCCGCGTAATCAGCGTCACAGTAAGATATTAAATCAAATGAATTATCCTTAGGATAATATAATCCAAAACCTAACGTATGTTCTACATATCAGAGAATTCGTTTTATGACTTTCAAATGTGTTTCCTTAGGTTGCGATTGATATCTTGCACAGAGGCATGCACTATGCGTTATATCTAGTCTACCAGCGGTTATATATAATAATGATCTTATCATACCTCTACATAATTTTTGATCAACATATTTTGATTTATCATCTTTACTAAGGGCTATATTAGTTGCCACTGGTATTAGTCTCCCATTAGTTATTGTTAAATTATATTTATTGATTAAATCTCTTGCATATTTTTCTTGATTAATAAATATTCCAATTTTCAATTGACGGATTTGTAAGCCCAAGAAGAATGTTAGTTCTCCTATATGACTCATCTAAAATTCCTAGGTCATAATATTTGAAAATTCTTTATTCATTTGGTTATTGGTTGATCCGAAGATTATATCATCAACGTATATTTGTACAATTATACTAATTGAATATCGTTTTTATTTCTTTTAATAAACAGTGTATTATCTATCTTACCAATCTCAAAGTTTGATTGTAATAAATACGTTCTTAATCGATCATACCATGCTCTAGGAGCCAGTTTTAATCCATATAACACTTTATTCATTTTATATACGTGGTCTGAAAAATTTTCATCTTCAAAAAGAGGTGGTTGATCTACATATACGTCTTCTTTTACATATCGTTTAGAAAAGCACTTTTAACATTCATTTGATATAATTTGAAATTATTATGATTAGCAAAAGCTAATAATATCCTAATTGCTTCTAATCTTGCTACGAGGAAAACGTTTTATCATAATCTATTCCCTCTTCTTGAGTATAACCTTGTGCTACTAATCGTGCCTTACTTCTTACGGCCTCACCATGTTCATTCATTTTATTTTTATAAACCCATTTAGTTCCAACTACATCTATATCCTCTGGCCTAAAAACAAGTTCCCATACATCATTTTGGGTAAATTGATTCAATTCCTCTTGCTTAGCAAGGACCCATGAATTGTCAGATGATGCTTCCTTTGGATTCCTAGGTTCAGTAGTAGAAATAAATATTGAATTAGTCATATTATTTAATTGGTTTCTAGTTCTAACAACAGATTTAATCACTACTACAAAAGTGGGCATATTCGACACTAATGCGTGTGCGTTGCATGAAAAGTGTAGCGAAAGCTATGCTTTCTTTGATCTTCTACAACAATATTCATATGTTGTTGCATTAGACGTGAATGCACTTTTGCGGTTGGAATTCTAGTCATGTGACGTGCAACACTAGTTCAAAGCGTAGTTTTACATAAATACAATCCAGGTCAGCGATCCGCGTTATCAGTATCAACAATTAAATAACCGTTGATGATGATTAATTCAACAGTTCAAACCGATCCCCGCTTCAGTTGTGTGAAATTTTAGCGCAATGTTTCCCCCCTTCACGAAATACTTGCCCCCAAAACAAATTTCTCCCTCTCTACTCTTCCCTCTCTACTCTTCTCTCTCCACGAAATCCATCCACAAACACCTCTGATTGCTACTGTACCTCCAATTACAAACTATATACCTCTGATTGTTCCTATTTTACAAACTTTGCACCTCCGATTTGGATCATTTAGGACAATTACAGGTAGTTAGGGCTTCATCATTTGGGTTTTATTTAGCTGATTTCATCTCTAACTTATTTTGGCCTACATTCAAAGTCTTTGTGTGCTTTGGGTATACCGATTACCTTAAATTAGGGTTTTTCTGCTCATTTTTATTTGAATATTTACATGTTTGGGGTTTTTTATTTGAATATTTCAGGATTTTTATATTTGAAGTGTTGTATTTATGTGTTTGCCTGTGTTTAAATTGTGCAAGTTTTGTATTTTTCTGTTTGCCAAACCATTGATGTATTGGTAAATAAATTAACACTGACTTAATATGTTTAAATGTCAAACTGCGAAAAGCAGAAAAAAAAATTATAGGATAAAGGAAAAAAAATCCAATTTAAATGTTTAAATGTCTATTTCTGTTTGTAGTAAAACAATGCATATATATCTTCCTACATCATATGACTATGAAGATACCCTGGGAATGGGTGATCTAGGACTATCAAACCCATCATCACCTAAAACTCCTATTGATTTCTACATAGAGATGCAGGAAAGGCACTAAGAAGATTTGCACGAGTCTGAACTATAGCAAGAAGAACTCCGAAGACAAAACCGAGAACAACAACGACGTGAAGAAATGCTACATCAAAGGCAAAGTCGTGCTGCATTATGTCGTCAGCATTAAAACAACCAAGTGGTTAATGAACATCTAGTTGACTCACCAATCATAATGTGTGAGTGTGGGTATGCCGTTGTAGAATATGTTATTTTGATTGGAGTTAACATTGGTCGTCATTATTTTAGATGTCGTGTTTATCTCACAGGGTGTACCTTTTAGCAGTGGATTGACCATTGGTTTCCAAGTTGAGCTGCTAAGTACGCAAATGAATTACAACATCAACTCACAACGCTGCAAACTCGATTTATTGGTTTTCGAAACGAAATTGGACTTAACGACCAGGTTCACGAGCTAAACATTAGAAGACAAAATTTAATTGTTGTATCTTTCTTTGTATATTTCCAACTGTATTGTCCTTGTATCACCTGTATCGTCTTTGTATTTGTACTGTTTTGTTTTGGTGTAGCCATGTAATGTTATGAATTTGTGTTCAGTGTCCTTCGTTGCTTGTTTTATGTATTCTCCTGATAATTCAATATTAAAAGTTAGTGATAATTCAAATCAAAACAATCGTTGATTTGTCCACACACTGGTTTCACCACACTGATTATGTATATTTGTAAATTATTAACTTGTTATGTTTTATTTCTAATTTAATCAAACCTTATAGGGTAGCCCCTGTTCATGTCTTGAAACTGTTAGTGGTATCAAATTTAGTCTTACTAGGGCATGGTTAGATTGTGGCAATGGATAATGAGCATTACATATGGATAGGACTTCCGAGATCGAGTGTAGAATATGTAAGAGGGGTAAAAGTTTTTCTAAGAAATGCATTTCCCATTTATAAAGTAGGTGATGAGATGAAGTGCCCCTGCAAAAAATGTACATAACGTAATTGGTATTGTGAAAATGTCATATATGATCATATTATTTTTAGTAGCCCTTCTCCAGTACATACCGGGTGGATTTATGAGGTTTCACAGACGAAACTAATAGGTGTTGATGACTATATGGATTGTGAAACGGAGATGAATTTTAAGGAAAATTTAGATGTGATGTTCAAATGTGCGGGTTACAAATTTGATTAAAATCCAGGGGACTTTGAAGTAGAACAAAATCCAAAGGCTGAGAAATTTTATCGGTATGTTAAAGAAGGAAAAAAACGGTTGTATCCTGGCTACACTAAATTTTCTCGACTAAGTTTCTTAATCAGGCTTTATCATTAAAGTGTTCTTATGGAATTAATGAGTCTGCGTTTGGGGAATTACTAAAGCTTATAAAAGAAGCCTTGTTGATTCCCAGCTGCCTTTGCCTTCCTACGCTGCAAAGAGTTTCATTAAGGATTTAGGTCTTTATTACCAAAAAATACTTGCCTACCCAAACAATTGCATGTTATATTGGGCAAACAATAAAGATAAAGAGGCTTGTGACACTTGTGGTTTTTCGAGGTGGGTTGTAAAAGAAAAAGAAGACATCGCTGATAATAATGATCTACCGAAGTTGATTCCTAAAATGCTGGAAAATGTTATGAGGTACTTTCCACTAAGGTCAAGGTTACAAAGGATGTTTATGTGCAAATAATTTTCCGAACTTATGAGATGGCACCAAGTGGAACGAAAAGATAGAAAACTAAGACATCCGGCTGATGGTGTGGCATGGAATATGATGGATGCTTGCTATCCTAATTTTTCTTCATAAAATCATAATGTTAGATTGGGTCTAGCATCTGATGGATTTAATCCATATCATTCTAAGAATTCAAGTTACAGTACATGGCCAATTGTGTTGGTAAACTACAATCTTCCACCTTGGTTATGTGTGAAACAAGAGAACTTGATTCTTTCAACATCAATATCTGGTCCAGATTCTCCAAAGAATAGTATTGACGTATATATGCAGCCTTTAATTGCGGAATTGAAAGCGTTATGGAATTTTGGCGCCGAAACTTATGATTCCTTGACTGATGGGTATTTTAATTTACGTGCAAGCGTCTTATGAACCATTAATGATTTTTTGGGATATGCCATGTTGTCAGGTTGGAGCACGAAGGGGAAACTAGCATGTCCAATATGCCATTATGAAACTTCTTCAAATTATTTGAAGCATAGCAAAAAATGTGTTATATAAACCATAGAAAGTTTCTTGATCCGACACATAAGTGGAGGTTGGATAAGAGGAGATTTAATGGAGAAACTGAAATGGGGAGCATTCCAAAAATATTATCAGGAATAGATACTGAAGACTTATTGTGGGGGTACAAAATTCAGTTTGGGGATAAGACCAAGAAAACGGGTAAAAGTGATGGCCCTTTAACAAAAAGTCAATACTTTTTGACTTACCATATTGGTGTCATAATCCGCTTAGACATAACCTGGATGCCATGCACATAGAGAAGAACATATATGACAAAATATTAGGTACTTTACTTAATATAGGTCGCATGTCGAAGGACCCCCTAAATGCTCATTTGGATTTACAGGAGTTAGGCATAAGGAAGGCCCTTCATCCTGTTAAATGTGGTGATGGAAAGCATGTTGAAATTAGAGATGCAATATTTGATGACAAATAGGGGAAAAGAAATCTTTTGCTCTGTATTGAAGAACGCCAAATCTCCCATAGTTGTGCCTCGAATGTTAGTCGGTACGTGCACATAAAACAGAGAACGGTTGTGGGATATAAGAGCCATGATGCTCATTTCATACTCTACTATTTGTTACAATTTGCCATGACGAAAGCGTCAAAACCCGAGGTTGCGTTATCAATGATCAGATTTAGTGCATTCCTTAGAGGACTATGGAGCAAGGTTATAGAAGCGGATGATATCAAGAGGCTGCAAAAAGAAATTGTCGAGATACTTTGTCATTTTGAAATGATTTTTCCATAGGCTTTTTTCAATATAATGGTACACTTGTATTCTCATTTATGTAGAGAAATTGAATACGGCGGGCCTAAACAACTTAGATGCATGTATCCAATTGAGTGTTATCTAGGAAAGTTGAAATCTTATGTTAGAAATAGAAACAGACCGGAAGGTTACTTGGAAGAAGAGTGTGTGACCTTCTGTTCAAGATTTTTAAACGTTGATGGAGCAACCCAAAACATGTCGATTGATTTTGGAAGATGTCCAACAGATTTGGAATATCATTTTCGAATAAAGAAGAATAAAGATGCAAAGTGTTCAATTTTAAAGATGAAGATTGGAAGGAAACACATCGTTATATTCTGTTTAATTCCGATAATAAAGAAATTGAGAGTTTGATCGAGTAAGTTCTTAAGTTCGTATATCATTTTCCCTAACTATAAATTAATATATGCATTTCATAGTTTTTTGACCTTAATTATTATTTAGGGTTCAACGAGATTTTGTGGTTGGCCTTGCAAATCCAAGAAGATACGAGTGGAAACAAGAACATTTCGAAGAGTTTTGGAATTGGCTAAAAGAAGAGGTTCTAAAAAAGGACAATATTTCAAGAGATTTAGAGTTGTTTACATTAGGTCCTAACTGAGTAGTTAGGAAGTTTAACGATTATGTAATAAGTGGATTTAGATTCCACTTAAAATTTAGAGATTCTCGATGTACCACACAAAATAGTGGTGTATTTTTGACTGCCAAAATCACCAGCTTTGCAAGTTCAAAAGACCAAAACCCAATAGTTGGTGATGTCAATTACTACGGATCAATCAAAGGAATTTTTGGGCTTGATTATTGGGGAGCTTTCACAGTGGTCCTTTTTAAGTGTTATTGGTACCAAGAGGAAAAAGATTCATATGGTCTTACTCGAGTAAATTTTAGTAAGTACCGTAAAACTGATCCTTATGTCCTACCTTCGCAAGTGCAGCTAGTTTTTTATGTGGAAGATGCAGTTGAAAAGAACAGTCATTACGTTATTCAAAAATTACCGAGAGATTGGTGCGATACTAAAAATCAGACTTCAATGGAAGAAGACATGAGCAATCCACATTCACATGATATTGACATAGGTGGTGAACTAGAACTAGAAGTTGATGATGGGGGTTGGACTGAGGATGATGTCCCCATAATACAACTAGAAACAGAAATTCCTCCAGTTCCATCTCCTTAGGACAAAAATATTCCTCGTTATGATTGCTTTATTCTGGTCTAATATGTTGTCTAATTTATAATGTATTTAGCACTATTTTTAGCTGTAAATTATTATCTTTGATTAATGTATTTGAGACTCTTGTTTCATAATGCAATTTTCGCTGTTCACATGTTTTATGCTTTAAGGTCTTTCTTTACTGTCATCTAAATTTGTTATAGTCCAAAATGTTAATTGTTGTTTTTTTTCCACTTTAACATGCATGTACCTTGTTCTAATGTATTCATTTTGTACAGGATGGATGAACTTATAAATATCCTGCTGCACCATGACGGAGAGTTTCAAAGGACATGTTACGTGGGTGGAAAATCCTTCTTAGTAAAACAATATGATATGGACTGCTTTTCTTACAATGTGCTTATGGGGTTTATTAAAGATTGCCTCCAGTACACTGAAATAGGAGGAGTCTATGTCCGCAAAGGAAAGAGTGGTGGCTGGCTGCTGATATTGAATGACAAGGACGTAAACGAATATGTAGAGGGCTGCAATAAGGAATAAGAAGTGGATTTTTACATTGACAACACCGTTGACAAAGACTGTGAGCCGTTGATTCAACTGCAGCCACTTGTAATCATACGGCCAAGGAAAAACATAATTCAAGGTATATATGTATATGTAATATAGATCCATTCTTGTACGTATGTGCTTATATATATATATATATATATATATATATATATGTGTGTGTGTGTGTGTGTGTGTGTGTGTGAAGAACTATAAAGGCCAGTGTTATTATTTTTATTGTTACAGGTTTTGTTAAGAAACCTGTTGCAAAGCACAAGTATATTACCGCAGAAAGACACCAGCAGCAACGCAAAATGATGAAAAAAAATCCAACTCAAGTGGATTAGAAGAAACTATTGCCGGAGCCTTATCTGAAAAATGGTGAAGAAATGTTACTGTGACGGACAAAGGAACCATGAGGAAAATAAATGTAGAAAATGAAACAAATAATGATGATGATACCCGAGAGAATGAAGCTGATGTTGAGGTATTTTTCAGTTATCATTTCAGTTTTATTAATCAGGTTTTCAAACGATTTTTTATAAAAATTATGTACGTAAAAGAAAGAATTGCATTTTATTGTTTTCTATTACTATGTTGATTTTCTATTTCGACCATGAAGGCTGCAGCTAATTCAAGTAACTATTTGTTCTTTGTGCCTGCATTTCGTCGAAAATGCAAGAACCGTTTATATGTTGACTCTATTTGGTTAACAAGCTTAAATTTATCATCGATGGTGAATAATAATGCTAATCTGCTTGCAGTTCTCACAACCACCAGTGTTGACGAATTATGAACAAGACCGAATCGTGCATATGTAAGAAAATGATGCAGTTAGTAAATCACTTGGGGTGCCTTCATTGGTTGATCGTATGAAAGAGGCTGCAACATAAAATAGGAAAGAAAAAGGTAAAGTTACTGATGGATGTGATGAATACATCCCATAAAATGATGGTGAAGATGACAATGATGATTCATCGGATTCAGAGGTATAAAAAAGTTACTTTTAACTACTTATTGCCTTTTCCTTTGTAACGTAAAAAATCTCAAACTAAAAATTTTGAACTTCGACTTAATTGTAGAGATTCAAAGTTGTTAAGTCAAAGCAACCTTTACCTGGACCGAGAACTCGTTCCCGAGCCAATGCAACCCTTGAATTGAGGAAGCGATGACCCACACCCCCTCCAATGAAAGCTGGCTCTAATAAGGTAGTGATGACACACACTCCCACTCCAAAGAAAGTCAATAACCTGGATAAAACCACAGAAACATATAGGAAATTGATGCAACCTATAATGTCTCATCCAGCAGTTTTAAAACTTTCAACGTCTCGTCCACCAGTTTTAAAACCTACATGTAGCAAAATGTTTAAACAATCAACCAATTGTGAACCTACTGGTTCAATCGCTGCTTATTTAGCGATGCGGGAACGTTAAAAGCAGAATGTTGCAGCTCCAACAATGGAAAATGTTACTGATCAATTAGATCAGGAATGGATTGCAGAGGAAGATGAAGCAGGTACAATGTTTCTTTATCTGTGAGCTACACTGCACTATTGAGTGTATCTATTATAAGTTTTGCATGCATATTATATGTTTTTGTAAGTCCATACATTAATTTTCTATTCATTTTTTTGAACCTGGTATATAAAGTACAAGCTCCAAAAAAACCTAGAGGGAAGTCAAAAATGACCAAGGTGCATGCTAGAACCCTCGATGATAAAGTGGTCACTGCTTTGAATGAGGATGGTCATTCAGTTTCTGATAATATTACGGAGTTAAGCAATTTTCTTGGGACACTAGCAAAGGATAATGTGTCTCTAACTTACATCAATTGGCATGTTGTTCCTGATAAATTAAAGCGGCAATATGCTATGGTAAAATCTATCACCCTAAACCATAGTTCAACTGACTTCCTAAATGTTTAGTTTTAATTAATTTTCCTAATTGTTGTGTTTGATATATTGTAGGCTAGGTATGTCATTGCGGATGAAGGACACAAGTGGGTCTTGAACACACTTGATGACTCTTGAAGGCAGTGCAAGTCTCGTATGAAAGCAAGGTACTACAAATAATATTCAACTAATGACGAAAGGCTTGCGAATAGGCCCAGTACAATTCCGTTGGAGGATTTTAAAATTCTCTTGAAATACTAGGGGGATGAAGCAGTTCAGGTATGGCTTAAATGTGACCATAAAAGAAAACTAATTTGTATAATGCAAATTCAATAATCATGCAAAAGATGGAAAAAATAAAATAAATTAATGATATTCACATTTTCTTATTTAGTGCTAATCTTTTCTTGTTTAGTGCTAATTTAATAATAATGCAATAGATGGAAAAACTAAATAAAATAAATCAATGATGTTCAAATTTGTATAATGTTTAGTAGTCCACATTATATTGTTTAGTGCTAATCTTTTCTTTAGTAGTTCGCATTACCTTGTTTAGTGCTAATCTTTTCTTTAGTAGTTCAGATTATTTTATTTAGTGCTAATATTTTTCTTTGGATTTTCAGGCCCTAGCTAAGGCTAATTATGCGTATCGTAATTCACTAAGAGAGATGCATACCATGGATCCCAAAACTCATGCACTAGCTAAAGAAAACATAGCATGTGTTTTTTTGAACTTGAGTTGATTTTTTTGTGATTGAGTTGAATTGGCCACATGATAATTTTAATTTGTTATATCATTGAATTATAATTTATTGAATTATATGTTGGATCTAGAATAACCCTAGAGGGGGGGTGAATAGGGTTTTTCACAGTTTTCACTGAATAAAAAATCTGATAGAATATTAAATAATAAACCGATCACAGAACACAGCAGAAATAAAATGCAGAAAGGAAATAACACACAGAGATACCCAGCTTCGGCAAAATCCTGCCTAATGCTGCATTCCTAAGGTTTGTACTAGGAGTTAATAACAGATCCCGCTTACAGACACTGTAAACTCGCACTCCCTGCTCCTGTACTAACCCTACGCTCAAAATCCTGGACTGATCGATATCCCTTCGACCAGATTTTACCCTAGTTTTTACAGACTCTAGTAAACTGCCAGCTAACTCCTAACTGGATTCCTAGAGTTTACAGACTCTAGAACTGTTCGTTTGTTTTTACAACACAAATTAAATAAATTTCAAAATAAAACAAACAAATAAAACTAAACCAAAACCCTAGAATAAAAAAACCTAGTTTTATAAAATATAAACTAATCCCTTTTAACAAGAGAAATGGCTGGCCGCTTTAACCATGGTTCCACCCTTGCTTCATTTGTCCCATTACTTTGCTTTGCTTGAAATGGCAGCTCTGGCGATTGGGAAAAGTTCCAAGGTTTCTCGATTTTCCTCCAGATCGAAAACTTAAAGCTTGATTGATAAAATCCGACGTTATGATGCTTGATTCTCTGTTGCTTAATGCTTCGATTTTAGGATTGCCCTTCCTCTCGATCGAAATCTTCAGAAAAATGTGAGTGAATTTGATTCTTTGCTCTTTGAATTTAATTGTGTTCTCGATGGATTTTTTTGCCTATGATGTAATGGTGTTGTATAAATAGGATTATATAATCCTAAATACAATCTCTGATTTCGTTATTGACTGATCTGATCAATTGCCTGCGTGTTTCCCCTTTTGATTTAGAAATTCTCGGCTTGATTGTTGTTGCATGATTGACTAATGTTGATTTTTTGCCATGCGTGCAAGTTGCCCTAAATATATTTCAGTACCCAAGCTTGATTTTGAACCAAAAGGATTTGCCAAAAACAAATTTTGCTGAATTGTTTTTCTTTCCAAAACAGTTTTACAATTTCTGGAAATAAGTGATTCATTTTCCCTTAAAAAAATTGCCGAGAATACTTGAGTTTTTCTGGAAAGAAAAGAGAGTCCCTTGATTGATTCGTGACCCAAATAGTGTTACTTTGATCCCCTTGATTTGTAGCTGAATTTGTGCTTGGATTCTTTGATTAAATTGTGGTTATTCCTGGAAATGATTATGCCATATGACCGAAATTATACCTTGCCAAAAAGATTCATGCATGTTTTTGAAACTTGCCAAATTTCAACACAATTAAATATGGAATTATGTTGATTACATGTCGAGCATGACTGTTCTGATTTCTGTCCATATTTTTCTGGAAATCAATTGAGTGATGACTTGCCAAATTCATTCCCTTTGATTTCACTGATGTGTACTCGTCAAAATAATCTTTTCCGAAATTGGAAATAGTGATTTCTGGCCTTAAAAAAACCTCCTTAAAAGTTTTTTTTTTTTGAGAATATCCATGAAGAATATTGCCCCAATTGTTGAATTGAATCTGCTTTGAAATTCAGTGAACAAAAAAAAACTTTTTGTACTTGCCCAAAATATACTTGCGGAAAAAATGGTTTTGTTTTATGCCAAACAGTTTTGTGTAATTCGAAATGATTTGATACTGGCCAATCTTTGTTCCTTCAAAAAAAAATTTACCATTTCTTTTTGCATGAATAGAATTTTCAAACAAACCTGAAACAAACGTCCATGACGGTTTGTACTTGCCTGAAACTGATTTTTGCTTATGCTTGCTGAGTTTGTTTACTTGAACCAAAAACTTCAATGTTTCTTGAGCCTGTTCTCTGTATGCTGTTTGGCACTTGACCATTTTTAAATTCCACATCAGTGTTTTTAAATTGCTTTGTGTATTCTTGCTATGCAGATATGCGCTTGGTCTTGTTTACTGAAATCTTGTGTACATAAAATCTGGCTTTGCATGTGTATATGAACATGAATACATCACAACTGTTTTGACTTGAAATATTGCTATGAACATTGTCTTGTACTCTTGGGTATTTGCATTTGTCATGCCATGTTTCTGCTTGAAATTTGTTGTACCATTTTGCTGCCTTATGATCTTTGAAGAGCTTGAGCTCAACATGTATTTCTACATATCTGAACCGAACCATTTTGTAATGTCTTGACTTGTGAGGTTGCTCGGCCATTACTGTTGTGCTGCCTTGACCACTTTAAGTAGTTTTTGACTTTACATTCTAACATGAAATCATTGATGTGTTTGGGTTGCCTCGACCACTTTGATTATTGTTGCACCGAGTCGAGATGGTCCGCGTGGCTACTCCTCAGTTACACACTGGATTGGCGAGGCAGTGCACACGTGTGTATATATACACGTGTGTATATGTAGCCATCCAGACAAGTTTTCCTGTCCCTGTAAAATATATGTGTATAGTCTACCTTGTGATATTTACAGTGTATCACTGTGAATATCACAAGTTGCCTAGACACAGTCGGATGGATATTAAAATCAGATCAAGTCAGAAAAATGATGAGAAACACACCGAAATTCTGAAGCAAATAAAATTTTAAAAATAAAATTTATATTTGCATGTATCATGTTTTATTCCTGTTGCAGTGTACTGTGTGTGTTTCTGTTTTATTTGACAGGTAGGTAGAAGATGACTGAACTGACAGTGAAGTGCTGTGAAGACAGAAGATAAAAGATGACAGAAGACAGAAATTGACAGTGAAAAATATACAGTGTGTGTAACAGTGAAAGTGTCTGTATAAAAAAAAATGTATACTGAAATGTAAACTGAGTGAATGTATGAGTGAGGAGCTGTGTATATATATATATGAATTGTACTGATGTTTGTAATAAACAAGTTTGATTGAAATAAAATATTATTTTATTGTTGTCAAACAAACTTGTCTATTTTATTCTGTTATTTATTAGTACAAATATTCTGTGAGTGTTTAAATAGTGGAGTTTATAAGATTTGTACTGTTGTGTTATTGAAATAGAATATTCAATTTAAATAGAATACAGTATGAATATATCAATGTCTGTATGGTCGTATTCCATTTAAATATAAATATTATATTTCAGTCAGTGATGTATATATTTAACAGTACGATTTCAAACACATTTATAATAATATTTATTTGGTTGTTATCATCAAACAAAAATCATATAATTGTGTATACAATAACGTTATATACAACAATCTCCCCCTTTTGATGATGACAAACAAATAAAAGATTTTGAGCACAATAAATATGTTTGACTGTAAAAATTGAACTCCCCCTATTTATTAGCTCCCCCTACAACGGACAACCCCCCCTATAACTGTGCATGAGCGAAAAAAATGTAAATATAATTGGAATTTTCAAAATTAAAATATTTATAGAATATTAACTTATAAATCTCAATTCATTCTCCCCCTTGTGTTATCATCAAAAGGATACAGAATTTAAAATATAGATGAAGAATGACTAACAAATACAATATCAGCTTAAGAGGAAGAACAGTTATCATAAATCTCGATCAGTCAAACAAAAATCATAATAAACTGAGAACTAGTGTCATATTTCACATTCTAGAGAATGACGGATTTACGATGAAATTTATAAAAATGGGGAGAGTTAAAAAAATGTTTTCCAATTATTCTCAAAAGAATTTTAAACACGAAGTACAGAAACAGTGATGGATTTGGACTATAATTGATAATTCAATTTAAATGACAAAATCAGATAGTCTCAAATCCCAGTAGCTAACAATCAACAAATCATAATACTTCATAAGATTTCAACACATTTCACAGATTAGAATATGGATTGATAGGCTGGTTTTTAAACACCAAGGAGAATTTCAGATTAATTTCAATTTATAGCACGAAAATTTCCTTTTTCTTTTTATTTTATTTAAGAGCACACTGACCACGCATAACCAGAGCTTGGATTTTTAAATGAGGTCAGTCGCAGCTTAAATTATAAGTTGTCTCATAACCATGCATGACCAGAGCTTGGATTTTTAAATGAGGTTAGAGACACACTTATATATTATATATATATTTTTATCATTTCAGCTTTAATGAAAAACTCCTCAGTATATAAAACCAATATAGATGGTAGAAATGTGGTAGGTACAGAAATGGACTATGAAATAAATTTATAAATTAATTATATTATGAAATATGCTCGATTGTAACGGGATCATCGAAAATTTTCAATTATCACTAATTCTGAATAATAACATAGTCCAATTTCTATCACAAATATTACCACTGTTTATTCAAGAAGTTTTTTTTTATTTTAAAAATATTAACTCTCCATATTTATATAAAATCATAATGGATGACAGAATAGTGGAAGATAAAGAAGATGGTCGTGAAATAATCGCCAATTCAAAGATATTATAATATATGTTCAACCATCATGAAAACCTAAATAAAATCTCCTCTTGTTGTGAAATATACTGCAGTCACAATCCATCACAATTTCAAAATCTATTAATAATTTTGGTGAATTATAAATATAGTTCAATTTGGACAAAGATTTCAATTTCTGAATGAATAATCAATAAATAATTTTAAAAAAGATCTATGCAAAGCAACGAGAGATTAAAAAAAATATACAGCTAAAACAAATTCAGTACTTCTAAACTGATACCACTTGATGTCCCTATTAATGAGGATTTTAAAAAAGACACCGGTGACAAACAAGAATATCACAAATAGAAGAAATTTAAGCCCAAATCCCAAGCAGACAAAACAATAGATTTGGCATATTTATCAGAGCAATAGATAAGAACAAACAGTTATTTGAAGAACAGTATCAGAGCAGCAAATATATCATAAACAAGCAATTTCCAACATATTTTCAAAACAATATCAGAGCAGCACAAAAACAGTTTCAAAGCACACTTGTCAAGACATTTCTAATGGTCACAGAATATGATTCATGATCCAAGATTAGAAATACCGTTTATTTGAAATCATTTGAGGAAATATGAAAAACTCATGATTCAATGAATCAATCACACAGATTATCAATTTTAGATCCAAGATATGTGCGAGATTCAATAAATCAATAATTTCAAATGATTTTAAACAAACAGATATTCAACTGAAATCATCATGAAATAGCAGTGAGTTTTAATGATCATTTTCCAAGAGAAAATTTCACAAATTTTTCTGACAAGTACAAGAGTAATTTCAGATCATTTACATCAGGTTTAAGAGATATTCATGATCCAGAAAATTAGGATAATTTATTTGAAATCACTTGAGTCAATGTCAAGTTTGAGATATAATGAATCATTCACACAAGATTGATAATTTCAGGATTAAGAGGTGTGTGATATTCAAAATATCAAGAATTTCAGATGATTTCAAACAAACAAACTTCGACCATAATGATCACGAATAAAGATGAATTTCAAGATGTATCACTGTTATTCAAGATAATTCAAAATATCCAAGCTAATCTGAAAATCAACGAAATTATCACTACTGAGAACTAGTAATGTGATGTAATGAGTATAATATTTCAAGCCATTCCAAAATGAATTAGAAGGAACTCAAAACAGCAGAAATATGTGAAATTTCATTAATATTTAGATCTTCAAAAATTTAGAATTCAAAAAACAACAGTGTTCAAGATATGACAAGAATACATCAACACTGTTATGAATTCAGAAATCAGAAAATAAACCTCAAAACAATTGCAGAAATTGACAAGTTTAAATTCAAGATCTGGAAATGATTTAGAGTTTTATACAAATGAAGTGAATTTCCAGAAAATATGAATTCTACAATTGAAAGTCTAAGAAAGTACAAAAGAAAGACAAAAATATATGGCAATGACAAAACAAAAACAAAAAATAGAAGAAGAGGTAGAAGGAGAAATAAACAGAGAAAAATGATAAAAACAGAGAATATTTACAAAGATGAGTTCAGAGATCATACCTGAGATCAGTGTAAACCAGAATCTCTGACTCAATAGATTTGGCTAAGGAACCGTGGATGACCCAATGATATGAAGCAATTTGAATTCAGTTTCTCTGTAGTAATGCAGCTCCTCAGCATCCTTCGGTACCTAGCAATTGAGAGGATCGAGTGGTCTAACAAAATTTGTGAAACCACTCACAGATGTACTTATATGTTTTGGTACCCAGACTTGTTTGTATAACGATCCATCCGAATTTATCTTTGTACCTTTTGGAACCCAAATCTATTTGAATTTAACGAAGTTTGTTTTATTTCTTTTCGGGATCCAGGATTGTTTAGATGGATTATTAAAAAACAATTTCTCATTACGATTTTGATTTGAAAAACATTTGAAATTTCCAGAGTTCAGATTTTCAAACCGATCTTTTCGAAAGCAGTTTGAAGGATTTCTAAAATCATTTGAATTTTGCTTTTCAAAATCATTGTTTTTCCCAAAACCTAGACCACGTTTATTTTTGGTAGAAAATTGGTTTTTCAACAACATGTTCAAAGTTTTTTCTCCATCAGAAAATTTAATCAAGGTTGACTTGAGTTGTTGAATTTTAAATTTAAGATCACCATTCTCTTTCATTAAATCTGAACAACGACTTTTAGTGATCTTACATCTTTCAAAATCAGATTTCAAAACCAAATTTTCATCTTTAAGCAATTTGATTTTGGTATGGGACTCAATAGTCTCAAATTCAAATTTTGCTCGTTTTTCAGCCTCATCTTTTTCAAAATTTTTGAAATTTGAAAATTCTTTTTCAAGCTCTCTTAAAATCGAATCGGATTTCAACAAATTTTCTTTTTCAGCAATTTCAAATTTGGAGTTTATATTAGTCTTAAAAATTTCAAATTCCTTTTGTAAAGAATTGTTCAAACTTAATAACTCAATCTTGTTTTCCTTTAAGATCAGAATTTTATTTTCAAACTTTTGAATATTTTTATTGAGATGAACAAGATTGGTTTTCAGTTTTAAACAATTTTCGCAATCAGAGTTTGGAGAATTTTTAGAGCATTCAAGTTCAGTTTCCAAATTATTAATTCTGCCAGTCAACTCAGAATTCTTAGATTTCTGAGATTTATTTTTCAGTTGGAGTTTATCAACAGATTTAGTTAAATCAACACCCATATAAACTAAATCTTCGTATGTAAAATTTTGAATTTCAGCATCTGTTGAATCTCCATCATCTGATCCATCTGAAATTTCATTTACGTGACCTGTTAGACATAGATTTGGATCTGAGTTGACATTCTGGGGTTTTGAGCTGTTGTCAGATTTTCCATATAGCGTGTTGAGAGTTCTCCAGACATCCTGCGCAGTCAAACTATGAGATACATGAATAAACTGTTCTGTACTGAGATAATCAAATATGATATTCATAGCACGAGAATCAAAAACAATGTTTCTATTATCAGACATATCATTCCCATTGATAACAGTATCCCAACATTTAATATTAACAGATTTTAAATAAAATTCCATTTTGGATTTCCAGTTTAAAAAATATGTTCCATCGAAAATTGTTGGATACGAACTAGACTGACTCTCACTAGACTGACAACTAGGGAGACCCATTACTCTAGAGTTAAAGAAAATACCTGCTCTGATACCACTTGTTGGATCTAGAATAACCCTAGAGGGGGGGGTGAATAGGGTTTTTCATAGTTTTCACTGAATAAAAAATCTGATAGAATATTAAATAATAAACCGATCACAGAACACAGCAGAAATAAAAAGCAGAAAGGAAATAACACACAGAGATACCCAGCTTCGGCAAAATCCTGCCTACTGCTGCATTCCTAAGGTTTCTACTAGGAGTTAATAACAGATCCCGCTTACAGACACTGTAAACTCGCACTCCCTGCTCCTGTACTAACCCTACGCTCAAAACCCTAGACTGATCGATATCCCTTCGACCAGATTTTACCCTAGTTTTTACAGACTCTAGTAAACTGCCAGCTAACTCCTAACTGGATTCCTAGAGTTTACAGACTCTAGAACTGTTCGTTTGTTTTTACAACACAAATTAAAACAATTTCGAAATAAAACAAACAAAACTAAACCAAAACCCTAGAATAAAAAAACCTAGTTTTATAAAATATAAACTAATCCCTTTTAACAAGAGAAATGGCCGGCCGCTTTAACCATGGTTCCACCCTTGCTTCATTTGTCCCATTACTTTGCTTTGCTTGAAATGGCGGCTCTGGCGATTGGGAAAAGTTCTAGGGTTTCTCGATTTTCCTCCAGATCGAAAACCTAATGCTTGATTGATAAAATCCGATGTTATGATGCTTGATTCTCTGTTGCTTAATGCTTCGATTTTAGGATTGCCCTTCCTCTCGATCGAAATCTTCAGAAAAATGTGAGTGAATTTGATTCTCTGCTCTTTGAATTTAATTGTGTTCTCGATGGATTTTTTTTGCCTATGATGTAATGGTGTTGTATAAACAGGATTATATTATCCTAAATACAATCTCTGATTTCGTTATTGACTGATCTGATCAATTGCCTGCGTGTTTCCCCTTTTGATTTAGAAATTCTCGGCTTGATTGTTGTTGCATGATTGACTAATGTTGATTTGTTGCCATGCGTGCAAGTTGCCCTAAATATATTTCAGTACCCAAGCTTGATTTCGAACCAAAAGGGTTTGCCAAAAACAAATTTTGCTGAATTGTTTTTCTTTCCAAAACAGTTTTACAATTTCTGGAAATAAGTGATTCATTTTCCCTTAAAAAAATTGCCGAGAATACATGAGTTTTTTCTGGAAAGAAAAGAGAGTCCCTTGATTGATTCGTGACCCAAATAGTGTTACTTTGATCCCCTTGATTTGTAGCTGAATTTGTGCTTGGATTCTTTGATTAAATTGTGGTTATTCCTGGAAATGATTATGCCATATGACCGAAATTATACCTTGCCAAAAAGATTCATGCATGTTTTTGAAACTTGCCAAATTTCAACACAATTAAATATGGAATTATGTTGATTACATGTCGAGCATGACTGTTCTAATTTCTGTCCATATTTTTCTGGAAATCAATTGAGTGATAACTTGCCAAATTCATTCCCTTTGATTTCACTGATGTGTACTCGTCAAAATAATCTTTTCCGAAATTGGAAACAGTGATTTCTGGCCTTAAAAAAAACCTCCTTAAAAGATTTTTTTTTTTGAGAATATCCATGAAAAATATTGCCACAATTGTTGAATTGAATCTGCTTTGAAATTCAGTGAACAATTTTTTTTTTTGTACTTGCCCAAAATATACTTGCGGAAAAAATGGTTTTATTTTATGCCAAACAGTTTTGTGTAATTCGAAATGATTTGATACTTGCCAATCTTTGTTCCTCCAAAAAAAATTACCATTTCTTTTTGCATGAATAGGATTTTCAAACAAACCTGAAACAAACGTCCATGACGGTTTGTACTTGCCTGAAACTGATTTTTGCTTAAGCTTGCTGAGTTTGTTTACTTGAACCAAAAACTTCAATGTTTCTTGAGCCTGTTCTCTGTATGCTGTTTGGCACTTGACCATTTTTAAATTCCACATCAGTGTTTTTAAATTGCTTTGTGTATTCTTACTATGCAGATATGCGCTTGGTCTTGTTTACTGAAATCTTATGTACATAAAATCTGGCTTTGCATGTGTGTATGAACATGAATACATCACAACTGTTTTGACCTGAAATATTGCTATGAACATTGTCTTGTGCACTTGGGTATTTGCATTTGTCATGCCATGTTTCTGCTTGAAATTTGTTGCACCATTTTGCTGCCTTATGATCTTTGAAGAGCTTGAGCTCAACATGTATTTCTACATATCTGAACTGAACCATTTTGTATTGTCTTGACTTGTGAGGTTGCTCGGCCATTACTGTTGTGCTGCCTTGACCACTTTAAGTAGTTTTTGACTTTACATTCTAACATGAAATCATTGATGTGTTTGGGTTGCCTCGACCACTTTGATTATTGTTGCACCGAGTCGAGATGGTCCGCGTGGCTACTCCTCAGTTACACACTGGATTGGCGAGGCAGTGCACACGTGTGTCTATATACACGTGTGTATATATACACGTGTGTATATATACACGTGTGTATATGCAGCCATCCAGACAAGTTTTCCTGTCCCTGCAAAATATATGTGTACAGTCTACCTTGTGATATTTACAGTGTATCACTATGAATATCACAAGCTGTCTAGACACAGTCGGATGGATATGAAAATCAGATCAAGTCAGAAAAATGATGAGAAACACATCAAAATTCTGAGGCAAATAAAATTTTAAAAATAAAATTTATATTTGCATGTATCATGTTTTCTTCCTGTTGCAGTGTACTGTGTGTGTTTCTGTTTTATTTGACAGGTAGGTAGAAGATGACTGAACTGACAGTGAAGTGCTGTGAAGACAGAAGATAAAAGATGACAGAAGACAGAAATTGACAGTGAAAAATATACAGTGTGTGTAACAGTGAAAGTGTCTGTATCAAAAAAAAATGTATACTGAAATGTAAACTGAGTGAATGTATGAGTGAGGAGTTGTGTATATATATATATATATATATGAATTGTACTGATGTTTGTAATAAACAAGTTTGATTGAAATAAGATATTATTTTATTGTTGTCAAACAAACTTGTCTATTTTATTCTGTTATTTATTAGTACAAATATTCTGTGAGTGTTTAAATAGTGGAGTTTATAAGATTTGTACTGTTGTGTTATTGAAATAGAATATTCAATTTAAATAGAATACAGTATGAATATATCAATGTCTGTATGGTCGTATTCCATTTAAATATAAATATTATATTTCAGTCAGTGATGTATATATTTAACAGTACGATTTCAAACACATTTATAATAATATTTATTTGGTTGTTATCATCAAACAAAAATCATATAATTGTGTATACAACAACGTTATATACAACATTATATTTTATATCATTATCACAATGTTCATAGGCAACAACTAGATTTGTGAATTCTTAAGATTGAATGTTAAAAATTCTGTTTAATTTTTGATAATCCTAATACTTGACAGAGAAAGAAGGACCCGGAAAAAGCCAGCCCATTTGCTGCCTTGGTCTATTTGGAAACATATAAACGAGAACCGGGGAGAACTTATAAGACAAATACGGATGAACAAAAGGCCAAATATGTAAGTACATTAGATACTGAAATAGCAATTTAATAGTTAGTTTAAAAGATAACCACATTGTAGCTGAAACTTCCATATTTTAATAGTTATTTGAAAGATAACCAGTTCTGTTAATAAATTTTTTCGAGTAGCTTATATAAATTATTTGACTCAAGATCAATTATGAATCAATACTTGTGTCAGTACAGTAGGCACATTGTATATTTGTTGGAGCTGCTTATTAAATCGAACAAATATTTAGTTTGAAAGATAACAAGTTCTGTTAATAAGTTCATTCCTGCCTGCCTGTGTTTAGCTTATCTTTTCATTATCTAATCTATTTATGAAACTCAAAACATCTACATTTTTTGTAATTCTTGCTTTCCCAGGTTTTCATTTTATATGCTTCCCCAGTTTTCATTTTGTGGGCAAAGATTCAAGCAATGGTGGATGCAGGAAATATTGCTGAGGCAAACGCACTATTCTCTGGTGGGAAGACTCATGGATGGAACTGGCTTGTGGGAAGGCGATGTAAAATGCCTGAAAAGTCTCCAATAACTCCGGGTTCCTCAGACAGTTATGTGCAAGAGACGACCAAAAAAAATAAGGCAAGAGCTTGAGGCTGATTTGGAAGCAAATGTGAACAGAAAAGTGAAAGAGAACGTGTCATGGGTGTTAAAAAAGCTAGGTAAAGCTAATCCAGATCTTAATTTAGATTTCGGAGACTTTTGTGTCACCACACCAAGTGATGAAGATGACATTGGTACTCCTGCAACCCCGACAACTTAATGAAGTTTATGGATGGTATGTGTTAGCACTTGTGATATATTCAAATTGTACTTTTAAATTATGTACTTGTGGTATGTGTTGGTGATGACACTTGTGGTATGTGTCGGTGATGGCACTTGTGGTATGTGTTGGTGACGACACTTGTGGTTTGGTATGTAGAATTGGTTGGTCTGAATGTTATGATGAAATTTTTGGGTGGATTTATTGTATGAATATTTTGGTATGTTTGAAATTGGTACAATGTTTTGGATTGTATGTACTACAAAATTGGTAATTACAGGGTTGTATTTGCCTTCTTTCAATGCAACATTTGCCTTCTTTACTATTGCATTTGATTTTTCTTTGATGTTGCATTACGAGATAATGGTGTTGCATTACATAGTGTAGTGGTGTTGCATTAAGTGCAATATTATTAATTCCACTATGGTACGACACGTGGGACCCATAGCTGAAATGGTGCCAGATGGATAGCTGACGTGGCATGTGACACATGGGCAACTGACGTGGAGAGAGGACGCGGCGTTTGACACGTTGGCATCTGACGTGGAAAGTTCATGTAGGCTCCACTATCATGACCTGGAAGTCTGGCTCTGACTTCTTCTTAAGGCAACGTTGTATATTGTTGCATTACTTGCAAGTACTATTGCAATACGGTTATATTGCAATACTTTCATTCTGTTGCAGTAGATGTGCAAAAGCGTTACCTTAGAGAGCTACGGCAACAGCCGCGATTGCTATGCCTCTCTAGTGTTGCGTATTTAAAAAAAACAGCTTAAGGCAACGCTTTTTCGATCTATAGCCACATAAAACTAGTGTCGAATATGCCCACTTTTGTAGTAGTGAATAACCCCTAAGATATTTTCTATAGGGTGGTATCTTAGTAATCTAATTCTTTTATTTGGTTGATTATTTTAATTATTTGTTTCATTAATTTCATTTTCACATTCATCTTCGTTGTGTTGTGTTATATTTTTATAATTTTCGTCAAAGGATACATTTAAGCTTTCTTTTGTAGTATTAGTTCTTAAATAAAAAACTCTAAATTCTTTACTTCTCTCTGAGTATCCAATAAATATTCCTTTATCAGATTTAAAGTCAAATTTGTCTAAATTTTCTTTAGTATTAAGAATAAAACATTTACTTCCAAATATTTTAAAATATGATACTTTTGGTTTCTTATCATACAAAAGTTCATAAGGTGTTTTACGAGTTAAGGGTCTTATTAAAATATAACAAGTTGTTGCAACTGCCTCAGCTGAAAAATTCCTTAGTAAATTACTATCAAATAATATAGTTCTCGCACACTCTTGAATTGATATATTTTTACGTTCAACTACTCCATTTTGTTGAGGGGTTCTAGGGAACGAAAAATATGGGTTATCCCCTTTTTATTACAAAATTTTCATTTTCGAACTCTCCACCGTGGTCACTACGTACTGTTTTGATTTTTAAAGATAATAAATTTTGAATTCTTTTAGCAAAGGATTTAAATTGATCAAAAGCATCACTTTTGTTTTTAAGAAATAAGGTCCAAGTAAATCCAGAAAAATTGTCGACTATTACGTAAACATATTTGTTGTGATTTATTGATTGAGTTTGGGATGGACCGAATAGATCCATGTGAATTAACTCTAATGGTTTTGAGGTTGTAATTTCCTCTTTTGATTTAAATGAACTTCTTTCTAATTTTCCGAATTGACAAGTGTCGCATAAGTTATTTACTTTAAATTTCATTTTGGGTAATCCCCTAAGTGAATCTAACTTTGAAACCCTAGAAATATGTTTGAAATTTATATGGCCAAACCTCTTGTGCCAAATCTAAGGATCACTTGTGTTAACCATAAGACATAGGTTATCATCGGAAATTTTCATACTTAATATGTAGACATTTTTTTTCTATCTCCTTCGAATATTACTTTTGAATTCCTATCTTCTATAAAGCGTTTATCTTTTTCAAAATTGATTTTATAGCCTTTATCGCAAAGTTGACTTATACTTAGTAGATTATGTTTTAAATTCCTAACTAATAAACATAAAAAATAGTAGGAGTTTCAGAATTACCAGTACTGCTGATGCCAACTATATATCCTTTAGAGTAATCTTCGAAGTTGACCATTCCACCATCTTCATGTACTTGATTATTCAGTAATTCTGGATTTCCCGTCATATGCCTTGAACAACCACTATCCATTATCCATTTGTCATTTTTGATCTCCATTATTTGTCCATCAAAATTTGAATTTCCAACAGCTATGTAACACATTTTTTAGAATTTGAATTTCCAATAGTCATGTAACACATCTTTTCCTGTATTGGACAATAATTCAGTAGATCACTTGAATTTTCAACATAACTGAATGTAGACTCTTTTAACATTGATGCAATGCATGAATTAAAACTAGTGTCATGAATCTTTTCAAAATTTTCCATTTAATATTTTCAAAAATCAAATTATGAACTTTTTGAAAACCTATGCCCTGATACCAATTGTTAAAGGATGCGGAATGCGGATCTTAAGGCAAAACTAACATTAAAGGGGGGGTGAATAGTGTTTTAAAGAAATTATGGAAAATCTAAACAATCTAGAACAACTATATGAATCACACACTGATTAACACACCAGAAATGATCAAAAACACAGAAACAACCACAAACACATATATAAGAAAATATAAAATGCAGAAATGGAAAGAACACGCTAGATTTTATATGGGTTCGAATTACTCCTACGTCCAGTCCCACGCAATGCTGGATTGCGCAGAGTTTTATTATTATCAATATCCAAGTACAACACCCTTGATTTCACAGCTACTAGGTTAACACCGCTCCAAACACCCATGATTTCATGGCTTCAAGGTTGACACCGCTCCCATTCCTTGATTTCAGGGTTACAAGGAACATAACCTTTCCTAAACACTTCCCAAACAATTACAATAGCCCTAGAACTCTTCAGTTAGCACTTCAAACAGAGAGTAGATGATAGAGAATGAAAAGTGAATAAGAATGATATAAATTTTGTTGAAATCGGCAGAGTATAAGTGTAGAAATCAAGAAAATGATGTATACTAATGGTGGTATGTAAAGGGGTGAAGATGGAGAAGAAAGAATGATAAAAAAAATTCCAAATCAACCCCTTTTTATAGTATCCCAATGGTTGCAACGCTTCTGGAACATTACAAATAATTAAAAGACACTTCCTTTGAAAATTGAAAAAATGACAGTTATATGTCGACATGTCATTACCCCTATGTCGACATATGCCTTATATTTTTATTTTTAAAATTAAATTTCAAGTGTTAAAACTAATATATATATTCTGAAAATTCTTGAATCAAAACTAATGTTTCAAATGAAGTTTCTAAAGTATAAAAACATATAAAAACATAGTGATATATAATATAAACATGTTTATAAAATTATGATTTAAAACTATATATATAAAAAAACATATTATTATAAATTTTTTATAAACTATATATATGTATATTTGAAAGCATTAAGTAAAATACTTATGATAGTGTGAAATCATTTAAAAAGGAAATTTAAGAATAAATTGAAAAGGAATTTTGAAAACAGATTTTGAAATCAGAATTTGGAAGTGCTAACCCGAGTTTACGTATAAACTAGACTCTGTTTACTTGTTATTCTTGAGTTCCTGAAATCTTGATATCTTGATATTCTTTAGCTCTTGAAATTTTGATATCTTGATACTCATGAGTCTTGAATCTCTGTGAATCTTTGAATCTCTTGGAACTCTCAAACTGTATAGTCTTTTGTATTAAATCCTATATACAAATCCTGCATATGTAAAAAAATTATATATATATATATATATATTCTAGACAAAGATGTTAGTATATATTTTATCATCAATGCTAATTGAAATAAGGTGGTTGTCATCAAAACTCCATTCTCCAACAGTATATGCATCAATAAAAGATATATAGTATTTGTGTCCATAATTAGAATAGAATGGTGCTGAACTCTAAATATCTATTGTAGCCAATTCTAAAGGTCTCTTATATTTATCCGAGAATCTACAAAAGCTAATTTATGGCTTTTTCCCATTTGGCAGTAGGTACACACATATGGTAGCATGAAACTATCAAAGGCAATTTTATTCTCCTTATTTTTTTTACAACATTTACGTTGGGGTGACCTAATTTGTAGAGCTATAAGTCAAAGATATTTTTGCTTCTTTTTACTTGTGATGCATCAGAAAAACTACAACATTTTTTGCTTTTTACAGAGTTTCTGCAGTCAGTTAGATTAAATCTGTGTAACCATTCACTTACAATACCCTGCAAGGGAATGTCTTAGTTAACATGCCTCTAACTAAACAACAACTTCAGTAAAATTCAAAATTAACCCGATTATCTTTTGCAAATTGAGAAATACTTGTGGGGCTTTTATTTATTTTATATACTTCTAATAAATTGTTAAGATATAATAGCATTTACTGTTAATGCAAGCAGTACAAATACGAGGTGTGTTGATAGTCTTAAAATTACCCACGTTGATTATCTGTCTACCTTTGTACTCTCTGCTTTCCGAACTCAGGTTGTAAAGATGACTTTTGATGTAATTGGTTGCTCTAGAATCAGGGTACCATGCTGCATTCTAATCTTATAACCTTACGCAGGTGATCTGATATGTTACCTTCTGTTTAGCTTCTTGTGTCTTGTTGAACGTGTACAATATTGATACTATGATTTCTTATATGATTACTTGAAATCTGATTTAGTATATAGTTAGTGTTACATCTGAAGTAGCACTTCATCACAATGTCCAATGGTCTCACCAATTTGGCACTTAGGTTTATTCTTATTGTTGTATCTGCCTCTTCGATGTTGAAATAACTTGAATTCAAGAATGACTTAAAGAATCCAGAATCGTTGGTTGTACGAAGTGCTCCAAAATGCAAGATTAATAGGCTTAAAGCAGCAAAGCGTAGATGATGACAATGGTTTGATAGGTTTCTGGAATGCACTAGTCTTTCTGTTTATTTTTTATTTTTTGAATTTGTTCAGGTCGGAAACCGACCGGAGTCATTAGACCCTCCTTGGTGCAACTAGCCCGGTGAGACCATTGAATCAGATTTGAGCTTTGTAAAAAATCAGTTTTGTATATAGAAATGCATGAACTATCACTATTTCATCTAAATTGGATAAATAAAGACTTTATTGTACTATGGATTCTTATAAATCGAATATAATAACTCAATAAATCTTTATTTTAGATTAATTTCTTGACTTTTGTGGCTTTCCGAACTACTTCTTGCCTTTGAATTTGCTGATTTGTAAAAAAATTGCTACAGTCAAGATATTCTTGGTAATTTCTTGTTTATAAAAGCAAACTCTTAGTATCCAAATGATGAATTCGATTCTGATGAATAAATCACATACCAAATGATGATATTCTTTCTGATGGTAATTCAAATATTGTAATTATCATATATTATTAAGCATGATGGCTTTGATACCATGTAAGAATTGACGGAATGTTTGAAATACTAAGTACTCGAATTTGATAAATATTAAAGGGTGATGAAATTGATTTGTTCGATTGATGCATTTTTCGATCCAATACTCTGATACACACACACACACAGAGTTCTCATATTAGAGAAATATACAAATATGACATAAATGAGATCTGCCCATGAGCATGGGGTATGAAGCGAATAAGACACGAAGTCAATTGAGATAAAGTGAATGTTGGATAAATCATGAATCAATACTTCACTTCCTACAAATTTGGAAAACATTCCTGACTCATTTCATACTGTTAATTCCTAATTTCACTTAGGTTCATTTTTTTTTTCTTTACGCAAACTCTCGATGCTTTACACCTTTTTTTTGAAGTAGAAAATAGCCAGTGTATTTACCTCAGTAAACGAGCAAGAAAAAAAGAAATGAGTGAGATATTACCTTTAGTAGTCAACTGCTACACATACATGCATGGGTGTGTGCCAACTGTCACAGACAAACATATTGTCTCTACATATTTAGGATGGGTAGAAAATGAAACGGGCCGGGAAAGATGTAATTTCATGAAAGAAAAATGCATTCTTTTTTACGAAAAGGCAACGCGAAAAGGGAAAAGTTATTATTTTATTGTTTGTTTATGTTATTATTTTATTTATGTTAATTAATTTTAAATCTAAAATACATAATACGACATACGAAATAAAAAGTCATAGTTCAGACACTACACTAGATTAACCTTTCAATAGCGTGTGAAAAATGCTACAATATATTTCCATAGCATTAGTGACAACGCTATATAACAACATGTTATAATAGCCATGAAACATCACGTAACATTAAACTAAACGCTAGTGCTTTAAACATATTATAGCACATGCCATCATTATGAGAACTCTGTCATAGTATTTTATCCATGCTATTTTATTTACCTTAGTAATTATAGCATTAACTGTTTTTTACGACATGTTCTTAGCACTCTAAATTATTTTTCCATAGCGGTTTGATTTTGTTCACAGCTCTTTTTCTACGCGGCTATGTTCTACCTTATAGCATTTTTCTTTTGATTAAGGTTTCATCATATGTGTTTCCATAGTGGTATTTTTCCACTATTGATATATATAATATTTAATTTTGGCTATGACATTTTTTCTATAGTGCACTACAAATGGTATATTCTCTCTTATCTAAATTATGCACATTATAGGCATTTTAATAGTAAATCTTTACAAAATATCTAGTAGCAAAAATATGAAAGCAAAGAATCCAGAAGCAAAAGCATATCTAATACTAAAAGCACATTTGATTGTAAAACACAAAATAAATATGATTTGCATAGTTGATATTCATTCATTGCTATGTATATAAGTTTATATGTAGTTCCAAAACAAGAATTAAACAAGAAAGACCATGCTCCCTTAGCCTTCTGCATGTCAACTCTTGCACTTCATATATTTCAAAGCCTGCAATTTTACAGAAATACAAGTTAGAGACTCTTATCAATATATATTAGGAAATTTTTTGATGACATTCTCTTCTGGACAAGTAAATGTCTATTTGGGAAACTAGATGAAATTGAAAATTGAAAATGAGGAGCAAGAAATGGGTGGACACGACCCATCAGGTGTAATTATCCTGCAAAAAAGCAAGTGTGGTAATGTGGAAGTTACCGTTACGAATATATATCCCTTGAACTTGATTGAATTACGTGAACTCTGACTTTTCTAATGTGACCGAGGACCAAGAAACATTCCAAGTTGTAGACCGTTATTTTTGAATAACATCAACTCACAGTTTTTCTCAAAATAAAATTGTTTCAAAATTTAAAATGACAAATTATTTGTACAAAGACACCAACGATTGCTATCTGCAATATTAATTTTCAAAATTGAAGAAAGAGTGCAGCTTTCATAAAATAACCAGAATATAACATATAGTTTCTAACATATTCAGAAAAGTAGGAGCTATTATGGGAAACAGGTTGTGTAGTGCATGCCTGATCAGGCAGGTACGCAAGAAAACGGGAACACTCAACAAGAGCATGAGTTTGAATAGCATCAACGCATCCTGGGCAATGACAAGTAGGAAAACCGTCAAATTAAAAAGATGAATATGTAAATTATAGTTGCACCCGTACCTCTTCGTACAATCGCATCTATTCCGAACGGTCGTGCTCGTACCTCTTCGTACAATCGCATCTCTTTCGAACGGTCGTGCTTGTACCTCTTTGTACTGACGCATCTCTTTCGGTGAAAGAAAGTGTCTTTTCGCGAAGTGTCTTTTCGTTGAAATATGACCGTTTTGTGAAAGGAAGTGTCTTTTCACGAAGTATCTTTTCGTTGAGATATGATGGTTGTGAAATATGACCGTTAGTGAAAGGAAGTGTCTTTTCGCCAAAAATCTTTCTGCTAATAGTCACGTCCTTTCATCGAACTGTCGCACCTATTCGTTTTAATTATTTATGATGTGGGACAATGGACAAAGTATATTTCATTCAATACTTACGAATTCCAACAAGGGATATTTAGGCACAAGGACAAACTTAACAAAAAAATTATCCAAAGGACAAGAGGTTTAAATTTTAACCACAAGGACACTTTTTAGTGTAAAGGGAGGAATTCAGGAGCCCACTATCATTTCATACTTTACATTAAAGTTTGTTCTTATGGTTAAAATTTTAGCCTCTTGTCCTTATGGATAAATTTTTGTTAATTTTTTCCTTCACAATATTTTCCTGTTCCAACAATCTCCCACATGAATGATAATATACTTTTCCCCCACACAAAGCGAAATATCACAAAGTACATATGGAACAATGCTTTATCGTGGATAAGTAGATATTTCACTTTGAACTTCCCTAATTAAAACTTATCGGATCTACTTGGCTAGTCGGTAAATTATTTCATCTTGAACCGTCAGCCGTTATTATGTATCTATACAATAAGCTTTATGAATCGTTGATTCCCTTCTCATCCAATCTCCTGGTTGTGTTCATTTTGGTCCTGAACACTTCTTGGTTATGCGAGTGTTATATAGAATTTAAGCCTTTAAAATTCCCATAGAGCCGACCCAGCTCACACTAACATAGGTGATAGAAACCATTAAGAGTATCCTACATATACCCCACTAGTTATATTCAAGATATGGTCATCATTAAAAAAACATAGTTTTAACCTTGTAATACTTAGACATTCATTTATATTGTGCACCATAGGAATGGAGTAAGACTGTGTCCAAAAATGCATTACATCTTGAGTTACTCATAACCGGTTTGCCTACTGATCCTAGCCCGTGGGATCTCCAATCGCTAGGATAGGTTTTCGTATAAGATAACTCTTGTTGGTTTAGGCTTTTAAACCCATTCCCCTTGATGCACAGTCAATTTTTTCTCTTGGTAAACCTTTAGTAAATGGATCCGCTAGGTTATCATTCGTTCTTACATAATTTATGGAAATAGTTCCATTTGAGAGTAACTACCTAGCTGTGTTATGGCATCTACGAATATGTCGTGACTTTCCATTATAAACAAAGTTTTGCGCTCTGCTTAGCGCTGCTTGGTTATCACGTATATGCATATGGCTGGCACCGGTTTGGACCAAAAAGGAATATCTTCTTAAAAGTGACGAAGCCAATATGCTTCTTCGCATGCTTTATCTAAAGCGATGAACTCTGACTCCATAGTGGATCAAGCTGCGCATGTCTGTTTAGTAGATTTCCATGACACTGCTGCCCCTGCTAGGGTAAATACATAACCACTAGTTGATTTTGATTCCTCTGAATCGGCAATCCAGTTTTCATCACTATATCCTTCTAAGATGGTAGGACATTTCCTATAATGCAAGGAATATTTTGTGGTATTTTTCAAATATCCAAGCACTCTCAATAGTGCTTTCCAGTGTTCTTCTCCTGGACTGCTTGTTTCCAAAATGCAAATTCAGAAGATGCCATTGCTTCCTTGTACGTTTGAGGTTCGTGTTATAACATGTATGTTAGGAATTCCAAACCAAATGTCTTGGAAGTTCTAGCCCTTATGATTCTTTTGGGTTCAATTTCCTCAATCTCATGAGGAGTTGCATCTTCATGTGATCTACCCGATTCTTCCCTTGTCCTTTTAGGGACATTTCTTTCATTCCTTTTGTGTGGAAACACATCTTCAAAGAATGAGGCGTCTCTTGATTCAATGATTGTATTTACATTGATATCGGCTATATTAGACTTGAATACCAAAAATCTATAGGCACTACTATTTTGAGCTGGCCCTAAATAGTAACAATCTACAGTCTTTGGTCCAAGTTTGACTTTCTTGGGAGGCGGAACCGGAGACTTTGCCAAGCACCCCCACACTTTGAGGTATTTAAAGCTTTGTTTTTGTCCTTCCATAACTTATATGGAATTGTTCCTGTCTTATTGTGAGGAACCTTGTTTAAAATATGATTAGACATATTTAAGGCCTCCCCTCACAAGTTCGCCAGTAAGCCAGAGATTAATAGCATCGCATTAATCATATCTTTTAATATTCTATTCTTTATCTCAACAATATCATTTTGTTGTGGTGATTATGGGGCTGTTGTTTGATGAATTATTCCTTTTTCTGCACAGAAATGTTCAAATGGTGATTCATATTCTCCAACCCGATTAGATCTCAAAATCCTTATCTTTTTATTTAACTGATTTTCTACCTCATCCTTTGTTGATAATTCAACTGTTGTCATCTCTGTTTTAGTAAGAAAACAGTAAAATTCTTAAGATGTTATAGGTCTAATATACCAAAACAAAGAATAATCAATTATAAACTCGTCACACAAGTTTTTAGCTCGAATTTCCACTACTTAGGAATCCAATATTAGCTAATGATAGTAATAAGTATGTTGTAAGCAATTTACAACAACAACGTTATACTATTTTAAGAAATAGCACAACGTAGAGAAAGGAGAGATTATAGAATATTGTATATAAATATATAAATAAACTAGAAATCTAACCGGATCATGTCTAAGGCTTATCGTAACAATTGCTTTAAAAAAATTATTTCAAAATTCTCCCAAGATACAACAGACGTATTTTGCACGAGATTGTAATGAGTATGTCACTCGATGATTATATATAAGAGTATTAGAGAAGATAGAAGGAAGATCGGATTGGAATAAGTTAGTGAGGAAAGTGATCAATTTTCCTCCTTATTTATAGTTTATCTGCATCCCTTCGAACGGTCGTACCCGTACCTCTTTGTACAGTCGCATCTCTTTAGAACGGTCGAGCTCGTACCTCTTCGTACAGTCACATCTCTTTCGAACGGTCGTGCTCGTAGCTCTTCATACAAATGCATCTCTTTCGGTGAAAGGAATGCTTTTCACGAAGTGTCTTTTCGCTGAAATATGACCGTTTGGTGAAAGAAAGAGTCTTTTAGCGAAGTGTCTTTTCGTGAAGTGTCTTTTCGCCGAGATAGACCATCGGGAAATATGACCATTGGTGAAGGAAGTGTCGTTTCACAAAGTGTCTTTTCACCAAAAATCATGCTGCTAATAGTCACGTCCTTTCACCGAACAGTCGCACCTGTTCACTTTAATTATTTATGGCGTGGGACATTTGACAAAGTATATTTCACTCAGTACTTACGAGTTCCAACAAGTTCTACATAGTTGATCATGTAATAACTTCAAATTTTACAAGTACGAAATGTTTAAAAGCTTACACATAATGAATGAGACTTCCAATCAAATTACAAAACCTCCATCAGTCAAAGACTCAAATTTTATTTGAAGCCATCCATCAATTAAAGACTCAAATTTGGATAATACCAACTCAAAATATGGATATCTAAACACATAATTTATTATATACTCTATTATTATTTACTATGAAAGACCTACTTTTGTTTCAGTTATTATTCTTCCAAAATTATTTATGTCAGAAGGTAAGATTTTATAAGTTGATATGTATCCCATCCTATCCTTTTCCAAACCCAGTCCCTTTCCACAATTCCCATTAACTAATGCATCCCATCCTTCAATTGCACAAACTGATTCCTCCATATTTTAAACATTAGCTATTGTCCCCTCTTCACTTTCTATACATACTTTATCTTCTATAAATAATTTCATATTTTGTTTCACTTAAGTCCCTCATCACTTTCACATTAGCACATCATTCTCCTTCACCATAGGCATTTCAAAATGATAAATGGTTGTTTTATGCCAGCCATTTCAGACTTATTGACAAAGTAATCTCTCGACCCACAATATCAGCCTTTTCCAATCAAGGCATCAACATTTCATTACTCATTATGATCCCAATATATTAATGTTATCTCATTTAACATAGCAAAATAAGTCGCATAATATTATAAGGTTATTGCAAACACCTCAAATAAAGCCAATACTGGCCTTAGAGCTAATAGCTTCAAATCATATATAAATATAAATATATATATAGGCTCTAATAGGAAGATGGTATATTTGTTAACTCAGACTGATGCCTGTCTACTAAGAATAGTTATTGAACCAACTACTAAATTTCTAGACTGAATCCTCTGCAAAAGCTGGGATAGAAGATTCAATTACTAAAATTTGATGTTCGATATAGAAACTAATATCAATACAAGATTTGGTTTATTTTACTATCATTATCTAATTTGGGTTGATGGCATAGGTCAAAGACTAAGATGGAAATAAAACAAAATTTTAGGAATAAAATAATGATTAAGTTGGATCTGTTAATGTTTTTATTAACGGATCAGAATAATATCCACCAATTCGATCTTTATCTCTTTCAGTAATGGGCCTTGCAACGTTTACACTACAACATGGGCCTTGGGCCGATATTTTATTATTTGAGGAAAGTTTGTATTAGCCGTTAGGGGAATTGCATTATAAATACAACCAACATGCTTGTTATCTTCTTATACAAAATTATTACAAATTCTCAATAATAAAATTCTTATCTCCTCAAATCTTTATTTCCTATTTTCCGATTTGATATCAGAGCAGCACAACCGAATGACATCATATTTTCTGATCAACATCACCTATAGATCCAAGGGATAGAATATTTTCTTTCTTCTCAGTTTTTTCTTCTTCATCATCATCGTAGATTGCTTGGACATTGGGACAATTGATCTGCCGTGGATCATCATAAGAGTTGTGCCATGCCTTGTTTATTAAACCGGCTGCATCATCTCTTACTCACCGGCTTTAGGTGGAGAAATAAGCGGCTAAAACCCCAGATCCACTTGTGCCAAGCAAATTATTGCGGCTATTGAATCAGAGAATTGTTGTGCTAGGCATTATTATCAACCCTTTATTCAATTTGGGAATTTCCTTGGAATCTTGTGCTCATAAGAATAGGCTGCAGTTTATTGTTTCTACCTCGCCACATCCTTATCCTCAATGGATAATGATAATGAAGTCACCTCTGCCGTCTCAGGCAACATGAATGATGGTGCATCACCCAACAGTCATAATCTAATAAAACCAAAAAGTCAAATTATCACCACAGCATTGGATGAGGACAACTATATGTTATGGAAATATCAAGTAGAAATTGAACTAAGAGGTATGGACTGCTAGAATACATTAATGGAACAATAATAATTCCCCTAGTATGTTGCTAAACCAAGATGACAACACAACTTCAAATCCAGATCATATCAAATACCGAAAACAAGATAGTCTCCTGTCATCAATAAGCTCAAACTTACTGTCTCAAATAGTAGGATGCAATACGTCTCATGAAATATGGATAATTATTGAGCAAATTTTCAGTTCACAATCTGCAGCAATTGTAATGCAATATAGAAGAGAACTGCAAAGACACAAGTATGAAGGAATATTTGGGCAAAATTAAAAACATATGTGTAACGGCCCGCATTCTACGCATCATAGGATCGTGGAATAATTGTTTCTTTCACATACGAAGTTGTATGGTCATGTAACTTTGGGAGATGATTATTGGAGTCATTTCCCATGTTCATGATTTTTGCCGATTTTTAAATGACCGTTTTGCCCCTAGCTGATACTGTTTTGGCCATAACTTTTGACTGGAAATGAATTTTGACCTGAAACCACTTCCATTAGATTTGTTTGATGGTTTACAATTCCGTAGAGTGGTCACATTAGCCAAACGGACTCACCGTTTGAGAGATATGGCTGAAACAAGTTTCAGATGGTTAAAAACAGCTTAATTGGGCTTAACCGGGTGATTAACAGCTAGGCCCAATGGGGGATTTCGGGATTAGAGATGTATAGGGGCTGATTAGGGTTAGAAAACATTTCTTTCAGCCGCCACTTTCATTCTTGGAACCCTAGCAATGGCCTCCAACACCCAAATCAACTTCTAATCACTTCTAATCAAGTTTCGGCTTAATCAACATCAAATCAAGGAAGATCTTCACCAAATCAGCAGTAGAGCTGCTGTGTTGCATTGGTATTCGCGCCCAAACAGAGATTCATTTCAGTTTTGTGGTTTTATTTGTGGCTAAGGTGAGTGATTTGCATAGTTTTGCACTAATTACGGTTAATTAAGGGTAATTAGTGAAGATTAGTGAATTTATACATTAATAAATTCTGGAAAAATATTTTTACATTCTTAAATAATATTTTATGCCTCTGTTAGAAAAATTGGTTAATTTGGTTAAGTTTTGTTAATCCTATCATTAGTTTTGCCTAAACATGCTTAAGGGAAAATATGGGTTTTAGGCTATGTTTGATTCATTTTAACCTATCATATTGATGTTTTGGTGTTTGTGGTCACTTCTATTTGTTGCTATGACTGTATGATATGTCTTATGACTGTTTAGAAGTGTTAGATTGGTCGAAAACGCCGTCAAGTGGTGTATAAACAGTCGTTGGAAGTTGCAGGAAGAACTGCAGGGTTTCGGATCGGATCGGAGGAGGGGTACCGGACCGGACCGGAGCTTGACACAAGAGAAAGTATGGCAAAAAGGAAGGCCACAATGGTTGAACTGGGATCGGATCGAGCTAAGGAAGGAGAACTGGATCGGATTTAAGAGAAGTGAGTGGGATCGGAGCGGATGGGATTAGGGATGGGGATCGGATCGGAGCAGAAGATCAAGCCAGGGACGGAAGGGAGAAAAGTAACAGACCGAACCGATGCGACATGGAGGACCCGAACCGAACCGACGTGACATAGAGGACCCGAACCGAACCGACGTGACATGGAGAACCCGAACCGAACCGATGTGACATGGAGAACCCGAACCGAACCGAGGTGCATCTACCCGAACCGAGCCGATGGCCAGGAGGGGATCCGAACCGACCCAGTGATGACCAAAACCCGAGACGCAAAGGAAGTCCAAATAGGAAGTTTGTACTCAGGATCCAGATGGGAACCAACGAGTCGACTTCATGAGTTGGGCTTTGCTGCGGGACGTGTGCTAAGGAGTTGTCGATGTCTATAACTTTGGATCACTATGTGTAAGGAGTACATGAACGGATTCAGGGCCACAGTGGCCTAGGTACGACTAAAGATCTATAGACCAATGAAGTGGGGTCATTTGTAAAGATTTGGACATGACTCCATGTGGTAAGCTTGGTAGTAGCAGTAGTTGTACAAGTTGAACTCCGTCACTACTTTGATGGGTCTAGTGATCGAAGCGGTAGATATCATATGCTTTACGCACTAAGTGAGAGATGTGAGGATGGATGCTATGCTTGATTTGTTTGCCTTCATTATGACATGCACACCCCCACCCCCGTATTCTTTACACCATCTGTTTAGTGGCACCTTAGAGTATTGTACGGTATGTAGTGCTAACTCTTTGGTTGCAGGTCCAGGTTCAGGTATGGTTTAGTATACCTGTTATTGTTCTGTTTAGCTGCTTATCACTCATACCAGACTTTTTGTCTGACCCAGAGTTTTATGTCTCTTCTTATTACTCTGGGTGCTCTCACGAGCAGACTAGAGATAGGTTAGCTGGGTATGCACGAGTAGATGATCCGGAGACGAGCAGGAGGCTTCCACGTATGATACATATAGATATTCTCTCTGTGTTGTTGAAGATAAATGCTTGGGCATTAGTAGTGCATCTTCTACTTTAGCTTTCTTTTGCTTTAGAGACAGTTTAAAGTTGTAATAATGAAGTTGGATCATAAGCTGTATTTGGATTTCCGCTGCTATGTTGGTTTAATTTTCAACTTATGCACTGTCCCGCCTGTTTTATGTCAAGATTATGTTATTACTATATTTTGTTCCATGCGCTGTGAGACATTCTACAAGTTCCTTCTTAGTTCATTCTCTTCTTTCCTTTCTTTGGCGACCGTTCCGTGCTAGTCGGGCATGTGTACAGCGCACGATCGAAGGAAATGCAGGCTGGTGCGGGGCGGGCCGTCACACTTGGTATCAGAGCTCTAGGTTGCGTAGTTAACCTAGGGAAAGACACCAGGGAGAGATAATACGTATATGAGAGCGTGTATTTGTGATTATTTTGGTTTTCAAAAGATATATATATTATTAGTATAGCTAAGGATGAAGTCGCACTGCACTGACACCACTATGGAGATGGTTAATCGTTTTCTCTATGCAGATTGAACGATGAGCCGATACGTAAGGGGTACCGGTAGAGGAGCCAATAATGGGAATGCTGCTGAGATGAGGACGATGTTTATTGACCTCATGAGAGAGATGCTTAGGGATGTGCAAAGGGCAGCTCCCAATGCTGGAAATGGTGGTGGTCCAGTAGTGCAGGCGCCTAGGGCCGATTTCGCCAAGCTGAATAAGGATTATACTAGTCTTGGTGGGAAGCTGTTCCACGTAACGGAGTCGGCTACGGACGTTCAGGATTGGCTGGATAACTGCGAGCGTATCTTCGAAGACTTGGGTATCCAGGATGCGATGAAGAGAAGGCTAGCATCCCGTCAGTTGCAAGGACGGGCAATGAATTGGTGGAATGCTATAAAGGCAGCTACCCCAGAGGATCAGATTACTTGGGATAGTTTAAGGTTCGCTTTAGCGATAAGTTCATTCCAGCTGCTCAGAAGTCAGTGTTGTTTAAGAGATTCTTGGAACTCAAGCAGAATGGCAGAGCTGTCTCGGAGTATATTGCCGAATTCGACACTTTGTCGAAATATGGGTTATCCCTAATAGATACTGCTGAGAAGAAGAACGAGAAGTTCATAACTGGCTTGGATGGATACTTGGGGGAAAGGCTTATTAACCACATCGATGAGACGTTTGAGTCGATTGTGGGGACAGCTTTGAGATCAGAGAGTCTTTACCCTAAGTCGAAGACTGAGGTTGCATCTGCAGAGGAGCCAAAGCCGCAAGCAAGCGGTGGAGGCAAGAATGGTTCTCAGAATAAGAGAAAGCAGAGTCAGACTAAGGATGGCCAGAAGAAAAAGGATAAGAAAGATGTTGAGTGCTTCAGCTGTGGTAAGAAGGGCCATTATGCTAGTAATTGTCGGGCCAAGCCAGCGGAAAGGAAGTGCTTCAACTGTGGCCAAGTGGGACATCACAAGGACAAGTGTCGGCAACCCCCTAAAGAAAAGCAGATGGTGAAAGCATATGCCCTTAACGCTATTCCTTCTTCGTCGAATGCCCCATCTGCGGCGGAGAAAGGAAAGAATGTCGTTATCCAAGGTATGCTTTCTGTTTATGATGTTCCTGTTAGAGTTTTGTTTGATACCGGAGCTTCCAGTTCTTTCATATCTAGTGACCTGGTAGATAGGTTGAGATTGGAGCTCGAGATTGTCGATAGACCTTTAGTAGTGACGAACCCGATTGGTGGTTCGACTAGCCTTAGCATGATTTGTCGTAATGTGGTCTTATCGAGTCATGGATGCATGTTTGTTTGTGATTGCTTTGTTTTGGGCTTTACTGGGTTTGGCATTATTTTGGGAGTCGATTGGCTCCAAAGATACGGGGTGGTGGTAGACTGTGAGGGCTTTTTGGTGACAGCTAGAGTGGATGATGGGCAGAGGGTAGTGTTTGGTGGTCTACCTAGTGATGGGGTAATGGCTAGTTTTCTAAATTCCCTCGACATCCCGCATAGTGAGTTGTCAGGTTTGCCCGTGGTTGACCAGTATTCGGACGTTTTCGAAGAAGTGACCGGGCTTCCACCACATCGAGAGATTGAGTTTCGTATTGAGTTGGTGAAAGATGCCAGACCTATAGTGATGCCACTTCGTCGTATGGCACCAAGGGAGCAGCGAGAGCTCGGGGTGCAAGTCAACGATCTTTTGAAGAAGGGATTTATCAGAAGGAGTGTTTCTGAATGGGGAGCACCAGTTGTGTCTTCTACCAACGCGGATGGTTCCCTTCGATTGTGTGTAGACTACCGCGAATTGAATAAAGTGACGAGGAAAAATAAGTATCCTCTACCGCGGATAGATGATTTGTTTGACCAATTGAGTGGCGCGAGAGTATTCTCCCAGTTGGATCTCGCGACAGGATTTCATCAACTTCGAGTGGAAGCTGAGAGTATAGCTAAAACAACATTTCGAACGCCGTCTGGATTTTATGAGTGGTTGGTCATGCCATTCGGGCTGACCAATGCCCCAGCATACTTTGTGGATCTTATGAATAGGGTATTCAGAGATCAGTTGAATAAGTTTGTCCTTGTGTTCGTGGATGATATTTTGGTCTACTCGAGGACAGAGGAAGAACACAAGGAACATTTGAGGATAGTGATGGAGGTGTTGAGAAAACACCAATTGAAAGCAAAGTTTTCTATGTGTCACTTCTGGAGGAGGGAAGTGAGGTTCTTGGGCCATGTTGTTTCAGATAATGGTATCGCCGTGGATCCTGCGAAGGTGGCTACGGTACAAGATTGGTCTACGCCCAAGAATGCAACCGACATAAGAAGTTTCTTGGGATTAGCTGGATATTATCGTAAGTTTATCCAAGATTTTTCCAAGATAGCAGCACCGTTGACTCAGTTGACCAAGAAGAATCAAGCTTTCGTCTGGGACGAAAAGTGCGAGGATGCATTCAAGAGTCTAAAGGAAAAGTTGACGCGCGCACCAGTGATAGTCATTCCCAAGGGGAATGAAGAGATGACAGTATATACAGATGCATGTGGCACAGGGCTAGGTGTTGTATTGATGCAAGGAGGTAGGGTTGTAGCTTATGCAAGTCAGCAATTGAAAACGCACGAGAGAAGATACCCTACCCATGATTTGGAATTAGCAGCGATCGTGTTCGCGTTGAAGATGTGGAGACATTATCTCCTGGGAGAAAGGTTTGAGCTGTTTACGGATCATAAGTCGTTAAAGTATCTCTTCTCTTAGAAGGATCTAAATCTCCGACAGCAAAGATGGTTAGAATTCTTAGCTTCCTATGATTTCGACATCGCATATACACCAGGAAAGGGCAATGCAGTGGCAGATGCATTGAGTAGAAGACATGCCAGTTTAGGGGCTATGTTTCTGGAATGGAAGCAACTGGAGTACATCGCGGGGTATGATTTCAGACCAAAGTGCGAATTGGATCTAGAAATGTTAGCAAGTTTGACGATCAGACCCACTTTGATTGAGCGGATTGGTTCCAGTCAGAGGAACGATCCTAATCTATTGGGAATCATCTCAAAGTTAGAGATGGGAATCGACGGAGAGATGAATAAGTATGGGCTTGATCGAGATGGATGGCTTAGAAAGAATGGAATACTTGTTGTGCCCAATATCAATGGATTGAGAGATGAAGTGCTTAGAGAATGTCATCACTCAAAACTGACTATACATCCCGGTGGTAACAAGATGTACCGAGACATGAAGCAGACCTACTACTGGGAAGAGATGAAAAGAGACGTTGGGAAGTTTATATCCAAGTGCATGAATTGCCAGCTAGTTCAAGCCGAGCAAAAGAAGCCTAGTGGTTTGTTACAACCATTAGAAACTCCAGAATGGAAATGGGAACAAGTGTCAATGGATTTCATTGATGGGTTACCAAGAACTAGGTCGGGCCATGATAGCATTTGGGTGATTGTGGACCGATTAACCAAGAGTGCAAGATTTATACCCGTCAAGTCGAATAGAACGGCAGCTAAGTTAGCTGAGCTATATGTGAAGTGGGTAGTGAGATTTCATGGAATACCTAAAGGCATTGTGAGTGACCGAGATCCATTGTTCACTAGTGGATTTTGGAAGAGCTTACAAGAGGCGTTAGGATCAAAATTACATCTCAGTACCGCGTATCATCCTCTAACCGACGGTCAAACAGAGAGGGTGAATCGTATATTAGAAGACCTCTTGAGAGCCTGTGTATTGGATTTTGGTGGATCATGGGATGACCATTTGCATCTAGTAGAGTTTGCATATAATAATAGTTATCAGTCCAGTATTGGTATGGCTCCATTTGAAGCTTTGTACGGAAGACCGTGCAACTCACCATCATGTTGGTTAGAGACCGGTGAGAAATATGTGCTTGGATCAGAGGTAATAAGAGAAACATCAGACAAGATTAAAGTTATTCAACAGCGAATGAAGGCTGCCCAAGATAGGCAGAAAAGTTATGCTGATAAGAGGAGAAGAGAATTAAAGTTCTCCATTGGCGACTTGGTGTTTGTCAATATTTCTTTGTTGAAGAGCGTGATACGATTTGGCAGGAGAGGCAAGTTAGCTCCAAGATTTGTTGGTCCATACCCAGTTCTTGAGCAAATTGGGAATTTGGCATATAGAGTTGAATTACCAGAGAAGATGGCAGGAGTTCACAACGTATTTCATGTTTCCCAGTTAAGGAAATTTGCACACGACCCAGATGTGACTATTTCACCTGATCAGTTGGATGATATCGAAGTTGAACCCAAGGCGGTTGGGAACCGCAGGCCTATGCGTATTGTTGGGAACGATACGAAGCAGCTTCGAAGGAAGGCGGTGAAATTAGTCAAAGTTCAATGGGGCAAGAATGAGAATGACTGTACTTGGGAGACAGAGGAGAACATTAGGAAGACGTATCCAGAACTCTTCGCCTGGTAAGATTTTAACTTCGATTTAGTCTTTCCGCATGCTAGGATAGGCTTGTTTAGTTTGTTTTGCATGTTTGATTGTTGTATGTGGCTGGTAGGCATGCGGGATCCTTTGTATGTTTTGGGTTAAGGAATTTCGGGGACGAAATTTCTTAAGGGGGGGGGGGGGGGGAGTGTAACGACCCGCATTCTACGCATCATAGGATCGTAGAATATTTGTTTCTTTCACATACGAAGTCGTATGGTCATGTAACTTTGGGAGACGATTATTGGAGTCATTTCCCATGTTCATGATTTTTGCCGATTTTTAAATGACCGTTTTGCCCCTAGATGATACTTTTTTGGCCATAATTTTTAACTGGAAAGGAATTTTGACCTGAAACCACTTCCATTAGATTCGTTTGATGGTATACAATTCCGTAGAGTGGTCACATTAGTCAAACGGACTCACCATTTGGGAGATATGGCTGAAACAAGTTTCAGATGGTTAAAAACAGCTTAATTGGGCTTAACCGGGTGATTAACAGCTAGGCCCAATGGGGGATTTCGGGATTAGAGATGTATAGGGGCTGATTAGGGTTAGAAAACATTTCTTTCAGCCGCCACTTTCATTCTTGGAACCCTAGCAATGGCCTCCAACACCCAAATCAACTTCTAATCACTTTCTAATCAAGTTTCGGCTTAATCAACATCAAATCAAGGAAGATCTTCACCAAATCAGCAGTAGAGCTGCTGTGTTGCATTGGTATTCGCGCCCAAACAGAGATTCATTTCAGTTTTGAGGTTTTATTTGTGGCTAAGGTGAGTGATTTGCATAGTTTTGCACTAATTACGGTTAATTAAGGGTAATTAGTGAAGATTAGTGAATTTATACATTAATAAATTCTAGAAAAATATTTATAAATTCTTAAATAATATTTTATGCCTCTGTTAGAAAAATTGGTTAATTTGGTTAAGTTTTGTTAATCCTATCATTAGTTTTGCCTAAACATGCTTAAGGGAAAATATGGGTTTTTGGCTATGTTTGATTCATTTTAACCTATCATATTGATGTTTTGGTGTTTGTATTCACTTCTATTTGTTGCTATGACTGTATGATATGTCTTATGACTGTTTAGAAGTGTTAGATTGGTCGAAAACGCCGTCGAGTGGTGTATAAACAGTCGTTGGAAGTTGCAGGAAGAACTGCAGGGTTTCGGATCGGATCGGAGGAGGGGTACCGGACCGGACCGGAGCTTGACACAAGAGAAAGTATGGCAAAAAGGAAGGCCACAATGGTTGAACTGGGATCGGATCGAGCTAAGGAAGGAGAACTGGATCGGATTTAAGGGAAGTGAGTGGGATCGGAGCGGATGGGATTAGGGATGGGGATCGGATCGGAGCAGAAGATCAAGCCAGGGACGGAAGGGAGAAAAGTAACAGACCGAACCGATGCGACATGGAGGACCCGAACCGAACCGACGTGACATAGAGGACCCGAACCGAACCGACGTGACATGGAGAACCCGAACCGAACCGATGTGACATGGAGAACCCGAACCGAACCGAGGTGCATCTACCCGAACCGAACCGATGGCCAGGAGGGGATCCGAACCGACCCAGTGATGACCAAAACCCGAGACGCAAATGAAGTCCAAATAGGAAGTTTGTACTCAGGATCCAGATGGGAACCAACGAGTCGACTTCATGAGTGGGGCTTTGCTGCGGGACGTGTGCTAAGGAGTTGTCGATGTCTATAACTTTGGATCACTATGTGTAGGGAGTACATGAACGGATTCAGGGCCACAGTGGCCTAGGTACGACTAAAGATCTATAGACCAATGAAGTGGGGTCATTTGTAAAGATTTGGACATAACTCCATGTGGTAAGCTTGGTAGTAGCAGTAGTTGTACAAGTTGAACTCCGTCACTACTTCGTTGGGTCTAGTGATCGAAGCGGTAGATATCGTATGCTTTACGCACTGAGTGAGAGATGTGAGGATGGATGCTATGCTTGATTTGTTTTCCTTCATTATGACATGCACACCCCCACCCCCGTATTCTTTACACCATCTGTTTAGTGGCACCTTAGAGTATTGTACGATATGTAGTGCTAACTCTTTGGTTGCAGGTCCAGGTTCAGGTATGGTTTAGTATACCTGTTATTGTTCTGTTTAGCTGCTTATCGCTCATACCAGACTTTTTGTCTGACCCAGAGTTTTATGTCTCTTCTTATTACTCTGGGTGCTCTCACGAGCAGACTAGAGATAGGTTAGCTGGGTATGCACGAGTAGCTGATCCGGAGACGAGCAGGAGGCTTCCACGTATGATACATATAGATATTCTCTCTGTGTTGTTGAAGATCACTGCTTGGGCATTAGTAGTGCATCTTCTACTTTAGCTTTCTTTTGCTTTAGAGACAGTTTAAAGTTGTAATAATGAAGTTGGATCATAAGCTGTATTTGGATTTCCGCTGCTATGTTGGTTTAGTTTTCAACTTATGCACTGTCTCGCCTGTTTTATGTCAAGATTATGTTATTACTATATTTTGTTCCATGCGCTGTGAGACATTCTACAAGTTCCTTCTTAGTTCATTCTCTTCTTTCCTTTCTTTGGCGACCGTTCCGTGCTAGTCGGGCATGTGTACAGCGCACGATCGGAGGAAATGCAGGCTGGTGCGGGGCGGGCCGTCACACTTGGTATCAGAGCTCTAGGTTGCGTAGTTAACCTAGGGAAAGACACCAGGGAGAGATAATACGTATATGAGAGCGCGTATTTGTGATTATTTTGGTTTTCAAAAGATATATATATTATTAGTATAGCTAAGGATGAAGTCGCACTGCACTGACACCACTATGGAGATGGTTAATCGTTTTCTCTATGCAGATTGAACGATGAGCCGATACGTAAGGGGTACCGGTAGAGGAGCCAATAATGGGAATGCTGCTGAGATGAGGACGATGTTTATTGACCTCATGAGAGAGATGCTTAGGGATGTGCAAAGGGCAGCTCCCAATGCTGGAAATGGTGGTGGTCCAGTAGTGCAGGCGCCTAGGGCCGATTTCGCCAAGCTGAATAAGGATTATACTAGTCTTGGTGGGAAGCTGTTCCACGTAACGGAGTCGGCTACGGACGTTCAGGATTGGCTGGATAACTGCGAGCGTATCTTCGAAGACTTGGGTATCCAGGATGCGATGAAGGGAAGGCTAGCATCCCGTCAGTTGCAAGGACGGGCAATGAATTGGTGGAATGCTATAAAGGCAGCTACCCCAGAGGATCAGATTACTTGGGATAGTTTAAGGTTCGCTTTAGCGATAAGTTCATTCCAGCTGCTCAGAAGTCAGTGTTGTTTAAGAGATTCTTGGAACTCAAGCAGAATGGCAGAGCTGTCTCGGAGTATATTGCCGAATTCGACACTTTGTCGAAATATGGGTTATCCCTAATAGATACTGCTGAGAAGAAGAACGAGAAGTTCATAACTGGCTTGGATGGATACTTGGGGGAAAGGCTTATTAACCACATCGATGAGACGTTTGAGTCGATTGTGGGGACAGCTTTGAGATCAGAGAGTCTTTACCCTAAGTCGAAGACTGAGGTTGCATCTGCAGAGGAGCCAAAGCCGCAAGCAAGCGGTGGAGGCAAGAATGGTTCTCAGAATAAGAGAAAGCAGAGTCAGACTAAGGATGGCCAGAAGAAAAAGGATAAGAAAGATGTTGAGTTCTTCAGCTGTGGTAAGAAGGGCCATTATGCTAGTAATTGTCGGGCCAAGCCAGCGGAAAGGAAGTGCTTCAACTGTGGCCAAGTGGGACATCACAAGGACAAGTGTCGGCAACCCCCTAAAGAAAAGCAGATGGTGAAAGCATATGCCCTTAACGCTATTCCTTCTTCGTCGAATGCCCCATCTGCGGCGGAGAAAGGAAAGAATGTCGTTATCCAAGGTATGCTTTCTGTTTATGATGTTCCTGTTAGAGTTTTGTTTGATACCGGAGCTTCCAGTTCTTTCATATCTAGTGACCTGGTAGATAGGTTGAGATTGGAGCTCGAGATTGTCGATAGACCTTTAGTAGTGACGAACCCGATTGGTGGTTCGACTAGCCTTAGCATGATTTGTCGTAATGTGGTCTTATCGAGTCATGGATGCATGTTTGTTTGTGATTGCTTTGTTTTGGGCTTTACTGGGTTTGGCATTATTTTGGGAGTCGATTGGCTCCAAAGATACGGGGTGGTGGTAGACTGTGAGGGCTTTTTGGTGACAGCTAGAGTGGATGATGGGCAGAGGGTAGTGTTTGGTGGTCTACCTAGTGATGGGGTAATGGCTAGTTTTCTAAATTCCCTCGACATCCCGCATAGTGAGTTGTCAGGTTTGCCCGTGGTTGACCAGTATTCGGACGTTTTCGAAGAAGTGACCGGGCTTCCACCACATCGAGAGATTGAGTTTCGTATTGAGTTGGTGAAAGATGCCAGACCTATAGTGATGCCACTTCGTCGTATGGCACCAAGGGAGCAGCGAGAGCTCGGGGTGCAAGTCAACGATCTTTTGAAGAAGGGATTTATCAGAAGGAGTGTTTCTGAATGGGGAGCACCAGTTGTGTCTTCTACCAACGCGGATGGTTCCCTTCGATTGTGTGTAGACTACCGCGAATTGAATAAAGTGACGAGGAAAAATAAGTATCCTCTACCGCGGATAGATGATTTGTTTGACCAATTGAGTGGCGCGAGAGTATTCTCCCAGTTGGATCTCGCGACAGGATTTCATCAACTTCGAGTGGAAGCTGAGAGTATAGCTAAAACAAAATTTCGAACGCCGTCTGGATTTTATGAGTGGTTGGTCATGCCATTCGGGCTGACCAATGCCCCAGCATACTTTGTGGATCTTATGAATAGGGTATTCAGAGATCAATTGAATAAGTTTGTCCTTGTGTTCGTGGATGATATTTTGGTCTACTCGAGGACAGAGGAAGAACACAAGGAACATTTGAGGATAGTGATGGAGGTGTTGAGAAAACACCAATTGAAAGCAAAGTTTTCTATGTGTCACTTCTGGAGGAGGGAAGTGAGGTTCTTGGGCCATGTTGTTTCAGAGAATGGTATCGCCGTGGATCCTGCGAAGGTGGCTACGGTACAAGATTGGTCTACGCCCAAGAATGCAACCGACATAAGAAGTTTCTTGGGATTAGCTGGATATTATCGTAAGTTTATCCAAGATTTTTCCAAGATAGCAGCACCGTTGACTCAGTTGACCAAGAAGAATCAAGCTTTCGTCTGGGACGAAAAGTGCGAGGATGCATTCAAGAGTCTAAAGGAAAAGTTGACGCGCGCACCAGTGATAGTCATTCCCAAGGGGAATGAAGAGATGACAGTATATACAGATGCATGTGGCACAGGGCTAGGTGTTGTATTGATGCAAGGAGGTAGGGTTGTAGCTTATGCAAGTCAGCAATTGAAAACGCACGAGAGAAGATACCCTACCCATGATTTGGAATTAGCAGCGATCGTGTTCGCGTTGAAGATATGGAGACATTATCTCTTGGGAGAAAGGTTTGAGCTGTTTACGGATCATAAGTCGTTAAAGTATCTCTTCTCTTAGAAGGATCTAAATCTCCGACAGCAAAGATGGTTAGAATTCTTAGCTTCCTATGATTTCGACATCGCATATACACCAGGAAAGGGCAATGCAGTGGCAGATGCATTGAGTAGAAGACATGCCAGTTTAGGGGCTATGTTTCTGGAATGGAAGCAACTGGAGTACATCGCGGGGTATGATTTCAGACCAAAGTGCGAATTGGATCTAGAAATGTTAGCAAGTTTGACGATCAGACCCACTTTGATTGAGCGGATTGGTTCCAGTCAGAGGAACGATCCTAATCTATTGGGAATCATCTCAAAGTTAGAGATGGGAATCGACGGAGAGATGAATAAGTATGGGCTTGATCGAGATGGATGGCTTAGAAAGAATGGAATACTTGTTGTGCCCAATATCAATGGATTGAGAGATGAAGTGCTTAGAGAATGTCATCACTCAAAACTGACTATACATCCCGGTGGTAACAAGATGTACCGAGACATGAAGCAGACCTACTACTGGGAAGGGATGAAAAGAGACGTTGGGAAGTTTATATCCAAGTGCATGAATTGCCAGCTAGTTCAAGCCGAGCAAAAGAAGCCTAGTGGTTTGTTACAACCATTAGAAACTCCAGAATGGTAATGGGAACAAGTGTCAATGGATTTCATTGATGGGTTACCAAGAACTAGGTCGGGCCATGATAGCATTTGGGTGATTGTGGACCGATTAACCAAGAGTGCAAGATTTATACCCGTCAAGTCGAATAGAACGGCAGCTAAGTTAGCTGAGCTATATGTGAAGTGGGTAGTGAGATTTCATGGAATACCTAAAGGCATTGTGAGTGACCGAGATCCATTGTTCACTAGTGGATTTTGGAAGAGCTTACAAGAGGCGTTAGGATCAAAATTACATCTCAGTACCGTGTATCATCCTCTAACCGACGGTCAAACAGAGAGGGTGAATCGTATATTAGAAGACCTCTTGAGAGCCTGTGTATTGGATTTTGGTGGATCATGGGATGACCATTTGCATCTAGTAGAGTTTGCATATAATAATAGTTATCAGTCCAGTATTGGTATGGCTCCATTTGAAGCTTTGTACGGAAGACCGTGCAACTCACCATCATGTTGGTTAGAGACCGGTGAGAAATATGTGCTTCGACCAGAGGTAATAAGAGAAACATCAGACAAGATTAAAGTTATTCAACAGCGAATGAAGGTTGCCCAAGATAGGCAGAAAAGTAATGCTGATAAGAGGAGAAGAGAATTAAAGTTCTCCATTGGCGACTTGGTGTTTGTCAATATTTCTCCGTTGAAGAGCGTGATACGATTTGGCAGGAGAGGCAAGTTAGCTCCAAGATTTGTTGGTCCATACCCAGTTCTTGAGCAAATTGGGAATTTGGCATATAGAGTTGAATTACCAGAGAAGATGGCAGGAGTTCACAACGTATTTCATGTTTCCCAGTTAAGGAAATTTGCACACGACCCAGATGTGACTATTTCACCTGATCAGTTGGATGATATCGAAGTTGAACCCAAGGCGGTTGGGAACCGCAGGCCTATGCGTATTGTTGGGAACGATACGAAGCAGCTTCGAAGGAAGGCGGTGAAATTAGTCAAAGTTCAATGGGGCAAGAATGAGAATGACTGTACTTGGGAGACAGAGGAGAACACTAGGAAGACGTATCCAGAACTCTTCGCCTGGTAAGATTTTAACTTCGATTTAGTCTTTCCGCATGCTAGGATAGGCTTGTTTAGTTTGTTTTGCATGTTTGATTGTTGTATGTGGCTGGTAGGCATGCGGGATCCTTTGTATGTTTTGGGTTAAGGAATTTCGGGGATGAAATTTCTTAAGGGGGGGGGGGGGGAGTGTAACGACCCGCATTCTACGCATCATAGGATCGTAGAATATTTGTTTCTTTCACATACGAAGTCGTATGGTCATGTAACTTTGGGAGACAATTATTGGAGTCATTTCCCATGTTCATGATTTTTGCCGATTTTTAAATGACCGTTTTGCCCCTAGATGATACTTTTTTGGCCATAATTTTTAACTGGAAAGGAATTTTGACCTGAAACCACTTCCATTAGATTCGTTTGATGGTATACAATTCCGTAGAGTGGTCACATTAGTCAAACGGACTCACCATTTGGGAGATATGGCTGAAACAAGTTTCAGATGGTTAAAAACAGCTTAATTGGGCTTAACCAGGTGATTAACAGCTAGGCCCAATGGGGGATTTCGGGATTAGAGATGTATAGGGGCTGATTAGGGTTAGAAAACATTTCTTTCAGCCGCCACTTTCATTCTTAGAACCCTAGCAATGGCCTCCAACACCCAAATCAACTTCTAATCACTTTCTAATCAAGTTTCGGCTTAATCAACATCAAATCAAGGAAGATCTTCACCAAATCAGCAGTAGAGCTGCTGTGTTGCATTGGTATTCGCGCCCAAACAGAGATTCATTTCAGTTTTGAGGTTTTATTTGTGGCTAAGGTGAGTGATTTGCATAGTTTTGCACTAATTACGGTTAATTAAGGGTAATTAGTGAAGATTAGTGAATTTATACATTAATAAATTCTAGAAAAATATTTATAAATTCTTAAATAATATTTTATGCCTCTGTTAGAAAAATTGGTTAATTTGGTTAAGTTTTGTTAATCCTATCATTAGTTTTGCCTAAACATGCTTAAGGGAAAATATGGGTTTTTGGCTATGTTTGATTCATTTTAACCTATCATATTGATGTTTTGGTGTTTGTATTCACTTCTATTTGTTGCTATGACTGTATAATATGTCTTATGACTGTTTAGAAGTGTTAGATTGGTCGAAAACGCCGTCGAGTGGTGTATAAACAGTCGTTGGAAGTTGCAGGAAGAACTGCAGGGTTTCGGATCGGATCGGAGGAGGGGTACCGGACCGGACCGGAGCTTGACACAAGAGAAAGTATGGCAAAAAGGAAGGCCACAATGGTTGAACTGGGATCGGATCGAGCTAAGGAAGGAGAACTGGATCGGATTTAAGGGAAGTGAGTGGGATCGGAGCGGATGGGATTAGGGATGGGGATCGGATCGGAGCAGAAGATCAAGCCAGGGACGGAAGGGAGAAAAGTAACAGACCGAACCGATGCGACATGGAGGACCCGAACCGAACCGACGTGACATAGAGGACCCGAACCGAACCGACGTGACATGGAGAACCCGAACCGAACCGATGTGACATGGAGAACCCGAACCGAACCGAGGTGCATCTACCCGAACCGAACCGATGGCCAGGAGGGGATCCGAACCGACCCAGTGATGACCAAAACCCGAGACGCAAATGAAGTCCAAATAGGAAGTTTGTACTCAGGATCCAGATGGGAACCAACGAGTCGACTTCATGAGTGGGGCTTTGCTGCGGGACGTGTGCTAAGGAGTTGTCGATGTCTATAACTTTGGATCACTATGTGTAGGGAGTACATGAACGGATTCAGGGCCACAGTGGCCTAGGTACGACTAAAGATCTATAGACCAATGAAGTGGGGTCATTTGTAAAGATTTGGACATAACTCCATGTGGTAAGCTTGGTAGTAGCAGTAGTTGTACAAGTTGAACTCCGTCACTACTTCGTTGGGTCTAGTGATCGAAGCGGTAGATATCGTATGCTTTACGCACTGAGTGAGAGATGTGAGGATGGATGCTATGCTTGATTAGTTTGCCTTCATTATGACATGCACACCCCCACCCCCGTATTCTTTACACCATCTGTTTAGTGGCACCTTAAAGTATTGTACGATATGTAGTGCTAACTCTTTGGTTGCAGGTCCAGGTTCAGGTATGGTTTAGTATACCTGTTATTGTTCTGTTTAGCTGCTTATCGCTCATACCAGACTTTTTGTCTGACCCAGAGTTTTATGTCTCTTCTTATTACTCTGGGTGCTCTCACGAGCAGACTAGAGATAGGTTAGCTGGGTATGCACGAGTAGCTGATCCGGAGACGAGCAGGAGGCTTCCACGTATGATACATATAGATATTCTCTCTGTGTTGTTGAAGATCACTGCTTGGGCATTAGTAGTGCATCTTCTACTTTAGCTTTCTTTTGCTTTAGAGACAGTTTAAAGTTGTAATAATGAAGTTGGATCATAAGCTGTATTTGGATTTCCGCTGCTATGTTGGTTTAGTTTTCAACTTATGCACTGTCTCGCCTGTTTTATGTCAAGATTATGTTATTACTATATTTTGTTCCATGCGCTGTGAGACATTCTACAAGTTCCTTCTTAGTTCATTCTCTTCTTTCCTTTCTTTGGCGACCGTTCCGTGCTAGTCGGGCATGTGTACAGCGCACGATCGGAGGAAATGCAGGCTGGTGCGGGGCGGGCCGTCATACTTGGTATCAGAGCTCTAGGTTGCGTAGTTAACCTAGGGAAAGACACCAGGGAGAGATAATACGTATATGAGAGCGCGTATTTGTGATTATTTTGGTTTTCAAAAGATATATATATTATTAGTATAGCTAAGGATGAAGTCGCACTGCACTGACACCACTATCAACAACTAAAACTAAACAACTTGCTTAGAGTACCCACTATCAACAAAAAATTATCAAGTGTGTCAAAATTTCCCAATGACAACAATGTATACTTTGAGTTTCACCCTAAATTTTGCATGGTCAAAGATTTACTAAGTCAAGAAATATTACTACAGGGTAGTCTACATGATGGGTTGTACAGATTCGACAACTTGAAGAATGGAAATTCAAGTAAAGAATTATGGTTCAACAACGTAGACACTGGTAGTAATAATGATTGTAATAAAAATATTAATCAAGATAATGCTGAATCAATGCATGGTGATTGTAATAGGAATATTAGTCAAAATAACATTGAAACATGGCATATGAGACTGGGACATCCCAAATTTGAGACTGTAAAAACTATTTTAAGAAGTAATAATATAGCTTTTAATAATGATATACCTGCCAAGCATACATGCACAAACTGCCAACTTGGCAAAAACCGCAAACTTCCTTTCAGTGATTCTGAAACTGGATACCACAAGCCATTGGAGCTTGTAGCTGCTCATCTTTGGGGACCAGCACCACTGAATTCTTATCAAGGACACATGTATTATCTCTCCTTTGTGGATGCTTATTCGAGATACACTTGGATATATATGCTAAAAACTAAATCTGAAGCATGCAACTTAGTTATACAGTTCATAATATTTATTGAAAAACAAATCAATAGTAATGTCAAAATTATACAGACAGAAGGGGGAGCAGAGTTTAAGCCTTTGACTAATTTTTTTCATCAAGAAAGGCATTAAACATAGGCTGACCTGTCCCCACACATCTGAACAAAATGGATTGGTTGAGAGAAAACATAGACACATAGTGGAAACTGGTCTAACACTGTTATCACAGGGTGCCTTGCCCATGAAATACTGGACTGAAGCCTTTTATACTTCAGTGTACCTCATAAACAAATTACCCTCTAGAGTTCTAAATAATAAAACCCCACATGAGCTGATATACAATGTTAGACCAGACTATAAATTCCTAAAAATATATGGTTGTTTATGCTTTAGATGTTTAAGAGATTATAATAAACACAAATTGAGCATGAGACCGAGTCCATGCACCTTTACTGGGTATGCTCAAAGCCAAAAAGGCTATTAATGCTTAGATAAGAATGGTAGAATTTACATTTCAAGGCATGTCGTCTTTGATTAAAACACTTTACCTCTTGCAGGAAAACAAGCATTCAAAGAAAAAACTGGGACAAACACCACCAAAAGCATACAGTTCAAACCAGTTTTTGCTGAACAACTTGCAGACAACAACAAGGAGAAAAACAACTTGACCAACGCAAATATATAGACAGAAACTATGGGAGAAACAGGTGGACACACAAGTAGATCAGACATCAACCCAGAAAACATGCACATAAATAAAACTGATCAGGATACACACAATGCGGAGAGCAACATTATAGGGACAAAAAACAGTGAAATAATGCAACAAAGGGAACAGTTGCAAACTGGACACCACATGATTACTAGATTGAAGAGTGGTATATTTAAACCTAAAGCATATAATGCAGCAGTAATGGAGACTGAACCACTTAACTTCACTCAACTGTCAAATCAGATAAGTGGAAAATAGCAATGGACACTGAATATAAAGCACTCATGAAAATAACACTTGGAGCTTAGTCACGCCACCAACACACAAGAACATAATCGGTTGTAGATGGACATACAAGATAAAAAGGAAAGCAGATGGGTCAATTGACAAATATAAAGCTAGACTAGTGGCAAAAGGCTATGCACAACAATTCGGTTTTGATTTCAATGAAACTTTTTCTCCAATCATAAAACCTACTACCATAAGAGTCATTTTAACCATTACATTCTTCAAAGGATGGAATGGAAGACAACTTGATATAAACAATGCTTTTTTGAATGGAGATCTTACTACAGGTGTTTACATGGAGCAGCCTAAAGGCTACAACAATGGTGACAGACTAGTGTACAAGCTACACAAGGCTATATATGGACTAAAGAAAGCGTCATGAGCATGGTACGAAAAACTCAAAGCAACTCTGTCCAATTTAGAATTTACACAAGCCAGGTCCGACAACTCATTATATATGAAGAAAGGCGCACATGAAGTCATATTTATCTTAGTATATGTCGTTGACATGTTAATCACTGGAGATAATGACCAAGAAATTAATAGAATCATTGGTATGCTTGACAAAAGCTTTGCTATTAAAGATCTAGGAGAGCTAAATTTTTTCCTTGGAATACAGATTATCAAAAGAAATGACAGTGAATTGTTTCTTTCTCAACATAGTTACATTTCAGAAATTTTGCACAGAGTAAACATGCATCAAGCAAAACGATTACCAACGCCAATGATAAGTAACCTACGACTGTCAAAACACAAAGGAGAAAACATCGGTAATGCCAAGAAGTATTAAAGTATAATATGAGCATTACAGTATGCAACTATTACCCATCCAGACATATGTTATAATATGAACAAACTCAGACAATACATGGGGAGCCTACTATCAGAAAATTGGATTGCAGTTAAAAGAGTTTTAAAATACTTGCAAGAAACAAACTAGCATGGAATAAGCATCAAATCTGGAAAAAAAATAACTTATAGGGGTTAAGCGACGCTGACTGGGGAAACGATGTAGATGACCAAAGTTCGGTATGTGGATACTGTGTTTATCTCGGCTCAAATATTATTTCATGGTGCACAAAAAAGTAACAAACCACATCTAGATCCAGCACAGAGGCCGAGTACAGAGCTCTTGCTAGCAAAACATCGGAGATTTTATGGATTGAATCACTTCTGGAGGAATTAAGGTTTATTTCAAATCGCAAGCCAGTCATTTGGTGTGACAACAGAAGTATAGTATCTCTATCTCTCAACCCCATTCAACATTATCGAATAAAACAATTAGAAATTGATCTTCATTTTGTTCGAGAAAGAAAATGAGCAGGAAAACTAGTGTTTTTCTATGTTTCCACCTTTTACCAGAGAGCTGACATTTTTACAAAGGCTCACTCTACAAAAAAATCATAAGATTGAAGGAGGAGCTCATGGCGGCGAGAATGGAAATGGGGAGACAAAGAAACCCTAGATCGAATTGAGGGAGGGTATTAAAGCATCAGAATAATATCTGCCCATTTGATCCTTATCTCTTTCAATAGTGGGCCTCGCAATGTTTACATTACAACATGGGCCTTAGGTCAATATTTTAGTACTTGAGGAAAGTTTGTATTAGCTGTTAGGGGCCTTGCACTATAAATACAACCAATATGCTTGTTATCTTCTTGTACAAAATTATTACAAATTCTTAATAATATAATTCTTATCTCCTCAAATCTTTCTTTCCTATTTTCCAATTATTTTACCTCTTTGATAAGGATAATTGCATATGCCTTCCACTCAGTAGACAACCTTGAAGAGAACCTTATAGATGTATACCGATCCCGTAAAAGATTTCAGCGCAACAATTATCAGGGAAGCCTTTACATAACACCTACATATCAGAGAAATTTTTTGTCAACTTATATATTTGATATGGTATGGTTACAGAGTATACTAATCAAATGCATAAACATATTGTAAGTGGCGAGTATAGTCATACTTACAATGTAAATATTTAATACCGCTAACAGAATACATCCATATGTTTCGTAATTAGGTTTTGAGCTCTAGAATCTTCAAATTTCAAAAGTGGGCATACATAAGTTACAAAAAATATTGTACGTTTTTTTTTACATCATTACATAATGATGGTTTGTTTATTTTTATTCTCGGTTTTGTTTTTAGTTTTTTTTTGCAAGATCCAATGAGTGAAGCATGTAATAGATTAATGAAGCATCAGTCAACGGTTACATGAGTGAAGTGGCATATATACCTGTCTGCACTGCAAATTAGTCAACATATCAATATGTTTAGCAAATGCATATGCATGAACAATGTATTTACATGTTTCCATAAGCACGCAATAGATTCAGTTCCATAAACTTGTTACAGATTCAGATCTTTGCATGCCTTTCGCCTATACAACATGAAATTTAGTCGATACCCCTTATGCTGAAGTTTAATATGGGAAATGATATTCTTAAATGTTTCAGGTTACGTGTCTATTTTTATTTTTGATTAATAGAAAACTTGTTTTTTCTCCCTTGAGGTTTGATTTTGATATTAATCACAACTTTCTATGAGTAAAACTAATTTTTTATTTGGTTTGAAAAGTACAAATATTTACAGTTTTTTTGCAGACACATTGAACATGATAGGGGAATGTAATGATTGGGGAATGTTAGGATATATTTATGTGCTTCCTTAAGGATGAACAATGTATTGCATATGATAAAACATCGAAAGGGAATCACTTTACTGAACCTGATATAAAAACAAAACAACACTGTAAACTCGCTTTTTATACTAAAATTTGAATAAACAAAGTAAAACTTTTAGCAGATGCTTCAAATACACATCTAACAACTAGATCGGGTTATTAAAACAAATTTTATTGCAACAAAAAATCATTAAATTCATTAGTGCTGCATTAATTATACATCTCATGCCAACAGTGACATCTAGAATTCCTAACAAAAGCTGAAAACCTATATAAGTGTATGAAGTAAACTACTGTAAATTCTTATTTTCAACTTTATCTGAAACTAAATAAAGTATGTATATGAATACATACCTATATATATATATATATACATATATATATATAGGGGTGTGCATGTGTATAAACATCAATATGGATCTACTATGTCATGAAATTCCTTAATAATAAAAAAATATTAGTAATATATAGGTCCTCACTGTAAGCACGACACATACAGAATTGATTCGTAGCCACCTTGGTTTCACACAATTTGAGCTAGTGTGCAGTCCATTAAATTATAAAACTATCAGCTATATTATCAAACTTCAAAAAAAAATTTACACTTTAGTTTCACACAATATTCTCTTTAGATATGCAATCTTGTAATCTCACCACAAATATTATTTACTCCAAATTAACTAAATCAATTAAAATGCCTACTTCTTAATGGTGCTAGCAAATTCTCGAAACAGTCATCGAATATATGCGTGAGCTACGGTATGTGCACATGCATTAATTATCATGGACAAATACAATTAAGTATTAGTGCTCAATTTCGTGGCCACATCATAAAATGGAAAGTGATTGAATGAAATTTAAATACGTATGTGCATATAACAAAAAAAACATGCACATGCAAAAGTAAATAGGATGCAAACGTATTATGCACTGAATCAAACATTTATTTATTTGCAACTAGTCTTAAATATATTCTACCTATTTTGTGCACTGTTTTCTTTCAGAGGCACTTAATATGTGAACCTGTCAATGAACTCACAAGCAACAAAAGAATTTAAAGTATCCACCAGAACAACAAAGTCCTCCAACAAATGCAGTTTTGTTATGTGATAATTTTATTACTGAAGGACAAATCACGTTTGTATTTTATATTATTGTATGTGATTCTAAATACCAGGAAGGATATTAAAAGAAAAAACACAATGCAATGCAAACGTGTATTATTCGAGGACAAATCATTTGTACATTGCTACATGTGATTCTTAGATACTAGGTAATGCACTGATTTTAAAATAAAAGAGAAATCAATCAATCAATACAAAGCCAGTAACCTGAAAGTATACCGTTTTCCAAAGATAAAAACAATTCAAAGCTTAAACCTTACTATATAGTAAACACTTCAAAGCATAAACCTTACTAAATATAGTAAACAAATCAAAATGAGTACATTCGACAATTCAAATATTCGAATGAAACCCAAAAAATTAATCCAAATTAAGCACATAAACTCCATGTGAAATAAAAAAATCATAATTCAGAAATTGATGATATCAACGTCATGGGGAAGGAACAACCACGATTAAAGATCGCAGATTCTTGTATAATAGCAATAGGAGAAAAGTGACTATAAGTAGCTATAGAACCCTTTTTTCTTAATCAATCTTTTTGATGCTCCTTTAATTCACATTGGCAATTTCTGGTAATCATGAAATCAACTACCTCTTTAAAAAAATTAAAGTCCAAAGATCAAAGTAATCAAACAAAAGTTAATGCAATCTAAATCGATAATCAAATGCACCTATGCCACATATTAATCAAGCACACTGTTTCAGATCTCGAAAATATCGCCCAAGATCTCGTTTTTGGCTCCTCCCGAATCAAAACAACAAATATCGCTTTAAATCTCCTTTTGAATATATCGTCCGAAATATTGCAATATCGATTGAGACGAGATACTGGAATATCGTCCGAGATTTTGATTTTTCTGGTTAAATTTTAAATCTATGCCTGAACCAGAACAATAATTAAAAAACTCAAATCTAGCCATGATAATCTCCTACTATTTAACATTTTGCATGTTAAATGACAATATCATATGTTCATATATGTTCTACAATACTTACAATTTTCATATTCGTCTTTTTTTTACGTGCATGTTACTTATGAAACTATGTATTTTATGTTTTACTTATGTTGAACTTTTAACGTTTCAGATCTTTTTTATGTTTTATGTCTCACAATAATTCATGTTATGAATTATATGTTGTAAACACTAATCTATTTGCGTTGTCTTATATTTCTATTTTAAGCATATTACGATTTAAAGTATGAGTGATCTTTCACAAATAAAGAATAATAAAGTGATTTCGTAATTCAAGTTTAAGTTTCTATGTTTATAATAGCATTCATAAAAATAATATGTAAGAATATCATTTTTTTTAACATATCATGTACATCGGGACTATTCCAATATGAACTTTTAGATCTGAGATGGAAATCCGAGATGAACCCCCGAGTTAGACTCATCTCACTCGAGATCTCCCCGATACGAGATCAAGCCTCTAAAATCCCCGAGACGAAACACGATCGATATCCGAGATTTAAAACCTTGATCAAGAATGGGAAAATGTTATATTGCGATTCTAAGCTTTATGACTTATATGTAGAGTGAGTTGCAGTATGTCTAAGAAAGTTTTGGTATTATGCTCAAAAGAAATTCGTGAGTAGAAAAAATGCTAGTAAAAAATAGTGATGTTCAAAATAAAAACTAAGAAATTTATAATTTTATACAAACCAGCAAACGAAATCACGGAGTGGAGCTTGATAAACTAACTGGATTTGTCATGGGTTGATCGTTGGTGATCATTCGAAAATAAGATGAATGGCGAGTGAAGCCAATTTATGAACAAAAGAAAGTACTAAAAATATTATCGACTTCAAACAACTCCACTGTTTAATTGGACGAGGTTGAGCGAATCAGAGAGATGGCTTGGATTTATGGCCGATAGAATCGAAGATGGTTGATTTAGGGAAGCTTGATTAAATCAGAGATGGTCAACTTTCTGGAGTTCCTAGAGTTTATGGAGCAAATCGAAAATTTTGGGGATTAGGGGTGAAGTCGTGTCAACGGAAGTGATGGAGGGAAAATTTATTTTGCGGCCTTATGTTTTTTCTTTCCCTGCGCTTCTATTTGTTTTCACTGCTTTTTCATTTTCACATTCTCAATGGGCAATGTTAATATAGCGGAATGCATTTATGTATAACACAACATACCTGTTATTTTCATTATTTTATATATAGCACAATTTATGTGTTATTTTCTTTTCTTTAATTATTTTATTACAGCAAATTAATATAATGTCATGACACAATGCTATGTATATCATGTTTTCTTGTAGTGAGAATAAAGAATACAAATGCAGAAATACAAGTATTGAATAACAAAAATTGAAAATAAAATACAAGACAAACTACGTGTTCTTTCTCAACTTCCTAACAAGATAAACAATAACATTCCTAAGTTGCTCGGGGTTATCCAACAATGCATGCAAAGGATTGTAGCCTTTGTTATCATAGTTGGCTAAACAAATCACGACCTCCCATCGCTCGTAATCATCGCCATCCTGTTGAGTTGCCTTGCACCTATAAGGAAGCAAATCATGTAACGAACAACAACTAGCTTTAGATGGCCTACCAAACTCACGCCGTCGAGACGATTTGGTACTGGCGATCCCATCAACATTACCCCTAAGGTAGTTGCCATAAAGTTGTGCATCGAACTGCAGCTGAACGGGAGAATGCTATGGAATAATGAGCTGACATCTTCCAATAAGCATGCAACCACAAAAAACAACGTCCACTTGCCTAAAGCAGGGAGGTGAGGCATGTCTGTTCTCCATTTTCCCGGATGTGTATTTTAGGCTAGTGTGGTTGTTTGATACCGTAGTAATCCTAATACCACTATGCCAGACAATGAGCATGTGTATCGATGTTTTCATAACTGTAACTACCCACATTTTACATATCGAAGGGTCGTAAAATAATTATATTTAATTTTCCAAGGGTCGGATCAGTCTTATCTTTTAATATTGCTCATGGGGATGTGGGACATGTCCATGATTTTTAACAATTTCGTTTGTGACCATTTTGCCCATGTTATTTTTTTAGGGTATAACTTTCGAATGTGATCGAATCAGGAGCTTGGATCGATTTCATTGGATCAAAAATGGTGTTTCCAACTCCGTAGAGTGGTCAAACTAAGGATTTGGCTGAGCGATTTAGGAGAAATCGCTGTTTTAGCGTTGCTAGTTTTCTGGATAGGCTAACTAGTCATTATTGGGCTGATTAGTGAGGCCCATTAAGGCTAGGGGTTGTTGGCTATAAATAGGAGGGTAAGGGTAAAGAGAATTATTTAGTCTCTTCATTTCTCTTTTGGTTGGGTGTTTGTGATTCTCCGGCTCAACCAAATACACCTCCACTTCATTTCAGTTCATAGAATTACAAAATAAGATTGAAGATCAACATCGAGAAAGGGTATATCGCATCAATTTAGTTGATTCGGAGGCCATTCTTCACTGTCCGAGATTAGAGATTGTTGATTTGAAGCTTTTTCGTGGATTTGGTGAGTGATAAGCATGTCTCACACGGATTCAATCAAGTATATGAGTTTGTTTAATCTTAATTTCATCCATACAAGTTATTTTCACTAAGATCTAATCGAGGTAAGCGTATTTTGAATTCAGATCACACCATAGGATCTATTCTAGTTAGTTATAATGGTAAGAACATTGAAATCATATGTTTATGCAAGTTTAGATCCAACTATTGATTCGTTTATCATTTTATCATGATTTGGTGAATTTCAAATGATTGTATGATGATTATTTGTTATGCTAATGTTTTTTTGATGATTGTTTGTTGTGTTATTGATGTTTGGTTGAAATTGGTCGATTTGGATGAATTGTATGCATAGATGTTCATCATAGAGCGCTTAGATTACATGAATCGTGGTGGATCGGTTCGACAAAAGTGATGAAGTGATGGGTCGGTGGAAAGGTGGATCGACTTGTGATGAGCTTGGATCGTTGCATAGATTGGACTGCATGAACCGGCTCATGGTGGAAGCATTGGGTTGAGGCAGGCTTGAATCAGCCAGGTCGTTGGATCATGGATCAGTCACAGCAGAGTGTGTTAGTGAAAGGGCTCATATGGAGATGGATCGCAAGGACAATGGATCGGATGTGATTCATAGCATGGATCGTGGGTCGAGTGTATGCTGTTGGGTCAGGTCGGCTACAGTACTGCACTAGAATGCACAAGGCATTGGATCGGGTAGTCAAGATGGATCACATGTAAATCAGGTCGGTGGCTTGATGGATCGGCCGAGTATTGAGAAGCAAAGTGAAGTCGTGTCGGCTTGAGGATAGGTCGGTCGTGACGGACCGTAGGTCATTGAGACCACGGTGCGATCCATGGATGGATACGGTAAAAATGAAGTGATCGAGTGCGATCCATATGGATCAGTGGGCGATCCATAGGTGGTCAGGGACAATCCATATAATAATGACCAAATAAAGTTGATTTTTGGTGATTCGACGATGGTCGTAGCTTCAATGTGAACTCAGGTGGAATGTTCGAAGCATGGTTAAGTGATCGTTGATCGTGTGATGATGCAACAATGTTATAAATACGACTCAAGGTGATTTGAGCTCGGAGATAATGGTTGCTCAAGAAGGCGCTTGAGCTTATGGGTGTAGTCATCGGTGATAACGGCTAGAGTTTTGAAGTGCCAAGGGGATCGTCGTTAGTCAGAGGTTCTAGCGGACTCAAAGCAGAGGTATAATGGGGGCACCCAAAGACTAGGTGATTAGTCGAGTAACCTGGGCGGTCACGATGGGCCTAGATACGAGTCACGATGGCGTATGAAGTTTTGCTAGAACCGGGGTTACCATTAGCCTTTGACGGTTGGCATGATGGGCTAGTCATACGACTAACGATGGATTCAAGGCAAGGCAGACGGTGATAGCCAGAGTCATGTATGTTATTGTTTGTTTGTATCGTCTTGTGTGGATTATTCGAAGTTGAGGAAGATATTTCTTGGGTGCTTATCTGATGTTGGTTTAGGCCTTCGGGGTTTGTGCTTGGGAGGTATTGAACTTGATTAGATTGGTCCATGCATTATAATTGGTTGTTATGAATGTTACTGGTTGTTTCTTCTCTTATTCTTTGGGAAGGTTATCACCGTAGGTTGTGGAGGAGAAGTGAGTTTGGGAATTTTTCTCTATTGATGTATTGGCATATAATTGAACTGCCTATTTCTCACATACTTTATTGTTGATGTTGATAGTTGTTTGATCGCTAATTAAGACTGTTGTCTGACTCAAGGTTTTATGTTTTCCTCTTATTACCTTGGGTTGTTCATCCATGTTGTGGATGGGAAGACTAAGTGACAGGTAGTAGATCTTGATGAGGACGATGTTGTTGAGCGATGGCATGTTGAAGGTTGACGTATTACTATATACTATTCATACTTGTTGTTTCCGTTGATGTATGTTACTCTAAGTGAACCTGTAGTGAGCTTTTTGTACATATTCTGATGTAATCCAGTTGGTTGTATGCATATTTTCATGGTAATACGAAAAGTTTAAGATTTTGTTCAATTGTGCTTCGCTATTATCTCCCTTTGTATATATTCTATTATATTTTATCCATGTGCTATGAGTTATACGATAGATTCTGTGTGTGTTATTTTATCCTGATGAATGTCCATAGCTGCCTGACACGTCTTTCAATGCATTATTTTCTTTGTTAAGTGCGGGATTTATGGGTGGTCATCACAGTAACAAACATCGATAAACATGTTCATTCAATCGTTGTTCCAATCGACGATGGTGCGAGTCGACAAAGCAGTAGAATGGCTAGACATTCTCGAAAAGAAAATTTCTAGAAAAAATTAAGAAAAATATATATGAAAGATAAGAATATGAGAAACGCGAATATAAATAAATTTACTTAAACCGATCAACAACGCAACTTGAAAAAATGGATGAATTTCCAAATTTTAGATGTTGGTTCGATGATTTGGGAATGAAATAAGAATGTGTATATATATACATACACACACACACACACACACACATATATATATATATATAGTGGATGATGAGATATGACTATCAAAATATTATCAGTTCGGGTTTGACGCGAACAGATAGTATTCCAACATTCCATTTGACTGGACAGTTACGTGAGTCTCACGCTTGACGCGTTCGACGGGGATGCCAATGTGAACAACCCAGAACCAAGAAAGAACGCTACCTAACTTCCGATAGACATGGGAAATGAAGAATTCAGGGTACAGTGAAGAAATGTAGAAAACAACATTTATAATGACAAGTGACAGGGTTAAAGCAGTTCAATTGCTTTTGTCATAAGAATACAACAAACATGTTTCCTTCCAAAATAAAATATAAATAAAACAAGGGTCGGGGATTGAAATACAAAATTAAACACAAAAGAAGAGAGAAAAACCACTGAATTTTCTTGCTTTTACATAAATGTTGAAATTTAGGGATCAATTCTTTGTCTCACTCAATGAACTTTTCCATAAAATAATAGACTTCCAAGTTTCAACACAGTTCCAAGTTCTAAATTCTTTCATTCTTCGATTCGTAAGAAGAATAGCATCCTTTCGATTCATTAGATTCAGCACCCTGATTTCTCTTTGACTACCTCTCCGAAGGAAGTTAAAGGGATGATTTTGTCTCACTTCTGTTCCTTTCTGGGTGCTCTTTCAGTGGTCGTCTCTGACCCTCCCCTATTAGCTATTATCCCTAGATTGGTCTTTTCGACTGATGACATCGACCAAGCTGCTCCTCCTTTCTCGAATGAAATCTCGGCTTGCGTCTTTGCTCTCAGGAAAGATAGTGCTTGTAGGCCAAATGGTTTCAACGGAGTGTTTTGTAAGAGTGTTTGGTCGATCATTCAGACAGATCTTTATCTTGCCATCCAATACTTATTCTTCGGTGGAGATCTCCCCATGGGATGGACTCCCACCAATATGGTGCTTATCCCCAAGTGCGACAATCCTCGCACCTGTGCGGATTTTGGGCCAATCGGCTTATGTAACTTCTCTAACAAGGTTATCTCCAAGGTTCTAACCTCGCGGTTGGCACCTTTTCTGTATCATATCTTCCTCGCAGGCTGGGTTCGTTAAAGGACGTTTGATTACTAACATCGTCCTTTTTAGCCCAGGAACTGGTATCCCTGATCAATCGTAAGGTCAAGGGTTCTAATATGGTTGTCAAGCTGGACATGGCGAAAGCTTATGACCGCATGTCTTGGTTCTTCACCATCAAGGTCCTGAGGACATTCGACTTTCCGGAATCCGTTATCGATATTATTTGGAGGACATTTCCAACTGTTGGTTCTTCGTTCTTATCAACGGATCGAGCAACGGTTTCTTCCATTCCGATCGGGGTCTTCGTCAAGGGGACCCCCTATCGTCGGCTCTCTTCGTTATAGCCGTTGAGGCTTTCGTGCGAGGATTGCATTCTCTTACTATAGTGGGCCGGATTCAGAAATTTGGCATTCCCAACGCTTGTTTGGTTTCCTCCTTATCTTTCACGGATGACATCATCATTTTCACTAATGGTAACCGTTGTTTGGTTCGTCGTCTTCTTGGCTTCATTCACTAGTACGAGAGATGCTCGGGACAACTCGTCAACTCTACTAAAAGTTGTTTCGTCCATGTGAAAGACTTGTCACTGGTTAGGTCCTCTTGGATCGAAAAACTTACCATGCTCAAGGCTACCATCCTCCCCTTGCCATACCTCGATATCGTCCTCTACCGATGCTGGAAGCTCAACGCTATCTTCGATCCAAGGAAAGAATATCAAATGGAATGCGACTCTCATTTCTCAAGCAGGAAGACTAGTTCTTATAAAGTTTGTACTTGACTCCATAGGATCGCACTTCTTTGCTGCTACGACTCTCACTTCCTCCTTCCGCTCTTATCGTTCGTTGGCATTGTTCTTTTTCTGAGGTAAAAAGGACGTCAATCATCATCACATGATTTCTTAGGATGTTGTTTGTCGTCCGAAAAGTGAAGGATGCCTTGGCCTTCGAAATCCTAAGATATCTGCATCATGGGTTGAAATTTTTGTTGATCATAAATTGAATAATATGTATAGCAAGAAGCAACTGTTAGTGTTAATATAGACTGCAGTGTCATGCTTAGAAGAAGATCGAAACAGAAGACTATCTATGCATCAAGTGGTTCAGATGATCATACAAGGTAATAGTGAGACCTAATTTCCAAATTAGCAAGGAAATGTCAAAACATTATTTATGAATTCCAATAAAACAATATTCAAATTTATATATAGTGTAAAAACTTCTTAGTTTTATCTGTATAATAATCCCATTATTGCAGCATTAGAAGTAAAAAAGTTAAACTAAACATAAATTACCTGATTATAGCAGTACAAGTAAAAAAGTTAACTTGGAGTTACAAGGTAACTAGTACTACAGCATATGATGTTTTCAGATTGTTTTGCAATTTTCTTCTTCAGGGGTAAGCTATTTAAATAAAAAATAAAATAGTCAAAACAATCTAAATATATGAAAATATACAATATTTGCATTCAAAAGCATGCATTCTAAATGACGATTGCAATTCTACGAAGTGGTTCAAGTAAAGTGAATGTTCTAAATCATCTAAGGGTCAAAATATGAACATGCATTGAACAAATGGTGGCAGTTGTAAATAAAGCAATGGTAGATGAAAATGAATTATAATGCAGGCTCGATAAAAACAGAAGCACACGTGGCCTAATGGATAAGGCGTCAGACTTCTAATCAGGCGATTGTGGGTTCGAGTCCCACCGGGTGTGATTTGTTTTTTCCCACTTTTAGCTTTTCCCATAAAAAAGACTTTTCTCCTCTAAAGAAGACGTCGTTGCCGGGGATCTAACCCGGATCACCCGCGTGACAGGCGGGAATACTCACCACTATACTACAACGACCTTGTTGGTATTTAAGCTAATATTATTTTTCATAATCTTAACTTCGATTTCGAAAATAAAACCTAACCTCTAGGGCGACGAGCAAAATATAAAATAAACCTTCTTTCAGCCTTTCCAACATCAAATTTCTATGGATAGTGATAGCTTTCTGCCATTGCACCCTTCAACCTATACAATATAACAAAACATCAAAACCAGAACAATACCCACAACCAAATCAACGAAAAATGTAAAATTAACAGGAGTTTTAAGAATTTTAGCAATGTCTCCAAGCGTCCAAACTGTAAGCTTATACAGCTGCCAAAACTCTCCATGATTTGGACTACGGATTTCTGCAACCGCCCAGGATTCATTTTTTGCAGTGAGAACCTACGTTTGTTAAATATTATTATGCACAGGGATTTTTATAGACATGGCTTTGAACTGAGAAAACGAGAAATTTCTAGGGTTAGGGTTTAGTATCGCGGAACTGAGAATGGCGGGAAAATTGCAAGCGATGGGTAGGAGTAGGACATGTGTGTTTCTAACAGGATGGGTGCGATGAGCGTAGTTGTGTAGGCACAATTACTTGTCCGGCGCAAAACTGCAAAAACTTAGGTTCGTTTTCAGCGAAAGGTAACAGAGTATTTGGGCATTGCATTTAAGTGTGGTACTGTTGTAAACGAGGAATGCACTTTTCGCTATCAACGGGTTTTTTGAACGAGGTATTTATTTGTTTTGAATTAATTAAATCCTGATTTTTAATTGGACCGTTAAATCTAATTAGCATTAAGCATTAACAAATAGTCTACATCAGACATTAAGCATTAACAAACAATCTACAAAAAAACGGCATTAAGCATTAACAGATAGTCTACAACAGCATTAATAAGCATTAACAAACAATGTACAACAAAAGAATAAACAGCGTACAACAAATGGTCTCTTTGAAGCTTGCGGTGATGGTCAAGCTGGTGCAAGGATAGGTGGAGGACTGCCCCCGAGCTCGAGTACTTTTCAATTGAAGAAGATGTGAGCGATGAACCCTTAGAAGTCAAATAGTTACTTCTTTTGCGGGGCCGCCCCCGGAGTAGAAGCGACACCACGCTTTGCCCCCGTGCTTCCTCAAGCGTCTGATTCCCATTTGGAGTTACGGCGGGAACAATCTGGAGAACTAGGAGAAATCGTGGCTTCGGGATCTCACATTTATACGAGTCTCTTTGGAGGAGGAGAAGTAGTGCTTGGTCGAAGTGCTCATGCGATGGGCGTAGCTGATGTAAGTGTGCAAACCATGCAAGCTATGGTGGAAGATCAGGAAGCCCGGATGGTGGCAAAGTCTGAGGAGCCAAAGGGGAAGAGGGACAGGATGAGGCTGCCATACAAGATGCATGGGCAAAGGCTAGTCAAGATGCCTAGGAGAAATCCACCGTTGTGGTGGCGAAGAAGTAGGCCGACATTGAGGCGGAGAAGGAGATGGCCTCTGAGTAGGCTAGGAAATAGGAAAGCCGTCAATGATGCCCATCAAAAGGGGGCAAGGATGGTGGCGAGAGGCGCACATCGATGTCTCATGAATCCGTTACTCCTGTGAAGAGTAGAGGAGAAGGAAGCGATTCTGGAAGGAAGGGTCCCATCACTGGTGGTGACCTGCCAAGTGCTAAACCTGTACAGAAAAAAGAAAAGAAAAGAGAAGGATGAGTAGCATCAGTAATTGTCAAAGGAATTATAGATACTTTGGGTTAGGTAAACCGATAGTATAAGCGAGTGTGGCCCTAGCTTTTGGTCCCTAATGGTATGGTGTGGTTTTCATGTACACCCTGCCATCAGAAAGAAGAAATGTTAGACATGTAGTCTATTCAGGGTGTGTGTGTGTGTGTGTGAAATGGAATATGAATTCGTAAAGATCGCATTCCGTGTTAAGTGTTTGAACGTTCTTCTCATGTTTTCCGGCGTCCCATATTTGCACAAGCGTACTTCTTGTTACACCAACAGAAATGCGATCGGAGACCGCGCTCTAGGTCGATTTTTCCAGAGGGGTGTGATTAAGCGCAGGCTTCTAGTTAGTTTCCCTCAGCTCAGTAAACCCGTAGTTTGCGAAGCTAGGCTGAGCGCCTGCTGTTTTGGGTTGCCCGGGGTTAATCCTAAGTGTAGCGAAGGCGTATGACGTCACGTTATGCGATCTGTCCATTGTGTGGCTCTCCCATCGTTTGTTGGGTTGAGCCATAGACGTCGTTTATTAGCCTGAGAGGAGAAGCCCGGATCATCAGTCCGTAGGGTCCGATCGTGGCCATAGGCTACTCCTTATCCTTGAGAGCTTCAAGGAAGAAACAATTTAAGGTCGGTCTCAGTGCTGCGCCAAGATTGGACCGTCACCCATAGCGATTGGCTGTTGGGTAGCCCCAAGTCGCATGGGACATGGGCGCGGAACGATTTATCCTCAGTCTCGGTGCGGGGCCGAGGGTCGAGTTAGTGGTTATTTATACTCGGTCGCGCCACGGGTCGGCGACTCGAGTAGCGTTGTCGGCTCCCGTGCTTGAGGTGCCGGTCGTAGCCAGTGTTGTTTGGCCTCGATGTTGGATTGAGGTTCAAATGGTGGCACCGGCTCCCATGCTCGGGGAGCCAATGCGGCGATCGAATGTTTGTACGCAGGCTTGTTTGTCTGGATTAATCAAACACGTCATGAACGTCATGCACAGAGTAAACATGGAAGAGTGATAGGAAAATGAACATCATTTCTAAGGACAACTTTGGTTGTAGTAGCCTTTATAATGCCTCGAATTGCAGGAAAGCAAAACATCGTTGGAAGGCGTGAATCAATTGTACACTAAGTTATGTAAAGTAAAGGCTAAGATGTTCATTGTTCCTTGCCCTTGGGAGTTCGGCTCCGTCCATGGTTGAGAGTTTGAAAGTTCCATCGCTGAGCTTCCGTTGTATGAGTATGGGCCTTCCTAACGAGGAGCAAGGCCTACAGGTGGAGGAAAGACTTGTTTGAAGACGAGGTCGCCGATGTGCATTCGAGCGGACCTTCGGTTGAGCTTCCAGTCGTGCCCCCAAGTGGCCGGAGCATTAATTGGGGGAGGATGGCTATGATACAGCAAAGAGAGGTGTGTCTTGGAGAAAGGGCCTTGCTTTGCGTTTTCATTTCATTATAATTTTTTTGCAGGTTTATATGTACATGGGCCGGAATGAGGCATCTATCCATGAATGGATGATTCTGTTTGAATTGCAATGGTAACGACTATTGAAAAGGCTGCGACCCTTTACCAACAGACATTTCCGTCGGCAATTGCGCTCGAGGTCCTATTATTTGACCTTTAAACATTAATGTGTATGCCTTCTTTATGATATCGAATCATCTTTCTCGCCTCAACCTTCTTTATTTTATTTTTGTGGGCGAGCTGACGGTGTTAATAAGTCGATTGCTGATAACTCCAATGATAACCTCGGGGATTGCTGTATTGTAGAGGACGGTCGAAGGGTTGACGGAGGACTGGTATTCTCGGACCTGTTTCAGAATGTGTCTTCGGTAGTGCTTCCCGGCGTGCCCCTTGCTGATTGGAGGGGAGCCGGAGCGCCATATGGAGGAAAAAAGGGGCCATGGCACGACTCAGAGGAGGTGACTTTTGTAGGAGACAGTTCGCTTTTTGTTTCTGTTTTACTTCCGATGAGGGAGGCAGAGGCAGGGAGGAGTTACAAACTAGTGTCTCCGATGACAACCTAGAGTCAACTGCATCATGGAAGTTGTAGTCCTGACGAGCTGGGGGGATGATCTTGAGGGATTAGTTGTCGGTCGAGGTCCTGTTTAGTGGGGATCTTTGATAAGCGTTGAGTAGCTCGGAGATCCCATGTAGTGTGAATCTTCGATGAGCATCGAGTGGCTCGAAGACCCCACATAATGGGAATCCTCGATGAGCGTCGAGTGGCTCGGAGATTCCGTGTAGTGGGAATCTTTGATGAGCGTTGAGTAGCTCGGAGATCCCATGTGGATGAGTTCCTCGAGTTCGTCTTGTAAGTGGTGCAACATGTTCGTGTTGTGTCCGCGGATGCTGTAGAACCGATAATATCTTGTAGAATCCCTTGGTGTGCTCGTCTTACTTTTAGGTCTTGGCCTTTTGCATGGTTGGGAATTGCAGTTTGCATGATAGATTTTCTCGGGGGTGTCGCTGAGAGCTGTATAGCTGCGGAAGGACAAAAGGCGGAGATGCTTCCTTTTATTGTTGCGACTACCTTTGACGTTGCCGGCGTGAGCAAGATTGCACTGAGCGGTGGAATTAGAGTCATTGGGGCTCTGGGCGTCCCCATGAGGCAGGATGTTAAGGTGAGAAGCTCGATCTCTTTGCGCTAGGTTTCAGCATAGGAAGTAGTCGGCATTCATGCTGAAGATCTCCTAAATCTTTGATTGCTTTTGATCGGTCCATGCTCTTAGTTCGGAATCAGGTGGTATGCCATTTGTAAGCTGGACGAGTACGATTCGAGGAGTAGGTTTCTCGGCTTTAGCCAAGGCGGTGCGGGATCTTGCGAGATAGCCTTTGAGAGCTTCACGGGTGCCTTGGTTAATGTTCGAGACTGAGAGGATGTCTATGGGCATCACGTCGTGCATTCCAGATTGCACGACATATCGAAGTTGAGATAATTTAAGGTGGAAATCGAGAAAACCCGGATAGAGCCGTCCTGGACAAGGGCGGGGAAGCACTTGCACTTTATGGCGTTGGCGACGTGTAATGAACCCATGTGCCATTTGTGGCGGCTGATGAAGCTTTGAGAATCATGGCTTCTTTAAGTATGGAATAAGTGTTGGCATGTCGAAGTGCTGGCGTTGTTCGGTATTAAGGATAGCCGAGGTGAATGGGTTTCGCCTCATACTAGTTTTGTAGACGTCATGGGCGTGCCCCCGTGGTTCCCTTATGATTCCATGGATCGTGTTGGCAACAATTGGAGGTTGGGCTCCGACCATATTATAGGGGTCGTAATCTAGTACCAGACTTTGGGGCCTAGTGCACCTTCTTGATAGAAGGTCTTCGACAATCCATGAGTCTCCAACCTCGATTGCACGATGCTATGGAAGTCGGTTGAAGTGAACTTGGGTCCAGTTGGATGTTAGAAGCGTAGGCGATAAGTACAGACTCATAGCAGTTTGAGTCCGCCTAGCAAAGGCTTGAGCGTCAAAGTCGGGGACGGCCGGGATGACACGTTCCATTTATGATGGTGATTCTGACATCGCCGAGATTAGAGGTCAGTCATGCCTTCATAGAATGCCACATGTGTTGTGTTGAAGCGTCGGGGCCACTCAACTTTGTGTGCGATCCTTATGAGGGGGTTACGCCTCAAGTGGGCTTCTCTTGAGTTGTCGGCGTTCCTTCGCATATCTTTTATGATTATTCGGACCACGTCAGGGAGATATGCCGAAGGGGGGATTTTCTAATGGAACCCATTAGTTTTGACGAATTTTGGGAGTTCCATTCCGTCGACATCTTCTGTTGTATACATCCGGCTTGCTCTCTTTCATGTCGGGGATGGTCTGGTTTTGGTATGACTGTCGAGTTTGGGTGAGCTGGTGTGCACCCTTGTCTGGAAGTACTTTGCCCCGACAGGCTGCTGGAAGAGTGGGACTCTGGTTTCGAGTGGTAAAAGTATGGCTCTTCCGAGTAGAAGGTTGGTTACTCGGACCTGGTTTGTCACTGTGTTCCTTGGCCGTAAGCCCGTAAGTGATGATGGTTCGATCATCATCTCATTTCTGTTGTCGTTGTTGTCGCCGTATGTGCGTTAGAAAGGACAACGATGTTTTAATGAGGCTGAACCTTCTTCTTCGACATGGGCCCCTAGCTTCGAAAGAAGAAATTTCTGATGCGGTTTGCCGCGAGTGGGCGCAATTCTTTGCAAGCTGAAGTAGAATGACGATGCGTTGACTTTTTTGAAGTTGGCGCATGAGGTTGGTGTTAATCTTCAATGCCTAGCGCGAGAGCTACATTCTCATATTTCTTATCAAGCGTGTGAATCCGTGCTTGAGTTGTGGGAACTTCGGGGTCCACGAGTGGAAGGAGATCCGTTTCCAGTAGGTCCTCTATCGCTCGGGGCTGCCGAGAGGTACCAGTGTCAATTTTGGGAGCCGGTGTGAGTCATGATGCTTTTTGGACGAGCCATGTAGACTCTAAACTGTTCCACTAATCAGGTGTTCAAAGAATTTCGAGAAGTAACAGAGTCCGACTTCAGCTGCCAGTAACACATTGCGACTATGTTTGTTAAGAAAAACTAGTGGTTTATTTAGATTGTCCGAAGCGGCAATGGTGCCCCCAGTGTTTAAGTCCAAGTTGGGAATCCGTTAATTGAAAAGAAAGTCTGGTTGGATTTCAAATTGAGGAGCCCCATTGGGCGTAATCCTGACTCTCGCAACCTTGGGAGCATTATCGTCCAAATCTGCGCGCGTTGGCGCTTGAGCAACATTTCCGACCGTGGGGTTCGCAACTTTATCAACCAAAGTGTCACGGGTTGGGTGACATTTGGATTAGGTGTGCCCCCGAGTGTAGTGGGACCGACATCATCCCGAGGAGCGGCGTTGGATAGCTGATCAGTTTGTGAGGTTGCCCCCAAGTCCCGAGTCGCGGGTGGAAGAAGATTGGTACTCGTCCCAATAATTTCTGTTTGGCCAGTCGGCCTTGAAGCACTTCATATTCTGTCTTCGATTCGGGTGAGGGAGGTATTGAAAGCCTCTTCCTGCCGCTCCAGTCGAGCTTTCAAATCTGTAGAAAGATTCTTAGTCATTCCATCGATGCCTTCCAAAGTGGGGTAGTTAGATGGAGGTCCGGTTGAGGAGAGTTCTTGACTTCCTCCCCCCTTTACACTTTGAGCTTTGATTATAGCGTCGAGCCTACTACGCTTAAACATCATGAGGAGAAGCGAGTACCGAGTCGTAGCTGAGAACCGAAGGCGAAAACCGAAGACGGACCGAAGGAACTTATCCCCACATTCTGTTATTTGATTCTTTGTTGCTTAGCCACTGTGAGCGGACTCGACCGTAGGTTATAGAATGAACCTAAGGCGTGTCGAAGTCGAGATGGGAATTTGCGATAAAGAAACAAATCCGAGTTCTCACCATGAAGAGCTTCTACTTATCGCGAAACGGGCGATGCCTCATTGAGAGTGTCGTTGGACCAACTCCCTGTTTTTCCTGATTGGGGCTTTGAGCCGTCGCTCGGTTTCTTTTGATCTTTGGGGTAAGCGCGAGAAGCTACACTTGAGCTACCAAGACCTCGGGGGCCAGAGGTAATGTCACATCGACAGTAGCTAAGATGTCGTAAAGAAATCGCCGATGGACCAGAGTTAGTTGATTATCATTAGATGGCATGCAAATGATAGATCTCGCCGTTGCTGACGAGTTTGCTTGGTGGATAAGATGAAATTCGAGTAGCACAAACAAACTTATGGCCTAGGATCGGCGGGAAAAATCGGCTTCGTCGAGTTTGAGCGAAGGCATTGTTTGATGAAGGCTGAGGGCCCAAGTCTGCTCGAAGGCGGAGAATGTCTCGCTGACCATATAGTCAAAGCCGTTGTGATAATCCAATGCTATGGTGGATTTTGTCGACAAGGCATCGTCGAGTCTCACTCGGCTTCCTTGATGTTCTGTCAAACTGGGCTTGATCGACGGATTTGTCGAGGTTGGGCGCATTAAGGTTAGTCAGAGCTTCAGGGAGTCGAGGCAGAGGAGGAAATTGTGAATCAGAATCGACAGTGGAAGATCCGACCATGGGGTCCTTTCCTTTGTTCACCATTACTGATCGCCTTGGTTGGTAAGTATGGGAAAACCTGAGCAGCATTCTAAGCTTTGGTGGTTGAGTAGAAGGAAAGGCGAGGTTTTGATTTCTCGAAGGAAGTGACAGAAAGTAGACCATAGGTGGACACAGTCGGGTTCTGTTGCAGAGGGGGTGGTTGCTTGGGCTCAGTTCATTATTGATAACCAATTGGAAGTAGTCTCGATACTGTACCCCCTCGCTATAAGTGACAATAGTTCGGTCGTTGTTTCTATTTCCATTGCCATTAGCATAGCCACTGCCATTGTCGTTGATTGGGACGTTAGTGCGGACGGCGACGTTGTTGATAAGACTAAATCTCCTTCTTTGATGCAGGCCCCTCGACTCGGAAGAGGATGTTTCCGAGGCCGTTGGTCGAGGTCGAGCGTTATTCCGAGCTAGTTGAAGTCGAGCGACGACGCGTTGACTTTCTTGAAGTTGCCGCATAAGGTCGATGTTATTCCTTAATGCTTGATTGAGCTCGACCGCGGTGTTTCATATTTTTCGTTAAGCGCGCGTATTTGAGCTTGTGTTGCGGGCACTTCGGGGTCCACAATAGGAGGGACGTCTTCATTAATGGTCGGGATATCCGCCGGTTGAGGTTGTTGGGATGTCCTGGCCTCGGCTGCTGCTGAAGAGCCGACCATTGCATTCTTTGGTCGCTTTGCCATCGTACGCGGACTCGGCGGCAGGTTAAGCTGAAGAACCTAAAGCTCATCGGAGGTCGAGATGGCAACGTGCGACAAAGGCGCAAAAATCCGAGTTCTCTCAGTGAAAGCACCAAATGTTGACGGCAAAAAATATCGTAAACACCAAAGATTCCAATTACTAGGAATAATTAATTTGGTCGTATAGACAAGAGCAGAAAGTAGTAAATAACACAAGAGATTTATAGTGGTTCGGCCTCGTGAGGGGCCTACGTCCACTTTGAAGCATTGTTGGAATATTATTGATCACAAAAGGTTACAAGTTTGAAACCATCTCATGACATCTCATTACATTCATCCCAAATCTATATGATGTCATGTCTAAGGTATATGATGTCATCTCTAAGGCTATATGATGTCACCTTTAAGACATGATGTCATCATTGTCATATATGATATCATAATTATCATATATTTAATATACTAGGAAAACGACACTTTTTCCCTTCTTCTTCCTCAAATAGGAGATGCCATTAAAGTAGTTCTATAGAGGTCTAAAGCTCACAAATTCCAACCCCTTTGAAGTGTGAGGCCATGGGCTATTTATCGGAGTGGGGTTAGGTGAGAGTAGGTGGGAGTAGGTGAAAAGTAAGAAAGGATAAAAAGGAGTGGGAAAAGGGATAAAAAGGAGTGGGGTTTGCAATATGGAGTATCAACCAAAAATAAGTATCCCAAGGCATATCCCTCCAGAAAATCTCGAACCCGGATGTGTCGAAGCCCAGAAACTCGAACCCCGTGGGGGTTCGAACTTCGAGCCCCGTGGGGGTTCGAACTTCGCACCCCGTGGGGTTCGAACTTCGAGCCCCGTGCGGGTTCGAACCCCGTAGGGTACGAATTTCGTACCTTGAAGGGGTATGAAATTCGTACCCCTAGGGGTACGAGGAGTGCATGAAGAGCGTCGAGGCTAAGGCCTTTGCCCTTCCGGGGTTCGAGGTGATGGATTGGCGACGTTTTGGAGGAGTGGTGAGGTCCTTGCTAGCATGATCCCTTCTTGACCTTTTCCCTTTGCTTTGCGGCGACATTACCATCTTCAACCATGCACGATACGTTGAGTCGAGCGCGCCTTGCATACTTTTGGGAACCAGACAAAAAGGTCGGTTAACACTTGTGCATGGAACTCATGATTAGCTAGATCTAGTGTCATATGTGAATGAAAATCCATGTAATTTGATATATCTATACTTAGTTTGTGATTGTTTGTTATATCAAATGCTTGTATTTGATGAAATCGTATGGATTGCATTGTTTGAATTGCTACTATGCTTGAATTTGATGATATGCTTGAATTTTTTTCTGCCATTGTGTTTGCATAGATCTTAGATCAAAGATTGAAGAATACTGGAAGTAAAGTTCATTGGAGGACGTGCTTTGGAGCAAGGTGGGAGACATCAGGATGACTACTTCCAAAATTTGGATTTGAATACCTAAGTTGATACCGAGTCATGGTGATGAGTCAACACCAACTAATATGCATGACTCAAGTGACTCTGGTAGTTGGTGGAGATGAGGTGCGGGTCTTCAGTATGCTGTCAATAGCTTTTGTTTGATGGATGTGCTAAGTATGGAAATTTTGGTCGACTTATCTTCTACCACTAGATCCGTGATACTTGGAAGAGAAGACTAAAAGGTTATAAGTGATGGATTGGGGTCAACGACATCAGGGATAGATACATCAGAGGTTAGGATGAAGGTTTGAGTGAAATAGTCAAGTGTATAAGTTGTAATTGACTCAAATGTTGAGGTAATACCAACATACATGGATTGCTCCATATAAAGTGGGACTTATGGTGAAGGTTCCTAGGTTGCAGAGGATTATACCGGAGGTGATGGCTCGTTCATATCTTGTACAATGATGAAGTTACAACATAATGAACTTATGGTTCTTTGGCCAAAGTGTAATAACCCGTATTTTAATATTTATATATTTAAATAATTTATTTAAATATTAATCGTTAATTATCCAATTGATGGTTCCAAAATAGATTTTCTACAAACGATCGAATTAGGACTTAAGACCACTTCCATTGAGTCTGAATAATTCGTTACATGGAAAATGAGTACTTGGATCGCTATACTTCGAGCTCAGACCAGTTGGTGATCAAATCAATGTCAAAATATGTGTAACAGCCATTTCGAGAGCACAGTGTTATATTGCGACAAAATTTATATTTTTGGAATTGTCAAAGTGAGTTATACATGTCATAAAGTTTCGTATCGATCAGGCATAACGTTCAACCGTGTGTAGATTAAACGTGTATTGATTTGTGTAAGAAACTAACATTGTAATTTGAGTTTTAAAAGCTAACCTCCACATATGATCGATCAGGGTCTCAGGACTAGTCTCATTGTTTTCAAAAGATGATTTTACATAGATGATGGCAAGCAATACATGTTGATTGGAGTTCCTGGGTTTTGGGCCTTATTTGGTAATTATATATTATAATTATCCAAAACGGGAGCATGTGATTGACTGAACACTATTCACCTCTCTCTCTGAGCCATCTACTGTAGCCATTCAAAATTGCTGCCCATAACATTAAATCTAAGGTTCATGATTTCCATATATTTAGGCAATGAAATGAGATAGGGTCGATTGCGTTGGACTGCTAATGTCGAGGCGCATCTCCTCCTCGAATCATGTGAAGCACGGTCCCCTTTGGTCATTTTCATCCTCGGCTAAGTACAATGTTGCCTCCAAATCGCAAATCAATGGGAGCACGCATGTTGAACATGAATGTGACACCCCACGTCCATTAATCTCACTCTTTAATAGAATGCATTAAGTTTCGTGAAGCGTTATAGGTAAACAGACACAGAAACATCACAAGACAGATATAAAATAACAACGGGATTTAAAACTTTATTTTCCAAATAGAAATCATCGTGGTCCAAATTCAGTTACAACATAAGTCTGAAATACAGAAAACCCGTTACGTCAAATTAAACATTCTGTCTTGTATTAAAATCATTAGAGTACAGTAATATAAATAGCACAGTCCCCAAAAATATAGCCATATCAGAGAAGACAGGAAATCAAAGCAGTACATCTAAGCAACTCCAAGCAGAATAGAAGGGAGAATCCTAATCAAGCCTGATTTTTCCACCCTGAGAACCCGGGGGGAAGGAAGAGAGAGAAAAGGAAACAAAATGGGTTAGACATAAAGTCTGGCGAGTCCAGTTACTTTTAGCATATAAATAAGTAAAAGCATCATGACATGCATTGTTAGACCGAAATCTGGTACTAACACCCAACTGCAGCGTGAAGTCTTCACAATCACAAATCATAGAATGTAGCTAAAGCAGTAATAACGGGGAACACACGAGATTTTTATAGTGGTTCGACATAAACCAAGCCCACGTCCACTTTATATTTTCTTAGATCTTGAAAAATTACAATTACAATGCCGTCTCACAATCCATGAGAGCCTTTTATACACAATAACCTTGTGTTATCATGAAGTAGAAAAGAAAAGAGAAGTGATTTTATACACGAAATCCTCGTGTTAGACTGATTTGAGGAGTACACAAAGTCCTTGCGTACTTGGCAATGGAGTCCAGGAGGTCTTAGTGCCAAAAAACAAAGAGAATCCTTGAAAATGCCTTCAAATGGTGTATTTATAGCCATTTCCTGATAGCGGTTCATGAGACACGTGACACACATCCCAAGAATCTCGAAATATGGTGGAAAACGTCGAGAAATCCTCTCCAGGTCGTCCCAGGACAAGTGTATTGAGATCCGGGTTGATAGGAGCAAGAATAGCCATAAGAATAGGTCAATACATGAGTAGAAATGGGTCCAGTCCAGGCGGTTCGTGATGTCGTCTTGCGACCCGAAGCGACGAGCAGGAGTGAGGAACTAGTGGCCGGGTCGTGGTGGTGAGCTGGTGATGTCGGGTCGTGGTCGAGAGGTGTACCACGAGCGGGTCGTGACCCCTATGTCCATCACGAGCCGGGTGAGGGGGCGAGCCCGAGAGGGCGAGCCAGGTTGCAGCATGAGTCGAGGGGGGCGAGCTGGGCCCCTGTTCACGAATCAGAGTTGCTCTTCTACGCGCATTCACGGAAACGGGTGTAACTTCCAAACCGTAAGTCCGTTTTGGCCAAATGAAAGCTCTACTTGAAGCTAATTCAGAGAGCTACAAGAATTACCAAGCTAAGCTCTATAATTGATGTTTTCGGGCCCAAAAAAGATCGTTTGATAGGAGTTTCGGGCCATTCTTTGTTTGTGATGCGACTTCAACCAAATCGCTTCCTGTCTTCTGACAATGTTCTCCAGGCTAGATCGCGTTGCTAACCAGAGATTCCATATGTGACGGCTTTGACTAAAACGCGTGTCAACATTTTGCCCCCCAGAACATATCTTGTTGACTGAAGGAAGATGCGTTCTGGATAATCCAATAAAACCAAGGCCACGTCGGGCCCGCCAACTGCAGGTATAATCCACACCTACAAAGAAAAGAAGGCAAAAAGATGTGTCAAATTCTGACAAAACTGATTAACCTTTTTGAATAAACTATGCTTGGGTGTCCGATTAAGCATAGACCACACTCGAGGGACGTTCGAATCATCTTGCCGAAACCTGGCAATGGACCAAACCTTCCAGGCATAAGCCATACCGGGAAGTTCAAACTGAGTACAAACCATACTCGAGTTTTATCAGGCTCCTTTGCCAAATCCTGACAAGATCGTTCGTCGTTTCCGAGTCTAATCCATACTTAGAAATCCAGTGGAGTACAATCCATACTCATACCGAGATAGAGCTATACTAGCCAAAGCCTGACAAGATAGTCCATCCCTAGGCATAATCCATACCTAGGGATTCGAGATAAGTATAAGCCATACTTAAATTTGCCAAACATTATCCATGCTCGGAAAGTCCTTCCTTATTCAATTCAAAGTACAAAACCAAAGCAAATCCTAATTGGTTTATCATCGAGTTCTGAACAATTTTTGGGGCTACATCCTAACCCCATACGTATGTACTCCTATTTAGCCAATCGGAAAACATAAAGAAAGCAAAAACATATCTTAATCCTAAGAAATTCAGGAAATGCGAAGTGATCTAATCCAGATCAGTTGATGATGAGCCCACGAGAGCTTGCTCCAGGTTCGTTCCCTCTCCGAGGAGCAGGAGGTGGCAGCGCAGGTGCAGGCACTGTTAGTTGTTTCACATACTCGGGTAGCTCTCCACATCTAACCCGTTCCTCAACCAGATCACGCAGATGCCTACAGTCATTTGTGTCATGACCGTCCATATCATGGAATATGCAGTATTTTCTAGATTCGCATTCTCTTTGCGATGGCTCCCTCTTGGGAGGCTTTGGGTAGGAGATGGCACTGTTTGTGTCCATGTAGATGTCTGAGAGTGAGGCATTGAGTTCAATATATTTTTTATAACTGGGCCCTCTCCGGGGCTAGGTGTTGCGGTCATTCTTGACAGCGGTTTTTCCTTGTCTTTTCCAGAATCAGACGATCCTCCATTTTTGAGCATGTTGACGTCGAGAATGCGTTTCTCAGAAGTTGCATCCTCTTTCCTCCGAAACCTATCTGCTTTAAGGTAGAATTCACCGAGATTTCGCGGTGGATCTCGGTACAAAGATTTTTTGAATTTTGAGTTATCCAAGACACCGGATACCGCTGCCATCAGTACCATCAATGGTTCAGGGTGATCAACTGACGCTGCTGCAACGTTGAATCTTTCTAGGAATGAATGCAGGGTTTATCTGGGCCTCTACTTGATTGTAGTGAGTGACATGACATTCTTGGGTCGTGTGATGTGAACCCAAAATTGTTCGATAAAGCGTGCGACTAACATGTTCCAGTTGTTGATCGATTCTATTTCTAGCTGCCGAGTCCACATAGCGGCTATATCAGTCAGAAAGAGGGGAAAGCATTTTGCCATGACGTTTTCCGATGCCATTTTAACTTCCATATGACGCTTGTAGCGCATCAGATGCACGGTAGGATCCGTCCTGCCGTTGTAGGGCTCTAGTTATAGAAGTTTGAAATCCGGAGGATTGCGGGAATTCCTGATTTCCTGTGCGAACGGGTTGTGGTTGACGTCATCCGCATCATTATGATAAGTGATGCCTCTCGATAGGCGTTGAATGAGATTTGCGAGCCAACCGCCTTTAAAAAGTTGTTGTAGATTGCCTAAATCAGAGTCGGTGCCCCCGGCGTTGTGAGCAAGAGAATAAGGAAGCTGTTGGTGAGCTGCTGAGAGCGGGTTGTGAGGACTGGTTCGTGTATCATGTAGGTCGCGGCTCGCGGTTCGAGGGGGCGACCCGACCATTCGTGGGTCCCCATCACGAGCCGATCCTGGCTCTCCATCACGAGTCGTGTCCTACTGCTGAGTGGAAGCTTGCATTCTGATGTTCATCTGAACTGGAGCTGAAGTAGGTCGCCGTGCATTTCCAATAGGGAGGGGTTGCCCCCAAGCATTGGTGCTGGCGGGTCGTGGGTTGTTGGCTTACGCGAGCCGCTTCATTGGCCCCGTTTCCAATGACTTGAATGTTGCTCGACCTTCCATCCATCCGCGCGAAGAATCCATCGATCATCTCCTATTATTTCCTAAGGAGATCATCTTGCCTTGCCATCTGGGTTCTCAATTCAGCGAGAACTCCATCCATCTCTTCTCTTGCCAAGTATGCAGAAGGATCCCCATGAAAGGAAGCCTCCTGGCTTGCCTCGTTCCTTGCGCCTTCAACGTCAACATCTTCGGCATGAGAGGAAGTTCCATTTTTCATCCTTTTGATTGCCATTAATCCAATAGCCAAATAATTCAAGCTAGAAGTTAAAGTTATCGTGTGCCCCCTACCTGGCGCGCCAAAATGTTAGATCGAAATCTGGTACTTACACCCAAATGCAGCGTGAAGTCTTCACAATCACAAATCACAGAATGTAGATAAAGCAGTAAAAACGGGGAACACACGAGATTTTTATAGTGGTTCAGCTCAAACCAAGCCTACGTCCACTTTATATTTTCTTAGATCTTGAGAAATTACAATTACAATGCCATCTCACAATCCGTGAGAGCCTTTTATACACAATAGTCTTGTGTTATCATGAAGAAGAAGAGAAAAGAGAAGTGATTTTATACACGAAATACTCGTGTTAGACTGATTTGAGGAGTACACAAAGTCCTTGCGTACTTGGCAATGGAGTCTGGGAGGTCTTAATGCCAAAAAAACCAAGAGAATCCTTGAAAATGCCTTCAAATGGTGTATTTATAGCCATTTCCTGATAGCGGTTCATGAGAAACGTGGCACGCATCCCAAGAATCTCGAAATATGGCGGAAAACGTCTAGAAATCATCTCCAGGTCGTCCTAGGACAAGTGTAATGAGATCCGGGTTGATAGGAGAAAGAATAGCCATAAGAATAGGTAAATACATGAGCACAAATAGGTCCAGTCCAGGCGGTTCGTGATGCCCTCTTGCGACCCGGAGTGATGAGCAAGAGTGAGGAACTGGTGGTCAGGTCGTGGTGGTGAGCTGGTGATGTCGGGTCGTGGTCTAGGGGTGTACCACGAGCGGGTCGTGACCCCTATGTCCACCACAAGTCGGGTGAGAGGGAAAGCCTGAGGGGGCAAGCCAGGTTGCATCACGAGCCGAGGGGGGCGAGCCGGGCCCCTGTTCACGAATAAGAGTTTCTCTTCTATATGCATTCACGGAAACGAGCATAACTTCCAAATCGTAAGTCCGTTTTGGCCAAACGAAAGCTCTACTTGAAGCTAATTCAGAGAGCTACAAGAGTTATTGATCTAAGCTCCGTAATTGATGTTTTCGGGCCTAAAAGAGATCGTCTAATAGGAGTTTCTGGCCATTCTTTGTATGTGTTGCGACTTCAACCAAATTGCTTCCTGTCTTCTGACGATGTTCTCCACGCTAGATCGCATTGCTAACTAGAGATTCCATATGTGACGGCTTTGACTAAAAAGCGTGTCAACATTTTGCCCCCCAGAACATATCTTGCTGATTGAAGGAAGATGTGTTCTTGATAATCCAAGAAAACCAAGGCCACGCCGGGCCCGCCAACTGCAAGTATAATCCAAACCTACAAATAAAAGAAGGCAAAAAGATGTGTCAAATTATGACAAAACTGATTAACCTTTTCGTGCATAAGCCATGCTTGGGCGCCCGATTGAGCATAGACCACACTCGAGGGACGTTCGAATCATCCTGCCAAAACCTGGCGAGGGAACTAACCTTCCAGGCATAAGCCATACCGAGATGTTCAAACTGAGTACAAACCATACTTGAGTTTTATCAGGCTCCTTTGCCAAATCCTGACATGATCGTTCGTCGTTTCCGAGTCTAATCTATACTTAGAAATCCAGTGGAGTACAATCCATACTCATACCGAGAAAGAGCTATACTTGCCAAAGCCTGACAAGATAGTCCGTCCCTAGGCATAATCCATACCTAGGGATTCGAGATAAGTATAACCCATACTTAAATCTGCCAAACATTATCCATGCTCGGAAAGTCCTTCCTTATTCAATTCAAAGTACAAAACCAAAGCAAATCCTGATTGGTTTATCATCGAGTTCTGAACACGCTTTGGGGCTACATCCTAACCCCATACGTGTTTACTCCGATTTAGCCAATCGGAAAACCTAAAGAAAGAAAAAAATATCTTAAATCCTAAGAAATGCAGGAAATGCGAAGTTATCTAATCCAGATCAGCTGATGATGAGCCCACGAGAGCTTGATCCAGGTTCGTTCCCTCTCCGGGGAGCAGGAGGTGGCAGCGCAGGTGCAGGCGCTGTTGGTTGTTTCACATACTCGGGTAGCTCTCCACGTCTAACCAGTACCTCAACCAGATGACGCAGATGCCTACAGTCATTTGTGTCATGACCGTCCATATCATGGAATATGCAGTGTTTTCCAGATTCGCGTTCTCTTTGCGATGGCTCCCTCTTGGGAGGCTTTGGGTAGGAGATGGCACCGTTTGTGTCCATGTAGATGTCTAAGAGTGAGGCATTGAGTTCATTATACTTCTAATATCTGGGCCCTCTCCGGGGCTGAGTGTTGCGGTCATTCTTGATAGCGGCTTTTCCCTTGTCTTTTCCAGAATCAGACGGTCCTCCATCTTTAAGCACGTTGACGTCGAGAATGCGTTTCTCAAAAGTTGCATCCTCTTCCCGCAAAAACCTATCTTCTTCAAGGTAGAATTCACCGAGATTTCGCGGTGGATCTCGGTACAAATATTTTATGAATTCTGAGTTATCCAAGACAACGGATACCGATGTCATCAGTACCATCGATGGTTCAGGGCGATCAACTGACACTGCTGCAACGTTGAATCTTTCCAGGAATGAACGCAGGGTTTCTCTGGGCCTCTGCTTGATTGTAGTGAGTGACATGACATTCTTGGGTCATGCGATGTGAACCCTAAATCGTTCGTTAAAGCGTGCGACCAACATGTTCCAGCTGTTGATCGATTCTGTTTCTAGCTGCCGAATCCACATAGCGGCTATATCAGTCAGAAAGAGGGGAAAGCATTTATCCATGACATTTTCCGATGCCATTTGAACTTCTATATGATGCTTATAGCGCATCAAATGCACGATAGGATCCGTCATGCCATTGTAGGGCTCCAGTTGTGGAAGTTTGAAATACGGAGGATTGCGGGAATTCCCGATTTCCTGTGTTAACGGGTTGTGGTTGACGTCATCCACATCATTCTGATAAGTGCGGCCTCTTGAGAGTCGTTGAATGAGATTGGCGAGCCGACTGCCTTCAAAAAGTTGTTGCAGATTGCCTAAATCAGAGCGGGTGCCCCCAGCGTTGTGAGCAAGAGAATGAGGAAGATGTTGGTGAGCTGTTGAGAGCGGATCGTGAGGACCTGTTCGTGCATCATGGGGGACGCGGCTCGCGGTTCAAGGGGGCGACCTGACCCGTTTGTAGGTCCTCATCACGAGCCGATCCTGGCTCTCCATCATGAGCCATGTCCTGCTGTTGAGTGGAATCTTGCATTCTGATGTTCATCTGAACTGGAGCTGAAGTAGGTCTCTATGCATTTCCAATAGGGAGGGGGTTGCCCCCAAGCATTGGTACTGGCAGTTCGAGGGTCGCTGGGATCGACGGACCCGATCGTGGTTGCTTACGCGAGCCCCTTCGTTGGCTCCCTTTCCAATGACTTGAATGTTGCTCGGCCTTCCATCCATCCGCACGAAGAATACATCGATCATCTCATGTTGTTTCCTGAGGAGATCATCTTGCCTTGCCATCTGGGTTCTCAATTCAGCGAGAACTCCATCCATCTCTTCTCTTGTCAAGTATGCAGAAGGATCCCCATGAGAGGAAGCCTCGTGGCTTGCCTTGTTCCTTGCGCCTTCAACGTCAACATCCTCGGCATGAGAGGAAGTTCCATCTTTCTTCCTTTTGATTGCCATTGATCCAATAGCCAAATAATCCAAGCTAGAAGTTAAAGTTGTCGTGTGCCCCCTTCCTGGCGCGCCAAAATGTTAGACCGAAATATGGTACAAACACCCAAATGCAGCGTGAAGTCTTCACAATCACAAATCACAAATCACAAATTATAGAATGTAGATAAAGCAATAAAAACGGGGAACACACGAGATTTTTATAGTGGTTCGGCTCAAACCAAGCCTACGTCCACTTTATATTTTCTTAGATCTTGAGAAATTACAATTACAATGCCGTCTCACAATCCGTGAGAGCCTTTTATACACAATAGCCTTATGTTATCATGAAGAAGAGAAAAGAGAAGTGATTTTATACATGAAATCCTCATGTTAGACTGATTTGAGGAGTACACAAAGTCCTTGCGTACTTGGCAATGGAGTCCGGGAGGTCTTAATGCCAAAAAAACCAATAGAATCCTTGAAAATGCCTTCAAGTGGAATACTTAGAAGAGTGCCCAGAGGTCTCGCCTCCACTAAGTCAGTCCAAAATCTTTGCTAGTTGCACCCTAACAAAGCTAACAATCATGGTACATTGTCCACAGTCGGTCTAAAATAAAAAATGAGATAAACTCCAAATCTGACATTTCAAGAATATTGGGCTCAGTGTCATCCTCTGCATGCTCAAAGCATCGGCCATCACATTCTCCTTCCCCGGGGTATATAAAATCTCAAAATCGTAGGATGCCAGAAACTCCATCCAGCGCTGTTATCTCAAGTTAAGATCCTTCTGCGAAAATAAGTACATGAGAGACTTTTGGTCGGTATACATCTCAAACCTCTCACCCAATAAGTAGTGTCTCCAAGACTCAAGTGCAAAAACAATTGCTGCTAGCTCCAAAACATATTCCTCCTTATTTGTTTGCTTCCATAGCAAACAACCCTACACTTGCATTAGAGACCGGGTCCAATCCTATGCCACAAGCATCAATATATATCGTGATCATCTTAGATCTGTATGGAACAAACAACATTGAAGCAGTCATTAGATCCTTCTTCAATCTCATAAAGGAATCTGTGCAATCAACATCCATGAGAATACCAAGCTCTTCTTAGTAAGGTGGGTAAAGAGAGCTGAAATCCATGCAAGGTCCTTAATGAATTTCTGATAATACCCCGCCAATCCTAGAAAGTTCCGCACCTCAGTCAAAATCTTGAGGGTCTTCCAGTCTTGCACAACAACTACCTTAGCAGGATCCACCGCTATACTCTCTCTAGAAACTACATGCCCCAAGAATCTCACCTTCTTTCGCCAAAAATAACATTTAAGAATTTTACCTTCAACTGGTGTGCATGGGCAGTACAGAGGATCACTCCCAAGTGCAAGGCATGCTCATCCACGAACACCACCACAAACTTATTTAGGACCTTCCTAAATACCCAGTTTATCAAATCAACATAGTATGTTGGTGCATTGGTTAGCCCAAAGGGTATAACCACCCACTCGGAAAACCCATCGGGAGTCCTAAAAGAAATCTTATCTATGCTATTATTTGCAATCCGAAGCTGATGAAACCCTATAACCAAATCTAATTGAGAGAAAATAGATGAGCCAACCAACCGATCAAACAAATCATCTATCCGGGGGAGTGGGTGGCGATTCTTCTTCGTGAACTTGTTCAACTCCCTATAAGCCACACATAAACGGAAGGAGTCATCTGCCTTGGTAGCAAAGACGATTGGTTATCCCCAGTCAGATATACTTCGTCTAGTGAAGCCTTTCCCTATCAGCTCATCCACCTGCTTACTCAGCTCCTTTCTTTCCCTTGGAACCATATGATGCACTAACAACGCAGCAGGCTTAGCGTTCTCTATTAAATAAACCTGAAAGTCGATCTCTTGTCTTGGAGGTAGTCCTCTCATTTCCTCATATACGTCCAGAAAATCCATCACTACGGGTATCAAGCGAAAATCATCAATATAAGTTGTTAGGGAATCTAAGAAGCTCAACATGACCGACCCTCATGGGTCGTAAAATATCTCGAGAGTCCTGCTATGATAAGTCATCAGCCTCACAAATATTCTCTCGTAGTCAAGGATGGAACCATACATGGAAAGCTAATCCATCCCTATAATAATACCATACCCAAAAATCCTAGTACATACGCCTCGCAATCGAACTCGATGTCTAATATAGAAAGTCTCAAACCCTACACATCATAGTCAAATGAGCTGAACCTCCTATAGGGTTTGAAACTACTACTGGATCAAAAACAAAAGATGTACCTAGGTGTAGACAATCGACTATTGAAGTAGACATAAATGAATGAGAAGTACCAAAATAAAATAAGGTCCTAACTTGAGTCATAAAGAGAGATTAAACCTTCAACAATGAACTTCTTACATCTATCCTGATCGCCACCAGTCTGAGCCGCCTATAATGCATTCACCTGCCCTTCGAATGGACTAGCTTCCTGCCCTTGCCCTTGCTTCTAAGGGATCAGCCTACTATAATGCCACATTTGTCCACAATTATAGCAACTTCCTCTCTCGGCCGTCTTTCTGCAGCCCTTCACGAAATGTCCATTCATACCGCACCCATGGCATTTGATGTCTTTATTTATCTGGGCTTTCTCTTGCCTATCCATCTTCTTCTTACCACACTTCTTAGGCCACCACTTCTTCTTGCTATTACCAACCTTAGCTGCCTCAGCTTTACTCTCATGAGAACCTTCCTTTCCTTCTTTGTGCATAAGTGCCATCTCAACTAGAGCCTCGAATGTCACACCCATAGGAATGTGAGTCAATGCAAGTCTTTGGAGGGGTTTGTTTAGTCCCATGCAAACCTCATGGCCTTTTTATGCGTCGCATTTACCAATTCCATTCCAAACCTAACAAGCTCATTAAAGTGATTCACATACTCCCTTACAGATAGATCACCCTGCCTCAAACCCAAAAACCTCTCTAACTACATCCCTACCTCTACTTGCGATAGAAATTTATTTTCAAACTTTTCTTTAAACTAATCCCAAGTTCTAACAGAGCACACCGCCTCTTCTACCTCTCACAAGTAGAGGCCTCGCCTTTTAGTTGCTAAGCGGCTAAATGAACTCTCCTTCAATCCTCTAGCTCCAAAAGTCTAAATATATGCTCAGTATCTCGGAGTCAAGTGCGAATATCAACAAATGTCTCTGAACCAAGGAAGATCTTGCCGCCTAAAGCAGTGAAGTCTTTACAAAACTAAGAAAAGTCAGCTGCTACTGGTGGATTGGGAGGAACCACCACTGCGGGCGTTGGAGCTGCTGCATGATCTTGTCCCTCAGCGGGTGTCATAGCTTCTAAATATCTATGGAACAAATGGAGGTAGGAACGCCCTCTGGAAGATTAGGGGATCCTTACATGATGCGCAAAAGAAAGGGATAGGGATTTAGAATTCGGAAGAGTCAAAAGTAAGTTGTTACTAACTAGGTGGGATATTTTTCAAAAATAAACATTTATTTTGAAAACATTTTTCTTCTTTGAAAGACTTTTTCTTTTTAAACAAAAAATTTCTCTGATTTTGGAACCTTAGGTTATGATACCAAATGAAACACCCTACTGTTATGGAATGCAGAAATGATCGTTTAGGCAAAACAAACGCTTGAGGGGGGTGAATAGTGTTTTTTGAGAATTTACACAAAATCTAAAACTTGTGTGACTCACCAAATTAATCAAACACTGCAAGCACACTCACAAACAAAGATTCAAACAAAAATGCAAAAATAAACAGAAATAAAAATACAAAAAGGGAAAGAACACACCGGTTTTGATACTAGTTTGGATTACTCCTACGTCCGGTCCCACACAACATTGGATTGCGCAGAGTTTTATTACTATATCAATATCCAATTACAACCTCCTTGATTTCACGGCTACAAGGGATACCACCGATTCCGTCCTTGATTGCACCGCTACAAGGGATACCACTGATTCCGTCCTTGATTTCACGGCTACAAAGGATAAAACCTTTTAACCCCAAATACCACCCAAGCAATTACAAACAGCCCTATAACTCTTCAATAGCACTTGATTAAGAGAGTAGAGAGTGTAAAGAGAAGAAGTTTGAACAAAACAGAATTGAATTCGGCAAAGTATAAGTGTAGAAATCATAAAAATGATTAAGAATAATGGTATAAAGAAAGAGGATGAAGTTAGAGAAGAAGAGATGATAAAAAATTCGAACTCAAGCCCTTTTTATAGTAAATGAAAGGATGCCCGCTTAAGAACCATCACAAATACTGAAAAGATACTTCCTTTCAAAATTGAAAAAACGACAGTTATATGTCGACATACTCTTAGTTCAAAATTTATTTTCAGTATTTTTCAAGTGTTTTGATATAAATATAATTCTGGAAATTCTTGAATTAAAATATAGTGTTATAAATTAATATTATAAAGTAGAAAATCATATGAAAACATATATTTAAACTATATAAACATATTTACAAAATTATAAAGTTTTAAACTATATATATAAATATAAAAGTATAAAAATATAAATATATAAAACTTAAGTTTTGCAAAAACAAAAGTAAAGTAAGAAAAGAAAATAGAAAGATAGAAAATAGAGAGAAATTAAAATAGAGAGGATAAAAGATAGAATTTGAAAACAGAATTTGAAAATCAGAATTTGAATTTGAACCTGGAGTGCTATTTAGAGTCTTACATAATTTAGACTCTATAACTATATTAGTCTTGAACTCTTGAAATCTTGAATTCTCATGAGTCTTGAAATTTCTCTGAACTCTGAATCTCTAATATCTTTAAACTGTACATTTTTCAGTAATATTTCCTGTATATAAATCCTGCATATGTGTGTGTATATATATATTCTATACAAAAGTGTTAGTATATATTTTATAATCAATTAATATTGAAATAAGGATGTTGTCATCAAAACTCCATTCTCCAACAATCTCCCCCTTTTTGATGATGACAACCTTATTTTATAAAATATCATACCTGTACATACTTGTTGATGATGATCCTTTAAAAAAAAACCTGTCTATATGAATCCTATAAACTATGTCTATATTTTATAATTTCTCCCTTTTGGCATTATCAAGAAGAAATTCTAATAGTGCTCCCCCTAAATTATATAACTAACTGAATAGAACTTAAGTAACTAACCCAATTATGATATTCCCATTAATTTATACAAACCTATAATGGTAATTCTGTAACGACACGGATTTCGCCCGGACCTAATCGATCGCTAAACCGACCAAGACCGTTCGAATCCCGCATACGCTAACTTTGGGTATACAACACATCAGAACAAATAACAGAAGACTTCTATAAACATAATAATAACATTACATCAGAGTACAGAATATCAGAGTATATCGAAATATAATACACAGCGGAAGATAAATTTACATAAATGTAAAACAGTGTACAACGGAAATATAAACTACACAGCGGAAGACTGTAAATGCCTGGACACAGCTTAAAGATTCAATCCAGAATCCTGCTCAATACATCTGCAAAATAAAACTACTCGGCTGCCCGTGTGGAAAATAGGGGCACCCGAGTTTGCAAGGGAAAAGCAAACTACACGTCAGTCATGGGACTGGTGTGAGAAACTCTAACAGTTATAATTAACTTATTTGATAATATGGTATATCACGGGACCACGCCGCTAATGCGGAACGGGTTTACCCCCATGAATACCAGTGTATAAACAACAATCAATATAGATATATGGATCTACTATGCATCAATCAACATGCAATATCCCAATCTACCCACTTAGATTAATCACTACACTTAGATTTTCTAAATCCAATTAAATTTACAGAAATTATTCCTTTGGATTTTATTCCCGATTTCTTATTTCAAATCATTTGAAATACATATCTAACTTTCTATATCAAAGTAGATTTCACTTCGGGATCTCAAATCAAATCGTTTGGAAATGTGAATTCCAAAACATAACAATGCATACAAACAAGTATGCAACCAAATATCGTGCTCCCCATCGACAAGGCAAAGGGTACGCACCTCGCAACTCGATATAGATATGTGCACCTACCCCACGTAGGAGTAGGCTACACCGACGATGCACCTCCCACACATGGAGAGCATACACCGCCCTCTCACCCATACTTTTAGTCTCAGGTTTACCCGAATCTTTAGCCACATACTAAATCATTTCATATCCCGAAGTAGGGAAAATCATTTCACAACGTAATAATCACAAGTACTTTCAAAATATAGTACTTCACATCAGTAATTCACGCATATGATCAGTCACTATTAATCACATAACCTTTGAGCTCGTACGTCTCAAAGAAGGGTGTTAAGCAAGAGAATAAATTCTCCGCCACCAAACAGATACATCATCAATAGCAACTAATCGAATATGCGATGAACCACAATGTAACATATAATACATTTCTAAATCATTTTAGAAATCATCGGGTTTTGGGCCTCGAAATCCTTTCTGTTTTATAAAACATTTTTATAAAACATTCCCTGTCCAAAATCGGGAATACATTTGTTTTCACTTAAGAAAAATATCATTTCACAATCATTCATTAAATTTGAAATGAATTTAACATCGCTAAACACCTTATCGTCAAATCGTGAAGTGTTTCACAAGGAGTTAGCACATAGATATTTTCAACCCAACCCAATGCTAAATGTAAAAGCATACTCTGCTCATAAACTGGTCGAGCCCAATCCAAACAATCAATCAATCAAATTTGACATTAAATATAAGGTTTTGAATAAAGATAGTATCGACTTATATTCAACATCAAATCCTGAAACCAACAGATATCATATCGGGAATAACGATATCGATATCTTCCAAATTCCCATCACAATATCTGTATAATCACGGAATCCAATATCGAAAATATCCATCGATAATTTCAATTCAAATCTAATCCAATTTATTTATTTATAACCATTGGATTATTTTTCTAGTTAATAACTAGTTCATTTCGATAAAAATATATTTTTATCTTTTCAAATATGGAGTTTTTCATCCCAATTCTTCACAAATCATTTATTATGATTTTAGACAAATTATTGATATTTTTAATGATTTTATCAAGGCCCGTACAGTCGATTTCCACCAATGGCCATCGAACTGCACTTACAGCGACCTTTTCCAAATTTGATTTGGACATAATTCCAAATCCAACCATTATATTTAAAATTTCTCATATTTATTAGAAATCTCTTTTCGATACGAACCCAACGGTTCCGGTTTTAGGAGAATCCGACGGTCGGATCTCCCGTAATGTCCATTCGAAGTCAATGGTCGAAATTCGCGAACTGCCGCAGCGCGGCGCGTTCTATTCAGGCCATTTTATTATATATATTATATATATAATATATATTTCATCGATTTCTATTTAAAACGAATTTTATAAATTGTTTTTAAATTTGTTTTCGAAACGATTTCAACTTCATATTCAAATTCAAATCCAAATTGAATTTTTCCTTATAAATTCGTTTTAAATTCATTTCAATTCAATTCAAATTTCAAATTCAATTCAATTTGAATTCATTTTCTATTTAGTTCAATTCGAATTCATTTTCTTATTCAGTTCAATTCGAATTCATTTTTCTATTCAGTTCAATTCAAATTCATTTTCTATTCAGTTCAATTCGAATTCATTTTCTATTCAGTTCAATTCGAATTCATTTTCTATTTAATCCAATTCGAATTCCTTTTCTATTTAATTCAATTCGAATTCCTTTTCTATTTAATTCAATTCGAATTCATTTTCTATTCAGTTCAATTCGAATTCATTTTCTATTCAGTTCAATTCGAATTCATTTTCTATTTACTTCAATTCGAATTCATTTTCTATTCAGTTCAATTCGAATTCATTTTCTATTCAGTTCAATTCGAATTCATTTTCTATTCAATTCAATTCGAATTCATTTTCTATTTAATTCAATTCGAATTCATTTTCTATTCAGTTCAATTCGAATTCATTTTCTATTCAGTTCAATTCGAATTCATTTTCTATTCAATTCAATTCGAATTCATTTTCTATTCAGTTCAATACGAATTCATTTTCTATTCAGTTCAATACGAATTCGTTTTCTATTCAATTCAAATTCATTTCATTTTCTATTTCATATTTATACGTTTTCATATTTCATATATATACGTTTTCATATTTCATATATATACGTTTTCATATTTCATATATATATCGTTTTCATTTCATATATATGCGATATTTCCACTTTCAATATATACGATATTTTCACTTTCAATATATACGATATTTTCAGTTTCAATATATATATTATCACTTTCAATATATTCGATATTTTCACTTTCAATATATATAATATTTTCACTTTCAATATATATATTATCACTTTCAATATATTCGATATTTTCATAACACATCAATCAAACAAACAAGCCATCCATGGTCTGTGGATGACGGGTGTCGGGTGCTACTAAACACCGTCTACATCCTAGTATATATATATATAACTAGAAAAATAAATTGAAGAGTGAGAAATTCTCACAAATAGCTATCCAATCATCTTGACTCTTCTTTTAAATCTAAATCTTCGTCGTTTTCGCCTTTCGTCGCTTTCGTTGCCCGTAGTCACTACATATATAAAAATCACATTTTTATTTGTTCACTTTCAATTTAAAAAACATATTTTTATAATCACTTCATAAATTTAAAAATCGAATTTTTACTTCGCTATTCCATATATAAAAATCGAATTTTTACTTTGTTATTCAATATATAAAAATCGAATTTTTACTTTGCTATTTAGGTAAAAATTCTATTTTTATCACGCTATTCTCCATATAAAGACTTCGCCTTTTCACATATGAAGATTGAACCTTTTCAAATATAAAGGTCGAACCTTTTCAAATATATCATTATAAAAATCACATTTTTATTTTTCTACACATATAAAGATTATATTTTTAACCTTTTCTTCAATCAAAAATTATATTTCTATGTTCCACATATGATAAAAATCATATTTTTTTATCCTCGCTATAATATAAAAATCAGATTTTTATCTTTCCAAAAATCCGATCTTTCTTTAAAGCTTTTAATTTAACTAAATAAAACTGAATAAGAAGAACAATATATTTTAAAAATGGGAAAGAAAAGGGAACTCACTTCGATTTTTACTTAGAAGGGGCCTTGCGCGGTTTTCTGCGATGGACGGGAGGTAGGAGGGGCTGCGGGATTGCTCGCGAGGTGGCACGGTGCTTGGACGGCTGGAGGCGCGGTCAGGGCAGGCGGCGCGTCCTGGTTCAGGCGGTGGGCGGGCATCGGGTCTCAGGAGGTTCGGGGGTATGCGATTTGGCGAAGGGGGTGCGACTGGGTGTGGGGTTCCTTCGGGTTTGGGTCTTCGTCGATGGGGGTAGAAGAGGAGAGAGAAGATCGGGAGAGAACGGAGGAAGACATGGGGAAGGGGCGCAGCAGGGGGGCGCCTCGCCGGAGCTCCGGTGGCGTGGTGGCGGCCATCGCCTGGAAAGGGGCGGCTTCGATTTGAGGAGCGCCCTTTTTTTTTCTTTTCTGGTAAACGGTTGAATGAGGGGAGAGAGAGAAAGGAAGGTGGAGTGATATATATTTAAATATTTTATTATTTTTAATTACTAAAAGGTAACTTTTTAACACGGACTCGAAATCAAGCCCACCGACTGTCGTCCCTAGCGTATTACCCCCGTTCCGAACACAATGGGATATGTATCGTAGGCCGATTCGATCGTTTCAATCTGTTTCCGTCAAAATCAAAATATAACTCTATATATTGAATTTGAATGCGCATTTCAATTTACTGGGGTCACATACTAACTCGAAAAATTCCCCAAAAATATTTTCTAGCTTCGTATTGACGATACGGTCCTAACAAAACTAGTTTCGTCGAATTCTGAGCCTATATGAAAAATGGCCATTTTCCAGTCGATTAAAATCAACTGAAACTGGTCAAACGCGTTTTCCTTTGCCACGCTCACATATTGATTCGAAAAATTATGAAAATTGGAATCTAGCAATAACTTAACATCACGGACCCAACAAAAGTGGTTTCGTCGAAATCCGAGGTCGTTTGCAAAATCTCCATTTTTAAGGGCCTGAATTCCATAGCGACTATTCAGAATTTTCAACTGGACATATCTTTTGATTCCTGCTATGAAATTTCGATTTGTCGGATTCGTTGGAAAGATATTCTCAATTAGGTTCTATTATTTTTGGTTTCACTAAAATCCGGTTTATTTTGCACCCGGTACATTCAATTGAAGTTTGAAATCGAATTATCGAACTACCGCGCCATTTTCAATTCTATTTATAATTATAAATAATTATTTATATTCTAACGACGACGTATATAATATATACGTTCTAATTATATTCCAAAATAAATTTCTCGTCGATATTATTTAAAATAATTCATTTTAAATATCCAAAATTCGCTAAAATTGCCGAAATAAAAAATTTAAACTGGCCCAGATTTTCGGGTTGTTACAAATTCCCAAGAATATGATGATAAAACACAAACCAATTCAAGTATTATAATTACATATGTTTTTTTGTTATATATACAAACCAAATCAAACTAAATCAAATCACACCACACCATATGTCTTAATATTTACACAAGTTTTCAAATCATATAATCCAAATCGAATTCAAACAAGTCAATTAAATCGTACCGAATCAATTAAACGTTTCTTGGAACTTCAACCCAACCGTCTTCTCCAAAGATAGGATCCTTCTTAATGACTTCCCAATCCTCATCTTCTTTAGTTGGAGGAGCCTTTGCGAGATAATTATCTTCATCTCTGAAAAGAGAAGAGATTAGCCATCGCATTGCAACAAAATGCGTCTCTTTCTGTTCAAACATCTTTATTTGGCTTAGTTCGAGATGACGCTTGTTTCGTAGAATGATAGAGATAATATTTTTAAAAGAATTCAAGGTTTCTTCTTGATTTTTCACTAAGATTATGAATAGGATTTTCCATGGATTGAGTAGAAATGAATAAAGAAGGAGAAATAAAATTGTGAATTTTTCTGGAAGAAATAGACTTAAATAGGGTCTGGAATTCGTTGGATTTTGAATGGAAATGAGTAGTTATTTTAATTTTAAAATTTGAAGCGATTTGAAAATCTAGCAGTTATATGTCGACATACAAAAAACACTATATCGACATACTATAGTAAGAATTTTTGAAATTTTCAGATTTTGAATTCTTTGAACCTTATTATATTATAATTAATTTTAAAGTTTTTACAGAAACATAAAGATGATTTTATCATAATTAAAACTCCATTCATTACTTAATAAAAAGCAAATACATCCCACTAATCAAGACATACTTAAATACGAGATTCGAAAAGAAAATACAAGGAAATTTAAACGAATACACAAAGATAGATTAATCTAGATAGCCTAGTTTTTAGATGATGATGAGGAAGATGAAATTCCAAGTTTTCTTCCTACCTTGACCATGAATTTGGATATTTTGGAAAGTTTCTTGTTGAGCTTCTTTTGATTATTGATGATTTTCACTTGATTTTGAATAATCGTCTCTTTGTAAATGCGTCTAGTACCGGTTGGATACTCAACACTTTCCATAGAAGCCTCTTCTTCTTTGACTTCCATTGGATCTTGTTCTTGTTGCATTCGAGCTAGTTTGGCCTTGAATGTCTCATATGGTTTGAAAGTGAGAGGAATTTGCATGAGATGAATGTTTGATGCGTCAAACACTTTTCTAGGCACAAATTCTTCTCCATGAAGATCAACGTCAAAGTACTTGAAAATGCGAGTGAGATAAAGACCATAGTAGAGAGCGTTTTCTCTTGTTGATAAATCTATGGGCTTCATTTCACTTAGGATCATTTCGGCCCAATTGATAATATAGCTACCCATAATAACAAAAAAATCCTTTTGGACTTTGATGGTAGGATTGTTGAAATTCCCAGAACAGGGAGTGATGGTATGTTGAAGGAGAAGGTTGACAATTCTTGTTTTTGGACGAAAGGAATGATTTTTGAATTCCATTGGAGCATCATCTTCAAATATGTCATGGTAGGTTTCCAAATCGGTTTCGTCGATAACAAAATCCGAAAAAATCGAGCCCGTGCTTCTACAATTTAGAATAGTGCCTAAGAGTTCGGCATCGAGAACAATTTGAGTGCCTTTGACTCTACTCCAAATTTGGTCTTCGTTTCCTTCGTAAAATACGCGATTGAGATTCGCATAGAACACCTTGACTAGTTTGGGATAACACACTTCGTCGTTATCACGTGAGTCAATTAAACTCAAGACTTCATTGTTTGAAAGAGAGAGATGAGATCATAAGAGTGAAAATCGCTAAAGACGGCAAAAGCACCCGTGTTAACTTTAGCATTTTCTAAGTAGTTACCATAGGTTTTGATGGCCTCTTTGTCATTACGAAGATAACCTTTGATGGTTTTGGTTATCTTCAATTTTTGGGATGAACTAGAGGAAGACATTGAATTGATAATTTTGAAGAGAATAGATATGAAGAATATTGTTTTGAGTTGTGAATGAAAGGTAGAGGGAGAAAATGTATGTATAGAAATTGAATGGATATGAATTGAATAGGCACAACTTTTCCAATTGAAATGACACCTTTTCAGACCTTGGGAGTTGGTGAAAAGTTGGAGGGAAGTTTGAAAGTTTAAACTATTTGAAATTCAAAATTTGAATTTCAAAACTGGTCAGGTATGTCGACATAGACTTATTTATATGTCGACATATATGTCTATTTTCAAGGAGAATTTATATTTTGAGAATTGAAACTTAAATTATCGATTTATATTTCAGGTTAAATGATTTCCTCAAATAATTCTAATCCTAGTAAACATACAAACAATTTTTTTTTGTTATTTATTATTATTTCAAATTTCAAATTTTAAAGTTATAAAATCAAATCAAAGCAAACAAACAAAGCAACCATTCATCCAAGTAAAATTACAATTAATTAAAGTGTACCCGGTTTTTAGATCCTTTTCTTTGAAATTTTCTGAACTCTGAATTGTCGTAAATCATATATTTGTATTTCCGATTTCTATTTCTTCATCACTTAATGATGATTCTGAATCATCTAATGTTGCTGCATATGCTTTCTTTCTCTTTCTTGATGAATTGTTGTTGTCTGTTTGTTGAGTCGATTTGTATGGATATGGACACATATTCTTTTTATGTCCTGGTTTGTTGCAGTTATATGTAACGTCCCACAAATCCGTACTATCTGAGTTGACTAATAACACCACAGGTCCAACCCAAATTACACAGAAATACGAATCATTATTAGAATGAAGTTAGAGGATGAGAAATAGAAAGAAAGAAAAGTTAGAATAGAAGAAAAATGAAGAACATAAATCTCACAGCGGAACGAATAAAGTATATTAAATAACATAACTTTTGAAATACAAATCAGTAACTGTATATACATACCATTATCAGAGCACAACAGTTATTCCTGGAACAGTTATAAACACCTGTTTCCAGACACAACATAGTACACAGCGGAAATATGATAGTCTATAGCTAACTGGTGAAGCATCCTGCTTCCAGCTCTTCCAAGTGAATCTGAAAAATCCCGACTACTTGACTGCCCGTACAAATTTGGGCATCCAAGAGTTTAGGCAAAACAAACAAAATAAACTCTGGATCAGTCATGGGACTGGTGTGAGTAAACTCCAACCATTTGTTTAACTTTCAAAATCCTTTCGAAAGAAATGATAATCGTAAGACCGATCCACACATAAACACAGATGGTTTTTACCTTATGATAACCCAAAATATCTTTGATATCAAATCCAGTGATATTATAATAATGTCTACATCAAATAAATAGAATCTAGCGGAACGTTTGCATCTCACGCTCCATATATAATATAAAATCAAAAACCGCATGGCGCTTATTGGAGATTGGATTTCTAACATGACAAGGTATGGAACCACCTTCCGATCAGTGTATTCTAAAGGGGATACACTAGGGTTCAAGAAGAACATCTTGCAACCCGGCCCACACATGACCGACCACTCATTTCGCTTGAGTGTATCGAATGTATATCACCAACGGTTGGGATCAGCAACCGTTTCTCGAAAAGGGACAGCATCGATAGATTAAAGAAGTAAAAGGAATTTCTCTAGATAGGTGATTATACACCCTAATGGGAGCGAGCCACATAGCCATGCTGCCTGCCCGATTTTTGTCATTTCCCAGTTGTTGAGGCCTGAGGCTACGATTACTTATCATTCATTGATAGCACAATCACTTTGAATGCCACATTGTCAGATCCGTTAATCACTAATTGATTTGCACAAATATATTCTGGATATTATGCTAAGAGAATAAATTCTCCGCCACCATATATATTTATACAGACCAACATATATGATCATTGGAAATACTCTGTCAGACACTCGTCCATATACGTTCGTTCTGGGATTGAACGAAACCGAAGGCACAATCTATTAATAGAAAAAGCCCTTGCATTTTACTCCGTCTTCGATTATCTTCACATAATCTGATTCGCAACGCTACTGCCAATATGGAGTGGTTCTCGGATAATAATCCAACCGGTCTCTCCATATTGACAACGATATTGGCAAACACTTCGATAGTCGGTTATTTAACTATCGAAGAAAACGAACATTTCATTCAAAGCATCAAACAATCACTGGGCCCCTTTAATTAATATTTCATTAATTAAATCACTCCTCCATTTCTTTATCAATATTTGTTAACCAAATATTTTCAATAATCATCTTGGCCTCTTACGCTATTTGGAAAATATTTCCATATATCGCCTTCTTTTATTTTCTGTACTTAGAAAATATCCTTTACTTGTAATTGGAAACATTCCAATTATTTATCTCTTCCACGACCGTTCATTTCTACACTCAGGAAATATTATATTTCCAAAATTCCACTTATTTGGGTTAAAACGAATGTTGTGTAAAACATCGTTACGACAACCCAAAATACTGCATTCAACTAAACTCTTTTAAACATTTATCTTCAAGATTGAATCATCCTATTTATCGGTTAAAAATGAAATCAATCAAGTTGGGGTATAATTACCTCTCAGACCTTAACCGAAAACATCCTTAACATCAAAATAGGTAAGACCACTATCGAATAATCAACATCATATTAAACCACTTATCCATATCTTTTAAACATGTACACGCTCTCTTTCTATTTTTATCAGATTAAATTTATTGATTTCCTTTTTGTTTATAACATTTTATTTTAATTCCGTTTCCTTATCGAATTCTATATATATTGATATATAGATTTCTAATTATCAAATTATCTTAAAAATATTCTAACTCCTTAAATTTCCGGAAAATTTCGCCATAACCTCCTTTGTACCGGTCGATAGTTCAAACCTCAACTCGCCTCTCTAGGCCCTTTCCATTCAAAAAAAAAATCAAAAAGCCAAGTGGCTTGCCGATTCGGCGCATAAAATCTCATATGGAATTTAAATGTGTACCTTTTTGTCGGGCACCGAATCTATAAACTTCATACACTTCATATAATACCTGCCTAACACATATGTGTCCATTTCTAATTTATTTCAACTCAATCCGGTCATTTTTAACTCAACTCGCTAATTAATCTTTTTATTAGCTCTTTTGCCCATTCCACTTTATATTTGAACATATCATGTTCAATTATCATTTTATCTTGCTTATGAATTAATTTAATTCCATTTCGACTCAAGTTCCATATTCGATTTCGAATAAAAATTCTCAAATATCCTTTACTTATTCAAAGTCCATTTTCATATCGAATTTAGATTAACTAATTATTATTCAAATTAGTTAGTTTTATTCAATAACTAAAAATCTGATTTTTGTCTCAAAAATCATTTCACTTACTTCACTGGAATTCATATTTATGTTATATCTCCAGTCTGGATTTTTCTAATGGCAATTTGGATTTTATTTCTTTAAAATCCTTTTATTTATTTAAATAAACCGTTATGGTTTTATAATGGTTCTGGCGCTGTTTTTCTGAAAATTTGATTTTGACATAACTCAAAATCTATAAGATGAAATCCAAATTTTTCTCTTCCATTAGAAAACTATTATTCCAACGGTCCTGACGATTCTTGTTTCAAAGAATTCCGACTTAAATTGAGTCTTGTATACTCAATTGAAGTTCGGAACGCCAATTTACGAACTGTCGTGCTGTGACGAGTTCGTTTTAATTATATTTAATATATAAACGTTTTCAACTTCGTTTATAATAATTTCGACTCCATTCTAATATATAATAATATATATTAAACCAATTTTCCAAATACAACTTAATATTTCTGATATTCCTTAACCGTCGATTATTTTACAATTTAATTATAATTTATTATAATTAAATATTTTATACTGAATTCAAATTATAAATAAATTATTTATAAAATTCGATATAATCGAATTCTAAATTTAAATCTTTAGATTTATCTCAGTTCCGAGTATATTTCCAATTCCCGAATAAAATTTATCGTTCTCTTTTCGAAATGATTTCCAATTCACTTTTAAATTCATATTTGAATGTAAACTTCTAAATTATCTAACGATAATTTATTTTACTATATTTATAAACATCGTTATAAATAAATTTTCTTGTTTTATAAAATAAAACAAGCTTCCCTTTCAAATATCTATTTGAAACCCAATTCGTTTAAATTTTGAGTTCCAGAATAAAACCCGTCGTTCTCCTTTTCGAAATGATTTCAAACTTTATTTTTAAATTCATACTTGAATTTAAAACGATACATTATCTCTTGATAATTAATTGACCATATTTATAAACATCGTTTATAAATTCACTTGTTATATATATTCAACAAACTCCTGCATTATTAATTTATAAATAACATTTATAAATTCACTACTTGTTTTATGTATTCAAAACAAGTTAATATATTTATGGCCCAATTGAAATTCAAATTCAAATTTAGATAAATAGATTTTCCCCTTTAAATTTCAAAATATCCTTTTCCCGATATTTTTATATATCAACATTTCAGGCCCAGTGATATTTTAACCAATCAAAAATACCAATTATCAACCACGGATTTTCTAACCCATCATATATGATAATATATATATATGAGAACAAACAAATAATAATATTTTTGAGGAATCCAGTTGGATTCCTCCAACCTGTTTTCCCTGCATCCACAGACGTTGGCCAACATAAATAATACCTATCCTGCTTCGAGGCAGGATATCGCGGTATAGAAGGTCATCCACTATCATAGCGTGGGGCGTATAGGGTCATCCGCTAATGATACTGCGGGCATTCGCTAATGGCACTGCTGGAATCCAATCACCAATATATATAATAATAGCCACAAACACCAATCTTATATAACTAATATATATAAATAATAGCCACAGTAATATTTAAATGCAACCAAACAGCCGACAAATTATTTTTAACGATAAAAATAATTTAAATAAAATTCTTGAGTGAGAATTACTCACCTAAATTTTCCCTTCGCTGAATATCCATTTTATTTCCATATTGTTGTGTCCATGAATCATCTTGAATCGTCTGAACTGAATTTATCAAGCTCCTACGACTATTTATTTTTAATTATCGATTAACTATTTAATTAATTTAAATAAACTTAACAAATGAATGAGTGTGAAATCTTAAATTCTAAAATAGCGTATACCTTATTTTTGTGCAATTACGAAGCTATTCAGCAATCATTCACCGATCAACTCTATTGGAGTAGCCCAAAAATGCTCCATTTCTACTTTGGAACTTTATCAACATCTTATCGACAACCTCATTCTCCTATTTATCTCCCACAACCATTGGTCTGTTGCTGCTATACTACCAAAATCAACACCATCAGTTTCTCACTGACCCAATAAACCCCATCCAAATAACAATCAATACTGTCACACTGAGCGTCCACCTTCCTGAAGAAAAATAAAGATCAACTTCCCTATACACCACTGCCAAACCCCACAACTCAACCCTCACTGTTCAGACAAGATTCTTCCCTCGACATACCATATTTTTGTCACCCTACATCATATCGACCAACTCCCTTATTTTTGCATCAAACCATCCTCACTTCCTCACTTCATCAAACACTTTTCAATATCGTTAATCATTATCGAACTCCCCTCTGTGCCACTGTCGTGCCCAGTACATCCTCAATCAATTCAAACTTCAAATCGCAGTACCTAATTTCCATCGCAACCCCCGAATAATGACACCGACCCTCATCTCTTCGCTGTAAATTTCGAGTGCCTCCACTATAGTCGAACTGGGTCTTCGAGATGATGGATGTAATCGCGACTCATCCAAACACCGCGCTGACCCAAAAATCAGAAATCCCCAAATCCAAATCGCAATCTCCATTTCAACTCAAGTAGTTCGCGACTCCTCCTGACACTACGATTGCCTTCAGACAATCCCCTACGCAACTGACCCTGTCATCACCATTCGCACAAGACAGATCCTTTTGACGTTGATTCCCTATCCGACATCGCGAGCCTCCAGATTTCGAGCTTCCAGATATTTAACGGTTCTGAATTGCAACTCGCGATATCGATTTCTTTTTTTATATATACTTTCGATTTGAATTTGAGAGAAAGGGAAGATTTTTAATTCGTGAAATGGCCGAGGAACAGATGGAAAAAGAGTGAAAGTAAAGGGGGTGTTCGCGTTGTTATATAGTTGTGAATAGAGGAAACATAAGGTACGATGGCCATTAAACCAGTGTTTAACTTAGTAGTGAAGGCAGAGGACCAAACCGTACGTGAAAAGAGTGGGAAACAGGTGTAGCTAGGGTAGGTCGGCAGTGTATTTGAGGAAGAAATAAATTTTATAATTTATTTTATTTTAATTTTATACAAACCAGTGTTGATTTTACCTTATTTAAAATATTACGTGATTCCGAACCCCTTTTTGAACCCAACAACAAGCATTTCTAGGGTTATACCGATATTCTGAACACACCGGGACAGGTTTTGAAGCCCAATTCGATCATATGGAGAGGATATAAATTTAAATCGATATAAATTAAATTCAAAATAATTAATTCCTTGAAAATAAAATTATTATTATCGTTTCTATTCCATTAGAATTTATATTGATTATCTGAGTCAATTCAATACAGTTCAAATCTTCGAATTCAAATATATTTCGAATTACGATAGTTCGATATATTCTAAGTTAAATTATATTCGATTACTAAATCAATAACTCAATATGAAAATTTATTTATATCATCAAATCAATATTTAAAACCATATTTAAATATTTAAAATTAATTGATCAGAAATCCAGGTCGTTACATTATAACACCGACCATCATTACTTCTTGAACTTCCTTGATTATAATTCTTCCTTCTATATCTAAGAAATCTTCTAAAATGATTTGTCATAAGTGTTGTTTCTTCATCATCTTCACTACTCGAGTCATAGCCATTTGTTGTTGCTATGCAATAGATTTCTTTTCTGTTGATCTGTTTTCTTTTCTTTTCTGTAATTGGACTTCATAAGACATCGGGTTTCCAATTAACTCTTCAATCTTCATTTCATACACATCGTTGGCTTCCTCAATTGCCAAAGTTTTCTGATCCTATTCTGGAGTTAATGAACTTAATTTTTTTCTTACTTGATCTGCTTCAGAATAAGTTTTTCCAAGTGCAATTAATGAATGCACTATCTCTTGAAATCTGCAATACATATCTGAAATAGACTCATTCTCGTTCATTTTGAATAACTCAAACTGATTAACTAGCATTGCTATTTTAGTTTGTTTAACTTTATTAGTTCCTTCATGAGTTACTTGTAAAGTTCTCCAAATTTCATAAGCAGTTTTACATACTGACACTCTATTAAATTCATTCCTATCTAATGAACAAAATAACATATTCATAGCTTTAGAATTGCTTTACGCAGCAGTCTTTCGATCATTTGTCCATTGTGCAAATGCAGTTGTGGGTTTAACATATTCATTTTGTGTACTATTCCATGTGTCTAAACCTACTAATTGCAAATATATTTTCATTCTACATGCCCAATATGAATAATTACTACCATTAAACAATGGTGGTCTAACAGTGGACTAACCCTTTGTAAAAGAACTATTATTGCTACCAGTGTTGGTTGCCATTATCACTATTTTCAAAAATCAGATTATGAACTTTTTGAAAGACCTTACTCTGATACCAATTGTTATGGAATGCGGAAAGGATCGTTCAGGCAAAACAAACATTAGAAGGGGTGAATAGTGTTTTTTGAGAATTTAAACAAAATCTAAAACTTGTGTGAATCACCAAATTAGTCAAACACAACACACTCACAGACACAGATTCAAATGCAAAAATAAACATAAATAAAAATACAAAAAGGGAAAGAACACACCAGATTTTATACTGGTTCGGATACTCCTACGTCCAGTCGGACGCAACGCAAGATTGTGCAGAGTTTTATTACTATATCAATATCCAATTACAACCTCCTTGATTTCACGGCTACAAGGGATACCACCGATTCCGTCCTTGATTTCACGGCTATAAGCGATACCACCGATTCGTCCTTGATTTCACGGCTACAAGGGATAAAACCGTTTTACCCCAAATTCCACCCAAGCAATTACAAACAGCCACCGATTCGTCCTTGATTTCACGACTACAAGGGATAAAACCATTTTACCACAAATTCCACCCAAGCAATTACAAACAGCCCTATAACTCTTCAATAGCACTTGATTCAGAGAGTAGAGAGTGTAAAGAGAAGAAGTTTGATCAAAACAGAATTGAATTTTGCAGAGTATAAGTGTAGAAATCATAAAGCTGATTAAGAATAATGGTATAAAGAAAGAGAAGAAGGGATGATAAAAAATTTGAGTTCAAGCCCTTTTTATAGTAAATAAAAGGATGCCACGCTTCAGAACCGTCACAAATATTGAAAAGACACTTCCTTTCAAAATTGAAAAAATGACAGTTATATGTCGACATAGTGTTTTATGTATGTCGACATACTCTTGGTTCAAAATTCATTTTTGAGCATTTTTCAAGTGTTTTGATATAAATATAATTCTGGAAATTTTTGAATTAAAATATAGTGTTATAAATTAATATTATAAAGTAGAAAATCATATGAAAACATACATTTAAACTATATAAACATATTTATAAAATTATAAAGTTTTAAATTATATATATAAATATAAACGTATAAAAATATAAATATATAAAATTTAAGTTTTGAAAAACAAAAGTAAAGTAAGAAAAGAAAATAAAAAGATAGAAAATAGAGAGAAAATAAAATAGAGAGGATAAAAGATAGAATTTGAAAACAGATTTTGAAAATCAGAATTTGAATTTGAACCTGGAGTGCTATTTAGAGTCCTACATAATCTAGACTCTATAACTATATTAGTCTTGAACTCTTGAATACTCATGAGTCTTGAAATTTCTCTGAACTCTAAATCTCTAATATCTTTAAACTGTACAGTCTTCAGTAATATTTCCTGTATATAAATCCTGCATATGTGCATATATATATTTTATACAAAAGTGTTAGTATATATTTTATAATCAATTAATATTGAAATAAGGTTGTTGTCATCAAAACTCTATTCTCCAACACCTACACCCTTTAACGTCACCCATATGAGGATTTCGTTAAGAAATATGATGCTAACTTAATCACAGTACAATTTAAAGTCATAACTGTTGTCATAACATCATGAAAATATCCATCATTCTAGAAACTCATAACTGTCTCATGAAAAATAAAACTAACTTAATCACAGTACAATTTAAAGTCAGCCCCCTCAACATCAGTACCAATAATTGGAAGAAAATCAAGAGTGAAACAATACATGAATATGTGGAAAGCAAATCAAGCAGAAATCCAAGCTGAACCAAATTCTATCAACCTTGAGTTCTTTCACCCTATGAATCTTAGTGGGGAAAAGGAAGAGAGAAGGAAGAAAGGAAACTAGTCACATATTAGTCTGGTGAGTTCTGTAATTACTAGCATGAGTACTATAAAGGGAAGTTTAGACAAAATAACAATCCCTAGAGTACAAAGGCATAAAGATAGTAAATATAAGCAGTGGAAAGATAAGCACAAATAAAGTTAATTGCCTTCACATTCATATCATTACGATTTCTGCACCAACTTACTATAAATCATGATTAGGTTGAAACATAACTTCTACCCATCAATTGATTCCTACACCATAGCATGATAACCTATGCCCACTATGTGCCTCGGGTTTATCTGGCTCAACCCCATCAGCTTTAGAAGACATCGTGTTCATCACAGGCGTTATAACATTTTATCTTCCCTAATCAGTGTGATGCACACTGATAGCCCCACCGGAACGTGCCCATACCCACCTCATTTGGACCTCTTACTACCCAAGCAGTAAACCGTTCCCTTGCCTCCTTGTGTGAGACCTCCATAAAATGATAAAAATAGATATTACCTGATACGGGTGCCTAAACAAAAATGCAATTTGACTTAAGTCACCCCTAGACATGGTCCCCTGTATGTAATTTATTACTGTTGACCGCCTACTAATATTGACCCCCATCAAATTGTCAACGAACGCCAAGGACACCGTAGAATTATCGTTGACTGCCTAGCTACCTAGACCTCCATAGAATTGTCAACAAACGCTAAAGCCACCATTTATTAATTATATCGTTCGGTCACATATTTTCCCTATTTAGTCTATGCTGCTGGAACGGACCACAACTATGAGCCACTTATTTTCCCCAATTAGTCGTCGCTGCCGGAATGGACTCCCACTACACACTTATTAATTTATTCCATATTGAACTTAACACACAATTTAAGTTTTCTTAATGAGCCTATTCGTTCAATTTAACCTATTGTTACATTTTAGGATGTATTAATATCTCGTTTATCTTGTGATATGTTTTATCATATTCATTATACAATCTCAATCTTCGTTACTTAGTGAATTACTAAGTTAACCTCTTCCAATTATATAGTTCATTAGTCATCCCTCAAAATTACAGTTCATTAGCTATTTATTATATTTATTAAATATGCCCCCTAAATAGCCCTTTATACCCAAAATTAATAATTTCCCAATATGAGCAGAAATAATAGGGTAAAGGTTTAGGCTCTCGAATGGCATAAACTCGATGTAAATAAAAGGATAAAGATTTAGGATTTCGCATGGCCTAAACTCAAAACAAATAAAATGAAATCATAAACGGCATAGCCCAAACTGTAGATAAAATAACCGCAAAGAAGGAGGATAAAAGAAGACTGAATAATTAATAGTAAATGGTAAATTACTAAAATAAATAAAAACAGGAATAGAGACAGAAAGAAAATAAACATAGCAAAATATAGATTGCTATAAGAAGATTTACAAAGTAATTTAATGTATAATTGTTTCTTAAATTATGTAAATTTAGAGATTATAGTAAAATGCTCACAAAAATATGCATATCCAAATAGCTCTGGTAGGAATCTCTAAATCTATATATAAATAATCCTCCAATTTATGTACATAATTTTGTATCTCAGAACTCCATTTTATTGTAGAGGAAGAAACCGGTGTAGAGGAGGCCCAGGGAGGAGAATGGAGTTGTGAGAATTAGGGTTGGATAGGAGGTATATTTATAGCAGAAGTAAAGCAATCTAGGCCCTTAGATTTTTGGTTAAAATTTTCAAACATCGAATGCTAAAAGAAAGATCTAGAACAAGCCACACCTTCTATAATTTCGCGCTAGACACGAAAATGATCCTGGCAAAGCAACCTGGGTCGACCCATCTCTAAGGTGGGTTGACACAGGGGTCGACCAGCAATAGGCCTGGGACGACTCGACATGGGACTAGGTCGTCCCAATTTTAATGTTATAAACATTACTAATTTATTTTAATTCAGATTTATTTATTAAACTTACTAGTTTTGAATTCAAATTTCAAACTTACATAGCATATTCGTTTTAAGTCTGCTTTACGTAAACCAAAAGTCTGTTTGAACAAGAAAATCTTAATTGACCCAATGGCGCAAACCCCATTGTCAAATTCACATTATTTCCAACTTATCCTTTAATTAATAAATTTGTTAATTAATTACTATTCATTAATGTAACACCCCACGCCCGCTATGGTCACTCACTAAGGGAATGCCATAGCATCGGTGGAGTATTTTAGTGAATATAGAACAGAAAAATTACAACAAGACAGATATAAATAGTACTTGAAATTTTAAAACATCATCTCATAACAGCGGAAATAAACATGTCTGGTTACATCATAAAACCACGATAAAAGTCAAGTACAATATCCATCAAAATAAAGAAGTACATAATCCCACTCTGTCATACAATAGCCAGAACAAAAGAAAAGATAACTGGATAACTGGAGCTTTACATCTATCCAAGCTCGTAAAGACTGGAACAGAAATCCGATCAAGCTCCACTACTGCCAGGATCCACCGTAGGACCTGAGGGTTGGGAAAAAGATAAAAACAACGGGGTCAGACATAAGTCTGAGTGAGTCCTATAACTTTAACAATACAATCATTAAAGTAGCCAGAGAAGACATAAACTTGACCTACGGTAATATCTGGGGATGAATGGCTACACTAAGCAGCTTGGTAGACTTAGGATAAACTAAGATAACCGTAAGGACGCATCTACCCACCCATGGATAATTACTAACTGCACCACACCAGTCATTCCTACTTAAAGGTTGATCTCTCCAAGGACTTAGAAAATTTCCCCAGTAGTTTCGTGTACTCCTAGCCCACTACATAGGTGCCGTCTGCCCCTATCTCCACTAGGTGTACCTAGCAATTTTACCCAGTAGTTTCATGTACCCCTACATAGGTGTCGTCTGCCCCTATCTTTATTAGGTGTACCCACTACTCCCCATCGATCGGCTCCCTACCGTAGATACCCGTGCTGGTCCCACAGTGGGGTGTATCACTCCCCTAAAGTGGCAACCCAATACTATCAACGGTGCACGACTTTATATCTACACGATGCAACAACGGCTTATCTACCAGCTCGGGCCCACACACGCATATGAAACCCGTTGGACTTGCGTTGCCACCGCTAACCCGTTTGGCCTCTTATAATCAAGCCCAATATGCGTGTCCCGTCACTCGACATGGGTCGAGCCCACAAAGATACGTTTGAGATATTGGTTGAAATGGGCCCCCACAAGCTACCCACCTAAGCTTGTCACATATCTAGTGTATCCCACTTAACCCTTTAATCATGTTTAATTACATGTTTCCACTTGGTTAAGTATTCTAATCGTATTTTCTATTGCCACCCAAGGCAACCCACTAGATTCCACATGCCACCCAAGGCAACCACTGAATTTCCACGTGCCACCCAAGGCAACCACTGAATTTCCACGTGCCACCCAAGGCACCCACTTAACCCCTCATGTCCCACTACATGCTAATATGGTTAAGTGTTTCTTAATTAATTAAGACCGTGATCTCCCATAAAGACCTCCCACATTAGACTGGCTGTTATGACCGCCTGGTTAAGCCGGTAGAGTCCGGGCAGTCTTACGTCATAACAGAGCCTAACCTCGTGTCTTTACTTTAATCACGTATTTAATTTATGGCTAAGACCTCTCACATTGGGCTGACATTTGTAGCAACTGGTTAAGCCGGTCGGGTCCGGGCAGTTTTACACTACAAATGAGTCCAACCTCGTGTCTTAGTCGATTAATTACGCCTAATTAATCACCCCCATATTAATTATCCCTAATTAATATCAAGTTTTCCATAACATGGGTAGACCTAACTCAATAGGTAAATTCCCATGGGGTAGACCTAACTCAATAGGTAAATTCCCACTTATGGTAATTTATTTTTATGGTATGCTTAATCATACCCAATCATACATTTATTAACATATTTACCAACCCCATCGTTCCCCACGTAAATCGTTCTCATATCATGACATAATAAAAGGGGAAGATCCAACACAAATATCATGGGTTTAGCATATAACTTTGTCATGGGTTAAGAGGATGTCAACTTGCATATATGAACATATATTAACCCAACTACATTTAACCCAAACTTGCATATTATCATACACATATCTTGCATAACATGTTGAACTTGCATATAAGCATTCTCATAACTTGCATAACATGTTAAACATGCATTTAAGCATACACATAACTTGCATAAGCATTCACATACTTGCATAAACATTCACATACTTGCATAAGCATGCATAACTTGCATATCATGTCATTTAAGCATATACATATCTTGCATAAGCATTCATATACTCGCATAAGCATGCATAACTTGCATATCATGTTAAACTTGCATTTAAACATATACTTAACTTGCATATGAACTTGCATAACTCACTTTGTTAAACATGCATAATTCCACTCATTAAATATGCATAAACCCACTTGTTAAACATGCATAAACCAACTCATTAAGCATGCATAAACCAACTTATCAAACATGCATAAAGCCACTTATTAATTATGCATAATCATAGTAAAACATAGAGTAGCATATCATTACAAATGATTCAAACTCACTAATCCGCATTTAAGACCATAAGTCTCATTATACCCAATCTACTTACTTTAACAATTGATGTTAAAGTGATAGAAACTCACCAAACCCAAGATTAGCAAACTTATGAAGTGGAATATGAAGAAGATAATGATTAGAGATTGATTAGAGAGGGATTAGCTTGCAACTTCCTTCATAAATTGGTGGAGGCTCCGTCTAAGATTTAATTTGGCGGCATGAGGCCATCATTTCTATTTTTAGTATTGATTAGGGTAGGTTTAGGGTGTATTTATAGATTAGGAGAGTGTTTTAGGCCCTTAGATTAACCCTAGATTAGATTAGGTCCGTTAGATTTAGGAAATCTCTAGAACCCAGCCCAGCCCTAGCCAGAAAACCAGATCTGGTGCACCCAAGCCCCCTGGTTCGACACGCCGTGTCGACAGGCAAGTCGACAGGCAAGTCGACACCCCTGTCGACAGGCCTGTCGACAGCCCTGTCGACATGCTTAGGGCGGGAATCTTCCCGCCTGGCCCCGCTGGTTCTATTTTAAAATCTAAATTTGAATTTCTAAATCTGTTTTTAGCTTTAAATTTTCTGCAAACTTCTTTGGGCCATAACCGGGCCATACGGACTCCGATTCTCGAAAACTCGGACTCTATTTCGCGTATTTTTCCGAGACGAACGTAATGACGTAGCCCGTTAACCCCAATTCCCACATCTGAGATTATTTATCCTGTAATTAGTGAATTTTAGTATTAACTAAAATTCGGGGTGTTACATTCTCCCCTCCTTAAAGGATTTCGTCCCCGAAATCTCTAAGCTAAGGAGAATGCATATCCTACCATCCAAACAACCATCTACTCGAACCATCAACCACGGGCATCCATTGTCCTTAAACAGTTTCTAATGATGTATGAGCATATGCAAACAGTGTGTGTATATGTTCCCTATCTAATGTATGAACATATGCAAACCATGATAGTGCCATGCATCCATTATGTATGCGAGAGAACCCTATCGACACATACAATATCTACATGAGTGCACAATCATCCACCAAAATGCATCATCCATGTGATAACACAATCATTATACATCCATAAATATAGCCTCCTACACACAATTTTATGCAATATGCAATATGAAGTGACCGAGCCGATCTAGTGCCTAGAGTGTGTGTATATGCATCCACGAGCAACCACTAGCAAACACTTGCATCCACTTGCATTCATCAACCATAACATGTCTCAAACACATGTTTCAACCATAGGTTTACCCTATCTAAAGGTCAAACAGTACTAACGAGAGGACATACTAAAGATAAGATAAGTACTAGACAATGATAGAGGAGAAAGTAAAGACATACCCTCAAAAAGAAATGGGTACAATGAACGCATCTTCGCTTCCGTCTCCCAAGTTGCGTTGCTCTCATCTTCTCCCCATTGCACTTTGACTAGTTGAACCTCTCGATTCCTCAATTTCCTAGTCTCTGACCCAAGGATGCGAGTAGGAGCTCGTCGGATAGTCGCATCACGCTCTATCTCTACATCTCTAAGCAAGCTCGGCTCTACCACCTCTGCGGTCTCATGTAAGCATTTCCTCAGATGTGATACATGGAATACATCATGAACACCACTAAGTCTGTCGGGCAACTCCACCCTATATGCCATCCGTCCAATCCTTTCCTTAATAGGAAACGGCCCAACAAACCTCGGTGCTAACTTCCCAACGGATCCAAAGCGAACAACATTTCTTAACGGAGATACCTTGACAAAAACCATATCCCCAACCTCAAACTCAAGATCCGTCCTTCTTTTGTCCGCATAAGATTTTTGCCTATCCTGTGCTGCTTTCATCCTTCTTCGAATCAAGTCAATCTTCTCAGAAGTCTCCCTAATCATATCAGGTCCAAGCAAGATCTTATCCGTAGATTCCCACCAACATGTAGGTGATCGACAAGGCCTTCCATAGAGAGCTTCGAAAGGAGCCATACCAATACTGGACTGAAAGCTGTTATTATATGCGAACTCCACCAATGGAAGATGCTCTTCCCATGTACCTCCAAAATCTAAGATACAAAGCCTCAAAAGGTCTTCTAGAACACGATTCACCCTCTCAGTCTGGCCGTCCGTCTGAGGATGATATGCAGTGCTCAGACACAATTGAGTCCCCACTGCTTCTTGCAAACTTCTCCAGAACTCGCTAGTGAAGATAGGATCTCGATCACTCACTATGCTAGAGGGTACCCCATGTAATCGAACTATCTCTCGAAGATATACTGAAGCTAGCCATGGAGCAGTCCTCTTGCTCTTCACAGGTATGAAGTGGGCGCTCTTAGTAAGTCTGTCTACCACCACCCAAATTCCTGTATTACCCTTCCTCGATCTGGGTAACCCGTCAATAAAGTCCATCGAGACACTATCCCACTTCCATTGCGGAACTTCCAATGGGTGAAGCAACCCACCTGGTTTCCTTTGCTCCGCCTTCACTTGCTGGCACACCAAACATCGAGCGACATACTCGGCCACATCTTTCTTCATACCGTCCCAGAAGAAAACCCTCTTCATGTCTTGATACATCTTGTCCCCACCGGGATGAATGGTCATCCTAGAACGGTGTGCATCATCAAGAATAACCTTCCTCAAATCCTCGTCTTGCGGTACACAAAGTCTACCGTCTCTACGCAAGCACCCCCTATCGTCTAGGGTGTACCTACTCAAATGGCTGGACGACTCCCCCCTTATGAGCTTTTCTACCAACTCAACCAACTGTGGGTCGTCCTTCTGTGCTTCTCCAATCCGCCCCAAAAGAGTAGGTCTAACTTCCAAAGAAGCTAGCAAACCGGGTACATAGTCAATGGAAGGTCTGAAATCAAACATCGAGATAAATTCCAAGCTTCGTCGTTCCACGAACAATGGACTCAAAGACAACCTTTTTCTGCTCAAGGCGTCCGCCACCACGTTACCCTTGCCAGGGGTATACGCTATCTCGAAGTCATAGGATGCTAAGAACTCCATCCACCTTTGCTGTCTCAGATTCAAATCCTTCTGAGAAAACAAGTACTTCAATGATTTATGGTCAGTGAACAACTCGAATCTCTCACCAAGAAGATAATGGCGCCAAATCTTAAGCGCAAAAACAATAGCGGCCAGCTCTAGATCGTGGGTAGGGTAATTTTTCTCATGTGCCCTCAACTGCCTTCCACCATAGGCTATTACCCTTCCCTCTTGCATTAAGACTGCGCCAAGTCCTGTCCCACAAGCATCGGTATAGACAACAAATGGCTTGCTCCCATCTGGCAACACTAAAACTGGAGCAGTGGTTAAAGCTCTCTTTAACCGTCGGAACGCATCATCACAATCTACGTCCCATGTGAAAACAAGATTCTTCTTCGTTAAGCGGGTTAATGGGGCTGATATCTTCGCGAAGTCTTTGATAAACTTCCTATAATAACCCGCCAACCCCAAGAAACTTCTTACTTCGGTAGCATTCTTCGGAACCTTCCAATCCTGAATTGATACTACCTTCGCGGGATCCACAGCTATCCCTTCCTTGAAGACCACGTGCCCCAAGAACCGTACTTCCTTCCTCCAGAAGTGACATTTAGAGAATTTAGCCTTAAGGCTATGTGCTCGAAGAGTCTTCAACACCTCCCCAAGATGGAGGGCATGCTCTTCTTCACTCTTAGAAAATACCAAGATATCATCCACAAAGACCACCACAAATTTATTAAGGAACTCCCTGAACACCCTACTCATCAAATCAACGAAGTATGCAGGGGCGTTCGTCAACCCAAATGGCATCACCAGCCACTCATAGAAACCATCCGGAGTTCTAAAGGCAGTCTTGTCTATGCTATCCTCAGCCACCCTCAACTGATGAAACCCCGTGGCTAAGTCCAACTGAGAAAATACTGAAGCGCCAACCAACTGATCGAAAAGATCATCAATCCTCGGCAATGGGTGTCTATTCTTCTTTGTGAGCTTGTTGAGTTCTCTATAGTCTACACAAAGTCTGAGGGACCCATCCGCCTTTGTAGCAAATACTACCGGAGCACCCCACTCCGATATACTTCGTCTTATGAACCCCTTCTCAATCAACTCCCCTACTTGCTTATGGAGTTCCCTCCTCTCACGAGGAGCCATGTGGCGCACTGGTAAAGATACCGGTTTAGCATTATCCACCAAATATATTCGGAAGTCAATCTCCCGTTTCGGAGGTAAGCCCTTCACCTCCTCAAACACATCCGGATATTCCCGGACCACTCTAACAGATTGCATACTCTCGACCGAAGCGTCAAGCGATTCAAGATAACTTAGCATAACAGAGTCCATGGGATTACAAGAAATCTCGAGAGTGTTACCCAAACGGGTCATGAGCCTAACAACTCTCCTTTCGCAATCAAGAACGGCACCATTACTGGATAACCAGTCCATGCCCAAAATCAACCCATAGCCCGTGAAGCCCAACACAAAAGCATCACATCTAAACTCAATGCTAAGTATAGAAATCTTCAAACCCAAACATATCATGGACAAATAAGTGGAGCCCCCAATTGGGTTTGAAACAACCAAGGGATCATCTACCAGACTGGTGTCTAAGTGCAGTGACTCAACTAATGATGATGAGATAAACGAATGCGATGCGCCTGAATCAAACAATGTACGGACAGGATGATCAAATAGAAAAACCAGACTTTCAACGGAGATAGTTCTACCTCTTTCCTGAATCGGTGGAACCGCGAGAGCCTGTACTTGCCCCCTAGCCTGACCTGGTGCCATAAGAGCTTGCACCTGTCCTCCTGAGGTAGACCCCGTCCTTTGCCCTTTCTTAGGGCAATCCTTCACTAAATGTCCTGCTTCGCCACAGTGGAAGCAGCCAGTCTTCTTCTTGCGACAATCTTTGCTTAGGTGGCCAGGTGTCCCACAATTGAAACACTTCTTCTTCTTGCCCTTGCCACCGTTGCCTTTCCCACCTTTGTTTTGTTGTTGTTGTTGCTGAGGTCTCTTTTGATCTCCCTTCTTCTCGGGTGCCTTATTAGCATTGGGACCCTTCTCTTCTTCATGCATGAGTGCCATGTCAACTAGCTTCTCAAAGGTGGCCCCCATAGGGATATGAGTCATAGCCAACCCATGCATCGGTTCATTCAAGCCTTTCACGAATCTCAAAGCCTTCTTCTCCGGTGTATTCACCATATCTAGGCCAAACCTTGCCAATTGATTAAACTTATTAACATACTCCTTCACCGAGAGATTTCCTTGCTTTAGAGTCAAGAATCTTTCCATATACAAGTTTTCCTCCGCTCTTGAGAGAAACTTTGCCACAAATCTTTGCCTAAAATCCGCCCAAGAGTCAACGGGGCGTTCTCCGTTAGTGACCTCCCACCAGAATGAGGCCTCTCCCTTCATTAACCAAGCAGCCAACTTGACTTTCTTTCCTTCTTCCATCTCAAAGATATCTATCAATTCTTCCACCTCTTTAAGCCAATCTCTAGCCTCCACAAAAGTTTCAGATCCTTGAAAAGGTTTCCCTCCCATAGCTTTAAATTCCTTGCAAGTCTTAGCAAAAGTATCCGTGCGAGGAGGAGGGGGAGGAGGAAGATCGGGTGCTACGGTTGGTGGAGGAACATTTGCTGGACCCGCAGTGGTGGCCCTAGCCTCCATCAATCTCCTATACCATACTGGTACCGTCACACCCTCCGGAAAGTTAAGATTCTCGGCCATGCTGAAACGGAAAAGGAAAGATTCAAAACGGAGGATTCGAAAGATATAGATATGGCTATTGGGGGATTATGCTTTTCTTTCAAAAACTTTTCTCTTAAAAGACATGTTTTTGAAATTATCTCTTCCAAAAATGTTTTAGAAAAATAGTTTTCTAAAAATTTTATCTGTTCCGGTAACCTTTGCTCTGATACCACGTGTAACACCCCACGCCCGCTATGGTCACTCACTAAGGGAATGCCATAGCATCGGTGGAGTATTTTAGTGAATATAGAACAGAAAAATTACAACAAGACAGATATAAATAGTACTTGAAATTTTAAAACATCATCTCATAACAGCGGAAATAAACATGTCTGGTTACATCATAAAACCACGATAAAAGTCAAGTACAATATCCATCAAAATAAAGAAGTACATAATCCCACTCTGTCATACAATAGCCAGAACAAAAGAAAAGATAACTAGATAACTGGAGCTTTACATCTATCCAAGCTCGTAAAGACTGGAACAGAAATCCGATCAAGCTCCACTACTGCCAGGATCCACCGTAGGACCTGAGGGTTGGGAAAAAGATAAAAACAACGGGGTCAGACATAAGTCTGAGTGAGTCCTATAACTTTAACAATACAATCATTAAAGTAGCCAGAGAAGACATAAACTTGACCTACGGTAATATCTGGGGATGAATGGCTACACTAAGCAGCTTGGTAGACTTAGGATAAACTAAGATAACCGTAAGGACGCATCTACCCACCCATGGATAATTACTAACTGCACCACACCAGTCATTCCTACTTAAAGGTTGATCTCTCCAAGGACTTAGAAAATTTCCCCAGTAGTTTCGTGTACTCCTAGCCCACTACATAGGTGCCGTCTGCCCCTATCTCCACTAGGTGTACCTAGCAATTTTACCCAGTAGTTTCGTGTACCCCTACATAGGTGCCGTCTGCCCCTATCTTTATTAGGTGTACCCACTACTCCCCATCGATCGGCTCCCTACCGTAGATACCCGTGCTGGTCCCACAGTGGGGTGTATCACTCCCCTAAAGTGGAAACCCAATACTATCAACGGTGCACGGCTTTATATCTACACGATGCAACAACGGCTTATCTACCAGCCCGGGCCCACACACGCATATGAAACCCGTTGGACTTGCGTTGCCACCGCTAACCCGTTTGGCCTCTTATAATCAAGCCCAATATGCGTGTCCCGTCACTCGACATGGGTCGAGCCCACAAAGATACGTTTGGGATATTGGTTGAAATGGGCCCCCACAAGCTACCCACCTAAGCTTGTCACATATCTAGTGTATCCCACTTAACCCTTTAATCATGTTTAATTACATGTTTCCACTTGGTTAAGTATTCTAATCGTATTTTCTATTGCCACCCAAGGCAACCCACTAGATTCCACATGCCACCCAAGGCAACCACTGAATTTCCACGTGCCACCCAAGGCAACCACTGAATTTCCACGTGCCACCCAAGGCACCCACTTAACCCCTCATGTCCCACTACATGCTAATATGGTTAAGTGTTTCTTAATTAATTAAGACCGTGATCTCCCATAAAGACCTCCCACATTAGACTGGCTGTTATGACCGCCTGGTTAAGCCGGTAGAGTCCGGGCAGTCTTACGTCATAACAGAGCCTAACCTCGTGTCTTTACTTTAATCACGTATTTAATTTATGGCTAAGACCTCTCACATTGGGCTGACATTTGTAGCAACTGGTTAAGCCGGTCGGGTCCGGGCAGTTTTACACTACAAATGAGTCCAACCTCGTGTCTTAGTCGATTAATTACGCCTAATTAATCACCCCCATATTAATTATCCCTAATTAATATCAAGTTTTCCATAACATGGGTAGACCTAACTCAATAGGTAAATTCCCATGGGGGTAGACCTAACTCAATAGGTAAATTCCCACTTATGGTAATTTATTTTTATGGTATGCTTAATCATACCCAATCATACATTTATTAACATATTTACCAACCCCATCGTTCCCCACGTAAATCGTTCTCATATCATGACATAATAAAAGGGGAAGATCCAACACAAATATCATGGGTTTAGCATATAACTTTGTCATGGGTTAAGAGGATGTCAACTTGCATATATGAACATATATTAACCCAACTACATTTAACCCAAACTTGCATATTATCATACACATATCTTGCATAACATGTTGAACTTGCATATAAGCATTCTCATAACTTGCATAACATGTTAAACATGCATTTAAGCATACACATAACTTGCATAAGCATTCACATACTTGCATAAACATTCACATACTTGCATAAGCATGCATAACTTGCATATCATGTCATTTAAGCATATACATATCTTGCATAAGCATTCATATACTCGCATAAGCATGCATAACTTGCATATCATGTTAAACTTGCATTTAAACATATACTTAACTTGCATATGAACTTGCATAACTCACTTTGTTAAACATGCATAATTCCACTCATTAAATATGCATAAACCCACTTGTTAAACATGCATAAACCAACTCATTAAGCATGCATAAACCAACTTATCAAACATGCATAAAGCCACTTATTAATTATGCATAATCATAGTAAAACATAGAGTAGCATATCATTACAAATGATTCAAACTCACTAATCCGCATTTAAGACCATAAGTCTCATTATACCCAATCTACTTACTTTAACAATTGATGTTAAAGTGATAGAAACTCACCAAACCCAAGATTAGCAAACTTATGAAGTGGAATATGAAGAAGATAATGATTAGAGATTGATTAGAGAGGGATTAGCTTGCAACTTCCTTCATAAATTGGTGGAGGCTCCGTCTAAGATTTAATTTGGCGGCATGAGGCCATCATTTCTATTTTTAGTATTGATTAGGGTAGGTTTAGGGTGTATTTATAGATTAGGAGAGTGTTTTAGGCCCTTAGATTAACCCTAGATTAGATTAGGTCCGTTAGATTTAGGAAATCTCTAGAACCCAGCCCAGCCCTAGCCAGAAAACCAGATCTGGTGCACCCAAGCCCCCTGGTTCGACACGCCGTGTCGACAGGCAAGTCGACAGGCAAGTCGACACCCCTGTCGACAGGCCTGTCGACAGCCCTGTCGACATGCTTAGGGCGGGAATCTTCCCGCCTGGCCCCGCTGGTTCTATTTTAAAATCTAAATTTGAATTTCTAAATCTGTTTTTAGCTTTAAATTTTCTGCAAACTTCTTTGGGCCATAACCGGGCCATACGGACTCCGATTCTCGAAAACTCGGACTCTATTTCGCGTATTTTTCCGAGACGAACGTAATGACGTAGCCCGTTAACCCCAATTCCCACATCTGAGATTATTTATCCTGTAATTAGTGAATTTTAGTATTAACTAAAATTCGGGGTGTTACAATTAAAATTTTGGGTTGTTACAAAATGTCTCCATCAGGAAATTCATGTGTTATGCATGAGTTAGTAGCCTTTAGAAATATTAAATGGCATGTCGACGTAAGGTTAATCCCTACTTCTAGTAGAAATATTCTTAGACAACCCGACAATAGAGCAGCTACAAGAAGTTGAGTAATGTGAGACGTCCAGTGCCATGGGCCATTTAGCATGTGATAAGGCCTTCCTTAAGAAGCTATTAGGTGGAGAATCCACCTTATAATGGTATTAAGCGGTTGGACTTGGTCCGCTCCTATAGGTTCATCCCTTGGGTTTCTGCTAAAGTCATAGGGTCCGCCCTTATTAGGTATTAAGAGAGATCTATGGGTCCACCTTTCTCTAATAATTATGAGGTATTACATGGTCTCAAATGAGTAGAGTAGTTCCCAGAAGTTGTATGATTCTTATCTAGGGGCTATGTGATGACATATCTAGGGATGGACAACTAAGAGTTTTACTGAAACGATCTGTCTAAAGGAAGTATTAAGTGGTTAGGAGTTCACCTATAATGTCAGCTAGATAGTATCGTAGGATCCGTTAGGAGGGCCATAAATGGCATTGAGTATCTACCTAAACTCAGTATTCAGTAGTTGATTACTATCTCTTACATTATGTTAATAGAATATATATGACGTATTTTACTAGGAAACGAGGTCATAACAGGCTAGGGTCCACTAAAGGATACTAAGTGATCGTAGGAATCTGTCCACGTTCATAATAGCAATAAGTGACCAAGAAGGGTTCACCACTTATTATTATCTAGTTTACTATTATTATTATCTGGTTGTATTCAACTATCATTATGATGTACCTTGACTTACTAGTTATGACATTTAGGACTTGATGCATTCGACATTTTAATATTTATGATATGGTGCATCTATTTGATTATCATATTTTTTCTATTCTGCTGTGAGATCTGACTTCATTTTAGTCTGGCTCTGTTATATTCATTTTTTATTGAAACCAACGACTTGCTTAAAATGGCTCAAGTTCCAATAGGCCTTTTCTAGGTTGGAATTTAGGCCCGTTCCGAGTGGGTTGTTATATTTACCAAATCAGTCTCATACCAAACACTATAACCACTGTTATCTAAGAATTAATCTCATATTCAAGTATAACTAAAATCGGAAAAATGGGCTCCAGCAAGGACCCATCTCAACAAACAAAAATATTTCAAAATTTTAGGGAAAAACATTTTGAAATCAACATTTATGTCTAACCTTGATTGAATTCAAGAGCATCTTGAAATTAATGGTTGTTTTCATAATAAACCCAAATCGGTTTCATATTTTAAGATAACAATCGTACATTCCAAACCTTAGACGCTAAATACTTGAAATTGATTGAGAAATCAAAATTAAAATTAAAGGTCTATGCTTAACTTAATTACAAATTCAGATTAGAGTGATTTTGAGTTTTAGACAGCTTTGCTTCGTGCGTTGGAAATTTTACAAATGTGGGTGAATAGAGAAGGTAAAAAGGACGTGTTATTTATAGATAAAAAGAAAAATAAAGATAACTGTTGGATCAGATCTGATCAAACATATTAGAATACCAAAAGGAGGAAAAAAATCAATAGGCTTCTAAGGAAGCTGAAAAAATCTGGAATAGTTGACTGAAAAGTCTAGAACACCCCTTCACTATCAATGAAAATTCAAGAGTAAATGTACGGTGAAGGGATGTCAAAAACATGGAGCTTTCCAAACGACCGAAGGCATATCATTATCAATAAAGAAATTCAAGGAGTAAAGGCTCCCTTTTAGTAAGGATAAGTCCCTTAGACAAAGTTGAAGGGCATACCTCTCTTAAACTGGAAAAACAGCGGCCTTCAAACAATTTAAAAGGAGAGATAGTTCGTATCCTACAAATTGAAAGCACTAATTGATTCATTAGAAGGGGAGGTTCCGACCATTTGATTCTAAATAAAATCTCCACTGCATAAGGAGAGCTTTATCCTGAAAGGAGTAATCATTCGAAATCACCAAAATAAAGGCCTTCATAGGCATCACTCTTCAACAAACGATGGTCTTCTGTTCTAATCAAAAGCTGCCCTTCGATGGACTCAAAGATTATTCAGTGAAGGCTCGTAATGAAACCTGCTTCCACTTCAAGACTGCATCATAAGCTCCAGACCATAGAGCGTTGAAACCGCATCTACTAAGCGTTCGAATCAATTTCTATGATGACATTAGAGCGACAACATCAAAGGTAGAAGTTCCACACCTATGAATATGACCATAGGTGTCAAGAATCCAGACCAATTTCCTGATTCCCAAACTTGTCTCTAAAAGTTCTGAATTGTAAACTCTAATTCCCAAATCAAATTGGGTATTTTTGGGAATCAAAACACATAAATTTTTGTACTCTTTAAAATTATCAATAAAATAGATTTATTTCATTCAAATAGGGTAAATCCAAACTAATTTGTGATTACTATATTATTATGTTAGTAACTTTGCAAGTCAACTGCCAAAGGGATGCGATCTACTAATATATTTTCGGTATAGCTGAAAGGGATAATTAGACCATAAAAAAGAGTAAGATAACCTTAGGACCATACGAAAGGTCATAGCTTCTAATTCATTGACCTCTAACCCAAGTGAAGGTTACCAAAGGAATTTAGTTGACATAATCCTATCCAAGATGTTTACTCCTACAGCTATAAAATTCATATCCTTATCTAAAAGGACTATTCTCTAAAAGATGATAATCTAACAATCCTTGATTTACCTAAAAGAAATCAACCTATAACCTCCAAAGGATGAGGTCATTACTCCGGAAGGGAACCTACATTATCAAAATCTATAAAGCCCTATAAAGGGATTATAATCCAAATGGAAATCCAACTGATCAAGTTGAAGGATCCTAACTTACAATTTCAAAGGGACTCAATAGTATAATCGAAAGGATTCACTTAATAGCAGACCAATGTTGAACATTTATTAATTCATTCAAAGCCTCTAAATCAAGAGACCAACTTACCTACATTGACGAAAGGGTCTAACCGAAATCTACAAGGTTCAACCGAAGGGCTCTAGCATATCAAAACTAGGACTACCCAAGATGAAAGAGGAACTCTTGTACCCATTTAAACCTTGTGATACCCTAGGCCAATAGGATTTAGTTAACTCAAATCAAAATCTTCAGAATTGAAAGGAATTCAAGTTCAGCATTCAAATATCCAACTACATGCCTTTTTTATTTAATAGGAATACACCTCAGGAAGGTAAAAGAGTTATCGACAAGATTAAAATAGATTTACTCTATTAAAAATTCATCAAAATCTACTTATATGCACAAGACGTACTTGAATGGATACCCTAGTTTTCTCCTAAAACCAACAGCATAATCTCAGTAAATCTCATTAAATCACGGATTCTACAAGGAATTCCCTACTTTGGGGTGTTTACCATTTTTGTGGTTAACATAAGCATTATAAGATATCCCTTATGAAAACCATTTCATGAATGCTTAACTATTTTTTTTATGATTATCTGTTAATAAAATTAAGAAATATTGACCCTTATTATTAAAATTCTAATTTCTAATTATCATCCTCTCACAAAAAGTCCGCCTCTTTCTCTTTAATGATGACTAACATTTCGCCATATTTCTTCGTTCCTTCTCCTGCCTAATCCACGTTCCATTCCTCCTCAAATCTTTCCCTAGCGCTACTTCTCCTTATTGCCTCCCCTTTCCCTTCTCAGTTTTCGTTATTGTGGTGCCTTGGGCCTTTTTCCCCTAACCCTACCTCTTCCAAATCCATTACTTTTCCCTCCTGTTTACGAGTTTCGCCATTGCTCAAAACCTGGTGTCCACAACTTCGATCCTACACACGGTGGTCACTCTGGCTTGCTCCGCCTATCTCTGGCGACAGTTCAAAGATATTTCATGACCCCTTTTCTTTTCAACTCGCTGAACTAGATCTGTGTAGCTTATCGAAAGGTGGATCTAAGGCGGTGGATCGCTTAAGTAACGTGTTGGTAAGTTGCTTATTTCTTCTTTTGTGTTTTTTTTTTTTTTTTTTTGATCTGGTGTGGTTTGCCTATATTCTTTTGCTGATTTTTGGTCGGAGTTTGTGTTTTGGGTGTTCGACTTGTGCAATGTGTTGTGGTCGTGGTGTGTTGGTTGTTTGATTTATCGACGAACTTGCGGCAGTATTTTTGGTGATCGGGTGGTTGTAATCTGGGTATGCAAAGTAGTTTCTGGCTTTTTTGTTGGTGAATGCATCAGGCATCTATTAGGAGATTTGTGTTGCACTTGTTCCAGCAACAACTTGCTGGTGTGTTTGTGCTTGTTTACCAGACCGTGGAGTGTGATAGTCTTTGACTACTTATGTTGAGTGAGTTTGTTGTGATTCAATGACTGTTTAGCAGCAAGTGCATATGATCAGCTACTGGTTTGTAGTGTTGTGAGACTGTCTCGGCGGCTTGTGATGTAAAGTGTGTTTTATTGCTTTTCTAGCTAGTTGTTGTAATGAGAAAAGTGTTGCAGATCACTTTAAAAACTTGTTGGCCTTGCCAAAAATAATAATCTAATTTCTATATTCTGTTTATTTTATGTTCAAACATGGTTTATATTTTTTCTTACATACTTTTGTTTAAACATAAGTTTATACATGAATTGTTAAGTTTATTCACTAAAGGATGTGTTCAAAAAGGGTTTAAATAATCAATTAAAATAAACTAGCTTATTTCTGTACATATAAAATTACTTATAAATTAACTTAACTATGTTTTATAATTATATACAGTTGTTGCTCATAAACTAGTCGACAACAACTGATCCTATAATAACTAATAATAATTGGATATTATTATTTCCTAACAAACATTTATACCATACGTATTATATGAGTTTAGATTTGCTATTTCATAAATAATATATAGTCTTAGGTATTGTTTACCTATTCCAAAAACAATACTATGTTGGTTTGCCCATTTGATTAATCTGAAATCCCAATCGATACCAAGGAGTCCTCGCACTAACCAAAATTCATAAATACTCACTAAGACTCATAATATGACATTCCATTACTCTATCTCTTAACCCAACAGACTTTGGTATTCTCTCAACCAAAGCTCTGATACCAACTGTAATGACCCTCATTTTAAACAATTCAGATTAAAAATAAACCACACATGTCTAATCCAAAATCATTCAAGAATGTGAATTGTTAATGTTATTTAAATATAAAAAATAAAGAGAAGAGAAAAAAACACAAAATCTTACAACGAAAGGACAAAATAAAATAATCACATAAGTAACCATAAGGTAGTTTACAGTATACATTGTATTACAATATCAGAGTTACACAATCAACAGACAAACCAAGTGATACAACAAAATAATACTAGTAAATACAAATTGTCAATCTTCATCGTCAATTAAAGAATAATATCTTCAACTAAATTAAACGATTCTGGCTGAACATAGCATAATGAAAAAACAATGCACTCGAGTCAAGACTATAATTTCTCATGTAAGTCAAAGCAAAGGCATAAAATAAGGGTATAAGTAACTTAAAAATGTTATGAGATTTTCAATCTCCTAAGGATCCGTAAAAATATTTATATATAGTAGAATACGCTATATATGCAATGTCTATCGGTGAAGTACAAATTGAAAATGGCGTCAATGTGTTGCCTATAATCCCTCTCAACACATTTTTATATGCATTTAGTCCATGCAGATACCGTAACACCACCGTAAACTGGTAGCTGTCAGAGGGTCTCCTATAGGTACAATAAAAATAAAAAATCATAGTGGTCTTGCATAGGGGTAATACATAACATGACACATGAGGCAATGCCCAAGGTAGGTGTAACGAACCGACTTTCGAACACTTCGAAAGTCGAGTCATTATAATGAAAATGATAGAAAATAGAATTACACAATCATCAGAATCTCACGGCTATACTGGATAAGATATAATACCACACATAATTTATAAATATCATAATAATTGTATATCAGAGTTTTCAAAAATACAGATAATACCACTACAAGAAAAGTGTCTATCTACAATACTAGAAGACAACATTTTGGACTGAGTGTTGTTGTTGAACCTTCAATAAATTGAATATACAAAGTGAAAAAACAAAGATAACGCGCGCGAAATCGCTGAAGTCTTCGTGTCCAAAATTTATTAAGATTGTTTCCTCTAAAAATTTCATTGCCACGTTCTTTCATTATTGTTCCCGCTTCACATAATTTTCCCCAACCCTAAAATTTTGTTAAATGTTCTTCATATTTTCCGTTCATGCCTTTCATTTCCCCCCTTCCATTTTCATTTGCCCTATTTTCCGTTTCGACTTCAATTTACGGGGAGAGATGCATGATAAACTTGAGCATCTGAAATTCAAAAACTTGAGCATCCGGTTGTTGTTCCACCACCATCGTACTTGACGAATTCAAGGTAAACTTATCTGGTAAGAAATACCTAATTTTGTTTTGTCATGAAATCTCTCCTGAAATTCCATTTGCCCCTATTTCTGCCAGCGATATCCAGTTTGCTCGAGCACTTACCCCATCGAATCCGTCCTTGGAATATATTGGAACGTGAATCCAACTCAAGGTTCACTCAATAACTAGGAGAGCCATTCGCTTAAAAATTATGGATCGATTCAGTTTAGAAGGCCGATTTGAGGCAAAATTTCTAATCTATAGACACAACATTTAAAATTGCTGCCTTTTAACCATTATTTATATATTGTGAATTATGTTTACAAGCTCTAGAAAAAGCAACATACAAGTTTTTGTATTGTAGTGTTAATCGATAATGGTAATGGTTTAATCGAGAGGAGTGTGTTATGCTTGATGCCTACAAGTCTGGGGTTGACGAGAAGTGGTGTTGGGTGTTAGTTTTATTTGTGGTTTGATTGTTTTTGGTTTTGGTATAGGACATGGTTTTTAATGGCTATTCTTAACTTTTGCTTGGCCTCCAGATGATATGTGGCAAATGTAGTGTTTAATATTAATACAAATTTATATAGAACCATATGATGAGAACTGTTGGCGCATTGTTATTTGATCATATGTAGAGAATTGTTGGCACATTGTTCTAAAGCTGAGTTGAATTGAAGGTATTGACACATTTTTTGGTTTATGTAGTATCATTAGAATTAGTATTGACACATTGTTCTAAACTAAGTTTACATGATTCTCATTTATAGATCTTTAATTTAGAAATTGAACTCTATTTGCAGCTAACTAGTATCACTATGAACTGAATAATAATATTAATACAAATTAACATTATTTTCTTGGTTTATGTAGTATCATTATAATTAGTATCACTACATCATCGAAACTTGTGCCACCCTTACATTGCTTTACCTAAATCCGCTTCAGTTTCACCTGCACTGACCACAGCCATATGTCACTTCCAGATCTATATGTTTTATATTTTCTGATATAAGACTACCTGCCTAGAGCAGTGTATTTGATTTGAGCAAAACTATAACTATCTACTTAAGCATGTATTTGATAATTGTGCTTCTGAATGATGACTTAATCAGGTTTAATGGCCTATTAATTGAAGTATGTTGCAGTGACAAATAGACTTACAACTACATGTTATTTATATTGCTTGTTGTTCTTACAGGTACCGTCGGCCATGAGAAATCTTTCAATCAATCTAACAGACCCTAGTTTTGAAGATCATGTGAGTACACCAAGCCTTCTATAAACTGAATATTTAATGGCCTTTTGAAATAATATCATAAATAGAATTCTTGAAAATATTTATGTTTTTTCAAAGAAAAATGTTGGCCTCTTATACTGCCAGTTCAGCTGAAATCAAGTTGGATACTGCAAGTGACCCCTTTATCTCCAGGAGATGATGTAACTCCCCATTTTCTTTTATGTCTAATTTCTAACGCTTATTATATTCTTAGTGGTTTTTTTAGTGAACATGTTACGATTACACGGTTGCTTGCTAAATTCATACACCACGTCAGTATGGTATATGTAGATAGTCAATAGGATTATAGGAAATTTCAGTTTGGTGAGAAGTATCATTTATTTTACGGCATATTAATTTGACCTTTATAGGGAATTAACTATGATATATAAAAAGTAAATAAGTTCATAAAAACTAAATATCATCTCATGCGCGCGCACACACACACTTATTTAAAATTGTTTCTTTCATCTCATGCATATTTGCACATAATTGTTCATTTATCATTCATATTTTATCATTTTAAGGTGAACTGTGCCGCATTGACATTTAGCAGCTTGTTTGGTGATGCAGGCAGGTTGTATGTGTAGAGAGTCCGGGGTCAGATATTACTGGAGTGAATGCAGCTGCTTTGGCTCATCTATTAGTACTGCTGTCAACCTTCTTCTCATCAAGGTAAAATATATTCTATATACTCTTTATACTCTAACCGAACCGTAAATTATTCTATATATTAATCATGGTTGAACTTAAACCTACACTACAAATGGGAAGTTTCTCTAACGAAAAAGGAGAAAAGCCATTATGTGTTTGTGAAAGGTGAATTCAGGACTTAATTAAAACATACGTGTATTTGGCATGATTATATAAATATACGTATGCGTATACATGGGATATTAAATAAGAAGACATGGGGATATTAAATAAGAAGACAGAGGAACTGATCTGTTCTTTGCAAATGATTTTCAGTTTGAGTCCATTTCAAATTTATGGGTTGTGACATGCCAAAAAGACAATGTGATATATTCATTTTTAGCTCGTTGTTTTGTTTCGCTCATGATCCATATTTTACAGTTTTGTACCAAAGCAGTCTGATAGTCTAATAGAACGTAAGCTAATCATCCAAGAAGGAAGGCTTTGATTATATCCTCATGTTTGTACACTAAATTATAATGGGAAACAGAAAGATGTAGATGTTTATATTGTCATGTAAATTAAAATGAAGTTGTAATAACCCGGAAAATCAGAACTAATTTAAAAAATTTATTTTGGCAATTTTGATGAATTTTGAATATTTAAAATGGTTTATTTTAAATAAAAACGACGAGAAATTTATTTTGAATAGATTAGAACGTATATATTTATTTGAATCGACGTTAGAATATAAATATTTATTTTGATTATAAAAGGAATTGAAAATGGCGCGGTAGTTTGAAAATTCGATTTCAAATTTCAAACGAATGTACAGGATTTGAAATAAACCAGATTTTAGCGAAACCAAAAATATTGGAATCTATTTGAAAATATCTTTCCAATGAATCCGAAAAATTGAAATTTCATAGCGGGAATAAAAAGTTACGCTCAGTTGAAAATTCAGAATAGTCGCTATGGAAATATAGCCCTTAAAAATGGAGATTTTGCAACAACCTCCGTTTTCGACGTAACCTCTTTTGTTGGATCCGGAATGTCAAATTATTGCTAGATTCCAAAATTCATAATTTTTGAAATCAATGTGTGAGCGTGGCAAATTAAAACGTGTTTTGTCAGTTTCAGTCAATTTGGATCGAGCAGAAAATGACCATTTTTCAAACGGTCTTCAAATTTGACGTTAGTTTCGTTAGGACCGTATCGTCAATACAAAGCTAGAAATAATTTTTCTGTAATTTTTAGGGTCCGTATGTGGCCCCAGTAAATTGAAATGTAAGTTGAAATTGAATATATACTGATTTAGATTTTAATTTAAATGAAAACCTATCGAAACAGCCGAACTGGCTTACGGTACATATCCCATTGCGTTCGGAATGGGGGTGATTAGTTATGCACGACAGTCGGTGGGCTCGATTTGGAGTTCGAATTAAAGTTGCTTTTTGGAATTTAAAATAATTAAATAATTAAATTTATATATATATTATATAGGCCCCTTCCCTTCCTTCTCTTACCACGGTCAAACCCAAAAAAAAAAACGACGAGGCCTCGTGCCCTATCCTCCTCCACGCAGCCGCCGCTCCACACCGGAGGAGCACCTCCGCACCCCCAACTCCGGCGAGCCTCGCCCCCCTCCCCCTTCCCCAATTAACCGACGCGACCCCCCGATTCTCCCCCAAATCGAAAAATGCAAGCCCAATTCCCCAGTCCTCTGCCTGCTTCTCTCTCCTCCCCGCCGCTGGCAGTCAGCGTTCCCCCCTTCGAACGCAGTGAGCCTCCTCCGCAAGTGAAGGTGAGTTTTTTTTATATATAAATTTAGTTTAATTAAATAAAAAAACTTATTTTTAATGTGCAATAACATGATTAAAATCAGTTTTTTTCCTTATACTTAGTATTTAAAGACAAGATTTTTATTTGTTTAAAGACGAGATCTTTATTTGTTTAAAGATTTGATTTTTATTTGTTTAACGATAAGATTTTGTAAATAGAAAGATTAGATTTCTAAATTCAAAAAGATTAGATTTTTATACATATGGAAGCGTAGTAAAAATTGGATCTTTCATATGTAGGAAGTGTAGAAAGTTTGAATTTTTAATATGAAGAAAGTTTGGATTTTTAATTTAGCGTTATGATAAAAATGAGATTTTTATTACTAGAATAGCGATTAAAAATATGATTTTTATTTATTTAGAGTAATAAAAATATGATTTTTATTTATTTAGAGTAATAAAAATATGATTTTTATTATGAAGTTAGCGAAATAAAAATTAGATTTTTATATATGAAGTAGCAGGTTAAAAATATGATTTTAGCTTTTGAAGTTATTACTAAAAATCAATCATGTAGGATATCGTGTTCGCTTAAGGTTGTAGTCGACGAGGTGTTATCTTCTTTGCTTTGAAAGAATGGTGGAGTGGATCCCAAAGGTGAGAACTTCTCACTTTAATTTATTTTCTACTTAGAAATATATACTAGGATGAAGACGGTGCTTAGCAGCACCCGACACCCGTCGTCCACAGACCATGGACGACTTGTTTGATTGTGTTGTGAAAATTGATTGTGTGATGTGGAATGGAATAAATATTTTATAGTTAAAAATATAATTTTTAACATGTGTACGAATTAAATAAATATTCATTTACAAATCGAACGATTTATTTATGTACACACATTCGACTGATATGGATTGGGACGATAAATTTTACACATCGCCTAACTGCACAAATAAATATGTGTTTGTTGTTTGAAAACCCCACATGAGTATTGGGATGATATTGGACATACATTAATCCCAATATTTAGTTGTATGTCAATCGATTAGTTGACAGACTGTTATAAGCGTTAAATATTTATATTTAATGCTTATACAGTGTAGAACGTAATCTGGATGATGGTTTACTATGTTTGATTGTTGTTGTGTACATGTGTTGTATGAAATCCATATAAATCAAATTATATGGTAATTGACTGTGTCTGATTCCAGTTCAGAAAGAATGAATATTTTAAAATAATATTCAGTAAAAGATCAAAATCTGATTTTGATGTCCGATTTGGGATGGACACGAATATATTTAAATATATAAAGCCGTGTTGATTAGACGTGCGCCATTTTGACGTGAACGACACTTATATCGATTTTATTCATTTTTATAATAAATATCGAAAAGGAATTGATTTCAAAATCTAATGTTTTGAAAACATTATCATTTATATATCGATGATATGGGATATTCAATTTTGATTTGAAATTGAATATGAAGTTGAAATCGTTTTGAAAATGAATTTAAAACGATTATAAAATACGTTTTGAATGGAAATCGACGAAATATATAATATATATATATATTATATTTATTTAATGGCCTGAATAGAACGCGCCGCGCCGCGGCAGTTCGCGAATTTCGACCATTGACTTCGAACGGACATTACGAAAATTGATATAGATTATATATTAATTTGTTTGTCCGTGAAGATTCCATAATTAATGGAATGGATTTGGGTTTATCGTGAACTGTGTTTTAAATGACATTAGTTCTTTAACCCAGTTAAATGCAGGATTACATGTCTGTCATTGTATTTCGAACTGTATGGTTGATCTCTGCTAAATACATATCTGTTTGGTGGCGGAGAATTTATTCTCTTGCTTATCACCCTTCTCTGAGACGTACGAGCTTAGAGGTTATATATCGGTAGAAATCAATAGTACGGTGTAGATTGTCGATGCGACATGTTTGTGTTTCCAAAGTTAAATAATCATTATTATTATTTTTGGGAAGATTAAAACTAAGTGGAGTTTTAATGAATCTTTAATTAGATTGAAATGGGAATTGATAGTTTAAATTATCAAATTTGGGAAATGATCGAGAATGGGGTATTACCAGTTTTGCTCCTAGCGATAGTTTAGATTTGAACGGGAAATGGTAATTAATTTTACCGATAAGAATGTGGTGTTAGTTATGGAGTATTACCAGTTTTGCTCCGTGGGATGAATAGGTTGGGATTGAGAAATTAAACAAATGATTACTTCGGTAAGGTGCGCTACTCCCGACTAGTTTGGAAAACCGTAACATGATTTGAATTGACATCCAAAGGAAGATTAAAGAATAAATTTTAAAGAATTTATCTTTGATAAAATTAATGGGAACCTTTCCCAAAGTATATGAATATTTGAATAAAAGAATATTCAGAATTGGAATGAGGCGTATGTTGTGTTTTTATAGCACTTGTTTATTATATACGCGAGTTATTCAGAAAGGCCGGGTTTATACCCATTCTGAATAACTGATTCGACGATAAGTCGACGATGAAGATGGTGGTTGAAGACCGGAGGTCTTCACATCGTTTGGATGGTTACTGATGTCTTGATTGGGCTGTACACCCAAGACAAGGTAATAAGTGGTGATCGTCCAGACGTACTTGGAGATCGACGGATATGCGAGGGCCTCTCTCCTGTATTGGACATACGGGACGAGGGATAAGGTGCCTCCGGCTTCGTTCAGACCCAGATTGAACTTGTAAATGGATTGTGTGTCTGACATTGGATTTTATTCTGTGTTGATTGATTTCTATTAAATATATATATGTTTGGCGGCGGAGAATTTTTTCTCTTGCTTAACGCCCTTCTCTGAGATGTACAAGCTCAGAGGCTATATATCGATAGATATCAGTCGCATGACATGAATTGCCTGTGTGGCATGCTGAGATGCAATGATCAAGGCTTTTGTTGAAAAGCAGAGTCTTGTGGTTGATGATCAAAGCACGTCTTTAATAACACGTAGCTTTTTGTATAGCGTTAATTCGCGAGCCTCACACCTCGGTATGAGTCAAAAACGGGATCGTGACTGCAGGGTGCACGATGTTTCTGTCTAGCTATGGGTGGTGTCAGCGTTTTACAAGCCCTGACATTTATATTATTTTTACCTATGTGGTTGTTGGAATGCGAGGCGCCTCAGATATATCGGTCTCTACGGAGCCGATGGATCGGTCCGATAGGACCGAGAAACGTGTGTTCAGGAATAACTAATCCTCAAACGTAAGTGAGGACCGACCCTGAAGATCCAAGGGTTCACTGCGGGGGATCCTAAGACATGTGCTAGAGTGTCTCGAATCGGTGAGGAGCCATCCCTTGCCTCGACTCATGACGGAAATCCAATTTCCAATACGTGACAATTCAGTTTTGATTGTAGAGCCTAGTATGGTGACATGATATATGGTGCCCATGCCGTCTAGGATTGATACATTTATATTTGAAGTTGTTTTGACACTATACACTTATAATAGTATCAAATGATTTGTTTTAAACGTACCAAACATGTTTGGCTATTATAAGGGAAAACCCTATCCTCTGGCTTGCGTTGCATTGTGCGATGGGACCTGGGTCTTATAATAGCTTCATTTTTCCAAAAAGCATTGCGTTGTTTATTCTATGCACTAGTATTCTTGGAAAGAAACCCGTTCCGTGTTATACGGCGTGGTCCCTTGGTTTGCTTTATTTTTAAACTAATGATTAAATAACTGTTTTAGTTCTCACACCAGTCACATGACTGACCTGGAGTTTATTGTTTTAACTTAAACTCTGGGTGCCCTAATTTTCCACACGGGCAGCTATTAGTTGGGTTTTGCAGATATTATATTCACATGATCCTGATTTACAGCTGAAGCGATATTCGGGAAGCTCTGTATCCGTGTATTACTTTCAGTTGTGTTTCGTATTGTTTTTCCGCTACTATGTATTTTAAATGTAATTTAAATCTCTGATATTTATCAAATGTATGTTATTCATTCGTACTCGGTTATATCCTTGTATTCTGATGGAATTGTTGTAATAAGCAATGAAATGTTCTTCTGTTTGTGTTCTGATTCGTATTGTCCTCAAAGCAATCCGGACTTTCCTTCACGGGGAAGTTTGGGTCGCCACATTTGGTATCAGAGCTTTGGTTTACAGAGCTCGAGAACAAGACACATTAGAACCAAACGAAAGAATTCATCAGTGATTGGATTAATGATATCCGATAGGAATGACTCGTTAGAGATAGGATCAGTAGTATCCTAGAACGAGTGTGAAGAGTATATTTTTAAAATAAAAATGAAAACAAATTTTGTTTTGAAATTTAAATCGTATTATATGTTTTTGAATATTTATTTTAAATTGATTTAGACAATCCAATATATAAAGATTTTGCATATACGCCTTGCAAACGTATATTCGAAGTTTTAATATACTGGATAGATATAGAATCACACTCTAGTCGCCCGGACACGATCCTGATGATGAAGTATACCATCACCAGTATTTATGTTCGAGTTTCGAAAGTGGGATATCTATATATTTCCAATTGACTGGTGTGAGAACCAAAACTAGATAGGAAATATTATTGTGATTTGGCACCAAAAAGATGATTTTTGAATATATATTAATGTTATGCATTTGAAAAGCTAATTCACAAATTGATTGCTGGTTGTGTTGTTTGATTATAAGTTTGATTTATAGAAATATTGGAATGATGCTTATTTAAACGCAATAGGAGAATGAATGGTAAATTTAGGCCAAATTGAACCAAATATTGAACTGTATTGAAAATTGTTTGGAACTGCTTGCATATACATGCATATACATTGAACAGGTCATAGCAAGAAGGCTAGAGAAGAGGAATAAAATTGTATACCCAACAAATAGGTACTGTAACACCCCGTAAATTCTATAATGTTAAACTTCATAAATTAAAGTATAATTAATTCTAAATGAAAGAATTAAGGGAAACGGGTTACGCCGTTGCGTTCGTCTTGGAATATTGCTTGAGACAGAGTCCGAGTTTGCGTGAATCGGACTCCGTATGAAGGAGTTATGACCTTCGGAAATTTCAGAATTAAATTTAAAATTCAAAATAGCTCTGTTCAAATTCAAAATTCGAAAAACGGACTCAAACTGGGCTGGGCGGGAAAATTCCTGCCCAGTGACCAGGTCGACCATAGGGTCGACCATGGTGTCGACCTGGTCACCCCAGGTCGACCATGGTGTCGACCTGGGTGTCGACCTGCCAGTCGACCTACCTGGTCGACCTGGCTGGCAGGGTCTGGCTCTGGCTTGAATTTCTGTGGCTCGATGTGTCATTCAGGCAGACGTGTCACCTCCTGATTGACTCTGTTGGACTTTGTATGGTCTGGATTCCTCTTGTCTTCATCTGACGGCTCTAAACAATCTGAAAACTCTATAAATACATCCTAAGTCTCAACTAAAATTCACACAAAAAAATAAGATCGGAGTCGTCATGCTGCCGAGAAGGAATTGAGCATAGCCGTCAAGAGAGAGGAGCTTAGAGACGAATCAAATTAAGAAGAAAACTAAAGCTTAATCAACGCAACTTTGCTACCCAAAGGAGAGCACCTCCAAATCAGAATACAGAAATCAGAAAACAAGAATTCATCACACGTTGTAAGTATAGTGATCTTTCAGAATATGAATAGAAACTATGACGTGATTCGATGTAAATGAAAATAGAATTGTGTTATTATAATGATGTAAATTCTGTGTATTGTAATGATTCTATCCTGATTTGTGTATTGATAATTGTGGCATAAATTGATTGATGTAAGCCTATTGGACATTCGTTTATGAAAATAATAGCACTTGCAAGTTTGTGGCAAAAACTAGAATTTGATTCCTTTATGTTTATATCGGTAGCATGGACTATATACATCCTTTAAGTCTAAATTAAGACTTATGTAACATGTTCTAGATTGAGACCTTTATGCCTTTGTAACCTAAAAACCTATGTATACATCTTAGGTTCATTGCAAGTATAATTTGGATCTATGTTAAGTATCGTTTGGGTTACATAAACTATGTAAGTTTTATGTTGAAATAGGGTTTATGATTAGATGTTAAAATTGGACATTTTGGTGAATATACAACATGATAGTTTTGTGATTGACATTATGCCAAGTTGAACATGTTTAAACCCAAGTTTGTATAAACCAAAACCTTGCCATTTCATATGACACCTCTTCAGTTATATGCCTATCTAAATTGCAAGTTCACACGACCCATTGCTTACGTTAGTTGAATCGCTAAATTGCAAGTTCATGCGCCACACACCGTTTTGTATTGTAAAATATTACATGTTCTTGATTTCCCCTTTTCTCATGTTTATAAAGTTGGGCTGAATTGTGTCGAGCCCAACATTTGTTATAACGTTGCGAACGTACAAACGGGGGTAATAGCGTTGGGTGTAAAACATGAAAAAATGTATATGTTGGCATGTTTGGCACATGCCAACGACTGTGATATTTAACCGGTATGAATTATTATACCCAAGAATAAAGGACATGACATTTACATATAAAATTGAGAAATGATAAAATATGTAAATTTAGAAAATATGATATGCTTAATCCGAGGTTGGATTGAGTTGTGACGTAAATCTGCCCGGACCCGCCCGGCTGTCCAGTAGTCACAACAATACCTATCCAATGTGGGTGGTTAAGCATTGAGCCCAATAAGGACCCGAGGTTAGACTGAGCTACGGTGTAAACCTGCCCGGAACCAACCGGCACATCCAGTAACCGTAGCAATAACTGTCTAATGTGAGTGGTCGGTGCTTTAAGAGGCTAAGGACAGATGGTAGGGTTAGGTCAACTGAAAACACTTAACCAAATTCAACATGTTAACAAGAATTGATGGGTGAGGTTAGGTAAATGCAGACACTTAACCACTTAACATGTTTGACTAGAAAACCCTGGTAACGAGGGACCCGTTTCAGTAGTAACCCAAATTAGGTATCATGGTACCCTGAAACTAAGCAGGGTAGGGCACGATTACTGGGCTGATTGTAAGCGGTCAATAACGGCAATGTTGGGTGCACAGTGTGGGTTCTAACGGGGTGCGGGCGTGCACACACTCCGGAGCAGATAAACAGGGCACTGGGGGCACCAGTAGTATAACCTATGCCTTCTAGAAATTGTGTCGGGGCCGCCACCATGGGTCTTGATACACCCCATGGTGGGACCAGCATAGGTATCTACAATTCTTGGGGGACCCGTAAGACACATGTGCGTGTAGGAGCCGATCTTTAGAAAATCAAAAAGGATCACTTCACCCTCAGCATGGGGTGCCAGTTAGAATAAGTTCTAGTAGATGCAGAGATATAGTGTGGGTGCGATAGTATATTCGATTCTAGACTACACTCCCTTAGCTTATGATACTTTCCTGCTTTCAGTTTATATCTATCATGCCCTTTTTCTTATTCACATACTGAAGAGTCACTAGATTTACTCAGGCTTTATGTCTGACTCTATTTTCTTTTCGTCTCCTTTTCTTTCGTCCCCCCCCCCAGGTCCACAGGGAGAAAACAACCCAGCTTAGTCAGACTCTTTGCAAGCTTCAAGACCGTAGATGTATGGTTTGGATCTCTTTTGCTTGGATCATGGCTTTGGATATCACTGTGGGGATTTTGTTATTTTAATTATGTTTTTATGCTTCTTTAATAATGAAGACAGTATTGAGGATGTAATGTTTCTTTCTCTTGGAAGTATTATGAGATAATTATGGAAATGTTTTGTATGAACACGTATCTTGTGAAATAAAAGTCTGTTGGTTTTTTCGCTGCTTTTATATGTGTTTATATCTGTCTTGTGTTTATCTATGACTTTTACTTATAAACCTCCACCAAAATTAGGGCATTCCCTTTGTGAGTGACCCTAACGGAGGTGGGGTGTTTCACTTGGTATCAGAGCATAGGTTTACCAGATAAGATAAAAGTTTTTGAAATTGTTTTCAAAAGAAAATTTAAAGAAGCATTTTTCAAGAAAAAGTGTTATATTTAAAAAAAAAAAGCATAATCCCCCAAAGCCATGTGCACTATCTCTCTCTATCCTTCGTTTTGAATCTTTTCTTTCTGTTTCAGCATGTCTGGAGACCTTAACCTTCCAGAAGGAGTGCCGATACCCGGCTGGTTTAGGAGGTACTTAGAAGCAAGGGCCAATGGCGCGGGCCCTGCAGACATTCCTCCTCCAGTGGCAGCGGTTCCTCCTCCTCCTGCTCCTCCTCGTGGAAATGCCTTCGCAAAAACATGTAGAGACTTCAAGTCTATGGGTGGAAAAGACTTTTATGGGACATAATCCTTTGTAGGAGCAAGAACTGGCTAAAGGAGACCGAGGATCTGTTTGGCATCTTCGGAGTTGATGACAGGCAAAAGATACAGCTAGCAGAGTGGTTACTTAAAGATGAAGCTTCCTATTGGTGGGAGATCACTAATGCTCAGAGGGCAGTAGAAACATGGGAAGATTTCAGGATAAGGTTTGAGATGAAATTCCTTTCCCAAGCTGAAAGAAGCCTGCAAATGGAGAAGTTCCTAACTCTGAAACAGCGAAGTATGACAATCAGGGAGTACGTTAATCAGTTTAATCAGCTGGCCAAATTTGGGCTGGACATAGTAAACACCCAACATAAGAAGGCGCTTCGCTTCGTCAAAGGTTTGAATGAGCCACTACACAGCCTTGCTATGACCCATGTATCCACGGGAGCGACTTATGAAAGCTTGGTGGACATGGCGTTGCTACACGAGGAAGACAACGGCAGGAAAGAGACTAAAGTGGAAGAAAAGAAAGAGGGTTTACAGCCTAAGAAAACAGACTTCAAGAAAGGAGGGAAGAACAAAAAGTCCCGTGAGAGGAGGAAGTGCAATTTCTGTGGCATAGTTGGACATATAGAGAAAGACTGCCGAAAGAAGAAGGCGAAGATGGGTGGTTGCTACCATTACGGAGAGACTGGGCACCAAGCTAAGGACTGCCCAAAGAAGAGAGGGCAGGGACAGAAAGCCGGATCCACTTCAGGGGGTCAGGTTCATGCACTAGTGGCACCTCCACAGGAACGAGGTAGTAATATTTCTGTAGAAAGTGTAGTCTATCTTTATGATCATCCAGTTCGCACACTTTTTGATTCTGGCGCATCACACTCCTTTATTTCATCTGCTTTAGTAGAATCTCTGCATATAGACACTAGTATGGTAGAGGATCCCTTAGTAGTTTCAAATCCAATTGGGGGCTCCGCTTACTTGTCAATGGTTTGTTTGGGTTTGAAAATCTCTATTCTCAGCGTTGAGTTTAGTTGTAACGCCTTTGTTTTGGGCTTCTCGGGATATGGTTTGATCTTAGGCATGGACTGGTTATCCAGTAATGGTGTCATTCTTGATTGTGAGAAAAGAGTATTTAGACTCTTGACTCGGCTTGGTAACACTCTAGAAATTTCTTCTAATCCCTTGAATGTTGTTATGCTTAGTTATCTAGAGTCGCTTGATGCTTCTGATGAGAATTTGCAGTCAGTTAGAGTAGTCCGGGAATATCCGGATGTCTTTGAGGAGGTGAAGGGCTTACCTCCGAGGCAGGAAATAGACTTCCGCATATATCTTGTGGATAATGCAAAGCCTATAGCTTTACCTGTCAGACATATGGCTCCAAAGGAGAGAAAGGAGCTCAGTAAGCAGGTTAAAGAACTTCTCGAAAAGGGGTTCATTAGACGGAGCATTTCGGAATGGGGTGCTCCAGTGGTGTTCACAACCAAAGCGGACGGTTCGCTTCGCCTTTGCGTCGACTATAGGGAGTTAAACAAATTGACCAAGAAAAATAGGCACCCTCTTCCCCGAATCGACGATTTGTTTGATCAACTTGTAGGTGCGTCGGTCTTCTCCCAACTTGATCTGGCATCTGGGTTCCATCAGCTAAGAGTAGCTGAAGACAGCATTGATAAAACGGCATTCAGAACCCCAGACGGTTTCTTCGAGTGGCTTGTCATGCCTTTTGGCTTGACAAACGCACCTGCTTATTTCGTAGACCTAATGAGCAGGGTATTCAGAGAATTCCTCAATAAATTCGTGGTGGTCTAAGTAGATGATATCTTGATCTTCTCAAAAAATGAGGAAGAACATGCTCAGCATCTGAACGAAATCATGGAAACTCTTCGAGTTCATCAGCTAAAAGCCAAATTCTCCAAGTGCCACTTTTGGAGAAAAGAAGTAAGATTTCTTGGGCATGTGTATCCAAAGAAGGGTTGGCCGTGGACCCCGCGAAAGTTGTTGCGGTGCAAGACTGGAAGGCACCAAGAAACGCAACCGAAGTCCGAAGTTTTCTAGGGCTAGCAGGTTTCTACCGTAAGTTCATTAGGAATTTTGCAAAGATCTCAACTCCACTCACAAGGCTAACAAAGAAGAATCTAGCGTTCGCGTGGGACTTGGATTGCGAGTTTGCTTTCCAACGCTTGAAAAGGGCTTTTACAACAGCCCCAGTTCTGACTCTGCCAGATGGAAGCAAGATGTTCACAGTATACACGGATGCATGCGGGACGGGGTTAGGCGTTGTTCTAATGCAAGAAGGAAGGGTAGTAGCTTATGGTGGAAGACAATTGAAAGTTCATGAAAAGAACTACCCAACCCACGATCTTGAGTTGGCCGCCATCGTCTTTGCACTTAAGTCTTGGCGCCATTATCTCCTAGGTGAGAAGTTCGAATTATACACTGACCATAAATCATTGAAATATCTCTTCTCGCAGAAGGATCTTAACTTGAGGCAGCAAAGGTGGATGAAGTTTCTTGCCTCGTATGATTTTGAAATTTCCTATACTCCCGGCAAAGGCAACGTAGTGGTAGACGCGTTGAGCCGAAAGAAACTGACCCTAAGCCCGCTCTTTGTAGAAAGACAAAGCTTGGAGTATATAGCCAGTTTTAACTTTAGGCCCTCCTCTGATTTTGTACCGGGTTTGTTAACATCTCTCGAAGTACGCCCCACTCTTTTGGATACAATAGGGACTGCACAACGTGAAGACCCTCAGCTAGTTGAAGTGGTTGATAAGCTAATTAGGGGTGAGATTTCTAGTCACCTCAATAGGTACTCTATCGATGATAAAGGCTGGCTGAGACACGATGGAAGACTATGCGTCCCACAAACAAGGGAGTTGGTAAAGAAGGTTCTTGAGGAGGCACATCATTCCAAGATGACAATACACCCAGGCAGAGATAAAATGTACAAGGACATAAAGAGAGTTTTCTTTTGGAGCGGCATGAAGAAGGATGTGGCAGATTTTGTTTCTAAATGTATAATATGCCAACAGGTCAAGGCGGAACAGAAAAAACCTGGAGGACTGCTTCACCCCCTAGAGGTCCCACAGTGGAAGTGGGATAGCATTTCAATGGACTTCGTTGATGGGCTGCCTAGGTCAAGAAGGGGGAATACTAGCATTTGAGTAATAGTGGATAGGCTTATAAAAAGCGCCCATTTTTTACCTGTCAAGAGTAGAAGGACTACCTCATCTTTAGCGTCTCTTTACCTTAAGGAGATAGTTCGACTCCATGGGATACCCTTCAGCATTGTTAGTGACCGAGACCCAATCTTCACAAGCGAGTTTTGGCGGAGTCTGCAAGAAGCCGTAGGCACACAGTTATGTTTGAGCACGACCTATCACCCCCAAATCGATGGCCAGACAGAAAGGGTGAATAGAGTTTTAGAGGATCTTTTGAGACTTTGCGTTCTTGACTTTGGAGGGACATGGGAGGATCATCTTCCTTTGGTAGAATTCGCCTACAACAACAGCTACCAAGCCACCATCGGTATGGCGCCCTTCGAAGCTCTGTATGGAAGACCTGCAGATCACCAACTTGTTGGTGGGAGTCTACAGATAAAATTATACTTGGGCCGGACATGATTCGAGAGACTTCAGAGAAAGTGGACTTGATACGGAGAAGGATGAAGACAGCCCAAGAGAGACAAAAATCTTACGCCGACAAAAGAAGGACCGACCTTGAGTTTGAGGTTGGGGACAGGGTTTTCCTTAAGGTATCTCCTTTAAGGAACATCGTTCTCTTTGGATCCACTGGGAAGCTAGCACCCAGATTTGTAGGGCCGTTTCCTATCATCGAGAAGGTTGGGAAGATGGCCTATAGATTAGAGCTACCCGAGAGACTGGCCAGAGTTCACAACGTCTTTCATGTTTCTCACCTCCGGAAGTGTTTACATGAGTCTGCGGAAGTGGTGGAGCCTAGCATTCTAGAAGAAGCCGAGGTAGAACGTGAAGCAACTGTAAGAAGAGTTCCAACTCGCATCTTAGGAACTGAAGTGAAAAAGCTAAGCAATCGCGAAGTCAAACTCGTCAAAATTCTGTGGAGCGACGCCGAGGAAGACGCGACTTGGGAAACTGAGGACATAATACGCGCTGCCTACCCTTTTCTTTTTGAGGGTACATCTTTGATCTCTCTTTTTTCTTAAGTTATGCTTTATCTATCTTTTTAGGTATATCTCCTTGGTCCTTTTCCTAAATCCTTAGGTAGAAACCAATTGGATGCAAACATGTATTTGAAAACATGTTATGGATGATGGCTGCAAGTGGTTGCTAGTGATTGCTAGTGGATGCATATACACACACACCCTAGGTTTTAGATCGGCTCAGTCACTTCATATTTCATATGCATATATGTATTCTCATTTGTACATGGTTGAAACTTGATACGCTGTCATATGGTTATCGCATTTGTATGAATAGTTGAGCACTCATGTAGAATTATGAGTAGGAAAAATTTGCATACATAATAGATTCATGACACTTACATGATTCGCATTAAGGAGGTCAACTGAATCAGTATACCGCATGATTTCTGCATTAGATAAGGACATATACACACACTGTGCATATGATCATGAATCATTAGAACTCTTTAAGGACAATGGACACCTGTGTTTGTTGGTTGAGTAGATGGACGATTGGATGATAGGATATACATTCTTCCTAACTTGAAGATTTCGGGGACGAAATCCTTTTAAGAGGGGGAGAATGTAACACCCCAAAAATTCTATAACGTTAAACTTCATAAATTAAAGTATAATTAATTCTAAATGAAAGTATTAAGGGAAACGGGTTATGCCGTTGCGTTCGTCTCAGAATTCTGCTTGAGATAGAGTCCGAGTTTGCGTGAATCGGACTCCGTATGGAGTTATGACCTTCGGAAGTTTCATAATTAAATTTAAAATTCAAAACAGCTCTGTTCAAATTCAAAATTCGAAAAACGGACTCAAACTGGGCTGGGCGGGAAAATTCCCGCCCAGTGACCAGGTCGACCATAGGGTCGACCATGGTGTCGACCTGGTCACCCCAGGTCGACCATGGTGTCGACCTGCTAGTCGACCTACCTGGTCGACCTGGCTGGCAGGGTCTGGCTCTGGCTCGAATTTCTATGGCTCGATGTGTCATTCAGGCTGACGTGTCACCTCCTAATTGGCTTTGTTGGACTTTGTATGGTTTGGATTCCTCCTGTCTTCATCTGACGGCTCTAAATAATCTGAAAACTCTATAAATACACCCTAAGTCTCAACTAAAATTCACAAAAAAAATAAGATCGGAGTCGTCATGCTGCCGGGAAGGAATTTAGCGTAGCCGTCAAGAGAGAGGAGCTTAGAGACAAATCAAATTAAGAGGAAAACTAAAGCTTCATCAATGCAACTTTGCTACCCAAAGGAGAGCACCTCCAAATCAGAATACAGAAATCAGAAAACAAGAATTCATCACACGGTGTAAGTATAGTGATCTTTCAGAATATGAATAGAAACTGTGACGTGATTCGATGTAAATGAAAATAGAATTGTGTTATTATAATGATGTAAATTCTGTGTATTGTAATGATTCTATCCTGATGTGTGTATTGATAATTGTGGCATAAATTGATTGATGCAAGCCTATTGGACATTCGTATATGAAAATAATAGCACTTGCAAGTTTGTGGCAAAAACTAGAATTTGATTCCTTTATGTTTATGTCGGTAGCATGGACTATATACATCCTTTTAGTCTAAATTAAGACTTATGTAACATGTTCTAGATTGAGACCTTTATGCCTTTGTAACCTAAAAACCTATGTATACATCTTAGGTTCATTGCAAGTATAATTTGGATCTATGTTAAGTATCGTTTGGGTTACATAAACTATGTAAGTTTTATGTTGAAATAGGGTTTATGATTAGATGTTAAAATTGGACATTTTGGTGAATATACAACATGCTAGTTTTGTGATTGACATTATGCCAAGTTGAACATGTTTAAACCCAAGTTTGTATAAACCAAAACCTTGCCATTTCATATGACACCTCTTTAGTTATATGCATATCTAAATTGCAAGTTCACACGACCCATTGCTTATGTTAGTTGAATCGCTAAATTGCAAGTTCATGCGCCACACACCTTTTTGTATTGTAAAATATTACATGTTCTAACAAGAAGTTGATTTAGAAGAAAATGGCGGACATCTTATCTTTTCCTTCTCAGAACGGATCTCGCTCAACTCTTCCTTCATTTTCTTTAAATGGATTTCGCCCTAATTCTCAAAATCAGTCGAACAAATCGTTCGTGAAAAGGAAAAAGGCAATTTTTACCTCTCGTCCTGATTTGGTTTCTGTTAGATTTCGGAAGCGCTGCTTTCGATGTGGAGATTACAATCATTTTGCGAGAAATTGTGTGGAGCAGAATAGTGGTTTATTGGGGCATCGAAACAGAAATAACTCAGATGGAGTTACTGGACAAAATCGATTAAAGGTCCACGAATCACAGATGTTGAGACCTGGTATGATTTTATTAAAGCGTTTTATCAATCTTGATGAACAACTTAAAATTGTTAAAAAATGCCAAGATCTTGGAAGTGGGGTTGGAGGATTCTATAGGCCAGGCTATGAAAATGGTGCAATGATGAATTTGTTCATGATGTGTTTGGGAAAAAGCTGGAACCCACAATCTCGAATTTATGAGGAAAGGCGAGAAATTGATGGTTCTATACCTCCAAGAATCCCAAAGGATTTCAAACAGAAGGTTTGTGAATCTATGGATTTTGCGCATAAGGTATTGGTAGACAAAGGTGGAAAACCAGATGATCTTCCAGCCATGAGTCCTGACGTCTATATTATCAACTACTACAATCGAGATGGAAAATTGGGAATGCACCAGGACAAGGATGAAAGTAAGGAAAGCTTGGCTCTTGGTCTCCCCGTAGTATCTATATCGATAGGCGACGCAGCCGAGTTTGTGTATAGAGACGAAGATAGTTCAGTCAGGAACATTATTCTAGAATCTGGCGATGTCCTGTTATTTGGTGGCAAATCGAGAGGGATTTTCCATGGCATTTCAGGTATTTTCAATAATTCGGCTCCAGTTGAGATTATAAACAAGACAAACATGAATGGGGGAAGATTAAACTTGACTTTTAGGCAGTGTGAAGTCTCACAGAGCAATTCTTCTATTGCTGTAAGTAACTCAACCTTCAATCGTTCGTTTGCGGATATTGTGAGGCTACCTATGTTAAATATGCCTAAAGTCAAGGCTATAAAATTCCGAAATATTGAGGGAACCAGAGTTTGCTATCGTTGTGGGGGTTCGAATCATTTAGCAAGGGAATGCAGAAATGGGCTGAAATGCTTTAATTGTGGGGGTATTGGACATCGCAAGTCTAGTTGTACAATGAGATATACTGGAAATTCGGAGTGGGATCTGATGCATTTCAACTGTTCGAAGATAAGTCTGTACATTTTACAGCTCCTTGACCTTTATGCACGAGACTTTCAGGGTTGTTTAAACAGTGGTGCTTACTTGTTGTTGATGTTGTGTTGGAACCTTGAAGGGATGGTAGATGGATTACTTTGGGATAAGACAGAAAATAAAGGGACGGTTACCCTCCGCTACCAAAGCCGATGAATAGGAAAGAACACACTTTTTCTTTCAGTCTGACTTGGGTCAAGCTTTGGAGGTTATTCTCTGATCATTATTCTAGCAAATATATGAGGGCAATTAGAATATTGGAAAGGATCCTGGAGCACTTCGACGTCTTGAATACTGTCATCATTCATGATTTCAGGGACGTAGACTGTATCAATACTACTACCAGAGTATATTCAGATCACGGTGGGATGGTGGAAAAATCCAAGGCAGTGGAAGATATGAGTCTAATAATGTTTAATGCAGAAAAGGAGGGGATCTGTTTTGAAGGTGAAAGGATGCAGGGTTTTGTTTCATATTGGGACTCGTGTAGTGATCCAATGATTTTGGATCCGTCTGTAATGAATTGCATGGGACTCAGTTGTTTTTCATTGACTGTTGATGATTGTGATGGTGGCAAGTTTGATAAGGGTGATGTTGTGGGGATAGAGGTGGATGAAAATGTCAGTGGTAATGTTAGTCAAGTGGGTGATTCGGGGAGGATGCCTTCTAGCGTGTCAGAGAAAGTGATTGTGAATGAATGGTCAGTGGCTAACGACGTGACGCTGTCGAACAGTTTTGAAGCTCTTGCTGATGACGTGGATGGTCTGGTATTGAGGAATGAGGCTTTGGATGACATTGAAATTGAGGGTGGTCCGAGGTCCAATAAGTTTGGGGTAAAGTCAGTCATGCAATCTCGACATCATTGTGATTTCATCAGTGATTTTTCTGGGGACTTAACTATTGAGGCTATATGTCGGGATGAGGATCAGTGTGATTATATCATTTCTTATGGAAATAACTCTATTTCGGTTGTGGTTAGCAAAAAGTTTGTGAAATTTCTATGTTTATATTTGCGCCCGAATTATGGCATTTCTGGTTGGATAGAAGAATATTTACGAAGGATGTTTGATAATATTGTGGATGTGCTCACATTGAGCAGAGATGATATGAAGGAGACTAGTGTGGTTTTTTCTGAGAGTAGGGTGGATACCATGATTGAGCCTAGTGGGGGTTGTTTTCATAGCAGTGATGATCCTTCTTCTTCGGCATGGAGGAGGAGATGTAGGAAGATTGTTCCTAGTTCGGGTTTTATTCGTCGTAGTGCTAGGCTCAGATCTAGCTCTTCTTCTCGAGGTAGGTCCCAGAGTCCGTGTGCTAGTGATAGCAGTTCGGTTATGGGCTCAGGTATGATTTCTATTTACGGTAGTGACTATTCTCCTTATGCTCTTGGTAGCCTTTCATCTTCTCAGCTATTTCAGCTCGATAATGATACAACATTTATTTTCTCGGATATTGAGTTAGATTCCGAGTTTATTAGGAGTAGGGAATTAGAGAGAGTTTCTTCTATGTCTAGATGAGGATTGTCAGTTGGAATATTAGGGGTTTAAATGTACCTAAAAAATGTGCTAAGGTTAGGTCTTTTCTCATTGATCATCATATTGATATTGTATTATTGCAAGAGACAAAAATTGAAAACCCTGATTTTAGTTTTTATGCTACTTTAGGTGGGTCTCATTTCCGTAATTGGGCTTGTTTACCAGCTATTGGTACCGCTGGGGGGATTATGATAGGTTGGAAAGAAAATCAGTATAGATGTGTACAGGAATTTCCTAAACTGCATTCATTACACATTATATTAGATTCACTTATAGATAATTCTTCACTAGGTATTACTAATGTGTATGCCCCGCACACTAGGACTGAGAGGAGACGTTTGTGGGAAGAATGTTCGGAATTTAGGAGTCTTGCCCCCAATATGTGGATTGTAGGGGGCGATTTTAATGTTACTAGGTTTTTAGGTGAGAGATCTCCTAGAGAGGGTGATTTTGCTGATATGGAAGAATTCAATGACTTTATTCTTGATAATAATTTGATAGAGATTCTGCTTAGTAATAGATCTTATACTTGGTCTAGGTCTAATATTAGTGATGGTCCGTCTTTTGCATTGTTAGATAATTTTTTTATAAGTACGGAGGTTGATGAAAGATTCCCAATCTGTAAAGTAAAAAGGCTACCTTTTTTATATTCGGACCATTGTCCTTTAATTCTTACGTGTGATTCGAACATGTTAATTAGTAACAGTTTCAAATTTGAACGAATGTGGTTACTAGATGTCAGTTTTATTAAACTTGTTATTATAAAGTGGAATTCGTTATTCTATTTTAATAATTTGTATAATGGCAATTCGGCAAAGATTTTTGTGGCAAAACTTGGTAAATTAAGATTCTTTCTTAAGAGGTGGAATTAATATGTGTTTGGTAATGTTAGAATTAAAAAAGATAAGATTTAATGTGAGATGTTAGATTTAGATAAGTTAAGTGAATCTAGGTCTCTTAATCTAGGTGAGAGAGATAGGCTTTATAACCTCAGAAATGATTTCAACTTGATTTTGGAAAAAGAAGAAATAATGTGGAAGCAAATGTCACGGGTGCAATGGATTAAGGAAGGGGATAATAACACGAAATTTTTTCATAGTATAGCTAATAAGAGGAGACGAGATAACTTTATTCATTCTATTTTTTTGAATAATGAGGAATTGACTGTTCAGCGTGATTTAAACGAAGCATTCACCAATTATTACAAGCAAATTTTCGGGACTAGGATAATGAGAAGAATTAATGTTAACTGGAAAGACATATATCCTACTGATGCAAGGGGAGAATTAGTAGATTTAGATAAACCATTTTCAGAACAGGAGATTTGGAAGGCAATTTGTAATATGCCTAGTGACAAAGCTCCGGGGCCTGATGGTTTTTCTGTTTTATTTTACAAACAATTTTGGGAGGTCCTGAAATCTGATGTAGTGAATTTATTTAATGATTTTTATAGCGGGGATTTATGCCTTGGTAACTTTAATTTTGCTAATGTTATACTTATTAAGAAGAGAGAGGGTGCAAATTTTTTAAAGGATCTTAGGCCTATTTCTTTGATAAATGTATCTGTTAAGATCATTTCTAAAGTTCTTGCTAACAGGTTAAGTGGGAAGATGAATGATCTTATAGATCATTCACAAACTGCCTTTATTAAAGGTAGGCAAATAGTTGATGGAGTGGCAGCGGTTCAGGAATACATTAATGTGTGTGTCAAAAATAATTTTCCATGTACTATTCTGAAATTAGACTTTGAGAAAGCTTTTGACTCTATTGACTGGGATTATATTTGTGATGTATGTTTAGCTAGAGGCTTTAGTGTTAGGTGGATAAACTGGATCATGCTTTTACTTAGATCGGGAAGTTCTAATATTGTCGTAAATGGGGTTATGGGTAAGAAGATTCAATCTAAGAGGGGTCTTAGACAAGGGGATCCCTTGTCACCTCTTTTATTTAATTTAGCAGTTGACGTTTTTTCTAGAATCATTAAGCGAGCTGGGAGTATAAGTGTGTTGGGATATGTTGGTAATGAAGTTTTTAACAATGAATTATCTGTTCTTCAATTTGCGGATGATACTTTATTATTTTCTTCTCATCTACCAAAACACGTTATTGCTCTTAAGTTTATTCTATACTGTTTTGAGATGTTATCAGGTCTTAGAATTAATTTTGATAAGAGTTCTGTTATGGTCATTAATGATTCTGATAATGTGGAGGCTTTGGTTGCTAATACCTTAAACTGTTCTGTCATGAATTTTCCTTTCGATTATTTAGGTTTTAAGATTAGGCCGTCAAAATTAAAGACGGAGGATTGGTTAGTTATAATTGATAAGATTAATTGTCGTTTATCTAGTTGGAATAATAGATTCTTGTCTATAGCAGGTAGATTAGTCTTGGTTAATTTAGTACTATCGGCTATCCCTATGTATTGGATGTCAATGAATAGATTTCCTCAATGGGTTATTGATAGGATTGATAGAATTAGACGTAATTACCTATGGGGAGGGGGGTAGAGATCCTATTTGTAGGGGTTTTCAATGCTTAGTAAATTGGGAGGTTTGTTGTAAGCCCAAGAAAGATGGGGGTTTGGGGATAATTAATTTAACTAATTTTAATTCTTCCTTATTAGCCAAATGGTTGTGGAAATTTAGGGCAAATGAAGTTTCTACTACGTGGAAAATTATTATTTCAAAATTTTATTAGTCAGGAGGAGAATTAATTGTTGGATCTAGTGGTAGCTGGTATAATAGATTATCTTACTTTTGGAAGTCAGTATTAAAGTGTTATGATTTCTTTAACTTAGGCTACAAGGTAACTGTTCATTCTGGTAATTCGACTTACTTTTGGCATGATAGATGGATTTCTCGTTTACCTCTTAAAATAGAATTCAAGGAGCTCTTTAATAATTGTAGATTTAAAAATGCATTGATAAAAGATATCTATAAAAGAGATCTAGATCCTCCTTGGGAGTTTTCTTTCGATAATATACTAGAAGGGGGGATGATAAGACAATTAGCTTTACTTTATGCTAGGCTTTCATTATATCACATTGATGAGAGTATGGACTTTATTAGTTGGGGTATGGATAAAAGTCAAGTTTATTCGGTTAGTTCCATGTATAACTTTATAAATTTTTCGGGTATCTCTTTTCGATCTTTTAAATTTATTTGGAAATCAAATTCTCCCCCTAAAGCTAAATTTTTAATGTGGTTAATAGTTCACAAGAAACTTAATACTGTGGAGTTACTCAAAAGGAAGAATATCATCTTTGACGTTAAGTGTTATTTTTCCAATAGTATATATGAGGATGTGGATCATTTATTTTTCGATTGCAATATCACAAACTACATACTTAGTATGGTATTACGGCTATTTGTTTTTGATTATCACTATTCTTTTAATTGTTGTGCTGATTATTGGGACTCATATAGATTTGCGTTCAATGCTAGCAATAGATACATTTTAGATTCTTTAGTCACTATCGTATGCTGGTTTATTTGGTCTGAGAGGAATCAGAGATCTTTTAATTCTACTGCAGTTTCTACGGATAATTTAATCATTAAAATAGTTTATTATTGCTTGAATTGGATGTCTAATTCTCATTATAAGTTTTTTTGGAAATCAGGCTTTGAGAATTTATTGATTAAGGTTAGACTGAATTTGCATCTATTTATTAGAATTAACAGGTTTTTTTGTAATAGGTATCGTATTGGTTGTTAATTTCTTTTATTAGTTTTTATTGTGTTCTCCTTTACACATATATGTATGGCAATTAAATATGTATGATTGTATAAATATATATATATATATATACTTATAGTATATATGTATATATTCTCACACATATAAATTGTCATACATATATCTGTAACAAATTACTAATAGTTTGTTGAGCTTTTTGCAGATGCAGGTTGATGATATAGAAGAAGTGTATTGTGGTCAGTTGGGTGGACCAGTAGCAGTTTTGTTTCTACGAGGATTGCCGTTTGGTTTTATCATTTGGGTTTATTGTTAGAGTGTATGTTTGGTGTTGTATCTCTTTTTTATCATATAGAGAGTATGGGTTATTGTATTGGAGTAGATATACTTCAATATCGGGTGGTGGCTTTGCCGGAATTCGATATTGCAGTAGATGGGCGGTGGTTTATCCAGAGCACATCTATCTACAATCCTTACATCCCTTGAGCTTTGTTGTTTCTATATGGTTTCCTTATGTTTCATAGTCTGACTCTGTATCATTGGTTTTATATATATATATATATATATATATATATATATATATATATGTGCTCTCTTCTTATCAGAAGATCACACATTTTTTGTCAAAAAAAAAAGAAAAATATTACATGTTCTTGATTTCCCCTTTTCTCATGTTTATAAAGTTGGGCTGAATTGTGTCGAGCCCAACATTTGTTATAACGTTGCGAACGTACAAACGGGGCTAATAGCATTGGGTGTCAAACATGAAAAAATGTATATGTTGGCATGTTTGGCACATGCCAACGACTGTGACATTTAACCGGTATGAATTATTATACCCAAGAATAAAGGACATGACATTTACATATAAAATTGAAAAATGATAAAATATGTAAATTTAGAAAATACGATATGCTTAATCCGAGGTTGGATTGAGTTGTGACGTAAATCTGCCCGGACCCGCCCGGCTGTCCAGTAGTCACAACAATACCTATCCAATGTGGGTGGTTAAGCATTGAGCCCAATAAGGACTCGAGGTTAGACTGAGCTACGGTGTAAACCTGCCCGGAACCAACCGGCACATCCAGTAACCGTAGCAATAACTGTCTAATGTGAGTGGTCGGTGCTTTAAGAGGCTAAGGACAGATGGTAGGGTTAAGTCAACTGAAAACACTTAACCAAATTCAACATATTAACAAGAATTATGGGTAAGGTTAGGTAAATGCAGAAACTTAACCACTTAACATGTTTGACTAGAAAACCCTGGTAACGAGGGACCCGTTTCAGCAGTAACCCAAATTAGGTATCATGGTACCCTGAAACTAGGCAGGGTGGGGCACGATTACTGGGCTGATTGTAAGCGGTCAATAACGGCAATGTTGGATGCACAGTGTGGGTTCTAACGAGGTGCGGGCGTGCACACACTCCGGAGCAGACAAACAGGGCACTGGGGGCACCAGTAGTATAACCTATGCCTTCTAGAAATTGTGTCGGGGCCGCCACCATGGGTCTTGATACACCCCATGGTGGGACCAGCATAGGTATCTACAATTCTTGGAGGAGCCGTAAGACACATGTGCGTGTAGGAGCCGATCTTTAGAAAATCAAAAAGGATCACTTCACCCTCAGCATGGGGTGCCAGTTAGAATAAGTTCTAGTAGATGCAGAGATATAGTGTGGGTGCGATAGTATATTCGATTCTAGACTACACTCCCTTAGCTTATGATGCTTTCCTGTTTTCAGTTTATATCTATCATGCCCTTTTTCTTATTCACATACTGAAGAGTCACTAGGTTTACTCAGGCTTTATGTCTGACTCTATTTTCTTTTCGTCTCCTTTTCTTCCGCCCCCCCCCCCCAAGGTCCACAGGGAGGAAACAACCCAGCTTAGTCAGACTCTTTGCAAGCTTCAAGACCGTAGACGTATGGTTTGGATCTCTTTTGCTTGGATCATGGCTTTGGATATCACTATGGGGATTTTGTTATTTTAATTATGTTTTTATGCTTCTTTAATAATCAAGACAGTATTGAGGATGTAATGTTTCTTTCTCTTGGAAGTATTATGAGACAATTATGGAAATGTTTTGTATGAACACGTATCTTGTGAAATAAAAGTCTGTTGGTTTTTCCGCTGCTTATATATGTGTTTATATCTGTCTTGTGTTTATCTATGACTTTTACTTATAAACCTCCACCAAAATTAGGGCATTCCCTTTATGAGTGAACCTAACGGAGGTGGGGTGTTTCAGGTACATGTTTACTAATTTATTTGGTTTGGATGATTTTATGAGCCGATTGACTTTTTCTTTTTCTTTTCGAGATGAGAGGGCCTGTGTGGCGGTTTGGGGATTTTCCACGTGCTCCCATACAAAAGAGGTTATGGCGAAATTTTTCGAAAATTTAGGGTATTAGCCAAATTTTTGAAAAATTAGGAATTCTTAGAAACTGAAAAGTTGAAGAATGAAAGCCAAACTGAAAGTTGAGTTGGTTAGTAAAACAACTTTTAGCTCCATTCCTTTTCGAGGACGAAATTTTTTTAAGTGGGGGAGATTGTAACAACCTGGAAAATCAGAACCAATTTAAAATTTTTATTTTGGCAATTTTGATGAATTTTGAATATTTAAAATGGTTTATTTTAAATAATAACGACGAGAAATTTATTTTTTGAATAGATTAGAACGTATATATTTATTTGAATCGACGTTAGAATATAAATATTTATTTTGATTATAAAAGGAACTGAAAATGGCGCGGTAGTTTGAAAATTCGATTTCAAATTTCAAACGAATGTACAGGATTCAAAATAAACAGAATTTTAGCGAAACCAAAATATTGGAATCTATTTGAAAATATCTTTCCAATGAATCCGAAAAATTGAAATTTCATAGCGGGAATAAAAAATTACGCCTAATTGAAAATTCAGAATAGTAGCTATGGAAATATAGCCCTTAAAAATGAAGATTTTGCAAACGACCTCCGTTTTCGACGAAACCATTTTTGTTGGATCTGGAATGTCAAATTATTGCTAGAGTCCAAAATTCATAATTTTTGAAATCAATATGTGAGTGTGGCAAAAGAAAACGTGTTTTGTTAGTTTCAGTCAATTTGGATCGACCAGAAAATGACCATTTTTCAAAAGGTCTTCAAATTTGACGAAATTAGTTTCGTTAGGATTATCGTCAATACGAAGCAAAAAATAATTTTTCTGTAATTTTTAGGGTCCGTATGTGGCCCTAGTAAATTGAAATGTAAGTTGAAATTGAATATATACTGATTTAGATTTTAATTTAAATGAAAACCTGTCGAAACAACCGAACTGGCTTATGATACATATCTCATTGCATTCGGAATGAGGGTGATTAGTTATGCACGACAGTCGGTGAGCTCGATTTGGAGTTCGAATTAAAAAGTTGCTTTTTGGAATTTAAAATAATTAAATAATTAAATTTATGTATATATTACATAGGCCCCTTCCTTCCCTTACCACGGTCAAACCCAAAAAAAAAAAGAAACGACGAGGCCTCGTGCCCTATCCTCCTCCACGCCGCCACCGCGACGTACGCCGCCGCCGTTCCACGCCGGAGGAGCACCTCCGCACCCCCCAACTCCGGCGAGCCTCGCCCCCGCTCTTCCCCAATAACCCACGCGACCCCCCTATTCTCCCCCAAATCGAAAAATTCGAGCCAATTCTCCAGCGCTCCTCCGCCTGCTTCTCTCTCCTCCACGCCGCTGGCAGTCAGCGTTCCCCCTCCCCCCCTCGAACGCAGCGAGCCTCCTCCGCAAGTGAAGGTGAGTTTTTTTTAATATAAATTTAGTTTAATTAAATAAAAATCTTATTTTTAATGTGTAATAGCATGATTAAAATCAGTTTTTTCCTTATACTTAGTATTTAAAGACAAGATTTTTATTTGTTTAAAGACGAGATCTTAATTTGTTTAACGATAAGATTTTGTTAATAGAAAGATTAGATTTTTAAATTCAAAAAGATTAGATTTTTAAATTCAAAAAGATTAGATTATTATACATATGGAAGCGTAGTAAAAATTGGAACTTTCATATGTAGGAAGTGTAGAAAGTTTGAATTTTTGATATGAAGAAAGTTTGGATTTTTAATTTAGCGTTGTGATAAAAATGAGATTTTTATTACTAGAATAGCGATTAAAAATATGATTTTTATTTATTTAGAGTAATAAAAATATGATTTTTATTTATTTAGAGTAATAAAAATATGATTTTTATTATGAAGTTAGCGAAATAAAAATTAGATTTTTATGTATGAAGTAGCGGGTGAAAAATATGATTTTTATTATGAAGTTAGCAAAATAAAAATTAGATTTTTATTTATGAAGTAGCGGGTTAAAAATATGATTTTAGCTTATGAAGTTATTAATAAATATCAATCATGTAGGATATTGTGTTCGCTTAAGGTTGTAGTCGACGAGGTGTTATCTTCTTTGCTTTGAAAGAATGGCGGAGTGGATCCCAAAGGTGAGAACTTCTCACTTTAATTTATTTTCTACTTAGAAATATATACTAGGATGCAGACGGTGCTTAGCAACACTTGACACCCGTCGTCCACAGACCATGGACGACTTGTTTGTTTGTTTGATTGTGTTGTGAAAATTGATTGTGTGATGTGGAATGGAATAAATATTTTATAGTTAAAAATATATTTTTTAACATGTATACGAATTAAATAAATATTCATTTACAAATCGGACGATTTATTTATGTACACACATTTGACTGATATGGATTGGGACAATAAATTTTACACGTCGCCCAACTGCACAAATAAATCTGTGTTTGTTGTTTGAAAACCCCACACGAGTATTGGGATGATATTGGACATACACTAATCCCAATATTTAGTTGTATGTCAATCGATTGGTTGACAGACTGTTATAAGCGTTAAATATTTATATTTAATGCTTATACAGTGTAGAACGTACTCTGGATGATGGTTGACTGTGTTTGATTGTTGTTGTGTACATGTGTTGTATGAAATCCATATAAATCAAATTATATGGTAATTGACTGTGTCTGATTCCAGTTCAGAAAGAATGAATATTTTAAAATAATATTCAATAAAAGATCAAAATCTGATTTTGATGTCCGATTTGGGATGGACACGAATATATTTAAATATATAAAGCCGTGTTGATTAGACGTGCGCCATTTTGACGTGAACGACATTTATATCGATTTTATTCATTTTTATAATAAATATCGAAAAGGAATTGATTTCAAAATCTAATGTTTTGAAAACATTATCATTTATATATCGATGATATGGAATATTCAATTTTGATTTGAAATTGAATATGAAGTTGAAATCGTTTTGAAAATGAATTTAAAACGATTATAAAATACGTTTTGAATGGAAATCGACGAAATATATAATTTATATTATATATATTTAATGGCCTGAATAGAACGCGCCGCACCGCGGCATTTCGCGAATTTGGACCATTGACTTCGAACGGACATTACGGGAGATCCGACCGTCGGATTCTCCTAAAACCAGAACCATTGGGTTCGTATCGAAAAGAGCTTTCTAATGAATATGAGAGATTTGAAATCTAACGGTTGGATTTGGAATTATGTCCAAATCAAATTTGGAAAAGGTCGTTGTAAGTGCAGTTTGATGGCCGTTTATGGAAATCGACTGTACGGGCCTTGATTAAATTATTAAAAATATCAATAATTTGTGTAAAATCATAATAAATGACTTGGAAAGAATTGGGATGAAAAATTCCACATTTGAAAAGATAAAAATATATTTTCATCGAATTGAACTAGTTATGAACTAGAATTATAAATCCAATATTATATAAAAAAAATTGGATTTGAAATGGTTTTAAAAATAACCAGTATTTCCAATATATCAATCGGAATGGATTTGAATCGAAATTATCTTCGGAATATTTCGATATTGGATTCTATGATTAGACGGACATCGTGGAGGAATTTGGAAGGTATATATATCGTTATTCTAATGCGATATTTGTTGATTTCAGAATTTGATATTGAATATAAGCTAATATATTCTCTATTCAGAGCATTGTAATTAATATCAAATGGGATTTTGGGTTTGTTGTGAACGGTGTCTTCACTAACACTGTTCTTAAACCCAGTTGAGAAAAGATTAAATCTTTTAATTTAGATTGAATGAAGTATACCAATTAATATTTAATTGGAATTGAATTGAAATTGATTTTTGGGTTTATCGTGAACGGTGTTTTAAATAACGCTTGTTCTTTAACCCGATTAACAATGGAATGAGATTTTGGGTTTGTCGTGAATGATATCTTTAATAATACTATTCTTAAACCCAATGGAGTTAAGAAAATTAGAAACTAACTGGAGGTTAGCTAAGTTGAATGGTTTCCTGGGTATTGATCTGACGTTGGTTTCGACCTTCGGGGTTAATACTTAGGGAATTGTTCTCTTACTAATTTACGGTTAGAGACTGACAGAAAGTGAATTGGGCTTATTGTGCACTGTGTTTTTAACGACATTTGTTCTTTAACCCGACTTACAGTGAAATGTAATTTGGAAATTATAAATCTTTTTATTTAGATTTAACGTGAATTTTCCAAAGTAAAGGTTTTCCAATTTAATGTATTAAATTGGAATTGAATGGAATTCGATTTGGTAATAATCGAAATGAACTTCTGTGGAGGAAGACTGTTAATATATATGGAATTTAAAAGGCTGTCGTTATTCTATTTATATTATTAGTCGGATACGAAAATTGATATCGATTATATATTAATTTGTTTGTCCGTGAAGATTCCATAATTAATGGAATGGATTTGGGTTTATCGTGAACTGTGTTTTAAATGACATTAGTTCTTTAACCCAGTTAAATGCAGGATTACATGTCTGTCATTGTATTTCGAACTGTATGGTTACTCTGCTAAATACATATCTGTTTGGTGGCGGAGAATTTATTCTCTTGCTTAATACCCTTCTCTGAGACGTACGAGCTTAGAGATTATATATCGGTAGAAATCAATTGTACAGTGTAGATTGTCGATGCGGCATGTTTGTGTTTCCAAAGTTAAATAATCATTATTATTATTTTTGGGAAGATTAAAACTAAGTGGAGTTTTAATGAATCTTTAAATAGATTGAAATGGGAATTGATAGTTTAAATTATCAAATTTGGGAAATAATCGAGAATGGGGTATTACCAGTTTTGCTCCTAGCGATAGTTAAATCTTTAATTATATTTGAACGGGAAATGGTAATTAATTTTACCGATAAGAATGTGGTGTTAGTTATGGAGTATTACCAGTTTTGCTCCGTGGGATGAATAGGTTGGGATTGGGAAATTAAACAAGTGATTACTTCGGTAAGGTGCGCTACTCCCGACTAGTTTGGAAAACCGTAACATGATTTGAATTGACATCCAAAGGAAGATTAAAAATAAATTTTAAAGAATTTATCTTTGATAAAATTAATGGGAACCTTTCCCAAAGTATATGAATATTTGAATAAAAGAATATTCAGAATTGGAATGAGGCGTATGTTGTGTTTTTATAGCACTTGTTTATTATATACGCGAGTTATTCAGAAAGGCCGGGTTTATACCCATTCTGAATAACTGATTCGACGATAAGTCGACGATGAAGATGGTGGTTGAAGACCGGAGGTCTTCACATCGTTTGGATGGTTACTGATGTCTTGATTGGGCTGTACACCCAAGACAAGGTAATAAGTGGTGATCGTCGAGGGCCTCTCTCCTGTATTGGACATACGGGACGAGGGATAAGGTGCCTCCGGTTTCGTTCAGACCCAGATTGAACTTGTAAATGGATTGTGTGTCTGACATTGGATTTTATTCTGTGTTGATTGATTTCTATTAAATATATATATCTGTTTGGCAACGGAGAATTTTTTTCTCTTGCTTAACGCCATTCTCTGAGACGTACAAGCTCAGAGGCTATATATCGATAGATATCAGTCGCATGACATGAATTGCCTGTGTGGCATGCTGAGATGCAATGATCAAGGCTTTTGTTGAAAAGCAGAGTCTTGTGGTTGATGATCAAAGCACGTCTTTAATAACGCGTAGCTTTGTGTATAGCATTAATTCGCGAGCCTCACACCTCGGTATGAGTCAAAAACGGGATCGTGACTGCAGGGTGCACGACGTTTCTGTCTAGCTATGGGTGGTGTCAGCGTTTTACAAGCCCTGATATTTATATTATTTTTACCTATGTGGTTGTTGGAATGCGAGGCGCCTCAGATATATCAGTCTCTACGGAGCCGATGGATCGGTCTGACAAGACCGAGAAACGTGTGTTCAAGAATTACTAATCCTCAAACGTAAGGGAGGACCGGCCCTGAAGATCCAAGGGTTCACTACGGGGGATCCTGAGACATGTTCTAGAGTGTCGCGAATCGGTGAGGAGCCATCCCTTGCCTCGACTCATGACGGAAATCCAATTTCCAATATGTGACAATTCAGTTTTGATTGTAGAGCCTAGTATGGCGACATGATATATGGTGCCCATGCCGTCTAGGATTGATACATTTATATTTGAAGTTGTTTTGACACTATACACTTATAATAGTATCAAATGATTTGTTTTAAACGTACCAAGCTTGTTTGGCTATTATAAGGGAAAACCCTATCCTCCGGCTTGCGTTGCATTGTGTGATGGGACCTGGGTCTTATAATAGCTTCATTTTTCCAAAAAGCATTGCGTTGTTTATTCTATGCACTAGTATTCTTGGAAAGAAACCCGTTCCGTGTTATACGGCGTGGTCCCTTGGTTTGCTTTATTTTTAAAGTAATGATTAAATAACTGTTTTAGTTCTCACACCAGTCACATGACTGACCTGGAGTTTATTGTTTTAACTTAAACTCTGGGTTTCCTTATTTTCCACACGGGCAGCTATTAATTGGGTTTTGCAGATATTATATTCACAGGATCCTGATTTACAGTTGAAGCGATATTCGGAAAGCTCTGTATCCGTGTATTACTTTCAGTTGTGTTTCGTATTGTTTTTCCGGTACTATGTATTTAAATGTAATTTAAATCTATGATATTTATCAAATGTATGTTATTCATTCGTACTCTGTTATATCCTTGTATTCTGATGGAATTGTTGTAATAAGGAATGAAATGTTTTTCTGTTTGTGTTCTGATTCGTATTGTCCTCAAAGCAATCCGGGCTTTCCTTCACAGGGAAGTTCGGGTCGCCACATTTGGTATCAGAGCTTTGGTTTACAGAGCTCGAGAACAAGACGCATTAGAACCAAATGAAAGAATTCATCAGTGATTGGATTAATGATATCCAATAGGAATGACTCGTTAGAGATAGGATCAGTAGTATCCTAGAACGAGTGTGAAGAGTATATTTTTAAAATAAAAATGAAAACAAATTTTGTTTTGAAATTTAAATCGTATTATACGTATTTGAATATTTATTTTAAATTGATTTGGACAATCTAATATATAAAGATTTTGCATATACGCCTTGCAAACGTATATTCGAAGTTTTAATATACTGGATAGATATAGAATCACACTCTAGTCGCCCGGACACGATCCTGATGATGAAGTATACCATCACCAGTATTTATGTTCGAGTTTCGAAAGTGGGATATCTATATATTTCCAATTGACTGGTGTGAGAACCAAAACTAGATAGGAAATATTATTGTGATTTGTCACCAAAAAGACGATTTTTGAATATATATTAATGTTATGCATTTGAAAAGCTAATTCACAAATTGATTGTTGGTTGTGTTGTTTGATTATCAGTTTGATTTATAGAAATATTGGAATGATGCTTATTTAAACCCAATAGGAGAATGGATAGTAAATTTAGGCCAAATTGAACCAAATATTGAACTGTATTGAAAATTGTTTGGAATTGCTTGCATATACATGCATATACATTAAACAGGTCATAGCAAGGAGGCTAGATAAGAGGAATAAAATTGTATGCCCGACAAATAGGTACATGTTTACTAATTTATTGGGTTTGGATGGTTTTATGAGCCGATCGGCTAACCGCTTTTTCTTTTTGAGATGAGAGGGCCTGTGTGGCGGTTTGGGGATTTTCCCCATGCTCCCGTACAAAGGAGGTTATGGTGAAATTTTTCGAAAATTTAGGGTGTTAGCCAAATTTTTGAAAAACTAGGAATTCTTAGAAACTGAAAAGTTGAATAATGAAAGCCAAACTGAAAGTTGAGTTGGTTAGTTAAACAACTTTCAGCTCCGTTCCTTTTTTAGGACGAAAAGATTTTAAGTGGGGGAGATTGTAACAACTCGGAAAATCAGAACCAATTTAGAATTTTTATTTTGGCAATTTTGATGAATTTTGAATATTTAAAATGGTTTATTTTAAATAATAACGACGAGAAATTTATTTTGAATAGATTAGAACATATATATTTATTTGAATCGACGTTAGAATATAAATATTTATTTTGATTATAAAAGGAATTGAAAATGGCGCGGTAGTTTGAAAATTCGATTTCAAATTTCAAACGAATGGACAGGATTCAAAATAAATCGAATTTTAGCGAAACCAAAAATATTGGAATCTATTTGAAAATATCTTTCCAATGAATCCGAAAAATTGAAATTTCATAGTGGGAATAAAAAGTTACGCCCAGTTAAAAATTCAAAATAGTCGCTATGGAAATATAGCCCTTAAAATGGTGATTTTGCAAACGACCTCCGTTTTCGACGAAACCACTTTTGTTGGATCCAGAATGTCAAATTATTGCTAGATTCCAAAATTCATAATTTTTGAAATCAATATGTGAGCGTGGGAAAAGAAAACGTGTTTTTTCAGTTTTAGTCAATTTGGATTGACCAGAAAATGGCCATTTTTCAAACGGTCTTCAAATTTGACGAAATTAATTTTGTTAGGACTATCGTCAATACGAAGCTAGAAATGATTTTTCTGTAATTTTTAGGGTCCGTATGTGGCCCCAGTAAATTGAAATGTAAGTTGAAATTAAATATATAATGATTTAGACTTTAATTTAAATGAAAACCTATCGAAACAGCCGAACTGGCTTACGGTACATATCCCATTGCGTTCGTAATGGGGGGATTAGTTATGTACGACAGTCGGTGGGCTCGATTTGGAGATCGAATTAAAAAGTTGCTTTTTGGAATTTAAAATAATTAAATAATTAAATATATATATATTATATAAGCTCCTCCCCTTCCTTCCCTTACCACGGTCAAACCCAAATAAAAAAAAAGAAACAATGAGGCCTCGTGCCCTATCCTCCTCCACGCCGGAGGAGCACCTCCGCACCCCCCAACTCCGGCGAGCCTCGCCCCCCTCTCTTCCCCAATTAACCCACGCGACCCCCCTATTCTCCCCCAAATCGAAAAATGCAAGCCCAATTCCCAAGCGCTCCTCCGCCTGCTTCTCTCTCCTCCACGCCGTTGGCACTCAGCGTCCCCCTCTTCAAACGCAGCGAGCCTCCTCCGCAAGTGAAGGTGAGTTTTATATATATATAAATTTAGTTTAATTAAATAAAAATCTTATTTTTAATTTGTAATAGCATGATTAAAACCAGTTTTTTCCCTTATACTTAGTATTTAAAGACAAGATTTTTATTTGTTTAAAGTCGAGATCTTTATTTGTTTAAAGATTTGATTTTTATTTGTTTAACGATAAGATTTTGTAAATAAAAAGATTAGATTTTTAAATTCAAAAAGATTATATTTTTAAATTCAAAAAATTAGATTTTTAAATTCAAAAAGATTATATTACTATATATATGGAAGCGTAGTAAAAATTGGATCTTCCATATGTAGGAAGTGTAGAAAGTTTGAATTTTTAACATGAAGAAAGTTTGGATTTTTAATTTAGCATTGTGATAAAACTGAGATTTTTATTACTAGAATAGCGATTAAAAAAATGATTTTTATTTATTTAGAGTAATAAAAATATGATTTTTATTTATTTAGAGTAATTAAAATATGATTTTTATTATGAAGTTAGCGAAATAAAAATTAGATTTTTATATATGAAGTAGCGGGTTAAAAATATGATTTTTATTATGAAGTTAGCGAAATAGAAATTAGATTTTTATATATGAAGTAGCGGGTTAAAAATATGATTTTAGCTTATGAAGTTATTAATAAAAATCAATCATGTAGGATATCGTGTTCGCTTAAGGTTATAGTCGACGAGGTGTTATCTTCTTTGCTTTGAAAGAATGGCGGAGTGGATCCCAAAGGTGAGAACTCCTCACTTTAATTTATTTTCTACTTAGAAATATATATTAGGATGCAGACGGTGCTTAGCAGCACCCGACACCCGTCGTCCACAGACCATCGACGACTTGTTTGTTTGTTTGATAGTGTTGTGAAAATTGATTGTGTGATGTGGAATGGAATAAATATTTTACAGTTAAAAATATAATTTTTAACATGTATATGAATTAAATAAATATTCATTTACAAATCGGACGATTTATTTATGTACACACATTTGACTGATATTGATTGGGACGATAAATTTTACACATCGCCCAACTGCACAAATAAATCTGTGTTTGTTGTTTGAAAACCCCACCCGGGTATTAGGATGATATTGGACATACACTAGTCCCAATATTTAGTTGTATGTCAATCGATTGGTTGACAGACTGTTATAAGCGTTAAATATTTATATTTAATGCTTATACAGTGTAGAACGCACTCTGGATGATGGTTGACTGTGTTTAATTGTTGTTGTGTACATGTGTTGTATGAAATCCATATAAATCGAATTATATAGTAATCGACTGTGTCTGATTCCAGTTCAGAAAGAATGAATATTTTAAAATAACGAATATTTTAAAATAATGAATATTTTAAAATAATATTCAGTAAAAGATCAAGATCTGATTTTGATGTCCGATTTGGGATGGACACGAATATATTTAAATATATAAAGCCGTGTTGATTAGATGTGCGCCATTTTGACGTGAACGACATTTATATCGATTTTATTCATTTTTATAATGAATATCGAAAAGGAATTGATTTCAAAATCTAATGTTTTGAAAATATTATCATTTATATATCGATGATATGGAATATTCAATTTTGATTTGAAATTGAATATGAAGTTGAAATCGTTTTGAAAACGAATTTAAAACGATTATAAAATACGTTTTGAATGGAAATCGACGAAATAAATATATTATATATATAATGGCCTGAATAGAACGCGCCGTGCCGCGGCAGTTCGCGAATTTCGACCATTGACTTCGAACGGACATTACGGGAGATCTGACCGTCAGATTCTCCTAAAACCGGAACCATTGGGTTTGTATCGAAAAGAGCTTTCTAATGAATATGAGAGATTTGAAATCTAACGGTTGGATTTGGAATTATGTCCAAATCAAATTTGGAAAAGGTCACTGTAAGTGCAGTTCGATGGCCGTTTATGGAAATCGACTGTACGGGCCTTGATAAATTATTAAAAATATCAATAATTTGTGTAAAACCATAATAAATGATTTGGAAAGAATTGGGATGAAAAATTCCATATTTGAAAAGATAAAAATTTATTTTTATCGAAATAAACTAGTTATGAACTAGAATTATAAATCCAATATTTAAAAAAAAATGGATTTGAACTGGTTTTAAAAATAACCAGAATTTCCAATATATGAGTTGGAATGGATTTGAATCGAAATTATCTTCGGAATATTTCGGTATAGGATTCCGTGATTATACGGACATCGTGGAGGAATTTGGAAGGTATATATATATATTGTTATTCCAATACGATATTTGTTGATTTCAGAATATGATATTGAATATAAGCTGATATATTCTCTATTCAGAGCCTTGTATTTAATATCAAATGGGATTTTGGGTTTGTTGTGAACGGTGTCTTCACTAACACTGTTCTTAAACCTAATTGAGAAAAGATTAAATCTTTTTATTTAGATTGAATGAAGTATACCAATTAATATTTAATTGGAATTGAATTGAAATTGATTTTTGGGTTTATCGTGAACGGTGTTTTAAATAACGTTTGTTCTTTAACCCGATTAACAATGGAATGAGATTTTGGGTTTGTCGTGAATGGTATCTTTAATAATACTGTTTTTAAACCCAATGGAGTTAAGAAAATTAGAAACTAACTGGAGATTAGCTAAGTTGAATGGTTTCCTGGGTATTGATCTGATGTTGGTTCAGCCTTCGGGGTTAATACTTAGGGAATTGTTCTCTTACTAATTTACGGTTAGAGACTTATAGAATATGAATTGGGTTTATTGTGAACTGTGTTTTTAACGACATTTGTTCTTTAACCCGATTTAAGTGAAATGTGATTTGGAATTTATAAATCTTTTTATTTAGATTTAATGGGAATGTTACAAAGTAAAGGTTTTCCAATTTAATATATTAAATTGGAATTGAATGGAATTCGATTTGGTAATAATCGAATTGAACTTCTGTGGAGGAAGGCTGTTAATGTATATGGAATTTAAAAGGCTGTTGTTATTCCATTTATATTATTAGTCAGATATGGAAATTGATATCGATTATATATTGATTTGTTTGTTCGTGAAGATTCCATAATTAAGGGAATGGATTTGGGTTTATCGTGAACTGTGTTTTAAATGACATTAGTTCTTTAACCCAGTTAAATGCAGGATTACATGTCTGTCATTGTATTTCGAACTGTATGGTTGATATCTGCTAAATACATATCTGTTTGGTGACGGAGAATTTATTCTCTTGCTTAACACCCTTCTCTGAGATGTACGAGCTTAGAGGTTATATATTGGCAGAAATCAATAGTACGGTGTAGATTGTCGATGCAGCATATTTGTGTTTCCAAAGTTAAAAAATCATTAATAATGATTTTTGGAAGATTAAAACTAAGTGGAGTTTTAATGAATCTTTAATTAGATTGAAATGGGAATTGATAATTTAAATTATCAAATTTGGGAAATGATTGAGAATGGGGTATTACCAGTTTTGCTCCTAGCGATAGTTAAATCTTTAATTATATTTGAACGGGAAATGGTAATTAATTTTACCGATAAGAACGTGTTGTTAGTTATGGAGTATTACCAGTTTTGCTTCGTGGGATGAATAGGTTGGGATTGGGAAATTAAACAAATGATTACTTCGGTAAGGTGCGCTAATCTCGACAAGTTTAAAAAACCGTAACATGGTTTGAATTGACATCCAAAGGAAGATTAAAGAATAAGTTTTAAAGAATTTATCTTTGATAAAATTAATGGGAACGTTTCCCAAAGTATAAGAATATTTGGATAAAAGAATATTCAGAATTGGAATGAGGCGTATGTTGTGTTTTTATAGCACTTGTTTATTATATACGCGAGTTATTCAGAAAGGCCGTGTTTATACCCATTCTGAATAACTGATTCGACGATAAGTCGACGATGAAGACGGTGGTTGAAGACCTGAGGTCTTCACATCGTTTGGACGATTACTGATGTCTTAATTGGGCTATACACCCAAGACAAGGTAATAAGTGGTGATCGTGCAGACTACTTGGAGATTGACGGATATGCGAGGGCCTCTCTCCTGTATTGGACATACGGGACGAGGAATAAAGTGCCTCCGGTTTCGTTTAGACCCAGAATGAACTTGTAAATGGATTGTGTGTCTGACATTGGATTTTATTCTGTGTTGATTGATTTTTATTAAATATATATCTGTTTGGCGGCGGAGAATTTATTCTCTTACTTAACGCCCTTCTCTGAGACGTACGAGCTCAGAGGCTATATATCAATAGATATCAGTCGCATGGCATGAATTGCCTGTGTGGCATGCTGAGATGCAGTGATCAATGCTTTTGTTGAAAAGTAGAGTCTTATGGTTGATGATCAAAGCACGACTTTAATACAGCGTAGCTTTGTGTATAGCGTTAATTCGCGAGCCTGACACCTCGGTATGGGTCAAAAAGGGATCGTGACTGCAGGGAGTGCACGATGTTTCTGTCTAGCTATGGGTGGTGTCAGCGTCTTACAAGCCCCGACATTTATATTATTTTTACCTATGTGGTTGTTGGAATGCGAGACGCCTCGGATATATCGGTCTCTATGGAGCCGATGGATGGGTCCGATAAGACCGAGATACGTGTGTTCAGGAATAACTAATCCTCAAACGTAAGGGGGGACCAGCCCTGAAGATCCAAGGGTTCACTGCGGGCAATCCTGAGACATGTGCTAGAGTGTCTCGAATCGGTGAGGAGCCATCCCTTGCCTCAACTCATGACGGAAATCCAATTTCCAATACGTGACATTTTGGTTTTGATTGTAGAGCCTAGTATGGAGACATGATATATGGTACCCATGCCGTCTAGGATTGATACATTTATATTTGAAGTTGTTTTGACACTATACACTTATAATGGTATCAAATGATTTGTTTTAAACGTACCAAGCATGTTTGGCTATTATAAGGGAAAACCCCTATCCTCCGGCTTGCGTTGCATTGTGTGATGGGACCTGGGTCTTATAATAGCTTCATTTTCCCAAAAAGCATTGCGTTGTTTATTCTATGCACTATTATTCTTGGAAGGAAACCCGTTCCGTGTTATACGGCGTGGTCCCTTGATTTACTTTATTTTTAAAGTAGTGATTAAATAACTATTTTAGTTCTCACACCAGTCACATGACTAACCTGGAGTTTATTGTTTTAACCTAAACTATGGGTGCCCTTATTTTCCACACGGGCAGCTAGTAGTTGGGTTTTGCAGATATTATATTCACAGGATCCTGATTTACAGCTGAAGCGATATTCGGAAAGCTCTGTATCTGTGTATTACTTTCAGTTGTGTTTCGTATTGTTTTTCCGCTGCTATGTATTTAAATGTAATTTAAATCTATGATATTGATCAAATGTATGTTATTCATTCATACTCTGTTATATCCTTGTATTCTGATGGAATTGTTGTAATAAGCAATGAAATGTTCTTCTGTTTGTGTTCTGATTCGTCTTGTCCTCAAAGCAATCCGGGCTTTCCTTTACGGGGAAGTTCGGGTCGCCACAGAAGTTCTATATTTTTTTGAAGGAAAATGAAGTTCTATATTGAACTATCAAATTTATGGAAATATCTAAAATTAGCTGGAACTACTCAAAAGCTTTGTAAATGAAGACCTCATCTGGACATGGGTTATGTACGCATCATCCATCTATGAATATGAAATAGAAGGATGCAGAACCCATTTTTTTGACTAGTTGATCCTAATAATGTCATTTGTTATTCAAAAATTAACTTAAGTCCAGCCAACCCAAGGAATGAAAGAGCATGAACTTTTAAAAAAACAACAACGATACTATCAAACTCGTAAATTTTCTTCTCTTCTAAGTTCTTTTGCAGATTAAACTAGAAAAATTGCTTATACTTTGCAAGAAAATCATATGATGGGAGAAACAAAGGCAGCAGTTTATATAGTCTTTTGACCAATCCAATTGTACCCAGGCCCGGCCCTGGGCATAGGCGACCTAGGCGATCGCCTAGGGCCTCGGGTCCGGGAGGAGGAGGAGGAGGCAGGAGGGGGGCCTCGAAGTTTGGGTTTTCTGGGTACTGATTTTTCTTATTTGTTGCCTTGATTGTGAAATTGCTTTGCTATTGTGGTAGGACATGCTGCCTCCCTTCCCTGCAACCGGAGTTGAAGTCCCAGCTGCGCTTGCAGCAAGAAATTTTGCTTGCCTAATGTTAAGTTTTGCCTTCTTTGCCATTTTGAACAAAACTTTGGACTCAGAAGTTTTTGTTGGCCTAGGGCCCCAGTTCGCCCAGGGCCGACACTGATTGTTCCCCCCTCTTACTGTAGGTAACCAATACTACTCATATTTATGACTTTTGTTTCTTCAAGTCAAGTTTCACTACTTTTATCGTAAAACCATACATTTTCTTTCAGGTTAAATTACTGAAAAAGATATGTTATATGTTCTACCTGCATCATCTATTAATGGTTATTTTGGTCAAACATAATAAACAATATTCCACAGGATTATGTACAACTGCTTCTGTTTACTACTATCACGAATTAATGTATTTGCATGTTTGTTAGATATTATTTTTCTAACGTTTTCCTTGAACTTGGAAAGACATGTGATTGATGTACTTATTTGCTGCCAAGCAGTTTGGGTCTGTCACTTTGTTATCTCCAAATTATTTCATATATGATTTCTGGGATCTCAAAACGGATACTGGGATTTTCTCGGAGTCTTCTGGTTTATGTGATTAACATATTTTCCACTATCAAAATTGATTAACATATTATGGGATCTCAAAATTGATTAATATATTTTCCATTGTCAGACCCAGCGCTGCTGCTGCCTAACTCAGTTTCGAAAGCACCAATCCATTATCTGATTTTCAGGTTTGTTTTTAATATTTGGTTTGATTTTTTTCCCCTACAGTAGCAAGTTTAAAGTTTTTAATTACAACCATTCACCGCATTTATTAGACTATTCTGGTATGATGATCAGAGAATTGGTTGACTGCTATACTACAAGAATTGCAAGTGACTACTAGATTGCCCGTAAATCGGTTGAGATCTTAAGGGTACAAGTACTCTACATGTGACGACCCCAAACCCCGTACTGACGGTGGCAAGGATAATCTTTGGAATATAACACATAAACAGATAACAGCAGAACAGAAATAAATAAATACACCAGATAATGTACAATAGAATACACTGGATAAACATAATCATCAGAGTTACACAGTATACAGGATCATACTTAGTACAAAATACAGTTCAGCTATACATAAATGTCTACAGCGGAAAACAAAACATAATATGTACAACAGGAGCTGAACATCATAAAAAGAGATAAATGATAGAATCCGTCTTCAGCTCCAGCTATCCAGAAAGAGCCTACTAAAACCTAAATACAAGGCTGCCCGTGTAGAAATAAGGGCACCCGTGTTTGCAAGTGAAACAAACTACGAGTCAGTCATGGGACTGGTATGAGAAATCTACTTAACTTACTTTATAATATGGCCAATCACAGGACCACGCCACTTTCACGGAATAGTTTTACTCCATTGGATTGCCAGTGCTTAAAACAAGTAAATCTTTTAAACATCGTAATGCTTTTTATAAAAATGAAGCCATTATAAGACTCAGTTCCCATCACACAATGCAACGCAAACCGGAGGATAGAGTTTTACCTTATAATGGCCAAAATATGCTTGATACGAATAAAACAAAAGCATTTGATATTATTAATAGTGTTTATATGTTTCAAAAACAATTTCAAATCATAAGTATCAATCATAGACGACATGAGCGTCCCATGCCACTAGGTCGCCAATTTATAGGTTTGCAATCAAAACCGCACAATGTCGTATTTGGAAATTGGATTTCCGTCATGAACCAAGGCAAAAGATAGTCCTTACCGACTTCGCGACTCTCTAGCCCGAGCCACAGGATCAGAGCTCGAGTGACCCTTGGAGCGACAGGGCCGGTCCACCGATGTGGATTAAAATGCCTGAACACTGCGTTTCCCCGCCCTTTGGGGTGTAAATGAGCCAGATGACTCCATGGCTCCACATAGTCACCGATATATCCGAGGCGCCTTGCAACAGCAACAACCACACAGGTGAAAATAATATATAAATTTCAGGGCTGGAAGGTCACTGACACCACCCTAGCTAGAAGGAAACGCATGTCCTCCCTGAGGTCCTCTCCCGTTTCTGGTCCATACCGGGGTGTGAGGCTCGCGAATCAACGTTATACACAAAGCTATGCCACACAGGCCGTGCTTTGATCATCAACCACAAGACTTTGCTTTTCAACAGAAGCCTTGATCATCTGCCACTTAGGCATGCCACATAGGCAATTCACTCTATGCGACTGATTTCTATTGATATATAACCTCTGAGTTCATACGTCTCAGAGAAGGGCGTTAAGCAAGAGAATAAATTCTCCGTCGCCAAACAGATATATTTATTAGAGATCAATCAGCACAGAACAAAATCCAATGTCAGACACACAGTCCATTTACAAGTTCGTTCTGGGTCTGAACGAAACCGGAGGCACTATATACCTCGCATATCCATCGATCTCTACGTACGTCTAGACGATCACCACTTATTATCTATATTTCGGGATGCCTCCCAATCAAGACATCAGTTATCATCCAACCGAGGTGAAGATCTCCGGTCTTCAACCACCGTCTTCACCATCGACTTCTTATCGCCGATCAACTATTTGAAATGAGATTTAACTCGGCCTTTTCATATAATTCACGTATATTTAGAATTCAAATCAATTCATTTTAATGGTTAAATTATTCGACATCAATAATTCTGTTTTTAAATGTAATTTTCACGCCAAACACATTCAACCATCAAATATCCAATAAACCGGGTAAATTCGGTTTATTTCCATTCCATATCGTTTATAATATTTTATAACGATTTATCGCTATTTTTATTCACTTAAAAATAACCAATTCACTCAAACGACGCTTCAGGCCATAACGCGGTCGTGGCGCTGTTTTTCTTCAGATTTGATTTACACATATCTGAAAATCTGACCATTGGATCTTCACAAATTTTATATCATTAGAAAGATCTTTCCAAAACGAATCCAACGGTTTCAGTTATGGGAAAATCTGACGGTCGGATCTCCCGGTATAATCGTTTGAAGTTTCGATTTCAAAATACGAACTACAGCGTCGTTATTCGATTTATTTTAATTACATTTATATAAATAAATATAATCGATTCTGGCGCTATTTTTCTTAGATTTGAATTAAACATTCCAGACAATCCAACCGTTGGATCTTCACAAAGTGGGTGTCGTTGGAAAGATATTTCCAATGCGAACCCAACGATTTCGGTTTCGGGAAAATCCGATGGTCGGATCTCCCGCACTAATCGTTTGAAATCACGGTTTCAAAACACGAACTGCAGCTTCGTTATTCGATTTATTCTATACGTATATATATATATATATATATATATATATATATATATAATTCATTCTTCGATTTCAAAACCATTTTCACTTCATATATTTGATAAAAATGATATTTTTATCTAACAGATATTTATTTCAACACATCACCATTTTTAACACTTCATATTTACAATAAAAATGTAGATTTTATTGTTCAATCTATATATATTCAACATTTTAATGTTTTCGACTTCACACATACGATAAAAATATGATTTTTATCATTCTAGTCTTTTATTCAACACATGAATTTTTCTATAGTTCATATATATAATAAAAATGTGATTTTTATTGTAAAACAATTTATTTCAAAACACGATTATTTTATATAGTTATATATATCATAAAAATGTTATTTTTTGTGTTAAAACAATTTATTTAAAACACTAATATTTTATATAATCTATATATATGATAAAAATGTTATTTTTCAAAGAATTTATTCAATATATAAACTCCATTCAACACATGAATTTCTATTCAACACATGAATTTTATTTCAACACATGAATCTTATTTCAACACGTGAATTTTATTTCAACACATGAATTTTCTTTCAACACATGAATTTTATTTCAACACTTGAATTTTATTACAACACATGAATTTTCTATCAAACACAGTAATATTTCAGAAAATTTCGGCAGCATAACGGTAGGGTAGTTAAAACCGGGACCGTCCCTAGTACGGCTCCTCGCTCTACCTTAAAGCCTCGCAACTTTTGACAATGGGGATTTTCAATATCTAGTTCGTACGCAGATGAATTTTCCCATATACTAATCCTATTGGGATTTCAACCACAATCAATCATTTCAAATCAACCATTCATGATATTCACCAAATTTTCACATCAACCAATAATCCAAACAATATCACAACCAATATATATCTCCATGGTCTGTGGACGAGGGGAGTATATATATATATATATATATATATATATATATATATATATATACGTACATTACTATATTTCGATTTCATTTCAACATCATTTCAATTTATTTCAACGCACATATCATTTTTACAACGCATATATAACTTATACATCGGACATACAACTTATACAACGCTTATACATGTGGTGTACAACGCTTATATAACTCATACTTCGACTATATAATTTATACATCATTGTTTTCCATATCGTTTATAATTCATAAATCTCAAATTGGGTTCCACTCCACCAAAAATTGTAGAAGGCTCAGAAAAATATCCGGTCTCTTCTAGAATGTAGAAGACGTCCGCACGAGTCCATTGTCTCTTGTTTCACTGCATTTCGACAAGAAACAAAAAAGATATGATTTTTATTGTAAAATCATAAACCGTAGCGCTTTAAAGTGCTATTAAACAGTTTAATATTATAACAGTCGTACCTCTCTAAACCTGTTCAAAACTAAGTTTTGATTTTTCTCGACAATCGTTGCACGATAGGACAATCAGCCACTGCCACCTGGAATAAGAAGGAGAGGCACGCAGAACGATGGCACCCTCGTCGAACTCGGTGGTCGGAGGTGATGTTGGCGGTGGTGCAAAGTCGGCGACTTCCAGGGCGCGATTCTCCTCCGATTCAAAACGATAAATCCCAATCCTTATATGGATTTGTAGATGATGGAAAGAGCTTCAAAACCCCCCAAAGGGCGCTCGATTTTGTTGAGAAATGGAAGAGAAATCGAAGAGAGAAGTTTCGGACCTCTTCCGTCGTTCGTGCGACTGGGTTTCGGGGAGAGAGACGATGAAGTGGAGAGTTGTGATTGACTGAGGGGTTTTTTTTTAATTTATAATTTATTTAAAATCCGAAAATACCCCTTGTCACATCCGAACTCCAATCCAAACCCAACGACTATCGTCCCCAGCTAAATACCCTCATCCCGAACACAATGAGATATGTTTCGTAGGCCCATTCGATTGTTTCAGTCAGTTTCTCTTCAAATCAAAATATAAAACATTCAATATTGGATTTGAACGTACATTTCAATTTGCCGGGGCCACATACTGATTCTAAAAATTCCCGAAAAAAAAATCTAGCTATGTTTTGACGATACGGTCCCAACAAAACTAGTTTCGTCGAATTCTGAGACCGTTTGAAAAATGGCCCTTTTCTGGTCGATCCAATTTAACAAAAATCGACCAAACACATTTTCCTCTGCCACGCTCACATACTAACTTCAAAAATTATGAAATTTGAAACCTAGCAATAATTTGACATCTCAGATCCAACAAAAGTGGTTTCGTCGAATTCTGAGGTCATTTGCAAAATGTCTATTTTCACGGGCTATATATTCTCTATAGCGACCTTTCTGAAAATTCATTTGGCCATAACTTTTGATTCCCGCTATGAAACTTCGATTTTTCAGATTCGTTAGAAAGATATTCACTAACAGATTTAAATATTTTTGGTTTCACTAAAATCCGTTTTATTTTGCACCCGATACAGTCATTCAAAGTTTGAATTGAAATTTTGAAACTACCGCGCCATTTCAGGCCTTGTTTATAATTAAAATTAATTATATTTATTATCAAACATCGATTCAAACCTGCTTTTCGTCGTTATTATTTAAAATAATTTATTTTAAATATCTAAAATTCACTAAAATAGCCAGTTTAAAATTTTTAAATTGGCTCAGATTTTCCGGGTTGTTTCAATCTCCCCCACTTAAAACTTTTCGTCCTCGAAAAGGAACGAAGTCGAAAGTTGTTTAATTAACCAACTCAACTTTCATCCTGGCTTCCATTCTTCAACTTTTCAGTTCCTAAGAATTTTCAAATCCTTCAAAATTTTGGCTAACACCCTAAATTTTCGAAAAATTTCGCCATAACCTCCTTTGTACGGGGAGGGGTTTGGAAATTTATTGGGCCGTATTAGGTACCCAATAAATCCTAATAAGCATACACATATTTATAGTGATATATTCTAGTGTCCACGGGGGAGTGTGTATAGATAATAACTCCAGAGAATAAATTCTCGTCACCCCATAAATAGTTTTTGTGCCTTATAAGACTAGAGAGACGTGTTTATTGTCATCTCTAGACCCGTGTGGGGTTTTTATTAATCTGGCAATTTATCGTTACAGTTTTATATGGTCCATATCAGTCATCAGTTCAACCTGTAATATACAGTCCATATCTGTCATCAGTTCAACCTGTAAAATATAGTCATCGCCATACAAGCCTCTCGCTCGTATGGTAAATCTTCAACCTCGTCACACAAGCCCCATATGCTTGTGTGGTATATGATGAAGTATGTTATCTTCAAGAAGTATGCCATCTTCAAGAAGTGTGTCATGCAGTGTAGTTCAAAATTAATTGTTACTATCCTATGGCGACATTTATTATTACACATAGAACAACCAGCACTCCGCATCCAATGGCACTCACAGGAGTTGATATGATATAAAATTGCGCATCCAACTCATTAAGGTTTACCTATTTGTCGGGCACGCAAATAAAATCTTTACTCAACAGCTAGTCCATTTACCTGTTCAAACATATATAATGTACATGTGTATATTTCTAATCAATTCTCTAATCAGTTCAATGTGGGATTTAATCGAATAAATTTACCATCCATTCTCTTATTGATTTAATTAATTATTATTCCAATCATTTAATTAATCAAATTCTCGACCACACAACATAAACAACAATCAATTTATTTTTAACTTTTAAAAAATACACCAATTAATTCATATACTCTTTTAAATCATTCAGACTATATGATTAAACTTTTACATCCATGAAAAGAAAACAACAACAAAGTAGGGAACAAAATGGAAATTGCAAAATATGGTAAATGTACCTTGCACCAGAGTCACTCAGAGATATCCACCCTGCACTTAGGATAGGCTTTCTTAATGCTTTCCTCTGTTTTCCAAGTACAGTCTCGCGGATCTCCACTCCATTGCACTTTGACTAAGTGAACCTTCTTGTTCCTCAGCTCTTTGGTTTCTTTGCCAATAATCTTTATCGACTCTCTCCTCACAGCCAATTCTGGAGTAATTTCCAATTCCTGCTGTGCGGCTTCTTCCACGACTAAATCTGGATCATGTACATGCTTTCGAAGTTGAGATACGTGAAATACATCATGTACTCTAGGCAACCAATCAGGTAATTGAACTCTATAAGCGAGAGTTCCAATCCGTTCAAGAATAGGGAATGGACCAATAAATCTAGGCGCCAACTTCCCAGTTTTGCCAAACTTGACCACTCCCCTCATCGGAGAAACCCGTAGATATACATAATCACCAACAAAAAAAAGCCAAATCTCTTCTTCTCGAATCAGCATAGCTCTTCTGTCGGCTTTGAGTGGCGAGTAATCGTTTCTTAATGAAATCGACTTTGTCTGCAGCTTCACGGATCATATCAGGTCCCAATACAAGTCTATTACCAGGTTCTACCCAACAAGCAGGAGATCGGCACGGTCTACCATATAATGCTTCGAATGGTGACATTGTCAGGCTTGCTTGGTAGTTGTTGTTGTATGAGAACTCGGCCAAATGCAAATGGTCTTCCCATGATCCGCCAAAATCAATAACACAAGCCCGCAATAAATCTTCTAGAATACGATTCACCCTCTCAGTCTGACCATCTATCTGAGGATGATAGGCGGTGCTTAGATTCAGCTTTTTCCCCAGTTCTACTTGGAATGCTTCCCAGAATTTACTAGTAAATATTGGATCTCTATCACTAACCATACTGATCGGCACTCCATGTAGCTTAACAATTTCTTTGAAATAAACCTGTGCCAGGCTTTGAGCAGTTCTATGGGATCTGACAGGTATAAAATGGGCGGTCTTCGTGAAGCGATCTACGATCACCCAAAACTGTCATTCCCTTTTCTGGTTCTTGGCAACCCATATATGAAATCCATGGAAATGTGTTCCCATTTCCAACCTGGAACGTCCAATGGTTGCAACAATCCAACAAGTTTCTGTTGGTCGCTTTTGACTAGTTGGCAAGTAGAGCACCTGCTAACATATATTGAAATGTCTCTCTTCAACGATTTCCACCAGAATGTACGCTTAATATCGTTATACATTTTACTCACACCGGGATGGATACTGAGCTTAGATTTGTGGCATTCATCAAGTACCTCTCTTCTGAGTTCTGCAAGATCTGGAACACAGATTCGTCCTTGTAATATCAGAATCCTGTTACTATCAAGCTGGAAATCTGAAGCATTGCCTTCACGAATTCGCTGGCTAATTCTTTTAATAAATTCGTCATCTTTTTGGAGGGTAGAGATCTTGTCAATCGGTGAAGTTGTAATCATAAAACTGGCGATGATTACATTCTTCCTACTAAGCGCATCAGCCACAACATTGGCTTTTCCTGGAGTGTACAAAATCTCAAAATCGTATGCTGCAAGAAATTCCAGGCAACGTTGATGTCTCAGATTCAAGTCTTTCTGTATGAACAGATACTTTAGCGACTGATGATCCGTATACAACTCGAACTTCTCACCCAAAAGATAATGTCTCCAGATTTTCAAAGCAAATACGATAGCCAACAACTCAAGATCATGAGTAACGTAATTTTTCTCATGCGGTTTCAGCTGACGGCTAGCATAAGCAACTACTTGACCTCTTTGCATTAATACAACACCAAGGCCTTCTCTAGAGGCATATGTCCAGACTTTCAAGTCCTGATTGCCATTAATAATCGTTAACACTGGAGCTGTTGTTAATCTTAATTTTAGCTTCTGAAAAGCCTCCTCACATTCGGGAGTCCACTTGAATCTTGCGTGCTTCTTGGTAAGCTTTGTTAAGGAACTAGATATCTTCGAAAAATCTTTAACGAACTTCCGATAATAACTAGCCAATCCAAGAAAACTTCGGACTTTGTGGGAGTACTAGGCTGCTTCCAATTTTGTATAGCAGTGATTTTACTGGGATCCACCGAAATTCCTTCATTTGACACGACGTGACCAAGGAACTTGACTTCTTCTTGCCAGAATATACATTTGGAAAGTTTGGCCTTCAAGACATTCTTTCTGAGAATTTCCAACACTTGTTCCAAATGTTTCGCGTGCTCGCTCTCTGACTTAGAGAAGATCAATATGTCATCAATGAAAACCAGAACAAATTTATTCAAGACTTCTCTGAATACCCGGTTCATCAGATCGACAAAATACGCTGGAGCGTTACATAAGCTGAACGGCATTACTAACCACTCATAGAATAAATCGGGACCTCTGAATGCTGTCATAGGAACACACTCTTCGGCAATACGAAGCTGATGGAAGCATGTAGCTAGGTCCATTCTTGAAAATACTTGTGGGCCATTCAATTGATCCAACAAATCATCAATCCGCGGCAATGGATATTTATTTTTTTAATGTCTGCTTGTTCAAGTCACGATAATCCACACATAGTCGAAGAGTACCATCTGACTTTGGGACAAACACCACCGCTGCTCCCCAATCAGAGAAACTAGGCCTGATCAGACCCTTCCATACAAGTTGTCGAGTTTGATTGTCTAATTCTTCTTTCTCCTTTAGAGTCGTTCTCCGAATAGCATGCACTACTGGCCTTGCATTCGGAATTAATGCTATCTTGAAATCAATTTCTATTTTCGGAGGCAAGCTAACAACTTCTTCGAACACATCCACATAATTCTTAACGACAGGAATATCTTTTATGATGTCCAGAATATTCTCTGTGACTATAGGGATATTTTCTATTTGAGCAGGAAAAACATCAAGAGCTGACCAAAAGTCTTTTCTATTTGAATTCGGACCTTCACATGGTATGGTTATATAGTTCCCTAATTGGGCTTTTTCCTTAACAACTCTCTCGGCACATTTAACCTCAGCTTCGTATTTGGTTAACCAATCCAATCCCAAAATAAGATCAAATTCAGTAAAATTCATGACGATCGCGATGGTAGGGAACTTATAACAGGAAAAAGAGACAAGCACCCCAAATACCCAACTAAGATTGAGGGAACCCCCAACTGGATTATGGACAGTGATGGGTTCTTTGAGATTTTTCAATTTCAAATCCAACTTCTTAACTGCATTCTTTGCAATAAAGCTTCGTGATGCGCCTGTATCAAACAGTACTTTAACTGGAATACCTTTGACAGTAAGCGTGCCTTCCAAAACATCAGACCTTTCCTGACTAGCTGAGGGTCCTGGAGTTTCTGCCACTTCATGTACATGCACTATTCGAGGCTTCTTTAAGAGCTGGCAACCCTTTGAAAGATGACCAGTCTGATGGCATTTATCGCATCTTCTATTCTCTTGAAACTTCTTACCGGATTTAGGCCCATCCTTTATTTGTTTCTTTAGAGATCTGCAACTTATCGACAAATGTCCCTGCTTATTGCAGTTATTGCATACGGCGGTCGTTATTGGTTCTTTTTCAGATTTAACCCTTTTTCTCTTGGCTCTGGGCTTCTTACTGACCTCTGGCATCGTACTGGCCTTAGGACTATCAGTCTCAGACTCCCCTTTGTTACTAGAACTGACTTCATCTTCTTCGTTCAAAAGCCCTTTCTTATGGAGATCTTCATACTGATAAGCCATGTATATCATTTCAGAAAAAAGAAGCTTCACATGCCCCATTACTCTACTTTGGTATTTTCTTTGAAGCCCGTTAATAAACCTCAGATTCTTCCTCTTCGGATTTTGAATTTGATGCGGGGCAAAATGAGAAAGTTCATTGAATTTCTTGTGATATTCTGGAATACTCATATCTCCTTGTATCAGATAACAGAATTCATCACATAACCGTTCAGTTGCTTCTGGAGGAGTAAATCTTTCACTGAAAATTTCTTTGAATCCATCCCAGGTGATATCACCTTCTGGATTATCCTTAATGATTGTTTCCCACCAGATTAAAGCTTCTTCTTTGAGCACCCAAGATGCCACTAATATTTTCTGATCATCTCTCAGCTGGAAACGCTCAAAAATTCTTTCAGTAGAACTCACCCAAGCTTGAGTTTGAATAATCGATTCACTGCCCGAGAATTGTGCTCCACCCAGATTTCAATATCTCTTAAATAGAGCCTCTAGATCTGGTTCTGCATTCCTTCTATTTCTGACACTCAATTTTTAGTACTTCTGCAAATAGCAGACCAAGTGTCAGGTCAACAAAAAAGATATTTTTAAAGCATAGAGACATATACTTGAATGTAAATGCATCTATCGAGGTGTATTCCATTCTGCTATACTCATACTAGGATATTACTTATCCTATCTGTAATGAGTCACTCGCCCTAGAACACTACTGGTTCTATTTCTGACGAGTTCGTTAATATGTTATATTTCAGAACTAAGCTTAACCAAAGCTCTAATACCACGATGTGACGACCCCAAACCCCGTACTGGCGGTGGCAAGGGTAATATTTGGAATATAACATATAAACAGATAACAGTAGAACAGAAATAAATAAATACACCAGATAATGTACAATAGAATACACTGGATAAACATAATCATCAGAGTTACACAGTATACAGGATCATACTTAGTACAAAATACAGTTCAGCTATACATAAATGTCTACAGCGGAAAACAAAACATAATATGTACAACAGGAGCTGAACAACATAAAAAGAGATAAATGATAGAATCTGTCTTCAGCTCCAGCTATCCAGAAAGAGCCTGCTAAAACCTAAATACAAGGCTGCCCGTGTAGAAATAAGGGCACCCGAGTTTGCAAGTCAAACAAACTACGAGTCAGTCATGGGACTGGTATGAGAAATCTACTTAACTGGCTTTATAATATGGCCAATCACAGGACCATGCCACTTTCGCGGAACGGGTTTACTCCATTGGATTGCCAGTGCTTAAAACAAGTAAATGTTTTAAACATCACAATTCTTTTTATAAAAATGAAGCCATTATAAGACTCAGTTCCCATCACACAATGCAACGCAAACCGAAGGATAGAGTTTTACCTTATAATGACCAAAATATGCTTGATACGAATAAAACAAAAGCATTTGATATTATTACTAGTGCTTATACGTTTCAAAAACAATTTCAAATCATAAGTATCAATCATAGATGACATGAGCGTCCCATGCCACTAGGTCGCCAATTTATAGGTTTGCAATCAAAACCGCACGATGTCGTATTTGGAAAATGGATTTCCATCATGAACCAAGGTAAAAGATAGTCCTTACCGACTTCGCGACTCTCTAGCCCGAGCCACAGGATCAGAGCTCGAGTGACCCTGGGAGCGACAGGGCCGGCCCACCGGTGTGGATTAAAATGCCTGAACACTGCGTTTCCCTGCCCTTTGGGGCGTAAATGAGCCAAATGACTCCATCGGCTCCACATAGTCACCGATATATCCGAGGCGCCTCGCAATAGCAACAACCACACAGGTGAAAATAATATATAAATGTCAGAGCTGGAAGGTCACTGACACCACCCTAGCTAGAAGGAAACGCATGTCCTCCCTGAGGTCCTCTCCCGTTTCTGGTCCATACCGGGGTGTGAGGCTCGCGAATCAACGTTATACACAAAGATATGCCACACAGGCCGTGCTTTGATCATCAACCACAAGACTTTGCTTTTCAACAGAAGCCTTGATCATCTGCCACTTAGGCATGCCACACAGGCAATTCACTCTATGCGACTGATTTCTATCGATATATAACCTCTAAGCTCGTACGTCTCAGAGAAGAGCGTTAAGCAAGAGAATAAATTCTCCGTCGCCAAACAGATATATATTTATTAGAGATCAATCAGCATAGAACAAAATCCAATTTCAGACACACAGTCCATTTACAAGTTCGTTCTGGGTCTGAACGAAACTGGAGACACTATATACCTCGCATATCCATCGATCTCCACGTACGTCTGGACGATCACCACTTATTATCTATATTTCGGGATGCCTCCCAATCAAGACATCAGTTATCATCCAACCGAGGTGAAGATCTCCGGTCTTCAACCACCGTCTTCATCATCGACTTCTTATCGCCGATCAACTATTTGAAATGAGATTTAACTCGGCCTTTTCAAATAATTCACGTATATTTAGAATTCAAATCAATTCATTTCAATGGTTAAATTATTCGACATCAATAATTCTGTTTTTAAATGTAATTTTAATGCCAAACACATTCAACCATCAAATATCCAATAAACCAGGTAAATTCAGTTTATTTCCATTCCATATCATTTATAATATTTCATAACGATTTATTGCTATTTTTATTCACTTAAAAATAGCCAATTCACTCAAACGACGCTTCAGGCCATAACGCGGCCATGGCGCTGTTTTTCTTCAGATTTGATTTACACATACCTGAAAATCTAACTATTGGATTTTCACAAATTTTATATCATTAGAAAGATCTTTTCAAAACGAATCCAACGGTTTCAGTTTTGGGAAAATCCGACGGTCGGATCTCCCGGTACAATCGTTTGAAGTTTCGATTTCAAAATACGAACTGCAGCGTCGTTATTCGATTTATTTTAATTATATATATATATAAATATAATCGATTCTGGCGCTGTTTTTCTTTAGATTTGAATTAAACATTCCAGACAATCCAACCGTTGGATCTTCACAAAGTGGGTGTCGTTGGAAAGATATTTCCAAAGCGAACCCAACGGTTTCGGTTTCGGGAAAATCCGATGGTCGGATCTCCCGCACTAATCGTTTGAAATCATGGTTTCAAAACACGAACTGCAACTTCGTTATTCGATTTATTCTATTTTTATATATATATAATTCATTCTTCGATTTCAAAACCTTTTTCACTACATATATTTGATAAAAATGATATTTTTATCTAACTGATATTTATTTCAACACATCACCATTTTTAACACTTCATATTTACAATAAAAATGTAGATTTTATTGTTCAATCTATATATATTCAACATATGAATGTTTTTGACTTCACACATACGATAAAAATATGATTTTTATCGTTCTAGTCTTTTATTCAACACATGAATTTTTCTATAGTTCATATATATAATAAAAATGTGATTTTTATTGTAAAACAATTTATTTCAAAACACGATTATTTTATATAGTTTATATATATCATAAAAATGTTATTTTTGGTGTTAAAACAATTTATTTAAAACACTAATATTTTATATAATCTATATATATATGATAAAAATGTTATTTTTCAAAGAATTTATTCAATATATGAACTCCATTCAACACATGAATTTTATTCAACACATGAATTTCTATTCAACACATGAATTTTCTTTCAACACATGAATTTTATTTAAACACATGAATCTTATTTCAACACGTGAATTTTATTTCAGTACATGAATTTTCTTTCAACACATGAATTTTATTTCAACACATGAATTTTCTATCAAACACAGTAATATTTCAGAAAATTTCGGCAGCATAACGGTAGAGTAGTTAAAACCGGGACCGTCCCTAGTACGGCTCCTCGCTCTACCTTAAAGCCTCACAGCTTTTGACAATGGGGATTTTCAATATCTAGTTCGTACGCAGACGAATTTTCCCATATACTAATCCTATTGGGATTTCAATCACAATCAATCATTTCAAATCAACCATTCATGATATTCACCAAATTTTCACGTCAACCAATAATCCAAACAATATCACAACCAATATATATCGTCCATGGTCTGTGGACGAGGGGAGTATATATATATATATATATATATATATATATATATATATACGTACATAACTATATTTTGATTTCATTTCAACATCATTTCAATTTATTTCAACGCACATATCATTTTTACAACGCATATATAACTTATACATCGGACATACAACTTATACAACGCTTATACATGTGGTGTACAATGCTTATATAACTCATACTTCGACTATATAATTTATACATCGTTGTTTTCCATATCGTTTATAATTCATAAATCTCACATTGGGTTCCACTCCACCAAAAATTGCAGAAGGCTCAGAAAAATATCCGGTCTCTTCTAGAATGCAGGAGACGTCCGCACGAGTCCACTGTCTCTTGTTTCACTAGATTTCGACAAGAAACAAAAAAGATATGATTTTTATTGTAAAATCATAAACCATAGTGCTTTAAAGTGCTATTAAACAGTTTAATATTATAACAGTTGTACCTCTCTAAACCTGTTCAAAACTAGGTTTTGATTTTTCTCGACAACCATTGCACGATAGGACAATCAGCCACTGCCACCTGGAAGAGGAAGGAGAGGCACGCAGAACGAGGGCACCCTCGTCGAACTCGATGGTCGGAGGTGATGTTGGCGGCGGCGCAAAGTCGGCGACTTCCAGGGCGCGATTCTCCTCCGATTCAAAACGATAAATCCCAATCCTTATTTAGATTTGTAGATGATGGAGAGTGCTTCAAAACCCTCCAAAGGGCGCTCGATTTTGTTGAGAAATGGAAGAGAAATCGAAGAGAGAAGTTTGGGACCTCTTCCGTCGTTCGTGCGACTGGGTATCGGGGAGAGGGACTATGATGTGGAGAGTTGTGATTGGCTGGGGGGTTTTATTTTAATTTATAATTTATTTAAAATCCGAAAACATCCCTTGTCACATACGAACTCCAATCCAAACCCAATGACTGTCGTCCCTAGCTTAATACCCCTATCCCGAACCCAATAGGATATGTTTCGTAGGCCCATTCGACTATTTCAGTCAGTTTCTCTTCAAATCAAAATATAAAACATTCAATATTGGATTTGAACGTACATTTCAATTTGCCGGGGCCACATACTGGTTCTAAAAATTCCCGAAAAATAATTCTAGCTATGTTTTGACGATACGGTCCCAACAAAACTAGTTTCATCGAATTCTGAGACCGTTTGAAAAATGGCCCTTTTCTGGTCGATCCAATTTAACAGAAATCGACCAAACACATTTTCCTTTGCCACGCTCACATACTAACTTTAAAAATTATGAAATTTGAAACCTAGCAATAATTTGACATCCCGGATCCAACAAAAGTGGTTTCGTCGAATTCTGAGGTCGTTTGCAAAATGTCAATTTTCACGGGCTATATATTCTCTATAGCGACCTTTCTGAAAATTCATTTGGCCATAACTTTTGATTCCCGCTATGAAACTTCGATTTTTCAGATTCGTTAGAAAGATATTCACTAACAGATTTAAATATTTTTGGTTTCACTAAAATCCGTTTTGTTTTGCACCCGATACAGTCATTCAAAGTTTGAATTGAAAAATTGAAACTACCTCACCATTTCAGGCCTTGTTTATAATTAAAATTAATTATATTTATTTTCAAACATCGATTCAAACCTACTTTTCATCGTTATTATTTAAAATAATTTATTTTAAATATCTAAAATTCAGTAAAATAGCCAGTTTAAAATTTTTAAATTGGCTCAGATTTTCCGGGTTGTTACAATCTCCCCCACTTAAAACTTTTCATCCTCGAAAAGGAACGAAGTCGAAAGTTGTTTATTTTAAATATCTGAATAAGGTCAGACGTCTGAAAATAGGTTTAGACGTTTGGAATTTGCTGTTGTTTCTTGTTTTCCTTCTATCGGCCGGTTGGTTGTATGCGGTGTCAACTTATTACTTATTTTTCTTGTGTAACTTATGGCCCTTTTGTTAATGAGACATGCCTTGATCCTTTCCAATGACGACGATGATGACGCATATTTTTCTGTAAGTACTTATATTCATCACACTACATGTTCATGGCATTTATGTAGGATTAACAAAGTACATAAAAATACAAATCATAACTAAACTTCTACAATAATAACAACAATAAGATTTATAATAGTAGCAAATTAACTAATATTTATAAAAAATTAAATAAACTTATACAAATGAACTAAGTATTATAAAAATTAACTAACTATTATAAAAAATTAACTAAATTTACAAATTTTATAAAAATTAAGAAGTTTAGTTTTCAAAAGTTAACTAAGTTTATAAAATTAACTAAGTATTATAAAAATTACCTAACTATTACAAAAAATCAATTAATTTTACTAATTTTATAAAAATTATAAAACTATTATAAAACTTAACTAAGTATTATAAAAATTAACTAAGTATTATAAAAATTAACTAAGATTACTAATTTTATGAAAAATTAACTAACTATTATAAAAATTATCTAAGTGTTACAAAAATTAACTAAGTATTATAGAAATTAACTAAGTTTACTAATTTTATAAAAATTTAGAAGTTTAGTTTATAAAAGTTAACTAAGTATATAAAAATGTAAAATATTACCAAGTATTATATAATAATTATAACAATAATTAAAAATTAACTAAGTATTATTAGAAGTAACTAAATAGTATAAAATTTTAACTAAGTTTACTAATTTTATAAAAACGAAGAAGTAGTTTATAAAAGTTAACTAAGTATATAAAAATTAACTAAGTATATAAAAAATTAATTAAGTTTACTAATTTTATAAAAATTATCTAACTATTATAAAAATTAACTAAGTTTACTAATTTTATAAAAAATTAACTAACTGTTATAAAAATTAAATAACTATTATAAAAATTGTCTAAGTATTATAAAAATTAACTAAGTTTACTAAATTTATAAAAAATTAGAAGTTTAGTTTATAAAAGTTAACTAAGTATGTAAAAATATAAAATATTACCAAGTATTCTATAATAATTAAAGCAATAGTTAAAAATTAACTAAGTATTATTAAAATTAACTAAATAGTAAAAAAAATTAACTAAGTTTTACTTATTTTATAAAAACGAAGAAGTAGTTTATAAAAGTTAACTATGTATATTAAACTATAAAATATTACCAAGTATTTTACAATAATAATAGCAAGAATTAAGAATTATCTAAGTATTATAAAATTAACTAAATATTATAAAAAAATTACTGTGTTTACTAATTTTATAAAAATTAAGAAGTTTAGTTTATAAAAGTTAACTAAGTATATAAAAATATAAAATATCACCAAGTTTTCTATAATAATAATCGCAATAACTAAAAATTAACTATGTATTAGGTATTATAAAATTAACTTAGTATTATAAAATTAACTAAGTATTATAAAATTAACTAACTATTATAAAAAAATTAATGAAGTTCACTAATTTTATAAAAAATTTAACTAACCATTATAAAAATTAACTAATTATTTTAAAAATTATCTAAGTATTATAAAAATTAACTAAGTATTATAAAAATTAACTAAGTTTACTAAATTTATAAAAAATTAGAAGTTTAGTTTATAAATGTTAACTAAGTATATAAAAATATAAAATATTACCAATTATTCTATAATAATTATAACAATAATTAAAAATTAACTAAGTATTATTAAAATGAACTAAATAGTATAAAAATTTAACTAAGTTAACTAATTTTATAAAAACGAAGAAGTAGTTTATAAAAGTTAACTAAGTATATAAAAATATAAATATTACCAAGTATTCTATAATAATAGTAGCAATAATTAAAAATTAACTCAGCATTATAAAAATTAACTAACTATTATAACATATTACCAAGTATGCTATGTTGTTATCTTCAACTTTCTCCTTGTATTCTTTTTTCTTATTGTCGAGCATTGTTTTCTTGTTAATGTGTAAGCATGACCGAATGCTAACATGAACATATGTGTATAGGTATTGGATATGGGCATCGTTGTGCATTCGGCTATAATCAGAATATCATTAGGCGCTTCTGAAGATCGCTCAACAAAAAGACCGCTTGAGGTATCTGATTACGGAGAAAGCGGTAACTTTTAGATGTTCATTTTGTTGGTATTCAGCGCAAACTTGTTTTATGGAAATTTTGTTTTATTTGTAGATATCGTGACTTTATTCGATGGATATCGTGTAAATTTATTTTATGGTGTTATTTTTTTATGGAAATTATGTAAAGTTTATTTATTGATGATGTCTTTTTGTATGAATATTGTGTTATATAATTAGTTGGTTGATATATATTTACATGTTGTTGATATGTTTTGTCCATGAATATTTTGATACTACAATATGTAAATGTTGTGATAGATGTAAAGAATGTTATGATATATGGCAAAACGCTGTGATAGTAAAGAACATGTAAATTTCCGGAAACGCTGTGATATATTGCAAAACGCTGTGATAGTAAAGAACTTGTAAACTTCGAGAAATGTTGTGATATATGGCTAAACGCTGTAGAAAAGAGAAGATAACAACATTTCTGGAACAATATAAAACACTATATAAACATAAGGACAACACCATTTGAAACGTTGTAATATGTCAATTTCTTTAGCATTTTTGAAAACGCTATGATATATCCAGGACCTATAACAACGTGTTGGTAGACAGCGTTCATCAAAACGCTGTTAAAGGCTATAACAACGTTTTTTCAACGCTGTAAATAGACATATTTGTTGTAGTGTACATACATATGGTCTCATGATCTGTCCATCTTACACACCAAAATATAACATAAGGTTGCATATATAAATACTAGCATGATTGTTATTCTAGAGTCTTGCCAAACTTTTTCATAGATAGTGATTCAGAACCTGGATCAATTGACTACACATAATAAGTAACATGAATACCCAAGAGTCTAGGAAAACAAAAAAATAAACTCTAGGTCAGACATAAGTCTGGTGTGAGTAAATAGTTTTATATAAAAATAGGTGAAAAAAATTAGAATGTCTTATAAAACCATGTTGCATACATGGTCTTGTTGAAATTTTAAAATACCATTTTAAAAAGAATGGAATTATCGTAAGATACGACGACCCATAAATATGGCACATGTTTTTTTATCTTACGATTGCCAAATCATTTTTATGTCAAATCCAATGATATTATAATAATGTATATCAATTCACAAATAAATAGGAATATAGCCAAAAAACATGCATCTCACTTTTCGACATAGTTTGTTTACAATAAAAATCGTACGGCTTGTATTGGAGTTTGGATTTCCAACATGACTAGGTATGGAACCACCTTCCGATCAGTGTTCTCTAGAGATGAAACACTGGGGTTCAGCAAAAACATCTTGCAAACCGACCACATAGAACTGACTACTCATTCAACTTGAGTGTACTGAATACATCATCACCACAGTTGTAGCTAGTCAACTGAATTCATCCTGAAGCGTACAAAAATAGACAATCGATTTCCCTAGATCAGGTGATAATATACCCCAATGGGTATGGCCAGCATCGCCCTTCTTCTTGCCCGATTTCAGTCATTTTCCGGTTGATGAGGCTTGAGGCTACGATTACCTTTTAGAACATCCCTTCATTATTCACTTTGAATGTCATATTGTCAGATCCGTTAAATCACTAATTTACGTCCACAAAAATACTCTGAGTGTTAAGCTAAAAGAAGGTGTCTTCTTCGCCACCAAACATAAGTACGTTTGAGGAAATCAATGTACATGATTATTTGGAAATACTATGTCAGACATTCGCCCATACCAATTTGTCCTGGGATTGAACAAAACCGAAGGTACTAACTCTACTACACCCATTTTGGAATCACCCTCAGGATTAGTAGCAGTAGCACTTGCTCTTCTATGTCTTCTACTTGACTTTAATTTAATCAAACGCCTAGATCGAAACGAAGTAGTATTCGGATTTCATATTGAGAACCGCTCCCGGTCTCTTTGAATCGATGAACGTTAATATTATTTAGGACAAGTTGTATTTTAAAGAATAAGAATATAATTAATTGGAAATTAATTTCATGTTCAATATCATGATCTATCCACTCAATTTTAGATTATTCATGCAAATAAACTTTCCGATTTAGATCATGAATCATTACGAGGCGATTAATCTTAATGAAATGTGTTAACGTTTTATTTAAAACTATTCCTAAATTTGTTTGATGTTAAAAGAAAATTTATTGTTTCAAAACTTATTTCAGAGAATAAACTACATTTTATTTTGTTGGTTAATTTCGTTATGAAATTAAGTGAAAAGGGTACTAACTAACAATTAATTTACTTATTAAATTCAACTTACACTGGACATACATACTAATCATTGAATTTAACTTGCATCCAAATTTTAAGTAAAGTTGAATTTAATTATTATTATTTCTTTATTTTATAATTTACTTCCTAGTCCCGATTCGGCCCAAACCATACATAGCAAGTTTGATGCTCACAAACCTCTTAAGGATTTGCGCCCCCGTCTTTCTTCTTAATTAATGTAGAAGAAGTTATAAATTTTTCAAAGAACTAAATAGGCTTAAAACATTGTTTACTTTCCTTTAATTAATTTTTTTTCATTACTATTAGGCCCAGGCCCACTTTGCTTCACGCGACAATTTTCCAGACCTCCCCCTAATTTATACTTCCTGTAAACCTTCCTCAAGACTTCTTCTTTGATATGAAACAAGTCCTTACATAGTTTTTCAAAGGATTAAAACATTGATTTTTTTTAAAAAAAACTAAGTGGTTAAAAATATTTTTCTCCCTAGGCCCAAGCCCAACGCAGCCCACTTCCCATGCGACCACTACCCAGGCAGATCCACGATTCATGATGTTCCAGGTCCTCTTCTGTGTTTTAAAAGGGGATTGTTAAAGGGACTCCACTTTTAGTTAAGGGGAGTACCATTTTCAGTTTATTTTAAAACTATTAAGGGAGGTGGGGGTTAAAATAAATTAGCCTCCCCTTAAATATATTAATAAAATTTCCAATACTAACCCTATACTCTTCATTAATGCAACTTTAAAGCATAAACGCTAATTTAATTATGCACATAGAAAAATAATAATACATGAAACATAACATTCAACACACATGAAAATAACATATTCAAGCATTGTTTACTTTAGCTTTCACTATCAAAGTAAGCATGGAACACAATAACAAAAAATAAACACATACAAAACACACTAGCCACAAATGAAAAAATTAACAACAACACATACGCTTAACAAAGCTTGAACATAAGCATAAATTCACTTGACAAACATTTGTTTTGATGTTGGAATATGTACAATGTTTTAATGTTATTACTTTTAACAAATCAACGATGTTTTTTTTATCAAACCGTAAGATCTAAATCGTAACACACTATATTCACCCTCAAACAAAATCCAAACTTTCCATCATGAAAGAAATTTATCCTCTTTCTACAAATTGTATTCATCTTTTTCAACAAAATCTAAAATTTCAAAAAGTGGATTTATCAACGTTTGAATTTTTTACCTCGCGGTGTGTTTGGATCGAACTGAGATTGAATTTTGATCAATAGGTTTAAGGGATGATGAGGCCGGGGCACTTTAGTCAATATTTTATTTTATTTTTAAAATTCCAAACCCCCCTTAACAAATTAAAAAATAAGATGGAGTCCCCACAAATATATCCTCCCCTTAACAAAAAATGGAGTCTCTTTGACAATTCCCTTTTAAAACTTTTCTACAACATCCGATATATGTCTTCATGCTTCAGTCCCACCAAACAAAAGGCACAAGCATCAGTGCTTCGCTACATCAAGATCAACACGTCCGATCCATCTTCCTCTCCATGCCTTATATTTTTTACTTCTGCTCCAATCCACAGTGCACACATGCACCGTACACGTGCATCACCCCATTTCTAGCAATCTTGCCCTCTCAATGGTCACCACAAATGTCTTCTCCCCCTCTTACACCATTTTTGATCTCAGAAACACATGCCTTGTATACCCATTTTCTTCCAATAGTAGTTATGTTTGGAGGTAGAGTAATTATATCCCAAATTTCATTATCCTCAAGTGCTTGCAATTCTTTTTCCATGGCCTCTTTCCAATCAGGATGATCCTTAGCTTGTTTATAAGAATTTGGTTCATGAATAGAAAATACATTTGCTAAACTAGCAATGTATTGTGAGTTCAGATGTACCAATGAAGAACTAGAAAGGACTTGTTGAACAAAAGAACAATCTGTAGGAGGTCTTTGATGTTTGTCCAGAATAAAATGTTCAAATTTTTTAGGTAGTTGAGTAGGTCTAGATGATTTTCTAATAGGAACAGAAAAATTTTCAGGAACTGACTGTTGTGGGAATGAGTTGGTGAAAAATTTGTTTGTAAGTTAGGTGATGAAGAAATTGAAGTGGAAGATGTTTCATTAGAAAGTTGAGAACTGTTTTGTGGTAAATGAATAGTATTTTGTATTGGAGATGACAAAGGAAAATCAGTGGACAATGCAGGATTAACAAGAGGCAAAGAGGAATTTTCATAAGAATCTGAAATATTATCATTATTAGAATGATAAGGAAAATTATCTTCTTTAAACAGCACATCCCTACTAATTAGAATCTTTTTATTTTCCAAATCATAGAGTTTGTATCCTTTCTGATCACTGTTTTTCTGCTTTATTTTCTACTGCAAAAAATTCCATTGAGCTGTTACATGCTAGACTTGGGCATGCTTCTTTAGGTAAACTCAAATATGTACCTCTCTTTTCTTCCTCAATAAAAAATGATAGTAATTTTCATTGTGAATCCTGTATTTCTACCAAGCATCACATATTACCATTTCCTGTATCAAATTCCATTGCAAGTGCATGTTTTGAATTAATTCATGTTGATTTGTGGGGACCATTTAAAATACCTTTTATATCTGGAGCTAGATATTTTTTAACTATTCTGGATGATCATTCTAGAACTACATGGACATATCTCCTTCATCATAAAGACCAAATACCTAAAATCATATTTGATTTCTTAGCATATGTTCAAAATCAGTTTCATAAATTTGTGAAAACTATTAGGTCTGATAATGGCATAGAAATAGTTCAAGAAAATTGCACAAATTTATTTGCATCAAGAGGAATAATTCATCAAAGAAGTGTTGTAGGAACTCCACAGCAAAATGGTATCAGAGCCATGGATTCGGTTTGACTTGGTTGTCCCATGCTATTGTCTCCACGTGATAAGTGATGTGCTACACGTGTGGGGGAGGGGCATGTTGGATCCGATGGGAATGATTTGCTTGTCCGACATACGTTATCCTATGATCTCTATGTGATAGCGATGTGCTACACGTGTGGGGGGCGTATTGGATAAGTCCCGTATTAGGAAATATGTCAACCATGATCTTGGATATAAACTAAGAGTTGCCCTATCACATTGCCAATTGGTTTTGTGATAATAAGGGGATTGATGAACTCTTTACACATCTATTTGAAATATGCACCTTCAACACACAGCTCACCAAAAACTGACTTCAGCAAAACTCCACGTCTCGTCTCAACCCAAGACCAATCGCTGCAAAACTTCGGTTAATCAGAGTTGACCTTCCCCGTTTCAAACTCCCCTGGTGCGATCACTTTGTTTAGACTGTAGGTGGCACAGTTTGCTGTTGTTCCAGTCCTAAAAATCAAACCCAATACCACTATTTCTTCCTCGTTCTCGAAAACAAGTGGATTGGAATTTTAGATGATATTTTTCCTAGATTCTATGGTGTCTTATACACGTCCAGCCCAAATTCCAAGTTCATCCATTGACGATGTCATCAGAAAATAGTCAAACACCTTTTTCCTATTATTTAAAAAATCTCATTGCGTAGTTTGTTTAAAAACATGATTTTGTTATCAAAATTCATGGTTTTACAATACAAACCCATCCATACACTTAAATCGTAGAATCGTAAGGCTTTAAATTTTGAGTTTTCTTATCTCCTCATTGTAGTTTATCAAATTCTGGTGATATATGTTACTATATGAATTCAAACCAAATTTAGAGTATACACTAGACAATGTAAACAACTTTCATGTTGCACTCAATCCCTATAATCAACTGGAATCCATACTATTGATTTTCGAAGACCTGGAGATGAGTATATTTCTACTGTGTAAACATAGAAACAGTCTTCCATGGTTTTCAGTAGTTCAATCAACATAAATAAGATGTATATATGATGTTACACGATCATTAGCAAACGCCTTAAGACATATGTTTGAACCAAGTATACACATAACTTTGAATTAGATTTGAAGAGAGGAAAGCTAGAGGTTATTCACAATATTTACTTCTTATTCAAACCATTCTTTCCCAGGTTATTCTAGCACTCTAGTCATTTATAGAGATTAAAATTTTAAACATCTTCAATATTTGAAAATAGGATAGGTACATCTCAGTATAGCATAATTTAAATTAATGCACTAGAGTCCAATATAAAACAGTAAAGAGTTTCAGGGTGTTTACTCACTATTTCTATTATCCTTCCTTCTACATCCTTTATGATTTGTTTAGGTTTCAACAGACCCCTTCCCCTTTAGAATAGGTTCCTATATATAGGTTAGTTCATGTGCATATGATCCATGACTAGCATGTAAGGAAAAAATTAGGTATTAAGCGTGATTAGAATAGGATATTTTGGTTGTACATGTTATTAAATGCCTAAGATTTGCTATTGTATTGAAGTAGCTTTGATGGACCAATACTTAGTGTTAACACTAAGTCTATATTAATTATTCTATAAGGTTTTCACATGTTTTTACTGTGACCTAGTATGATTTTGTTCAATTCTTCTTTGCGGCTAAATTATAAAATACTTTCCCTTTCCAGTTGTGTTTTGTGCATTGCTAACAGTGATGTTTCCTGCTTCTTATGACTTAAAACTATATTTGATTGGTCGATTTGCCTCTTGCCTTATTAATGCTTGGAAGTTACAGGTTTACTATTGGAGAACTAGTTGCTTTCAAATAAATGCTTATCTAAAACATTCTGCAGGCATTTCATTCCATATTCAGATCTGTACTTATGTTTTAAATCTCATACGATCATTTAGATATTTTTTTATTTTATTTTCTCAATATAGTACGATGCTTATGCATTCCAGGTTTTGTTTTTGGTTCTTTCTCTTTGACTTTGCCATCTATAGTCTTTTCTAATTAAATACATGATATTTTGTTTCTTTTCATCATAATAGCCTGGTTGTCAATAGGTTGTATTTTGCTATGATGTTATGTTCATTTAATTGTTATCTTGTTATAACATTCACACTATTATTTTTGGTTTTACATTTTTTTATGTGTAATGTAAAAAAGACAAATCAAAATTCACATTTATCTTATCTTATACGATCTTACATATGTATATATCTTCATTAGATATGACAATCCTACTTGCCTTGATTTTATTTGACTTTGTTTTGATTTTTCAGATTTTAGATTTTATTTTCAATTTGTAAAGATTATCCAGACTTAACAAAATTCTATGATACGCAATACTGCAAAGGAAGTTATTTAAGAAAGATTCAACTTCTTCTTATTAATTTTGTTATAAATGGTAAATAACATACGTTATATTTTAAATTTGAATTTTGAAACATTTGTTACTAAAATAAATAAATAAATAAATATTTAACTTGTTTAGATGTTGTTTTTTTAATTGAAATTTAGGTTATTTAGATTTATAATCCCTCATTTACAAAATCAATTAAAAACTGGATTGTGACATTCTACGCCTCTTAAAAAGAATTTCTTCCTCAAAATTATAGATAAACAAATAAAGTAGATAGAGTGGTCAAAATTCATCGGTCATATAATATCAACCATGCAAAATCATACATAGTCATATATATACCCGAATAGATCGAGTTATATATATATATATACATACACATAGTAAATCTACTAGGCTAAGTCAATAAGTCATACTACATAGGATTACATGTCATCATCTGAATTGTTTATCACTTCTACCACCTTGTCTTCTACATCCTCCTCGTCGTCTGAACTATAGATAATCTCCGGCGATGGTGGATAAATCATCAAAGAGGGATTTTGGACATTAAAGTCTACGAAAGTCTCCACATAGCCTATAGCCTCCTCAAACTCCTGAATAATATGCTCAATGTGATCCCCATCCATCTGTAACTTTTCTTCCTATACCACTGGCTCAGTATGTAGTTCCTCCATCAATAGATCATCTTGTGGTGGTGCCTCCTCTACTAGGTGTGTGTCTGCTGGGACTCTACTGTCGGGTCAAACGGAAGCGATCATATAGAAAGTTATAGGGAGGTGGCTCTAATATCGAGTCAAAAGGATCTATCTCAAATGCTGGGTCAAAAGGGAATGTCTCTAATGCTGAGTACAAAGGAAAAGGCTCAAATACTGGGTAATAAGGAAATGTCTCAAATGCTAGATCAACCTGCTGGGTCTCTATCCCAGGTATGATATCCATAATATCATCCTCCTTTCCTAACTCTGACTCATACTCATTCTCTTCCTTCTCCTCGTCATAATCATCGTCGTCATCGTCGTCACCGCCATCAGGATCTCCACCACCACCCTATCCTTCTCATCCTCATCATACTCGTCTACAATGTCCATATCATCATCCTCCCTAACAATCCAATGCACTCTTGGATTTATCTCAGAACCATCATCTGATGTTATACATAGTCCTATATCCTCTGAGGGCTCCTTGATCTGGTTAGGGTCTCCTCTCTCACACTTTCCTATCACTTTGGGCAGGTCAATAACTTTAGGTCTTCCTGTACCATATTATAGTCTTACCTACTATAGCGGGGTAAGTCTCTTCTTGGCAATCCATCGTAGGATAGGCGACATCTAGTTAATAGATAAATAACACATCTTAAATAAGCTAGGATAAAACTAAAGAGTTCACAAGTCCTAATAACAAATCAATCCTTATCAGTCATATATTGATGACCATAGCAAATGAGAGATTTATTCATTCATTTCTAAAAGAAAATATCATCTATAACCAAAATACCAGTCAAAACATATAACACATCCAATATTAAAGTCAAAACATACAACACGTCCAGTATATGGTCAAACACAAAGTTTGGATAAATATTCCTTGTGCGCTCCTCGGTCTGCCAGGTGCAGTCGTTTGGATTTTCGCTCCATTGAACTTTTACAAGCTTAACTATCTTATTGCGGAGTATCTTCTCATTTCCGTTCAAGATTTTGATTGGATCCCTATTAACCGTCAAATCCGGTCTTATTTCCAAATCTTCTTGGATTAATGGCTCATTTATTAATGACGGACCGTGAACATATTTCTTTAGTTGAGGGACATGAAATACATTGTGAATGCCAGCCAATCTCTCTGGTAATTCCACTTTATAAGCTAATGGTCCAATTCTTTCCAAAATGCAAAATGAACCAAAAAATCTTGGAGCCAACTTTCCAAATTTTCCAAATCTCACCAATCCTTTAATTGGTGAAATCTTCACAAACACAAAATCCCCTATTGCAAATTCCAAGTCCCTTAACCTCATATCTACGTAGGTCTTCTATCGACTTTGGGCTTCCTACATTCTTTCCTTGATTAAGGTCACCTTTTCAGTTGCTTCTTGAATCAACTCCGGTCCAAGCACAAGTTTGTCGCCAGATTCAATACATCAAATTGGACATCTACAGGGTCCTCCATAAAGAGCTTCATATGGTGTTATTCCTATGCTTGCTAGGTAACTATTGTTATAAGAAAATTCTACCAAATGCAGGTGATCTTCCCATGATCCTCCGAAGTCCAAGATGCAAGCCCTCAACATGACTTCTAGGATACAATTTACTCTTTCAGTTTAACCATCAGTTTGAGGATGATAAGCTATGCTTAAACCCAATCTCGTACCCAAAGTTGTTTGTAAGGCTTCCCGAAAATTTCTAGTGAAAATAGGATCGCGATCACTGATAATGCTAACAGGAACTCCATGCAGTCGGACTATTTCTCTCATAAAAATCTCTGCAAGAGAAACAAATGTTCTGGTTGATTTTCAATAGAATGGATCTTGCCACTTTTGTTAATCTATCGACATTAACACAAATCCCTTCATTTCATTTTCTGGTTTTGGTTAGACCATCGATAAATCCATTGAAATCATCTCCCACTTCCATTTAGGTACTTCCAAGGGTTGTACTAGTCCAACAGTCTTCTGATGCTCTCGTTCACTTATTGGTAGTTTGCACACCTTCTAATGAAAGTAGTAATATCCTTCTCATCCTTGGCCACCAAAAATTTCTTCTCATATGTTTATACATTTTGTGAATTCAAGGATTGATACTAATATAGACTTATGACATTGTTGAAATATTTCCATTCTTAAACCATCCACATCAGGAACACATAATCGACCATTCAACCTAAGGATACCCTAGTCGTCAATCTTAAAATCCGAATATCGACCCTCTTGGGTTACCTGAATATTCTCTACCAGCTTCTTATCTTTTCGTTGATTGCATGCAATTTTATCCTAAAGAGTTTGTTCAGCTTCCAAAAGATATAAATCGCATTCTGGCTTAATGCGTCAGCTACAACATTGGCTTTCCCAGGTGTGTGTATAATACCAAGTTGTAATGGCCCGAATTTCTGTACTATTTGAGTTAACTAAATACGCCACACATCCAACCCAAATTGCACAAAAATATGAATCATTATGGGTTAAAGAATAAAAAGATAGAAGAAGAATAGAAATAACAACACAGAACCTTAAATCGCAACGAAATAAAATATAATATATATAACAGCTTTTGGAATACAAAATTTCAACTGTATAAACATATCATTATCAGAGCACAAGACATACAACGCATCGGAAAATAAACAGTAAATATCTAATGCTGAAGCCTCTTGCTCCAAGGTATCTGTAAAATCCCAACTACTTGACTGCTCGTACAAATTTGGGCACCCAAGAGTTTAGAGTAAAACAAAGCAAAACAAAATAAATTATGGGCCAGTCATGGGACTGGTGTGAGTAAACTCTAACCGCTTAGTTTAACTTTTAAAAATCCTTTTTAAAAAAAGGATAATCGTAAGACCGATCCACACATAAACACGAATGGTTTTTACCTTACGATAACCCAAAACATTCTTTAAAATCAATACTTTTCTGATATTATAATAGTGTCTAAAACAATTAAATAGCAATCTAGTAGACCACTTGCATCTCACGCTCTACATACATAGTATACAACCAAAACCGCGAGCACTTATTGGAGAATGAATTCTAACTTGTAAGGTATAGGACCACCTTATGACAGTGTATCCCTAAAGAGGAAAACACCGGGTTCAACAAGAACATCTTGCAACCCAGGCTAAACATGACCGACCACTCACTTCGCTTGAGTGCACCGAATGTATTGTCACCAACGGTTGGGATCAACAACCGTTACTGAAAGCATATAGCAGTGATAGAATAAAGAAGCAAATGGATTTTCTCTAGATCAGGTGACAATACACACTAATTGGGAGTGACCTACTTAGTCATGTGACCTACTGTAACACCCCGTAATTTTATAACATTAAAATTCACAAATTAAAGTATACTTAATTTTTAGAAAAGAATTAAGTGAAATGGGTTGCGCAGAGAAATATATATATATATATATATTCATATATATATATATAAATTAAAAATTAAATAAATAAGTATGCGAAAAAGTTCAAAACAGCGAATTGGGAGGGGAAATTACCGAACCGGGCCATTTTTGAGGTCGACCCGAGCCTTGCTGGGTCGACTAGGGGTTAATCCAGGGTGTTTGGCTATCAACCCGTGGGCCGATTCGCTCAAATGCAGATTTTGCATTTGATTGGTTCTCATGGTTCAGGGTTAATCTAATGGTCCTAAATAACTTCCTACACCTATAAATACATCCTAATGCTAACCCTAAACCTAATTAAAATAGAATAGTTACCGTCGCCATGGAAATCAATGGAGCCGCCGCCAACTAAGAAAGAAGAAAAGCAAATTCAATTCTAATTCTCTCAACCCTAAAGCAAAGCAAAACTCTCTCTTTTCTTCTCTAAATTGTGAGTATGATGATCTTAACAAGATTATTATCATTTTAATTAGGTTGAGTTATGAATGGATTATGAGTAGATGATGTGAATTATCATATATGTTGTTGTAAACCCCTTTTGCTATCATGTATATTGTAAATCCAATGTTATGTGATGATGATATCTTATATGTTCTAAATCATGCTATGATGATGTTATGTATGTTGAAAGTTTCTATGCTAAGTTGTGATGAATCATACATGTTAAAAAGGCCATGATGTTACCATCTATGCTAGTTAGTTCATATTAATTAAATCATCATGTTTGGGTTATGTTGATCTATATGACAAGTCACACATGCAAGTTAGATTGATTAGAAAAGTTATGAACATATACCAAGACATCTACTATGACATCTAGAATTATGCTATGACATATGTGATATCCTATGCTAGTTCACACCATCATTATGTTGCCTAAAAACCCCATATGCAAGTTTACGTATAGATTTGGGCTATGATCATATCATGTAAATTGAGACATTTAACAAGTTGACACCTTTTGACCTTTAACATGTGTAGTTTATGCAAGTTTCACCCCTAATATGATTAGATTTATTTTAATTGTCTATATGATAATTTATCTTTGTGCTAGGTGTTAGATTATACAAGTCTAGCCTATATTATGCGTTGAATAAGCGAACGTATAAACGTGGGGTAGGGGTAATATTAAGGATTTAATATTAAAAAGTTGGGGTGCAATTGATATGATTTTGCATGCCATAAGTGGATGGCCATAATTGAGTCAATTATGGACATCATTAAAAGTTGACTTAATTAATAATTTGAATAGGGAATTATTAAAACTAGGGTAAAAGATTTTAAGTGTTAATCAATGCTTAGGACACGAGGTTGGACTCGTTTGTGACGTAAACCTGCCCGGACCCGCCCGACAAATCCAGTGGTCACAAATGTCAGCCCAATGTGAGAGGTCCTAGGCCTAAACTAAATCATAACGGTTGTAAAGACACGAGGTTAGACACTTTTATGGTGTAAGACTGCCCGGACCCGCCCGACAAATCCAGCTGCCATAAATGCCAGTCTAATGTGAGAGGTCTTTATGAGGTTATGGCCTGAATGAATTAAGAAATACTTAACCAGATAAACATGTAAGGTGGGACATGGGGGTTAAGTAGGTGCCTTGGGTAGCATGAGGAATCTAGGGGGTACCCTTAGTGACATGTGAAATACGATTAGTAAGACTTAACCAAACACACATGTAAATGAACATGACTAAGAGGGTTAAGTGGGATATACTAGTGACAAGCTTAGGTAGGTAGCTTGTGGGGGCCCATTTCGATCAATATCCCAAACGTATCTTTGTGGGCTCGACCCAAGTCGAGGACGGGACACGCATGCTGGGTTTGACTGTAAGAGGCCAAAACGGGGAGCGGTGGCAACGCAAGTCCAACGGGTTTCGTATGCGTGTGTGGACCCGGGCTGGTAGGTAAGACGTTGTTGCATCGTGTAGGTATAAGCCGTGCATTCTCAAGTTGTATCGGTTTGCCACTTTAGGGGAGTGATACACCCCACTGTGGGGCCAGCAAGGGTATCTACGAGTAGGGAGCCGATCGAAAGTGGGTAGTGGGGTACACCTAGTGGAGATAGGGGCATATGGCACCTATGTAGTCAGCTAGGGGTACGTAAGGCTATTTATATTGTTTCTGTGTGAAGCAAGTGGGATCAACCTTTAGGGTGACTGGTGCGGTGCAGTGTAGTAATGTGCGGTGCAGTATAGTAATTATTCGTTAGTAATTAGGTATGCCTTTACCGTTATCTTTAACGTTATCTTAAACGCTATCTTTATCTTCCAAATAGTTCATAGACATTTACTTGTCTTCCAGCTTATGCCTTAGTCTAGTCATTTTGATAATAGTATTGTTAGAATTACCATACTCGCCAGACTTTATGTCTGACCCCCTCTATTTCTATCCTTTTTCCCCCTCCAGGTCCTCAGGTTGGGCCCAGTTCTAGTGGAGTTTGATTGAATTTCTTCATCTCTCTTTGGAAAGCTTGGACCGTTGAAGTAAAGTCCAGCTTGTTATCTTTTTAATGGCTATTTATGTAATGGGATTATGTATTTTGTTTTTATGAAGATGGATATTGTACTTGGTTATGATCTATGGTTTTATGATGTAACAAACATGTTTAATTTCCGCTGCAATAAAATGAAGTTTTAGATTTCCAAGTACTATTTATTATCTGTCTTGTTGTAATTTTTCTGTTCTATATTCACTTATAACCTCCATGGAAGTTAATGCATTCCCTTTGTGAGTGACATTAATGGACGTGGGGTGTTACACGTGGTATCAGAGCTTAAGGTTACCAGAACAGATAAAAATACTTTAGAAAAATAGTTATTTTTGGAAGAAGTGTTTTCAAAAACATGTTTTAATGAGAAATTTAAAGAGAAAAGGTTTTAAGAAAAACATAATCCCCAATAGCCACATATCTTTATCTTTCGAATTCTCCATTCTGAATCTTTCCTTTTTTCGTTTCAGCATGGCTGAAGATCTTAATCTACCCGACGGTGTAACGATACCAGGATGGTATAGGAGGTTATTAGAGGCTAGGGCTTCTGCAGGTCCAACCAATGTTCCTCCACCACCAGTTGCACCCGTTCCTCCTCCTCCTCCTCGCGTAGATACTTTTGCAAAGACGTGCAAGGAATTCAAGGCTATGGGTGGAAAACCATTTCAAGGGTCAGAAACGTTTGTGGAAGCTAGAGATTGGCTTAAGGAGGTGGAAGAATTGCTAGAAATCTTTGAAGTAGAAGAAGGGAGGAGAGTTCGTTTAGCAGCTTGGTTGATGAAGGGAGAGGCCTCGTTTTGGTGGGAGGTCACTAATGGGGAGCGTCCTGTTGACTCTTAGGCGGATTTCAGACGTAGGTTCGAGGCGAAGTTTCTCTCAAGGGCGGAAGAAAATCTATATATGGAAAGGTTCTTGACATTGAAGCAAGGAAGCTCATCAGTGAAAGAATATGTCAATAAATTTAATCAGTTAGCAAGGTTTGGCTTGGACTTAGTAAACACGCTGGAGAAGAAGGCTCTAAGGTTCGTGAATGACTTGAATGAACCATTGCAAGGGTTGGCTATGACCCACATCCCGATGGGGGCCACCTTTGAGAAGTTAGTAGAAATGGCGCTCATGCATGAGGAGAAAAGCGATAAAGCTGATAAGGCACCCGAGAAGAAGGGGGATCAGAAGAAACCACAAAATTAAAACAAGAAGGGTGGAAAAGACAATAATGGCAAGGGAAAGAAGAAGTGCTTTAACTGTGGAACCCCAGGCCATCTCAGCAAGGATTGCCGAAAGAAAAAGAAGACAGGCTGTTTTCATTGTGGCGATGCGGGACATTTAGTGAAGGACTGCCCAAAGAAGGGGCAGAGGGCAGGAACTACCTCGGGAGGACAGGTGGAGGCTCTTATGGCACCAGGGCAGGCAAGGGGACAAGTTCAGGCTCTCGCGGTCCCACCGCTGCAAGAATGAGGTAGAACCATTTCTGTTGAAAGCTTAGTTTTTCTGTTTGATCATCCTGTCCGTACCTTATTCGATTCGGGCGCATCACATTCGTTTATCTCTACATCATTAGTTGAATCACTGCACTTAAACACCAGTTTAGTAGAGGATCCCTTAGTTGTTTCGAATCCAATAGGGGGCTCAGCTTATTTGTCCATGATGTGTTTGGATTTGAAAATTTCCATACTTAGCGTTGAATTTAGATGTGATGCTTATGTGTTGGGCTTCACGGGCTATGGGCTAATTTTAGGAATGGATTGGTTATCCAGAAATGGGGCCGTTCTTGATTGTGAAAGGAGAGTAGTTAGGCTCGTGACTCGCCTTGGCAACACTCTCGAAAACTTCTATAATCCCATAAATTCGGTTATGCTAAGTTATCTAGAATCGCTTGACGCGTCTGAGGAAAATCTACGATCTGTTAGAGTGGTCCGAGAATATTCGGATGTGTTTGAGAGGTGAAGGGCTTGCCTCCGAAGCGGGAGATAGATTTTCGAATATATCTTGTGGATAATGCGAAACCAGTATCTTTGCTAGTACGCCACATGGCTCCACGTGAAAGGAGGGAACTCGATAAGCAAGTGAAGGAGTTGCTTAAGAAGGGGTTCATAAGACGAAGTATATCGGAGTGGGGTGCTCCAGTAGTATTTTCCACGAAGGCGGATGGGTCCCTTAGACTTTGTGTGGACTATAGAGAACTTAATAAACTTACTTAGAAGAACAGACACCCACTGCGGAGGATTGACGATCTCTTCGATCAGTTAGTTGGCGCCTCAGTGTTTCGCAGTTGGACTTAGCCACTGGTTTCCATCAGTTGAGAGTGGCTGAGGATAGCATTGACAAGACTTCCTTTAGGACTCCAGACGGTTTCTATGAATGGCTAGTGATGCCCTTCGGTTTGACAAACGCCCCAGCATATTTTGTTGATTTGATGAGTAGGGTGTTTAGGGAGTACCTTAACAAATTTGTGGTAGTCTTTGTAGATGACATCTTGATCTTTTCTAAGGATGAAGAAGAGCATGCCCTACATCTTAGGGAAGTGTTGGAGACCCTACGAGCGCATAGCCTTAAGGCTAAATTTTCTAAGTGTCACTTCTGGAGGAAGGAAGTGCGGTTCTTGGGGCACGTGGTTTCCAAAGAAGGGATAGCCGTGGATCCCACGAAGGTGGTGGCCATCCAAGATTGGAAGGTCCCTAAAAATGCTACCGAAGTGAGAAGTTTCTTGGGGTTGGCTGGCTACTATAGGAAGTTTATCAAAGACTTCACAAAGATATCAGCTCCATTGACACGCTTGACGAAGAAAAACCTAGTTTTCACATGGGACGTAGATTGTGATGATGCGTTCCAACGTTTGAAGAGAGCTTTGACTTCAGCCCCAGTCTTAGTATTGCCAGACGGGAGTAAGCCGTTTACCGTTTATACTGATGCTTGTGGGACAGGACTAGGCGCAGTCTTAATGCAAGAGGGTATGGTAATAGCCTATGGTGGAAGGCAGTTGAGAGCGCATGAGAAAAATTATCCTACACATGACCTAGAATTGGCCGCTATTGTTTTCACGCTTAAGTCTTGGCGTCATTATCTTCTTGGAGAGAAATTCGAATTATTCACTGACCACAAGTCTTTAAAATACCTATTCTCTCAAAAGGACTTGAACTTAAGGCAGCAAAGGTGGATGGAGTTCTTAGCGTCCTACGACTTCGAAATAGCCTATACCCCTGGCAAGGGTAACGTGGTGGCAGACGCCTTAAGTAAAAAAAGATTATCCTTAAGTCCTTTGTTTGTTGAGCGGCGAAGTTTAGAATTCATTTCGATGTTTGACTTTAGACCTTCCATTGACTTCGTACCCGGTTTGCTAGCATCCTTGGAGGTCAAACCTACACTTTTGGGACGGATTGGCGAGGCACAGCGAGACGACCCGTAGTTGGTTGAGTTAGTAGAAAAACTCAAAGGAGGGGAGTCATCAAGCTATCTCCGTAGGTATACCCAAGATGATAAGGGTTGGTTACGTAGGGACGGTAGACTTTGTGTACCAAAAGACGATGACCTAAGGAAGACTATTCTTGACGAAGCACATCATTCGAAGATGACCATTCATCCCGACGGGGACAAGATGTATAAAGACATGAAGAGAGTTGACTTTTGGGCCGGCATGAAGAAAGACATGGCCGAGTATGTCACTAGATGCTTGGTATGCCAACAAGTAAAATCGGAGCAAAAGAAACCCGATGGGTTGCTTCACCCATTGGAGGTTCCACTATGGAAGTGGGAAAGTGTCTCGATGGATTTTGTGGATGGGTTACCGCGATCAAGGAAGGGTAATACGGGAATTAGGGTTATAGCAGATAGACTTACTAAAAGCGCCCATTGCATTCCCGTAAAGAGTAAGAGGACTTCTCCATGGTTAGCTTCTGTATACGTTCGAGAAATAGTTCGTTTGCACGGTGTTCCTTCTAGCATAGCGAGCGACCGCGATCCTATTTTCACTAGCGAATTTTGGAGAAGCTTACAAGAGGCGGTAGGGACTCAGTTATGTTTGAGCACCGCATATCATCCTCAGACGGACGGCCAGACTGAGAGGGTGAATCGCATTCTAGAGGATCTGTTGAGGCTATGTATCCTAGACTTTGGGGGTACGTGGGAAGAGCATCTTCCATTGGTGGAGTTCACATATAATAACAGCTTTCAGTCCAGCATTGGTATGGCACCGTTCAAAGCTCTTTATGGACGACCTTGTCGTTCACATACATGTTGGTGGGAATCTACGGATAAGATCTTACTTGGGCCCGATAAGATTAGGGAGACTTCGGAGAAGATCGACTTGATTCGAAGGAGGATGAAAGCAACACAGGATAGGCAGAAATCTTATGCGGATAAGAGGAGGACAAATCTCGAGTTTGAAGTTGGGGACATGGTCTTTGTCAAAGTGTCTCCATTACGAAACGTTGTTCGCTTTAGGTCCGTTGGGAAATTAGCACCAAGGTTTGTAGGACCGTTTCCGATTAAGGAGAGGATTGGACGGATGGCGTATAGAGTGGAGTTGCCCGAGAGACTTAGTGGTGTACATGACGTATTCCATGTGTCACATTTGAGGAAGTGCTTGCACGAGACCGCGGAAGTGGTAGAGCCGAGCTTTCTTAGAGAGGTGGAGATAGAGCATGATGCTACAATTCGACGAGCTCCTACGCGCATTCTTGGGTCGGAGATCAAGAGGTTAAGGAATCGAGAGGTCAGACTAGTCAAAGTGCAATGGGGAGATGATGAGAGCAACGCTACTTGGGAGACGGAAGAGAAGATGCGTTCACGATACCCTTTTCTTTTTGAGGGTATGTCCTTTAATTTCTCCTTTATCGCTTAGCTTGTACTTATCTTATCTTTAGTATATCCTCTCGCTAGTATCTTTGACCTTTAGTTAGGATAATCCTATGGTTGAAACATGTGTTTGAGACATGTTATGTATGGTGGATGCAAAGTGGATGCAAGTGTTTGCTAGTGGTTGCTCATGGATGCATATACACACACTATTAGGCACCAGATCGGCTCAGTCACTTCATATTGCATATTGCATATATATGGATGTATTTAGTAAAATGGATGTATAATGGTTGTATTATCATATAGTTGCTGCATTCGGGTGGATGGTTGTGCACGCATATAGAATTAATATGTATTATTAGGAATCATTTGCATACATATTGGACGCACGGCACTATCATGAATTGCACTAAGGAGGTCGACTGAATCAGTAGACCGCCTAATTTTGCATTAGATATGGACATATACACACACTGTGCATATAAACATTAAAGCATTAGAAGTCTTTTAAGGACAATGGATGCTGGTGTTTGATGGTTGAGTAGATGGACGATTAGATGGTAGGATATACATTCTTCTTGACTTGGAGATTTCGGGGACGAAATCCTTTAAGGAGGGGAGAATGTAACACCCTGTAATTTTATAACATTAAAATTCACAAATTAAAGTATACTTAATTTTTAGAAAAGAATTAAGTGAAATGGGTTGCGCAGAGAAATAAATATATATATATATATTGATATATATATATATATATAAATTAAAAATTAAATAAATAAATATGCGAAAAAGTTCAAAACAGCGAATTAGGAGGGGAAATAACCGAACCGGCCCATTTTTGAGGTCGACCCGAGCCTCGCTGGGTCGACTAGGGGTTAATCCAGGGTATTTGGCTGTCAACCCATGGGTCGATTCGCTCAAATGCAGATTTTGCATTCGATTGGTTCTCATGGTTCAGGGTTAATCTAATGGTCCTAAATAACTTCCTACACCTATAAATACATCCTAATGCTAACCCTAAACCTAATTAAAATAGAATAGTACCGTCGCCATGGAAATCAATGGAGCCGCCGCCAACTAAGAAAGAAGAAAAGCAAATTCAATTCTAATTCTCTCAACCCTAAAGCAAAGCAAAAATCTCTCTTTTCTTCTCTAAATTGTGAGTATGATGATCTTAACAAGATTATTATCATTTTAATTAGGTTGAGTTATAAATGGATTATGAGTAGATGATGTGAATTATCATATATGTTGTTGTAAACCCCTTTTGCTATCATGTATATTGTAAATCCAATGTTTTGTGATGATGATATCTTATATGTTGTAAATCATGCTATGATGATGTTATGTATGTTGAAAGTTTCTATGCTAAGTTGTGATGAATCATACATGTTAAAAAGGCCATGATGTTACCATCTATGCTAGTTAGTTCATATTAATTAAATCATCATGTTTGGGTTATGTTGATCTATATGACAAGTCACATATGCAAGTTAGATTGATTAGAAAAGTTATGAACATATACCAAGACATCTACTATGACATCTAGAATTATGCTATGACATATGTGATATCCTATGCTAGTTCACACCATCATTATGTTGCCTAAAAACCCCATATGCAAGTTTATGTATAGATTTGGGCTATGATCATATCATGTAAATTGAGACATTTAACAAGTTGACACCTTTTGACCTTTAACATGTGTAGTTTATGCAAGTTTCACCCATAATATGATTAGATTTATTTTAATTGTCTATATGATAATTTATCTTTGTGCTAGGTGTTAGACTATACAAGTCTAGCCTATATTATGCGTTGAATAAGCGAACGTATAAACGTGGGGTAGGGGTAATATTAAGGATTTAATATTAAAAAGTTAGGGTGCAATTGATATGATTTTGCATGCCATAAGTGGATGGCCATAATTGAGTCAATTATGGACATCATTAAAAGTTGACTTAATTAATAATTTGAATAGGGAATTATTAAAACTGGGGTAAAAGATTTTAAGTGTTAATCAATGCTTAGGACACGAGGCTGGACTCGTTTGTGACGTAAACCTGCCCGGACCCGCCCGGCAAATCCAGTGGTCACAAATGTCAGCCCAATGTGAGAGGTCCTAGGCCTAAACTAAAGCATAACGGTTGTAAAGACACGAGGTCAGACTCTTTTATGGTGTAAGACTGCCCGGACCTGCCCGACAAATCCAGCTTCCATAAATGCCAGTCTAATGTGAGAGGTCTTTATGAGGTTATGGCCTGAATGAATTAAGAAATACTTAACCAGATAAACATGTAAGGTGGAACATGGGGGTTAAGTAGGTGCCTTGGGTGGCATGAGGAATCTAGGGGGTGCCCTTAGCGGCATGTGAAATACGATTAGTAAGACTTAACCAAACACACATGTAAATGAACATGACTAAGAGGGTTAAGTGGGATATACTAGTGACAAGCTTAGGTGGGTAGCTTGTGGGGGCCCATTTTGACCAGTATCCCAAACGTATCTTTGTGGGCTCGACCCAAGTCGAGGACGGGACACGCATGTTGGGTTTGACTGTAAGAGGCCAAAACGGGGAGCAGTGGCAATGCAAGTCCAACGGGTTTCGTATGCGTGTGTGGTTCCGGGCTGGTAGGTAAGACGTTGTTGCATCGTGTAGGTATAAGCCGTGCATTCTTAAGTTGTATCGGGTTGCCACTTTAGGGGAGTGATACACCCCACTGTGGGGCCAGCACGGGTATCTACGAGTAGGGAGCCGATCGAAAGTGGGTAGTGGGGTACACCTAGTGGAGATAGGGGCAGATGGCAGCTATGTAGTCATCTAGGGGTACGTAAGGCTATTTATATTGTTTCTATGTGAAGCAAGTGGGATCAACCTTTAGGGTGACTGCTGCGGTGCAGTATAGTAATGTGCGGTGCAGTATAGTAATTATTCGTTAGTAATTAGGTATGCCTTTACCATTATCTTTAACGTTATCTTAAACACTATCTTTATCTTCCAAATAGTTCATAGACATTTACTTGTCTTCCAGCTTATGCCTTAGTCTAGTTATTTTGATAATAGTATTGTTAGAAATATCATACTCGCCAGACTTTATGTCTGACCCCCTCTATTTCTATCCTTTTCCCCCCTCCAGGTCCTCAGGTTGGGCCCAGTTCTAGTGGAGTTTGATTGAATTGCTTCATCTCTCTTTGGAAAGCTTGGACCGTTGAAGTAAAGTCCAGCTTGTTATCTTTTTAATGGCTATTTATGTAATGGGATTATGTATTTTGTTTTTATCAAGATGGATATTGTACTTGGTTATGATCTATGGTTTTATGATGTAACAAACATGTTTAATTTCCGCTGCAATAAAATGAAGTTTTAGATTTCCAAGTACTATTTATTATCTGTCTTGTTGTAATTTTTCTGTTCTAAATTCACTTATAACCTCCATGGAAGTTAATGCATTCCCTTTGTGAGTGACATTAATGGACGTGGGGTGTTACACCTACCCAATTTTTTTACCATTTCCCAGTTATAAGGCATAAGGCTACGTCTTATCTTTTTAATATCACAACAACTTTCACTTTGAATGCCACATCGTCAAACCCACCAAATCATTTATTGACTTTCCCAATAATATCATAGGTAAAAAGCTAAAAGAAACAAATTCCTCCACCAACAATGTAATACGTTTGAAGAAATCAATATATATGATCTGTTAGGCATACTCTGTCAGACACTCATCCATACAGGTTGTCCTGGGACTGGACAAACCGAAGGCACTATCTCCGTTAATCCATCTTAGACAATTTATACCTAGGATTAACAAAAAAAGCCCTTGCACTTTCTCCATCTTTGCTTCAGTATAATATGATTCGCAATGCTTATACCTATACGGAGTGGTTTTCAAATAATAAATCCAACAGGTCTCTCCGTATTAACAACGATGGTATTAAGTTGACCAATACTTCAATAGTTGTTTATTTAACTATCGAAGAAACAAACATTCATCCAAGATCCTATTCCCAAAGGGAATACTATATACTGACACCAAACAATCACCGAGCTCTTTTTATTAATATTTCATTAATTAAATTCATCATTTCCCAATTTCTCTTCAGTATCTCTACCCAGATATTTCTCTAAACCCATCTAGCCTCTCACGATTCTTGGAAAAAACATTTCAATTTATCATAACTATTTATTTTCTATATTCTAGAAAATATCACTTTTTAACATTGTAAAACATTTCCATTTCATATTCATGCATCCCTATTCTTCCACATTCATCAGTCCCTAACCGTAGACTAGTAAGAGAACAACTCTCTAAGTATCAACCCCAAAGGCCAAAACCAACATCAGTTCAACACGCAGCAAGCCATTCAACTCGACTAATCTCCAGTCAGTTTCTAATTTCCTTAACTTCTTATCAACAAAATCAATTTAATCTGCAAAACGTTTGCTTTAAAACCATCATTCACTTTGAAACATGTATACGTTTCTCCTTCCAACTTCTCAAGATTTAATTTTATAAATACCTTTGTTTCTTATATAATTCCAGCATTCTTTTATTCACTTATTAAATTTCATATATAATTGATAAGTCAATTTCTAGTTATCAGACTTTTCTTAATTTTTTTCTATCTCCCTAAATTCCAGAAAAATTTCGCCAACGTCTCCTTTGTACCGGTCACTCGGTACAACTAGAAATCGTCTCTCCGAGCCCTTTTCCATTCAAAAAGACAATCTAAAAGCAAAGTGGCTTGCCAAATAGGCTCATAAAAACTCATATTAAATTAAATATGTACCCCTTTTGTAGGGCATTCAAATTATTTCTTCCATTAGCTATATTCCATACCTGCATAACATATATTCAACCATTCCCATTTTATTCAAACTCAATCCAATCGTTTTTAATTTAATTCGCTAATTTATTCTTTAATTAGCTCTTTTGCTTATTTCACTTTTTATTTGAACATATCATGTTCTAATATATCTATAACTTGCTTATAAACCAATTGAATTCCATTTCCACTCAAGTTTCATATTCAATTTCAGATTTACATTCACAAATCCCATTCACTTATCCAAAATCTTATTTCGATCCAAAACTCGAATAACTAATTATTCTTCTATTTAGTTAATTATATTTAATAATTGAAAATATGATTTTTATTTCAAAAATCAATTCATTTACTCCACTTGAGTTCATAGTAATTTTATAACTTAAGTCTGGGTTTCTCTAGTAGAAAACCTAGTTTTTTTCACTCAAAAACCCTTTATTTCATTTAATAAGCCGTTATGGTTTAAAAACGATTATAGCAAAGTTTTCTTAGAAATTTGATTTTAGCATAACTCAAAATTTCTAAGACGAAGTCTAGATTTTTATCTTTAATTAGAAAACTATTATTCAATAGGTTCCGGTGATTCTTATTTCAAAGAATTTCGACTTATATTGAGTTCTATAAACTCAATTGAAGTTCGAAATGTCAAATTACGAACTACCGCACCGTGGCAGGTTCGTTTTAATTAAATTTAAATAAAAACACTTAAGCTTTGTTTATTAAATCGATCCTATTTCCATTCTCCTATATTTTAATATAAATTTAACCATTTTCGAAATCTATCTTAAACAATTCCAATTATCCTAAATCGTCAATTATTACATTAACTCAGTTATAATTTTATTTACAACCCATCTTATTAAATTCTAATTTCTTTGGAATTAAATTATTTTATAAAATTCGATATAATAGTATTCTAATTATAAATTCCTTTGGAATTATCTGAATTTAGTTTATATTCCAAATTCCAAAATAAAATCTATCGTTATCTTTTCCTGACGACTTCCAGTCCCCTTTTAAATTCATGTTTGAATTTAAATTCATGTTTGAATTTAAATTCATGTTTGAATTTAAATTCCCAAATTTATGCAATGATAATTTATTCCATTTCATTTATAAACATCGTTTATAAATGCACTACTTGTTTTTATTATTCAAACAAGCTAATAATTCCTAACCCAATTGAAATTCAAATTATATTTTGGAAAAAAAATTCCCTATTCAAACTCAATTTCTTTTCCTTTCACTCGAATATTTTTTTATGGTATTTTAAATACCAGTACCTAGGGTCATTCAAACATCCAAAACACACAATCATCAATCACAGATTTCCTAACACATCACAAATTATAATATATATGGAAACAAACAAACAATAAATTTGAGGAATCCAGTTGGATCTCTCCTACACGTTTTTCCTGCATCCACAGATGTTAGACAACATAAATAATACCCATCCTGCTTCAAGGCAGGATATCGCGGTATAGAAGGTCATCCACAAAATATATTGTCGGGAGCATTGGATCATCCGCTAATGGTACTACAGGAAATATCCAACCACTAATTGTATATATATACATATATAACAGCCACAACCACCAAGACTAAATACGACTTATATATATAGTCAAAATTCATCAACAATTATTCATTGCATCCAAACAACTAACAAACAACATATAAAAATTATATAAAATAAAAATTCATTTATAATAAATTATAAATGAATCCAGAGAGTGAGTTTGCTCACATTGATTTATTTAGTTTGCACTTGTACCAATTTCAATTTCTTTTCAGCGATTTCCGAGGCTCTGAACTGCACACTAATGATTCCATTCGATTTAACCTCATATAAGAAAAATTCTAAATTTTATAAATAAGCTATGGAATTTCCTTAATAAGGTCTTATGTTAAAAATATATAAAAATTAATTTCTCTTTTCAATTTTCAAATTCCAGTTTAGTAGTTAAGGACATTTTGCTTTAACAGTATACTAATTTCGGTTTTAACTAATATGCTAATTTAAAAAGAATATACTCAAATTCAAAATGAGAATTCACCTCCTGACTTTGCCAATATCGCCAAAGACCTACCCTAATCCTATGGGTACACACTAAAACCCATGCGCTCAGACCCTACCTACGAATGTAACTAGACTCAGCAGCCACGATAAACGGTGTGAACCCTTCTATGCACTATTCCCTCAACTTGCAACGCCCCTGAGCTTCATCCTAGAAACCACGTGTAATGACCCGTATTCTACACATCATAGATTTGTAGAATATTTATTTCTTTCCCATATGAAGTTGTATGGTCATGTAACTTTGGGAAACATCTATTAGAGTCATTTCCCATGTTCATGATTTTTGTCGATTGCTAAATGACCATTTTTGTCCCTAGTTGGTACTGTTTTGGCCATAACTTTTGATTGGAAAGGGATTTTGACCTGAAACCACTTCCATTAGGTTTGTTTGATGGTTTACCTTTCCGTAGAGTGGTCATAATAGCCAAACGGACTTACCGTTTGGGAGATATGGCTGAAACAAGGTTTGGAGAGTGAAAAAAACTGCTTAACCGGGCCAAATCAGGTGATTAGTGAGTAGGCCCATATCCCATTTCGGGATTAGGGTTATGGGAGGGCTGAAATGAGATGGAGAATCATTCCATTTCAGTTTTCTAGCCTCCACTTATCACCAAGGATCCCTAAAAATGGCCTCCAACCTCTAAATCACCTCCAAATCATCTCTTGGTCAAGGATTTGGCTTAGCAACCCCTAATCAAGGAAGATCTTCACCAAAGCAACATAGGAGCTGCTGTTTGGCATTGAAATTCACATCAAATCAGAGAATTATTTCAGATCTTAGTTTATTTGTGGCTAAGGTGAGTGATTTGCATAGTTTTGCACTAATTATGGCTAATTAGGGGTGATTAGTGCTAATTAGCGAATTTAAGCATGATAAAATTCGGGAAAAATGTTCATAAATTCCTAAATGATGTTTTAGACCTCTGATATGAATTTGGGTTAATTTGGTTAAGTTTTGCTAATCCTATCATTAGTTTCACCTAAACATGCTTAAGAGGAAATATGGGATTTTGGGTATGTTTGATCCATTTTAACCTATGATATTGATGTGAATGATGTTTGTGGTTGATTATGCATGTTGCTATGACTGTATGAAATGCTTTGTGATTGATTCCAATAGTTAGAATGGTCGAAAACGTCGTCGAATGGCGTAAACACTTGCTGGAATAGTTTCAGAAAACAGTGCAGGGTTCGGATCGGATCGGATAAGGGGGCTCGGATCGGATATGTTGAACTGAGCAAAGAATCTGATCGGATCGGAACCCAACACTTGGGAAAAGTGGCAAAAAGGAAGGCCACGCTAGCTGAACTGGGATCGGATCGGATAGAGGAAAACGGATCGGATCGAGAAGGACGGATCGAATCGAGGAGGACGGATCGGAAGCACGAAGACGAATCAGAGCAGGAGCACGGAAGCGGATCGGATAGGAGCATATGAAGGGAGCATGAAGACGGATCAAAAACGCGAACCAAGAAGGGACACCCGACCCGACCCAAAGAGAAGCATCCGACTCGAACACAGAGGAGTACCCGACCCGAACCGCATCAGAAGGAGACCCGACCCGAACAGATGAAGGACACCGACCCGAACCGATGGCTTGAGGAGGAACCCGACCCGACCCAGTATTGACCAATAACCCGAGATGCAAAGGTAGTCCAATAGGGGAAGTTAGAGCTCAGGATCCCGGAACCAGTTGGGAACCAAGGAGTTCACTTCATGGTTGGACTTTGCTGCGGGACGTGTGCTAAGGAGTTGCCGACGTTCATAACTTCGATTCACCACCAAGAATGAGTGATGGCTACTTATCAGTGCAGTAGGGTCATTATGACCTGAGGGGCAAGGTGATGGTAGCAAGACTACGTTATCAGTGCAGTAGGGTCATTATGACCCGAGGGGCAAGGTGATGCGTAGTAAGACTATGAGCCAGTGCAGTGGGGTCCTTGTGACTCCATGGGGCAAAGTGGACATAGTAAGGATTGATAAGGCTATGAGCCAGTGCAGTGGGATTCTTGTGACTCCATGGGGCAAAGTGGACATAGCAAAGGATTTGTGGCTACGTTATCAGTGCAGTGAAGCCATTTATGACTTCATGGGGCAAAGTGATCGTAGCAAGGAATATTGGGTGATCGAAGTGGTGAATATCGTATGCTTTATGCACTGAGTGAGAGATGTGAGGATGGATGCTATGTTTGATTGTTTTCCATCCCTATGACATGCACACCTCCCCCACCTCCGTATCTTTACACTGTTTTATATGATACCTTAGAGTGTTGTACAGTATGTAGTGCTAACTCTTTGGTTGCAGGTCCAGGTTCAGGTATGTTTTAGTCTACCTGTTATTGTTCACTTTAGATGCTTATCGCTCATACCAGGCTTTATGTCTGACCGAGAGTTTTATGTCTCCTCTTATTACTCTGGGTGCTCACACGAGAAGACTAGAGACAGGTTAGCTGGTGATGCGCGAGTAGCTGATTCGGAGGCGGGCAGGAGGCTTCCACGTATTATATATATACACACATTCTCCCTGTGTCGTTGGTGGTCGCTACTTGGGCATTAGTAGTGTACCTCATTTATCTTACTTTTGCTTTGAGACAGTTTGAAAGTTGTAATAAGCTGTATTTTGGATTTCCGCTGCTATGATGTCTAGTTCTGATTTTCAGCTTATGCACTGTCTCTCCTGTTTTATGTCAAGTATGTTATTATTATATTTTGTTCTATGCGCTGTGAGACATTCTAGAGGTTCTTTGTATGTTCATTTCCTTCTTCCCTTTCCTTCTGGCGACCCATTCTGCGCTAACTGGACATGTGTATAGCGCACCTTTGGAGTAAATGTCGGTTGGTGCGGGGCGGGCCGTCACACTTGGTATCAGAGCTCTAGGTTGCGTAGTTAACCTAGGGAAAGACACCAGGGAGAGATAGTACGTATACGAGAGAGCGTCTCACGTCACATTTTGGTTTTCAAAAGCTATGTATGTATATACTATTAGTAGTATAAAGTTGAAGTCGCACTGCACTAGCACCATTATGGGGTCGTTAATCGTTTCCCTTTTTCAGATTGACGATGAGCCGAGATACGAGAGGTGCTGGTAGAGGGACCAACCAAGGGAATGCCTCTGACATGAGGGCGATGTTTACTAACCTCATTAGAGACATGCTTAGAGAAGTGCAAGGGGCAATTCCCAATCCTGGAGTTGGTGTTGGCCCAGTAGTGCAGGCGCCTAGGGTCGATTTCGCCAAGTTGTGCAAAGATTACACTAATCTTGGTGGGAAGCCGTTCCACGGAACAGAGTCGGCCACGGATGTTCAGGACTGGATGGATAGCTGTGACCGTATCTTTGATGACTTGGGTCTCGAGGATGCGATGAAGAGAAGGCTAGCGTCTCGTCAGTTGCAAGGGCGAGCGATGAATTGGTGGAATGCCATTAGAACAGCTACTCCAGAGGATCAGGTTACTTGGGATCAGTTCAAGGCTCGCTTTAGCGAGAAGTTCATTCCAGCTGCCCAAAAGTCAGTATTGTTCAAGAGGTTCTTGGAACTCAAGCAGAATGGGAGGGCAGTTTCTGATTATATTGCTGAGTTCGACACTTTGTCAAAGTATGGACTGTCTCTCATTGATACTCCTGAAAAGAAGAATGAGAAGTTCATTACTGGTTTGGATGGATACTTGGGGGAAAGACTTATTAATCACATCGATGAGACTTTTGAATCGATCGTGGGGAAAGCTTTGAGATCAGAGAGTCTTTACCCTAAGTCAAAGACTGAGGCTGCATCTGCAGAAGGGCCAAAGCCACAAGCAGGCGGTGGAGGCAAGAATAACTCTCAGAATAAGAGGAAGAAGGACCAATCAAAAGGTGGCCAGAAAAAGAGCAAGAAGGATGTTGAGTGCTTCAGCTGTGGAAAGAAGGGCCATTATGCTAAGGAATGTCGGGCCAAGCCAGCGGAAAGGAAGTGCTACAACTGTGGTCAAGTGGGACATCAGAAGGATAAGTGTCCGCAACCTCTTAAGGAGAAGCAGATTGTGAAAGCATATGCTATTGATGATGTTCCTTCTTCGTCGAATGCCCCAACTGCGGCGGAGAAAGGAAAGAATGTTGTTATTCAAGGTATGCTTTCTATTTATGATATACCAGTTCGAGTTTTGTTTGATACTGGGGCTTCCCGTTCCTTCATATCTAGTGACCTGGTAGATAGGTTGGGACTGGAACCCGAGATAGTCGATAGACCATTGATTGTGACGAACCCGATTGGTGGTTCGACTAGCCTTAGTATGATTTGCAGGAATTTGGTCTTATCGAGTCATGGATGTATGTTTGTATGTGATTGCTTTGTTTTGGGCTTTACTGGGTATGGTATTATATTGGGAGTCGATTGGCTCCAAAGATACGGGGTGGTGGTAGACTGTGAGGGCTTTTTGGTGACAGTGAGGGCGGATGATGGGCGGAGGGTAGTGTTTGGTAGTCTACCTTGTGAAAACCCGTAACTTCCCCGGTGAGGAAAGCGCGGATAGTTCGAGAACAAGCCACAACAAAACGTAGACGAAAGAACATTTCATTGTATATTACAACAATGCACCAGAATACAAGAATATATAGAGTATAAATGAATATTACACAGAAATATCAGAGATTTAAATTACATTTAAATACATCGCAGCGGAAAATAATACAATACACAACTAGAAGAGATATACGGATACAAAGCTTTCCGGATATCATTCCAGCTGTAAACCAGGATCCTGTGAATATAAATCTGCAAAACCAAAACTACTAGCTGCCCATGTCGAAAATAGGGGCACCCAGAGTTTAGGTTAAAACAATAAACTCCAGGTCAGTCATGGGACTGGTGTGAGAACTAAAACAGTTGTAAATCTTTATTTCAAAGTAAGGTAAATCAAGGGACCATGCCGTATAACACGGAACGGGTTTCCTCCCAAGAACACCAGTGCATAAACAACAGCGCAATGCTAAATAAAGAAAAATGAAGCTATTATAAGACCCAGGTCCCATCACACAATGCAACGCAAGCCGAAGGATAGGGTTTTCCCTTATAACAGCCAAACATGCTTGGTACGTTTTAAAAATCAAATCATTTGATACTATAATAAGTGTATAGTGTCAAAACAATTTCAATCATAAATATCAATCATGGACGGCATGGGTACCATATATCATGTCGCCATACTAGTTCTACAATTAAAACCGCAATACACGTATTGGAAATTGGATTTCCATCATGGTGGCTCCTGATTCGAAAGATCGATCGCGTAATGCAATTCACCACGGCTTACGTCCCAACAAGAGAAAACACCGTTTGCATATCCGCACATTTGGGACCAGAGTATCACCGCGGCTTACGTCCCAGCGAGAGAAAACACCACTTACTCTATATATCCCTGAGCACTAAGCTCATCTCGGTCGACCGAATCCACGACACCACTAAGGTGCCCATCCACTAAAAAGCATACTGATCAAACCATCAGTTTACCACCATACCGGGGTGTGAGGCTCGCGAATCAACGCTATACACAAAGCCATGCTATATCAAAGCTGCGCTTTGATCATCATCCACCAAACTTTGCTTTTCGACAAAAGTCTAGATCACTGCATCTCAGCATGCCACACTATCAATCCATATCGTACCACTGATTTCTGCCAATATATAACCTCTGAGCTCGTATGTCTCAGAGAAGGGCGTTAAGCAAGAGAATAAATTCTCCGCCGCCAAACAGATATATATTTAGCAGAGATCAACGAATACAATATAAAAGAATACAATGTCAGACACACCATCCATTTACAAGTCCGTTCTAGGTCTGAACGAAACCGGAGGCACTTTCCTCGCATATCCATCCATCTCCAAGTACGTCTGGACGACCACCAACTGATTCCCTCATCTTGGGTGTACAGCCCAATCAAGATCATCAGAAATCACCCAAACGATGTGAAGACTTCCGGTCTTCAACCACCGTCTTCATCTTCGACATATCGTCGAATCGGTTATTCAGAATGGGTAAACCCGGCCTTTCCGAACAACCCGCGTATATTAAAAACGAATGTTACACAAACACAACATACGCCTCATTCCAATTCAGTAGCTACTAACCGTAAATCAACAAGAGAACAATTTCCCAAATATTTACCCCGAAGGCCGAAACCAACATCAGATCAATACCCAGGAAACCATTCTTCTTAGCAAACCTACAGCTAGTTTCTAAATTTCAATTCTTAGGGAAAGGTTCCCATTAATTTTATCCAAGATAAATTCTTTAAAATTTATCTTTTAATCTTCCTTTGGATGTCATTTCAAACCAAATTATGGTTTTCCAAACTAGTCGAGATTAGCAAACCACACCGAAGTAATTATTTATTTTATTTCCCAATCCCAACCTATTCATCCCATGAAGCAAAATTGGTAATACTCCATAACTAACACCACGGTGTTATCGGTAAATTCAATTACCATTTCACGTTCAAATCTAATTAAAGATTTAACTATCGCTTTGGAGCAAAACTGGTGATACTCCATTCTCGATCTTTTCAATCTAATTAAAGATTCATTAAAACTCCACTTAGTTTTAATCTTTAACTGGGTTAAAGAATCAGTGTCATTTCAAAACACGGTTCACTATAAACCCAAAATCACATTACATTTCAATCAGACCCTAATCATAAATTAGCAAGTGAGCAATTCCCTAAGTATTAACCCCGAAGGCCAAAACCAACATCAGATCAATACCCCAGAAACCATTCAACTCAACTAATCTCCAGTTAGTTTCTGATTTTCTTAACTCCTTTGGATCTAAGAACAGTATTATTGAAGATACCGTTCACGACAACCCAAAATCACATTCTATTAATTATCGGGTTAAAGAACAAGTGTTATTTAAAACACTGTTCACGATAAACCCAAAAATCAATATCAATTCAATTCCAATCAAATATTATTTAATTGGTACACTTCATTAAATCCAAATAAAAAGATTTAATCTTTTCTCAACTGGGTTCAAGAACAGTGTTAATGAAGACACCATTCACGACAAACCCAAATCACATTTGATATTAAATACAAGGCTCTGAATAGAAAATATATCGGCTTATATTCAATATCAAATTCTACGACAACAAATATCGTATTGGAAATAACGATATATATATCTATATCTTTCAAATTTCCATAACAACATCTGTATAATCACGAAATCCAACATCGAAATATTCCGAAGACAATTTCCATTCAAATCCATTCCAATGAAATCATTGGAATTTCTGGTTATTTTCGAAACCATTTCAAATCAAATTTATTTATTTAAAAATAAATAGAGTTTTAATTCTAGTTCAAAACTAGTTCATTTCGATATAAATCTATTTTTATCTTTTCAAATATGGAGTTTTTCATCCCAATTTTTCCCAAATCATTTCTTATGATTTTACACAAATTATTACTATTTTTAGTAATTTTATCAAGGCCCGTACAGTCAATTTCCAACAACGGCCATCGAACTGCACTTACAGCGACCTTTTCCAAATTTGATTTGGATGTATCTCCAAATCCAACCGTTAGATTTTAAATTTCTAATATTCGTTAGAAAGCTCTTTTCGATACGAACCCAAAGGTTCCGGTTTTAGGAGAATCCGACGGTCGGATCTCCCGTAATATCCGTTCGAAGTTAATGGTCGAAATTCGCGAACTGCCGCGGCGCGGCGCGTTCTATTCAGGCCATTATATTATATATATAATATATATTTCGTCGATTACTATTTAAAATGAATTTCATAAATAGTTTTGAATTCGTTTCAAAAACAATTTCAACCTTTATTTCAAATTCAAATCAAAATTGAATTTTCTATTATAAATCCTTTTTACTTTCATTTCTATTTGATTTTAATTCAAATCGATTTTTATTCGATTCGAATTCATTTTCTTTTCCATTCAATTCAATTCAATTCAATTCGAATTCGTTTTCTTTTCAATTCAATTCGAATTCGTTTTCCTATTCAATTCAAATTCAATTCATCTTCTATTCAATTCAAATTCAATTCATCTTCTATTCAATTCAAATTCAATTCATTTCAAAATATTCGATTTCGAAATCACTTTTCAATATTCATTTTAAAATGAATAAAATCGATATAAATATCGTTCGCGTCAAAATGGCGTCAATCTAATCAACACGGCTTCATATATTTCTATTTTCAAATATTCTATTTCAAATATTTCTATTATTAAAATATTTCGTTCAACACATGACTAATCTCAACGGATGAGTACTGTCAACACATGAACCTTTATTTTATATTGATAGAGATGTAAATTTTATTATTAAAATATTTCGTTCAACACATGACTAATCTCAACGGATGAGTACTGTCAACACATGAACCTTTATTTTATATTGATAAAGATGTAAATTTTATTATTAAAATATTTCGTTCAACACATGACTAATCTCAACGGATGAGTACTGTCAACACATGAACCTTTATTTTATATTATTCTTTATTTTCTAAATTGGAAGGAGGCCCAATCAATCACCATATAATGTTAATTATATGGATTTTCATACATCACATGTATATAATAGCATTGAAAAATAATCAGCCATCAACCAAAGTGCACTACACTGTATAAGCATCAAATATAGATATCTAACGCTTTTAACAGCCTGTCAATCAATCGATCGACATATTTAATCAATCAGGATGAGTGAACTTCAAATTTCATCCCAACACCCGTGTGGGGTTTCAAACAATCAAACACAGATTTTAGTTGTGCAGTTGGGCGATGTGTAAAATTTATCGACCCAATCAATATCAGTCAAATCAGTGTATATAAACAAATCGGCCGATTTGTTTATAAATATTTATTTATTCACTTTCACGTTAAAAATTATATTTTTAACGATAAAACATTTTATTCAACCTATGAAAATATTCTATTCGGTTCATTTATTAAATAAAATGATTTCTTTATTTTTCTAACTTATTTTAGAAAATTTCGACGGCATAACGGCACGATACTAGAAACGGGACGAGGCCTAGCCTTATCCTCGGTCTAGTGAAGGCCCACGCCATTCACACATCAATCAAATCCATTCCATTTCACCAAACAACTCAATTCAAACCAAATAATCTAACCAACTACACAACCAAACAAACAAGTCCATGGTATGTGGACGATTGTGTCGGGTGCTACTAAACACCGTCTGCATCCTAGTATATATATATAACTAGAAAAAGAAATTGAAGAGTGAGAAGTTCTCACCGATAGCTATCCCAACTTCACGACACTTCATTTATAGAAATCTTCGTCGTTCTCGCCTTTCGTCGCTTTTGTTGCCCGTAGCCACTATATATATAAAAATCACATTTTCACTTTGCTATTCAATATATAAAAATCGAATTTTTACTATGCTATTCAATATATAAAAATCGAATTTTTACTATGCTATTCAATATATAAAAATCGAATTTTTATATTCTCTATTATATATAAATATCATATTTTATAACGACACTTCATACATGTAAAAATAGAATTTTTATCGCTACTTCTATAATGTAAAAATAGAATTTTTATCGCTACTTCTATTTTGTAAAAATAGAATTTTTATCGCTACTTCTATAATGTAAAAATAGAATTTTTATCGCTACTTCTATAATGTAAAAATAGAATTTTTATCGCTACTTCTATTTTGAAAGCAATTCTCTTGCTATTTCTAAAACCATGGTATTTTATTTCTAAGTTGAATATATAAAAATCATATTTTTACATTATTAAAAATCGTATCTTTTCCTTATTAAAAATCATATTTTTCTTTCAACTTATTATATATAAAAATCCCATATTTTATTATGCAAAGTTATTTATTTTAAATATTTCATTTTGAAATCAATGTTATTTACAAAAACAAAATCTTATATTTTTCAAAAACAATGTATGTTTTACTACTTTAAAAACAAAGTATATTTTTCTACTTTAAAGTAAAGTATATTTTTCTAAAACAACTCTAGTTTATCTTTCCCAAATCAGTTCCATTTTTATTTGTAAAAACCCTGCCATTTTCTATTTTAAAAATAATGGTATTTTTATTTTAAAACAATGTGAACATATGTTTTAAAAACAACGCTTTATATAAATTTAAAACCAATGTTATGCATATTTAAAATAAAGCTGATTTTTAATTACCTAAGAATAAGGTTAAAAATTAACCTTAATCACATCAGTTATCTCCTTCAGGAATCCAACCCATGCCAACGTTGTTGCTCCTTGATTCTTCTTCTTCCCCCTTCGTATGTCTGAGCCATATTTGAACCTGTCGTGACCAATTAGGGCCCCAATTCGCTCACCAAACGCTCGTTGTACTGACGATCGTAGAACGCCACAGTGAAGGTCTTCGCGCACGCCATCGCCACCAGGAGAAGCTCCGCCTTCGATCGCCGCTGTGCCTCGAATTCCATGCTCGAACTCGGCTACTTCAAGATGAAGTATCTACCCCTCCACTCGACGGTTTCAGATCAGACCAGGAGGAGATGAAAGGGCGTGAAAATATCCACCAAAACCGTGTTGAATTTCGTTCGAATTGAATTGGGAAATTAGAGAATTTTAGGGTTTTGTTTAGGAGCCCTCCCAGCCATTATTTTAAAAGAGGGTGGCGGCTTCTGTTTAGATGGAGAATAGGATTTAGATTTTTCCTTTTATACCCTTCTATTTATTTATTTTTATATTATTAAATTCTCTTTAAAATTTTGAATCATTACGAACTCTAAACTAAACCTAACGACTGTCGTCCCTAGCGTATTACCCCCGTCTCGAACACAATGGGATATGTCCGGTAAGCCAATTCGGCTGTTTCGATCAGTATTCCTTTAAATTACAATATAAATCCATATATATTAAATTTATACGTACATTTTAATTTACCGAGGCCACATACTGATTCCAAAAATTCCAGAAAAATTATTTCTAGCTTCGTATTGACGATACGGTCCTAACAAAACTAATTTCGTCAAATTTGAAGACCGTTTGAAAAATGGCCATTTTCCAGTCGATTAAAATCAACTGAAACTGGTCAAACGCGTTTTCCATTGCCACGCTCACATATTGATTCGAAAAATTATGAATTTTGAAACCTAACAATAACTTGACATCACGGATCCAACAAAAGTGGTTTCGTCGAAATCCGAGGTCGTTTGCAAAATGGCTATTTTTAAGGGCCTGAATTCCATAGCGACTATTCAGAATTTTCAACTGGACATATCTTTTTATCCTCGCTATGAAATTTTGATTTTTCAGATTCGTTGGAAAGATATTCACAATTAGATTCTAATTTTTTTGGTTTCATTAAAATCCGGATTGTTTTGCACCCGGTACATTCAATTGAAGTTTGAAATCGAATTATCGAACTACCACGTCATTTTCAATTCCTTTTATAATTTAAAATAAATATTTATATTCTAACGACGACGCGTATAATATATACGTTCAATTTCTATTCAAAATAAATTTCTCGTCGATATTATTTAAAATAATTCATTTTAAATAATCAAAATTCGCTAAAATTGCCAAAACAAAAATTTTAAACTGGCCCGGATTTTCGGGTTGTTACATACCTAGTGATGGGGTTATGGCTAGTTTTGTAAATTCCCTCGACATCCCGCAGGATGAGTTGTCAGATGTGCCCGTGGTTGGCCAGTATCCGGACGTCTTCGAGGAGGTGACCGGGCTTCCACCACACCGAGAGATTGAGTTCCGTATTGATTTAGTGAAAGATGCCAGACCTATAGTGATGCCACTTCGTCGTATGGCACCAAGGGAGCAGCGAGAGCTCGGGGTGCAAGTCAGCAATCTTTTGAAGAAGGGATTTATTAGAAGGAGTGTCTCCGAGTGGGGAGCACCAGTTGTGTTTGCCACTAAGGCAGATGGTTCCCTTCGTTTGTGTGTGGACTATCGCGAGTTGAATAAGGTGACGAGGAAGAATAAGTATCCTCTACCGCGTATAGATGATTTGTTTGATCAGCTGGAAGGAGCTAGAGTATTCTCCCAGTTGGACCTCGCGACAGGATTTCATCAGCTTCGAGTAGCAGATGAGAGTGTTCCGAAAACGGCATTTAGGACGCCGTCTGGATTTTATGAGTGGTTGGTTATGCCATTTGGGTTGACTAATGCACCAGCCTATTTTGTGGATCTTATGAATCGAGTATTCAGAGATCAGTTGAATAAGTTTGTTCTTGTGTTCGTGGATGATATCCTTGTTTGCTCAAGGACAGAGGAGGAACACAAGGTGCACTTGAGGACAGTGATGGAGGTGTTGAGGAAACACCAATTGAAAGCAAAATTCTCTAAGTGTCATTTTTGGAGAAGGGAAGTAAGATTCTTGGGTCATGTTGTTTCAGAGAGCGGTATTGCCGTGGACCCTGCGAAGGTGGCTACGGTACAGGATTGGCCTACACCCAAGAATGCAACAGATGTAAGAAGTTTCTTGGGATTAGCTGGATATTATCGTAAGTTTATCCAGGACTTCTCCAAGATTGCAGCACCGTTGACTCAGTTGACTAAGAAGAATCAGTCCTTCGTTTGGGACGGAGTGTGTGAGGATGCCTTCAAGAGTCTAAAGGAGAAGTTGACGCGTGCGCCAGTGTTAGTCATTCCTAAAGGGAATGAAGAGATGACGGTATACACGGATGCTTGTGGTACCGGACTGGGTGCAGTATTGATGCAAGGAGGTAGGGTTGTAGCTTATGCTAGTCGACAGCTAAAGCCGCATGAGAAGAAGTATCCTACCCATGATTTGGAATTGGCAGCGATTGTATTTGCGCTGAAGATGTGGAGACACTATCTCTTGGGAGAAAGATTTGAGCTGTTTACCGATCATAAATCGTTAAAGTATCTCTTCTCTCAGAAAGATCTAAATCTCCGTCAGCAGAGATGGTTAGAGTTCTTGGCTTCGTATGATTTTGATATCGCGTATACACCTGGGAAGGGTAATGCGGTAGCCGATGCCTTGAGTAGGAGACATGCCAGCTTAGGGGCAATGTTTCTTGAATGGAAGCAACTGGAGTATATCGCGGGGTTTGATTTCAGACCAAAGTGCGAGTTGGATCCAGTTATGCTAGCTAGTTTGACGATCAGACCTACTTTGATAGAGCGGATTGGTTCTAGCCAGAGGGACGATCCTAATCTATTGGAAATCATCTCCAAGATAGAGATGGGTATCGATGAGGAGATGGATGTGTATGGGCTTGATCGAGATGGATGGCTTCGAAAGAATGGAAGATTAGTTGTGCCCAACGTGAATGGTTTGAGAGATGAAGTGCTTAGAGAATGTCATCACTCAAAACTGACTATACATCCCGGTGGTAATAAGATGTATCGAGACATGAGACAGACTTACTACTGGGAAGGGATGAAAAGAGACGTTGGGAAGTTTATATCCAAATGCATGAATTGCCAGCTAGTTAAAGCCGAGCAAAAGAAGCCTAGTAGGTTATTGCAACCATTAGAAATTCCCGAATGGAAATGGGAGCAAGTCTCGATGGATTTCATCGATGGTTTACCAAGGACTAGATCGGGATATGATAGCATTTGGGTAATTGTGGATCGATTGACTAAGAGTGCAAGATTTATACCAGTCAAATCGACCAGAACGGCAGCCAAGTTGGCAGAATTGTATATGAAGTGGGTAGTGAGATTTCATGGAGTACCCAAAAGCATTGTGAGTGACCGAGACCCGTTGTTCACTAGTGGGTTTTGGAAAAGCTTACAAGAGGCTCTAGGGTCAAGATTACATCTCAGTACCGCATATCATCCTCAGACCGACGGTCAGACGGAGAGGGTGAATCGTATATTGGAAGATATCTTGAGAGCGTGTATATTGGATTTTGGTGGATCATGGGATGACCATTTGCATCTAGTAGAGTTTGCATATAATAATAGCTACCAATCCAGTATCGGTATGGCTCCATATGAAGCTTTGTACGGAAGACCGTGCAACTCACCATCATGTTGGATAGAGACTGGCGAGAAGTTTGTGCTTGGACCAGATGTGGTGAGAGAAACTTCAGATAAGATTAAGATCATTCAGCAACGAATGAAAGCTGCTCAAGATAGGCAGAAAAGCTATGCCGATAAGAAGAGAAGAGACTTGAAATTCTCCGTTGGTGACTTGGTGTTTGTCAAGATTTCTCCGTTGAAAAGCGTGATACGATTTGGCAGGAGAGGCAAGTTGGCACCAAGATTTGTTGGCCCATTCCCTGTTCTTGAACTAGTCGGGAATTTGGCATATAGAGTTGGCTTACCAGAGAAAATGGCAGGAGTTCACAATGTGTTTCATGTTTCCCAACTAAGGAAGTTCGTTCACGACTCAGATATGACTATTTCACCTGATCAGTTAGAGGACTTCGAAGTAGAACCCGAGGCGGTTGGGAACCGCAAGCCGATTCGTATTGTGGGGCACGATACGAAGCAACTTCGAAGGAAGGCGGTGAAGCTAGCCAAGGTTCAGTGGGGCGAGAACGAGAATGATTGTACTTGGGAGACAGAGGAGAGCATTAGGAAGGCATATCCAGAACTCTTTGTCTGGTAAGATTTACTTTGCGATTTAGTTATTCCGCATGCTAGGATAGACTTATTTTACTTGTTTTGCATGTTTGATGGTTGTTTTATGGTTAATAGGCATGCGGGACCTTTTTGTGTGTTTGATTAGGGAATTTCGGGGGCGAAATTTCTTAAGGGGGGAGAGTGTAATGACCCGTATTCTACACATCATAGATTTGTAGAATATTTATTTCTTTCCCATGTGAAGTTGTATGGTCATGTAACTTTGGGGAACATCTATTAGAGTCATTTCCCATGTTCATGATTTTTGTCGATTGCTAAATGACCATTTTTGTCCCTAGTTGGTACTGTTTTGGCCATAACTTTTGATTGGAAAGGGATTTTGACCTGAAACCACCTCCATTAGGTTTGTTTGATGGTTTACCTTTCCGTAGAGTGGTCATAATAGCCAAACGGACTTACCGTTTGGGAGATATGGCTGAAACAAGGTTTGGAGAGTGAAAAAAACTACTTAACCGAGCCAAATCGGGTGATTAGTGAGAAGGCCCATAACCCATTTCGGGATTAGGGTTATGGGAGGGCTGAAATGAGATGGAGAATCATTCCATTTCAGTTTTCTAGCCTCCACTTATCACCAAGGATCCCTAAAAATGGCCTCCAACCTCTAAATCACCTCCAAATCATCTCTTGGTCAAGGATTTGGCTTAGCAACCCCTAATCAAGGAAGATCTTCACCAAAGCAACATAGGAGCTGCTGTTTGGCATTGAAATTCACATCAAATCAGAGAATTATTTCAGATCTTAGTTTATTTGTGGCTAAGGTGAGTGATTTGCATAGTTTTGCACTAATTATGGCTAATTAGGGGTGATTAGTGCTAATTAGCGAATTTAAGCATGATAAAATTCGGGAAAAATGTTCATAAATTCCTAAATGATGTTTTAGACCTCTGATATGAATTTGGGTTAGTTTGGTTAAGTTTTGCTAATCCTATCATTAGTTTCACCTAAACATGCTTAAGGGGAAATACGGGATTTTGGGTATGTTTGATCCATTTTAACCTATGATATTGATGTGAATGATGTTTGTGGTTGATTATGCATGTTGCTATGACTGTATGAAATGCTTTGTGATTGATTCCAATAGTTAGAATGGTCGAAAACGTCGTCGAATGGCGTAAACACTTGCTGGAATAGTTTCAAAAAACAGTGCAGGGTTCGGATCGGATCGGATAAGGGGGCTCGGATCGGATATGTTGAACTGAGCAAAGAATCTGATCGGATCGGAACCCAACACTTGGGAAAAGTGGCAAAAAGGAAGGCCATGCTAGCTGAACTGGGATCGGATCGGATAGAGGAAAACGGATCGGATCGAGAAGGATGGATCGGATCGAGGAGGACGGATCGGAAGCACGAAGACGAATCAGAGCAGGAGCACGGAAGCGGATCGGATAGGAGCATATGAAGGGAGCATGAAGACGGATCGAAAACGCGAACCAAGAAGGGACACCCAACCCGACCCAAAGAGAAGCATCCGACTCGAACACAGAGGAGTACCCGACCCGAACCGCATCAGAAGGAGACCCGACCCGAACAGATGAAGGACACCAACCCGAACCGATGGCTTGAGGAGGAACCCGACCCGACCCAGTATTGACCAATAACCCGAGATGCAAAGGTAGTCCAATAGGGGAAGTTAGAGCTCAGGATCCCGGAACCAGTTGGGAACCAAGGAGTTCACTTCATGGTTGGACTTTGCTGCGGGACGTGTGCTAAGGAGTTGCCGACGTTCATAACTTCGATTCACCACCAAGAATGAGTGATGGCTACTTATCAGTGCAGTAGGGTCATTATGACCTGAGGGGCAAGGTGATGGTAGCAAGACTACGTTATCAGTGCAGTAGGGTCATTATGACCCGAGGGGCAAGGTGATGCGTAGTAAGACTATGAGCCAGTGCAGTGGGGTCCTTGTGACTCCATGGGGCAAAGTGGACATAGTAAGGATTGATAAGGCTATGAGCCAGTGCAGTGGGGTTCTTGTGACTCAATGGGGCAAAGTGGACATAGCAAAGGATTTGTGGCTACGTTATCAGTGCAGTGAAGCCATTTATGACTTCATGGGGCAAAGTGATCGTAGCAAGGAATGTTGGGTGATCGAAGTGGTGAATATCGTATGCTTTATGCACTGAGTGAGAGATGTGAGGATGGATGCTATGTTTGATTGTTTGCCATCCCTATGACATGCACACCTCCCCCACCTCCGTATCTTTACACTGTTTGATATGATACTTTAGAGTGTTGTACAGTATGTAGTGCTAACTCTTTGGTTGCAGGTCCAGGTTCAGGTATGTTTTAGTCTACCTGTTATTGTTCGCTTTAGATGCTTATCGCTCATACCAGGCTTTATGTCTGACCCAGAGTTTTATGTCTCCTCTTATTACTTTGGGTGCTCACACGAGCAGACTAGAGACAGGTTAGCTGGTGATGCGCGAGTAGCTGATTCGGAGGCGGGCAGGAGGCTTCCACGTATTATATATATATACACATTCTCCCTGTGTCGTTGGTGGTCGCTACTTGGGCATTAGTAGTGTACCTCATTTATCTTACTTTTGCTTTGAGACAGTTTGAAAGTTGTAATAAGCTGTATTTTGGATTTCCGCTGCTATGATGTCTAGTTCTGATTTTCAGCTTATGCACTGTCTCTCCTGTTTTATGTCAAGTATGTTATTATTATATTTTGTTCTATGCGCTGTGAGACATTCTAGAGGTTCTTTGTATGTTCATTTCCTTCTTCCCTTTCCTTCTGGCGACTCGTTCCGCGCTAACTGGACATGTGTACAGCGCACCTTTGGAGTAAATGTCGGTTGGTGCGGGGCGGGCCGTCACACCACGACTTTGACATCTGCAGGGTCAAGGACGCGACACCTTAGATGAATCGAACCACCCCAAATTTGCTTATCACCTCCGTTCTCCACTATAATCTCAACACCACTGAAGAATTAACCTGTCACCCCAATATCAACGAAGAGACCTCTGCCCTACTCGCGATGCTCGAGCTTCACGTGGGTTGATTTCCTTTTTTTACGGTGGCATTCGATTTGGTTATGATTTTGTTTGGAAAGAATTTTGGGGAGGAGGCAATTTTAAAGCTTTCGGTTCTCTTCGATTGCCAAAGGAAAGAAAAATGGTAGAAGGGGGAAAAACAATTATACAAGGAACGAATATTTTAATTTGAAGCTTTCCATTTATTTTTCTTTTGAAGGAATGAAAGATGCGAGAATACAAAAGGAGAGAAATGGGAGTTATCGCAATATTTATTAACAAACAAATGGGAACATATGTACGTTTAATTAATGGATTATCTCTCGAAGTATAGGCACTACTTAATTTGATTTGATTTGATTTTGATTAATGCGACTTGACTTAAAGAGATTTTTTATTTTGTTTAAATAGTTATCGATTTGATTTCGAGCTTATCCACAAGTTTTATAATCAAATATTTCGGGGTTCATAACTTGAAATCACGAACCCCTATTTAACGTAACGACCGACGTTTTAATGTTATAACGCTATTCTGAACTCAACGGAATAGATTCAGAATTTTTTTTTGGCAAAGCTGACCGGTTTTTAAGGTGACCACAAACACCTTTTTATTATAACCAATAATAAAAAATACAGTATAGAACATGTGATTGTGGTTGGCAATCAACTAATTCGGTTTTTAAGGTGGATCGTCCACTATATACGGCATTTATATTGGGATGTCTACTGCTCTAATCTAGATTATAGTATAGGACTACTGTATTGGCCTCCACGCTGGGAGCTATATCATAATAAATTTCATACTTCACAAGGAAATTAAATTATATTTCGAGTACAAAATGGAAACTTACAAACACCATACAAACTACAGCAGAACAGTATCAGATACAGCCGAAAGCAAAAGCAAGCTCGTGTACTCGATGATGACATTAAAGGCAGTACCAAGTTTTGACTTATTTAGTTGCCAAGGAGGCAATTACATCCTAGAAAACCAATTAGTGGCCAAAGACCAGCTCATGCGAGGAAGGGCAGTCATGAAACAAGGGGAGGTAAAAGCAAACTAAAGAGCAGGTTGAGCAGAGCTTCACATGTTGCTAGTTAGCAATGAATCAGACCAGAGCATCCTATAGAGACAAGAACAACACGCCACCTCAATTTCATAAGTGCATGACATAAACTAGAACAACCGTCGCCACAAACTGGAATTAGTAAGCATAACCTCCACTCAAACAAAGGCAAGGATCAGTGCATTTTGCTTCTCGTGTTTTCCCCTTATTCAAGCAGAAGGAACGATCCAAATACAGACATAAAGCAACTATCGAACAGCAGAAATCCAAGGAACAGTGTTCCAGAAACAAATCTGAGGCTGATTTCCAAAGGTAAATGAACCAAACACCACATCATAATGAAACACCATCAATTCATAAGACTCCTAAGTATGAACTACCAACCAGACAATGTCAAAGAAAACATTGAATACCCAAGAAAACGAAACGTACCATCACTAACACTCGGTCGAGACGCAAAACGAATTAGCAAACTAGGAGTTGCTGCTCACCAAGATAACTCCATGTCAGTGCCAAGCTCCCCTTCAAAACCGTAGCTTTCAGTCGAATAATCCACCGCAAGGCAGATAGTTGCCTGAAAAAGCTACTGCGTAGTGAAGGGAAGGCTTAACAAAAGAGAAATTAGGGTGTTTCGAGTTGAAGCAATGAGGCTGCGAAACTATGGGAAAAAACAGATCTTAGATCTATTCGAAAAAAGCTAGATCTGGACGGACGAAGTAGGAATGGCGGTGAAGAAACATGCATGGTGAAAGCAGGACCGGAGGGGATCAAGAAGAAAGGCGTAGAGTCAAAGATTAAGGAGGAGAACGAAGAATAAAGTGGAGAGCGAGAAGAAGAAAAACTTGGCCTGTCGCCATTTACAATCTCACTGCTATTCGGAGCTTTTTATATTTATTTATGTGCATATCCTAGATTCAGAAATTTAATTTAAACGTACATATAAAATAACCATATTAAATTGATATATTACAATTTAAATTCAGAAACAATCAATTTCTGGATAATAAGTTATTGTTATTATCGTTTATAGTCACATACAATTTATATTGATCATATAAATCGTTTCGATTCAGTTTTAACTTCGAATTTAATTAAATTCATTTTCTTATTACGATAATTCAATATACTTGAAATTAAATTGTAATCGACTATTAAATCAATAAACTCAATATAAAAATTTATTTATATTATCAACTTAACATTTAAAACAATATTAAACCTTTAAAATTAATTAATCAGGAATCTGGGTCGTAACATTCTTCCTCCCTTAAAAGAATTTCGTCTCAGAAATTACTAAGGTAGAAAAAAATTCATTTTCATTGCACATCATATATGCTCATATTCATATAATCTGAATGATTTACAGCCAGTATATTCAGGTCCAATTCATATTCCATTCATATGCACTCCATTTTATTTAAATTGATTCTAATCAATATATTCACTTCGATCCATTTAACATGTTTAAGTTCAATTTAAATCCCAAAATTCAAATTTTCGAGTTTTTATCTCAAATTCTTCAGAAATCACATAAATATATATACATATAATTACAACCATCTCAAACTCAAAACATTTGAATTTTTCCAAAACAACTT